>CM035836.1:311326570-311926570 GCA_020510985.1 Pholidichthys leucotaenia
GCTCGTAACCCTGCACCCCACAACCTCAATGACCTGAGGGCCGCCCTTCAAGAAAAGTGGAATGCCATGCCTCAGCAGACAATAAGCTGACTTGTGAACAGCATGAGACGTCGTTGTCAAGCTGTAATTGAAGCTCAAGGGCACATGACAAGTTATTGAGACACTGACATTTTTTGTTGTGGTATACCCACCACTGTTGTTGGCTTTTGTTTCAATAAATTGTTTGAGATGAGGAAATCACCACTGCATGCTTCTACTTAAATGCCCTACTTTCATGATGTATCACTGTAGCGTGAACTTTTTACATTTTCCATAAATTTCACCAGAAAGCCAAATATTCCTAACTTTTTGTGAGTAGTGTATATACGAGTTTCATTTTTTGAACTGAATTACTGAAACCAATCAACTTTTCGATGATATTCTAATTTAATGAGATGCACCTGTGTAACAACTATAGAGGACATATGGCCTGTTTTTCACTACCATCTACTCAGCCCGACTCGCCTCCACTCTACTCTGTTTGTAGGGTTTTCCATTAGTACCTAGTACCTGGTACTAGGTACTATTTTGGTACCTACAGTATGTCACAAAAGTGAGTACACCCCTCACATTTTTGTAAATATTTTATCTTTTCATGGGACAACACTGAAGATATGACACTTTGATACAATGTAAAGTAGTCAGAGTACAGCTTGTATAACAGTGTAAATTTGATGTCCCCTCAAAATAACTCAACACACAGCCATTAATGTCTAAACCGCTGGCAACAAAAGTGAGTACACCCTTAAGTGAAAATGTCCAAATTGTGCCCAGAGTGTCAATGTTTTGTGTGGTCGCCATTATTTTCCGACGCTGCCTTAACTCTCTTGGGCATGGAGTTCACTAGAGCTTCACAGGTTGCCAATGGAATCCTCTTCCACTCCTCCATGATGACTTCACGTAGCTGGTGGATGTTAAAGACCTTGCGCTCCTCCACCTTCCATTTGAGGATGCCCCACAGATGCTCAGTAGGGTTTAGGTGTAGAGACATCCTTGCCCAGTCCATTACCTTCACCCTCAGTTTCTTTAGCAAGGCAGTGGTCATCTTGGAGGTGTGTTTGGGGTCATTATCATGCTGGAATACTGCCCTGCGGATCATGCTCTGCTTCAGTATGTCACAGTACATGTTGGTATTCATGGTATTCTCAATGAACTGTTGCTCCCCAGTGCCGGCAGCACTCATGCAGCCCCAAACCATAACACTCCCCCCACCAGGCTTGACTGTAGGCAAGACACACTTGTCTTTGTACTCCTCACCTGGTTGCTGCCACAAACGCTTGACACCATCTGAATCAAAGAAGTTTATCTTGGTCTCATCAGACCACAGGACATGGTTCCAGTAATCCATGTCCTTAGTCTGCTTGTCTTCAGCAAACTGTTTGGGGGCTTTCTTGTGCATCATCTTTAAAAGGGGCTTTCTTCTTTGGCCGACCATGGCAAGGCCTGTTCTGAGTGGAACTTGTCCTGTTAAACCGCTGTATGGTCTTGGCCACCGTGCTGCAGCTCAGTTTCACGGTGTTGGCAATCTTCTTATAGCCTAGGCCATCTTTATGTAGAGCAACAATTCTTTTTTCCAGATCCTCAGAGAGTTCTTTGCCATGAGGTGCCATGTTGAACTTCCAGTGACCAGTATGAGAGAGTGTGAGAGTGATGACACAAAATTTAACACACCTGCTCCCCATTCACACCTAAGACCTTGTAACACTAATGAGTCACATGACACCGGGGAGGGAAAATGGCTAATTGGGCACAATTTGGACATTTTCACTAGGGGTGTACTCACTTTTGTTGTCAGTGGTTTAGACATTAATGGCTGTGTGTTGAGTTATTTTGAGGGGACAGCAAATTTACACTGTTATACAAGCTGTACAATGACTACTTTACATTGTATCAAAGTGTCATATCTTCAATGTTGTCCCACGAAAAGATATAATAAAATATTTACAAAAATGTGAGGGGTGTACTCACTTTTGTGAGATACTGTACTTGAGTGAGGTTCCAACCGTGCTGAGTCGAGCTGAAAATGTGACGTCAACAGATTGCAGGCCACTGATTGGCCAGGGCGTAACGTCAGTGGATGAGAGTGACGTCTTCACAAGATTCAAAACCACTATGTGTAAATTCAGCTGTGAGTTTTATTATTTCTGTGATAATCAACAATCACAGTCACAAAACACCATCTTCTTTGACAGCAGCCATCAGCTCGGAGACCTCCTGGTATGCTTTCATTTTGGGTCGCTCCGCCGGCAACAGGGCTGAGAAGTTCATGGCTGAAAAGTTCATATAGTGGTCAAATTTGACCAAATATGGTTATTTTTCAACAGTCTCCCCTTCGGTCCACACATTTCTTCCATCGGTGTTGCAGCGCTTGACTCCCTGTGCTTGAAAAATAAACTACATTCGGTCAAATTTGACCACTATGAACTTTTCAGTCTAAGAACATTGAGCCCCATCGCCGGCGGAGCAATCCAAAATGAAAAAGTATACCACGAGGTCTCCAAGCTGATGGGTTCACACGGGGAAGATGGTAAGTAACTCCGTACTTTGCTTGTATTTTGGCTTGCTGTAATAAGTATTTGCTTCTGACAGTAAAACATCAGCATGTCAACAACATAATGGGATAATGGGCTCCCTTCCTGTAATGAACCCACCCACCTTGAGGTGGTACTCAGTTGTAATGGAAAATGACCTAAACCGTGTCAGGCCGAGTAGAGTCGGGGCGAATCGAGCTGAGTCGGTGCTAGTGGAAAAGTGGCTAAAGTCATGTGGGATCATGTAATACATGAAGTGGGCAGGGCTACGTCTTCCTCACCGTGAAGAGTGGCGGTTGTCTGGAGTGAGGGTGGAAACCTTTGAGTCTGCAGGCTGACACCTCGGTCATCCCTGGACTGGTGAGCCTGAACATGCCAGTGCTATTCAGAGGGAAAAACCAGTGTGTTGTCATTGAAAGACCTCATGGGAAATGTAGTCTATAGTATGTATCTGTGTGTGTGGGACGTACTCGTTGTGTTTCGGGGCGCAGACAATGGCAATGGCCTCTGGCAGCATCAGCTGGTAGGAGCAGTGAGTGTGAAGGTCGACACTGGAGAGGAACGCTGTCTGAGTGGGATGAGTCTGAGCGCAGAGAAGGCCGAGGTCAAGAAAGGACAAACTACAACAAAGCTACAAAATCAACAACAACCGCCTGATTCTGATGTGAAATAATACTGCTGAGTGAAACTCCTGTCTTTCTTCCCATCTTTGCCCCTTTCTGTTTGACTCATCTGTTGCATTGACACTGTTGCCATGGTGATGTTTCATTATGCAAATTAGGTTAAGGGAAAGTACAATGAAGGTCATTTATCTGTGTTTGTCCGTGTTAGTTTAGATGTACTTGTGGGGACAGAAACCCCACAGTCAACAGTATGGGACCATCAGCAGGGTGAGGACCTTACAGATTTAAGTCAGATTTTTTTCAGCAGATTTAAGTCAGATTTTATTCTAACATTACTTTTAATCATCTCTCATTTTTGATGTGTAATGATTTGTAATTTGTATAACTGATGATTTGCTGCTGTAACAGTAAAATTTCCCAGTCTGGGATCAATAAAGTGAATCTAATCTGATGTTCATGGGTCCCAAATATTTTTTTCTGCTTTTTTTCCGTTTGTAAAAACAAACAAACAAACACCTCCTACTCCCCCTCATTTTACTTTAATTAGAAGCCAATAAGAAAATCCATCCATCCATTCATCCATCCATCCATCCTCTATGGCTTTCCTGGGGATCCAGGTTGTGGAAGCAGCAGTCCAAGTAGCGAAGGGATAAGGGCCTGTACTTATATAGAGCTTTTTCTAATCACAAAGACCACTCAAAAGCGCTTACCTAGTAGCTACACTAACCCTCTGTTCTAAGTGACTATCAGAGACAGATACCTAGGGACAATTTAGGGTCACTAATTAACCTATTAACATGCATGTCTTTGGATTAGGGGAGGAAACCTGAGCCTCCAGTATAAACTCCTAAAGCACAAGGAGAACATGCAAAATCCACACAAAAGTTCCCATCCTTACCAGTGCGGTGATTTCAACCTGGAACCTTCTACCTGTGAGGCAACATTGCTAACCACTGTACCACTGTGCTGCCAAGCCCAGACCTCCCTTTCCCCAGTCCCTCCTCCAGCTTCTCAGGGAGGATATCAAGGCATTCCCCGGCCAGCTAAGAGACATAGGCAGAATCTCAATCTCTTCCCTAAACTCTTGAGCCCTGAGCCCTTGTAGACTTAGGCTGCCGCCATCAGTAAAGCTTGAGTGTTTTGAGTCTGCGAGGGGATGAAGTGGCTTAAAATGATAGAGATGGGACACACTTCATGTTACCTGGCAACATTAGAAGATTCTCACTCCTTTCTGTATTTTTGAGTGTACAGTTTAGGCTGCAACATGATGAGTTAACTAGCTAGATGTTTAGCTTATGTCACAGAGAGACACACACAGTGGATGAGGTGAGAATGTGACTGAGGCTGTAAGTCAAATGCAGTGATTTATTAGTGTGAAACATTTATATCCCGCTCTGTAAAACGGGGTGGGATTGGCGGGGGGTTTGTGCATGCACGATTCATTTGCAGTCTGGCATGGGTCTCCTCTCTGACTGCAGCTAACTGCTGCACGGGACCACCTGTGCATGCTTTGGGATGGGGAGAGGCTCACAGTAGCACCCAGTGCTTGTTGAGGACAGTAACTGCAGAGCAATAGTGCTTTCACGTCAGAGTTTCCAAAACACCAGAAAAGTCTCCGATAACACCAGAAAAAGTTGCTAGTTGCTTTTTGACAAAAGAGGATTTGAAAAGTCGCCAGATTTAGCAAGAAAGTCGCCAAGTTGGCACCACTGCATCCGAGAATCAACCGGAAACAACTAACAGGAATTGTCAGAGCTGGAAATGATTTAGTTGCCCAACAAAACTAACAAAATAAAATAAAAAAACATCTTTTCTCAATTTCAATTTATGATCCTCAACCCACATTTTATTTTTAAATCATTTTATTAATTTATTCTATTTAAATGTTTATATCCATTGACCTATTAGTCATCATAGTTCATTTATTTATGCATTTACTCATCACTCCAATCATCTATCAATTTATTTATTAGCCATGAATTTACTGTGGGTTACACATGAACGAGCACAGAGTAGAACTAAACTGAGATTTCCGCTCTGTGAACCAGGACAGGCTTGTATTGGCTCCACAGCAGGCGGGGGACAGTCAGATGCAGGAGGCTTGACCTTCGGCTGAGGCTCTCACTAGTCGCTGAGATATTTGTGGCACACACAGTTGTCTGTCGCAGTTTTGAAATGAATATAATCTGCCAGAATAATGACAGACAGCCTTCTGATTAGTTTCCACGCTTTGTCTCTGCCCGTTTATCCATTTCCTATTCAAATGTCTGCTGAACTGAGATGGTCAATAACCCACGTTACCTGCAGAGTCATTTAGCCGGCGGAAGAAGGTATTTTTTTTTTCTACTCTGCTGGAATTATTCCTAAGTGGCTTAATTTGTACCAAATGATTTTTAAAGTTATGTTATTTAGAAAGTTGTTTAGAATTATTTTTATTTTATTCCAAAATAAATAAAGAAGAATATTAGACAACCAATTATCAGACAACTAATCCATTACTTGTCAAATTGAGAGTCTGGAGAACAGGTGAAGGACACAGATTTATATTACATTAATACATTTGAATAGGGAGCATTATGAGGAAACATAAAAAGGATGAAAAGTAGCTTCTTCAAAGTAAAACTTTCATCTCTAATTTATTAAAATATCAAGAACTAAAGCTGTGTGATCACTGTTGGAAGTAAGAGATGGATGATATTTTATAGATTTAAACATTTTATGAATGTGTTGATAATTGAAAACTATACAAAAAAGTATGGCCAGATATTCAGATATAACCTTTATTTTTCAGAACAAAACAATCTGTAATAAATTTGTAAAACTTTTATTTCATGACTGAAACTATATATAAAGCTTGACAGTTTATTTCCACTGTAGTATGAATTCACTAGTGCCACACAATATTCAGAGCTATGTACTGTATATAACGGGGGAAATGCTGGCAGGAGTTGTGGAGGCCATCTGCCAGTAGTGGCATGAAGAGGCTGTAGATGATGATGATGTATATAAAAAACTTTACAAGCAGCATAATCTTAATTTTAAAGGTCAAATTGTTGTTGCAGCCCTCAGCCACTTCTATTTTAGTCAGAGATGGACAAAATGGCTCTTCGTGCAGCAAAGGCTGCAGACCCCCGGTCTAGCACATTATCTTATATACTACACAACACATGCGTATCTAGCATGCAGCCTTACTCATATCAATGCATCGTCATATCGTATTATCTGTATTGATTTACACACACTGTATTGTGATGCTTTATTAAGCATTATTATTAAACGTTGCAAACACAAACTTACCTATATAGGTACCAGTGTAATAAAAAAATATCAGACTGGTGGCCTGGTTGGTAGAGCATCTGCCCCACAACCGGGAGGTCGTGGGTTCAAATCCCAGCTGGGTCATACCAAAGACCATATAAAAATGGTACTTTCAGCCTTCTAGCTTGGTGCTCAGCAAAACAGAATGGGGAAAGGAAAGGCACAGAGCTACCAGAGAACTGACCCCCACTGTAGCTTTCACTACTCACAGTAGCTGTGTGGCCTAGAGTCAGTGAAATGGGGACAGGCACCACCCCTTACACCACATGGTGTCCCACATGCTGCGGAAGGGGGTTAACTTGTAATAAAAAAACTGTTGACTTTTCAGTCAGATGGTGCTAAATGCTTACCGTCTGGTTAGGCCAGCACAGCAAAGAAGTGACATATGAGCTCTACTTGAACAAGACAGACTGGGATGGGAAAACGCAATACATGATGTCGCAATACTCAGCGTATTGCAAAATCATGATAATATCGCATTGCAGCCCAAGTATCGTGATACATATTGTATCATGTGTCCACTGCTGATTCCCACCCCTAATATCTGTTGTGGAGCCTAGCATCCAGCACTGTAGCCTAGCATGTTGTATTCTTACATGGATCCAGCCTAGCGTCAAGAGGTGCTGCTGGTCCTGGAAACTGAAGAGTTCCTCCACGTTCTCCATGTCGCAGAAATCAGGACCAGCGGTCTGTTTTGGGATCACGATGTGAGTTAGCATGAACTCGTTATGCATCTGAGGAGGGAAACAGAAATAAAAAACTTGTTATTTCCCTCCCTGTTACCAATATTTGTGGAAATATTAATGATAGCCTCACCAGACGTCCACAGAGGACTCCACAGGTTTCGATCCCTCTGGCGGTGTTGGATTCGGCAAGTGACAGGAAACGCTGAGTCAGATCTTTGGGAATCACCACCCGCCTCAGACCCTCCACCCTCTGGCCTGTAACGAAAAATAAGGACTTCACCAACCATGCAGTGTTTACAAGTCACAACTACAGGTGTCTACGTCAAGTGTGATTTAATTTATGTGTACTCACTCTGGACTCCGGCCAGTGTGGCAGCTGACTGACTGATAGGCGGAGGCGGTCTGTTTCTGTTAGGCTCCGCCCCCTGGGAACGTACACTGTTTCTGACTGGCTGATGGGACAGACAGGAGCCGTCTGTCACCTCAGGCACTTTGATCTGAAAGTGTAGGAGGAAAACAAATATTTTGTGTTTTTTTCCCCTCATAAATTTGTGATTTTTTTTCTGCGTTTCCATTTCGCATCGTACCTTTGGCTCTGCCTCCTCTCCTCTCCTATTGCCCAGCTCCTGACGCCTCAGCTGGTCCTCAAAGTAGCGAAACTGTTCTGACTCGATCTGCATCTGTCTGAGGGTGGCAACGCGCTGCTTCTCCTCCTCCAGCAACAGGAAACGCCTCCTGTCCTGTTCCAATAGGGAGAGCTGCTGCAGTTGCTGGCCACACCCATCCACTGCCACCGCACTCTGGGGAAACAGCAAGAAAATAAAAGCATAGCCACGAAGAATTACAAGATTCACATAGGTCCAGTTTTAGAAAACAGTCCGAAGGCTGGTGTTTGAATTCTTCAGAAATGAATCACATTTCCAGCGTTTGTATAAAGCAAAAAATAAATAAATAAATAAATTCAAGTATTAAAATGAAGATAAAAAAAGTTGTGTCAGAAAAATAAACTGATCTGTGAACATTAGTAACAGAAGGTTTACTCTGAAAAATCAAACTTTTCTCTTAGAACTGTTTTTTTTTTCCATTGAAATTTCTCAATAACCAGCATCTTTTAATTTTCAAATTTATGTTTTTTGGCCTTTTTTTTTACCATTTTAAAACTGACCTTCTTCATATAAAACTGCAACTTGTTTTTATGAATGTGAAACATTTTCCTTTTTTTTTGTCTTTTGGTTGCTCCCTTTCAGTGTCACCACAGCGCGATGATCCACATGTTGATTTGGTAAGGACTTTTATGCCAGATGCATTACTGTTGCCCATTTATCCGGCCTTTGGACCGACACAGGGAGGCCTTTAAATTTGGGATAGCTTTTTTTTTTTTTTTTTTTTAAATCAAAATTTCATGAATTTTAGGTGAGATGGAGGTAGGTGATCCGCTGTGGTGATGCCTAAACAGAACAGCAAGAAGAAGAAGACTTGCAAATGTATCCATTTTCTTTGTTTTTTTTTCCCCTGGGAAAATTTGTTTTGTCTTCTTTTAAATTTCAGTGGGGTTTTTTGTACCTTTTCCCCAGAAATTTAAGAACATTTTTTTTTTCTGACATCCACAACATTTCCATTCAAATTCATGAAGGAAAAAGTCAAAAATTGATGCAAAAAGTTGGAAATTTATGAGGGAAAAACAAGTCAGAAATTCACAAGGGAAAAAAAAAAAAGAAAAATTAATTGATTTTTTTTTCAATTTCCTAGAAATTTAGTAATTGTATTTGTCTTCTTGTACCTTTTTCCCCAGAAGTTTTGAAACTTCCTCAGATATCTGCAAAATATAAATGCAATTTCAAGGATTTTGGAATTCTTTTTTTTTTCTCTTGGAAAATTTACTACATGTTTTTACATGAACAAACATGTTCTGCATAGTTCTGTCTTCAAACCTCTTTCGTCAATTAATTTTTTTAATGAAAGCACCAGTGCTGTGCCTTGGTGCTTGTGGCATGGTAGTATGGGCAGCTGTAAAAAAGTGGCCCTCCAACCCCTACTGGCCCAGGATATTTATTACAGTACCTTTTTTCGCTGCGGCATTGACAGAAATGGTGAGTTAAATTGGTGTTTATTTCAAAAACAAAGTGTTATTTCGAAATTCTGGCAAATTAAAAGTTGAGAAAATATGGTGATACAAAGACACAAGCCTTTAGTTCCACCTAATTTTGAGCGGGCGAGCTGAAAACAGAGGTGGTCAGACAGACAGATACACAGCCACAAACGGACACACTAACTGACTACTGTATGCCTCCCTTTGACCGAGGCGTAATTATCAACTTTTAAATTATATTTTCTAAACTGTATTATAAATGACAAATGTTTAATGAAATTCACCAACTCAGCACAGGTCACACACTGTCAGTACAGGTCACACCCCTGACTTGACGAGGTCTTCTTCTTCTTCTTCTTCTTCTTCTTCTTCTTCTTCTTCTTCTTCTTCTTCTTCTTCTTCTTCTTCTTCTTCTTCTTCTTCTTCTTCTTCTTCTTCTTCTTCTTCTTCTTCTTCTTCTTCTTCTTCTTCTTCTTCTTCTTCTTCTTCTTCTTCTTCTTCTTCTTCTTCTTCTTCTTCTTCTTCTTCTTCTTCTTCTTCTTCTTCTTCTTCTTCTTCTTCTTCTTCTTCTTCTTCTTTCCCTTTAGGGGTCACCACAGTGGATCATCTGCCTCCATCTCACCCTATCCCTTGCATCTTCCTCTGCAACACCAACCCTCTCCATGTCTTCTGTCACTACATCAATGAATCTCTGTGGTCTTCCTCTTTTCCTCCTGCCTGGCAGCTCCATCTTCAACATCCTTTGTCCAATATAAGGATAAGGATAAGGACCTGTACTTATATAGTGCTTTTCTAGTCTCAAAGACCCCTCAAAGCGCTTCTCTAGCACTAACCCTCTATTCTAAGGGCCTATAGGAGACAGATATCTAGGGACAATTTAGAACAACCAATTAACCTAACAATATATCCACTGTACCTCCTCTGCACATATCCAAACCATCTAAGCCTTGCCTCTCTTACTTTGTTTCCAAACCGCTCAACCTGAGGTGTCCCTCTGATATACTCATTTCTAATCCTGTCCCTTCTAGTCACTTCCAATGAAAATCTTAGCATCTTCAACTCTGCCACCTCCAGCTTTACCTCCTGTCTTTTTGTCAGCGCCACCATCTCCAAACCATACATCATAGCAGGTCTCACTACCGTCTTGTAAATCTTTCCTTTCATTCTTGCAGGTACCTTTCTTTCACAAATCACCCCTGACACTCATCTCCACCCTGTCTGCACTCTCTTCTTCACCTCTCTTGTGCATTTTCCATTGCTTTGGATGGTTGAACCTAGGTATTTAAACTCATCTACTTTCACTACCTCTACTCCTTCCATCTTCACCATTGCACCTGCCTCCCTCTCATTCACACTCGTGAATGGCAGCACATTCACACACAGCGGCTAGACGCTCCGGACTTCTGCGCTCATTTATGTATCTTTTCTGCTTTTTTCTGTGCTCCTTCTGTGATGGATTAATTACAGTCACCAGGAACTTATAAGCATCGGTCACCAACTTACCTTCGATATCTCCAGCACTCATTCCAGTAATTACCACCATATCCCTGAGGAGATCGCCAGACTCCTGGGCACTCCGTGGTTCGTTATGCCCCGCAATCGGCACAGACGATGGGAGAGGAAGCAGAAACAAGGCTGCAGGGCTGGCCTCTGTTCCCACCTGCGCAAACTACACACCAAACCACCATTACCGTCAATTTTTCTCACCAACGCGAGATCCTTCGCCAACAAAATGGATGAGCTGCGATCAGAGTTCGCCTACAATCACTATGTCCGGGACTGTTGCAATCTGATTGTGACTGAGTCATGGCTGTTCCCACATACTCCTGACGCCGCTGTGGAATTACCTGGCCGAACTACACACCATTTTGACCGCAACGCTGATTCTGGTAAGGGAAGGGGTGGAGGGATCTGTGTTTAGGTGCTTCAGACTTGGTGTAATAACAGCAGAATAATTCAAAGCCACTGTTCACCGGATTTAGAGGCCATGTCCTTCCTGTGTAGGTCTTTTTACCTTCCCTGCGAGCTAAATGCAGTAATTGTAACAGCCGTTTATGTTTCTCCAGACACTAGCGTTAGCTTAGAACTCAATCACCTCCAGCACATTGCCAGCAGGCAGCAAAGAGATCACCCTGACTCAGTCCACATTATAAGCGACTTCCGCATTACGAGTGCGCATGTGCAGACTGTGTGAGTTCAAAGTTCACGACTACCAAACATTCCAGTAGCCAGCTTGCTTTTGTATAAAAACAGTACTGTCACACCTAAACAATTGCCGCTTAAAGTCTGCTTTAAGCTTTAAATCTCCATTATGCCAGGTGCACATTGTGCCGTAGTGAAGTGTGGGAACGGCATGTATCATCTAGAGCAGTGGAAAAAGCAAACTTGCAGCATACATGCGTGTAACTTCGGGACCAGTGTGTGTACATGTTCGCTGCCATTCACGTTATATACATTCCCCACAGAGCTGAAGGATCCGGACGGACGTAATTGTCGGATTAAAGCAGTAAGTCTACAGTATATTATAACATAATTAAATAGTGTTGTGTATTGTTCAAGTTCTATCCTAATTGACACGAGTCTAAACCCTGAAGTAGAAGGTACTGACAGGCAGGCCTGGATCTAGGATATCGTCGGCGGCCTCCGTCGGTCTATGATGACCATGGAAGAGAATCCTAAACGTCTACTCTGCTGGAACAGCACCGCCTGTGGCTGAACAGGCCGATGCGCGAATGGCAGTCTCTGTCACACAGGTCGCACTTGTGGGTGGTCTCCGTGCTGCTGGGTCTGTGGCGGTTCTTCCTGCGGGTCCTTTTTTCATCTGCTGCAGCAGTCAGTCTCTCTTCACCCGCCTTGAGCTGTCTGGTCAGGATGCCTCTCCATTTGGAGCGGTCCGTTGCAAGGTCCTCCCAGTGCTCTGTGTTGATCTCCAGGGCCTTCATGTCTCTCTTGCAGACGTCTCTAAAGCGCAGCTGTGGGCGGCCAACGTCTCTCCTGCCAGTTGCCAGTTCTCCGTAGAGGACGTCTTTGGGGATTCTGCCATCCTCCATACGGTGAACGTGGCCTAGCCAGCGGAGCCTGCGCTGCCTGAGTAGAGTGAACATGGAGGGAAGGCCGGCGCGGGACAGAACTTCTGTGTTGGGCACTTTGTCCTGCCAGAATATGTCCAGGATGTGGCGAATGCAGCGCAAGTGGAAGGAGTTCAGTCTCTTTTCCTGCCGGCCGTATGTTGTCCATGTCTCACTCCCATAGAGCAGTGTTCTGATGACGCAGGCATTGTACACTGCCATCTTCGTCTTGACAGAGAGTTTGGGATTCTCCCACACTCGTGTGGTGAGGCGAGCGAGTGTGAAGGCTGATTTTCCAATCCTCTTGTTGATCTCTGTATCAAGGGAGAGGTTGTTGCTGATGGTGGACTCCAGGTATGTGAACTGATTCACGACCTCCAGCTCGTAGTTGTCGATGGTGATGGTTGGTGGCGCTTCCGTGCCTTGCGCCAAGACGTTAGTTTTCTTCAGGCTGATGGTAAGCCCGAAGTCCTTGCATGCCTGAGAGAAGCAGTCCATCAGGGTCTGAAGCTCCTGCTGTGTGTGGGTTGCGACTGCAGCGTCGTCTGCGAACAGCATGTCTCTGATTAGAGCCTCGCGTACTTTGGTTCTGGCTTTCAGGCGGGCGAGGTTGAAAAGCCTGCCGTCAGATCTTGTGTGCAGGTAGATTCCCTCTGTTGCTGTGCTGAAGGCATGCCTCAGGAGCATAGCAAAGAAAATCCCAAAGAGGGTTGGCGCAAGTACACAGCCCTGTTTCACTCCGCTGCGTATGTTGAATGGCTCTGAGACGTTGCCGCCGTGCTGCACTATCCCCTGCATGTTGGTGTGAAATGATTCGATGAGGCTTTGCAACTTTGGTGGGCATCCTATCTTTGGCAGGCTCTTGAAAAGATCTAGGATATATCTAGGATATAGTTCTTTGTATATTGGTAATGAAGCTTGATCTACACACACATGTAATTAAGGCCACTGATAAAAAATTTTATACCACTGGTATAAAATAAAATTGCAAATCATTGAAAACGTGTGGTACTTAACCACTTGCACTCCGTTGTACCGCGGGCGGGCAAGTCTCTGCGTCCTAGAGCGCACAAGGGCGCACGAGAGCGCCCTCGTGCGCTCTAGGACGCATGATGGAGATGGTGATGTAGGACTGATGGAGATGGTGATGGCGTCCAAGCGCGCACTGAAAATAAAAGCTGCAGACACAGCCGCGAACAGATTAATTCATCTGATTGACCTCTCATTCGACTAATAAGAGCCTTGAATTGGGTTTCTGAAACCTTGAAGAACCAATGACTGAAAACCTAGCAAGAAGGACCCGCCTACCAACGCTGTGAATGCAGTGAGCCAATTGAAGCAGAGAAGTTCGCGAGCTGTTTTTTTTAAGGCTGGGTGAAGACAGACTGCTGCAGCAGATGACAAAAAGGACCTGCAGGAAGAACCCCACAGACCCAGCAGCACGGAGACCATCCACAAGTGCAACCTTTGTGACAGCGATTGCCATTCGCGCATCGGCATGTTCGGCCAGGCGGTGCTTATTTTGTTTTTGTCCCAGCAGAATAGATATTAGGATTATCTTCTATGGTCATCATAGACCGACGGAGGCCGACGACAAAGGCTGAGTGACACACACGCGTTTGCCAGTCTATTTTTAATTACTACTGTTATTTGTTTTGAAAAATCGTTCGCCAAAGACCGCAATCATGGAAGCGCAAAACCGCAATAATGGAATTATGTTTTGATCGGGTCGCGAGACCAGCGTCGCGTTCGTCTGACAATGAGGAAGAAGTTCGCCAGCTCCGCTTCTGCTGTGAAGAGGTAAGGTGTTCTAAGCTAAATTATTCTTTACCCCTGAAAATTGTAATCAAAATGACTTTTGATCGATCGGTAAATTACAGCTGTGCGTCATCGCTGCATGACGGACCGTGGCGCAACGGGCGATGTCTTTCCTCTGTAGCGAGGGGGGGGGGGACAACCCCCCCCCCACACACACACAGACACAGCCCTGAGTGTGACCTTTCATTAGAGCCCAAAATGAAGCTTCTACATTGAATCATTCCAAAGTTACAGACGTTTTTCCAAACTGTGCCATTTGGCACAATTTGGCACAGTTCCAAAACACCTGGGAACTACCTGAGGAAAAAGCTGTGTAATATATTCATTTTTTGTGGTATTGTTACAAAATTTGGACCTCAGCTGGATAACACTTGGTTCTACATTTCTGTTGCATTTTCCAGCCCGGATCTGAAGCTGTGTGTTATTTGCAAGCATTTGTATCCAAAAAAACACCCAGGCCCAATTTATTTTCTTCAAGTTCACTATGTTTAGATGACTGTAACTCAGTGGCCGGAGCACTTAGAGAGATTATGACTGTTTTGCCAAAAAATTCAAAGTGTTTTCTTTTAAATGAGACCAACCCCATGAAGATGCTGCAAAGGGTTGAAGAACAGCTTTCAATTTACTTTGGGCACGTTATTTTTTGGCGTCTTTAGGGAAATTGACCAGAGTGCAAGGGGTTAAACTACAGTAGTATTGACCTATAGATCTAAGTAAGCAGGCTATGCCTTGTAGTGAAATTTACTCAAAATGACAAAACCAAAGTTGAGCTGTCAAACCACTTGCTTACCTTCTTTGTAGTCATTTTGGAGTCTCGCAAGTAAGGGTGCTTGGTCCTTTGACAACAAAAAATCTGCTATGTCATCGCACACACAGGGGGGCCATTTTGGCCAATTTCTGCAACGTGGCCGCAAATGCAAGCACAACTAGTTCATCCTTGCTTGTGTTTGCGGGTACAACCGGGAAGACCCCTACACATACAATATGCTCGTAGATCAGGAACTTTCCATAAATTAAATGTATCGATAGAGCATGTTTGGTAGCCACGTTCCCATGATGCTTTGCGGGAGCCGAGATGCAAAAGTCGCTTATTGCAGGGAATTTTAACAAAGCGTGCTTAAAGACTGTACTCCCCAAATGCCACCAACATGTTAAGTGTCCCACAAGAGAGGAAAGAACACTGGAACATGTTTATAGCAACATTAAGCATGCCTACAGAGCCACCCCCTCCCCTATCTTGGGCAATCAGACCATCTCTCTCTGCTTCTAATACCTGTCTACACCCCCCTCAGGAAGAGTTCCCCCCCAGCCAAACAAACAATTAAAACCAGGCCTGAAAATGCTCTTCTCCAGCTACAAGACTGTTTTGCCTGCACAGACTGGAGCATCTTTGAACAGCAGGACCTGGACTCCTACACCAAATGTGTCCTTTTCTACATCAAATGCTGTGTAGAAAATGTGAGAGTCACCAAACACATCTGGGTCCTTCCAAACTGCAAACCCTGGATGACCAGTGAAGTCCAAGCTCTGATCAGAGCCTGCAACTCAATCTTCAGACAGAGAGACAGCTCTCTGTACAGCACTGCTAGAGCTAACCTGAGGAGAGGCATAAAACTTGCAAAAATCGCCTATAGGAGAAAGATGGAGGGCTTCGTCACAGACAATAACCCCCGACAGATGTGGAGAGGCATCCAGGCCTTCATCAACTACAGGGGCCAGGGCCCCCCAGCATCAGACAGCAGCCTCACTTTGGCAGAGGAACTTAACCGTTTGAGTGTGACTGTCGCCAAACTGCGACATAACCCCTAGTGGTCAATAGTGGTAAAGATTTTTTTCAAGAAACTGGTCAGATCAGATGTCAGAACTTTCCAAGGCTATAACTTTAAAGTGGTAAGAGATAATGGCTTACTGTCAATTAGAAAGACATAGAATATGATCCAAAGTTTCAGATAGGAGTGAATTTACACATCTAATTTGCATACAAACAAACAAAGACATTCATCACTTACCTCTGGCAAAGCGGCATCCTTTAGCAGCATTCTAGTGGTTATGTTGTCCTCTCCCAGTCATTTTAGCTTTCTGTCCTACATCCAGAAACTGTTATTGATTATTCCACCGTCATTTCGCTTTTATTCCGTGGCAATTTATCTTATATTGACAACATACAACCAGCGATTGTCCTCCAGTCACATGGCGCTCCGGGTACCGGCAGATGAATTCAACAAGCCTCATGCTCCCTGTGTTAAAAGAACATGTAAACATCTACCTTCATAAGCTAAATAATCTCTTTTTTAGAATCATAGTTGGCAAATTCGGGACCAAATACTCCGAATTTCCTCATCCGTGGGCGATCGCGAATGTCCACAGTGACGGTCTGCGTCCATCTTGTGCTGATATCTCCAAGACGACGAAGAAGAAAGAGGATTTCTTCTTCTCTAGTGTATTACGTGTCATCCATGAGTCCTCCAACACGTGCCTGCCACCTTGTGAACTGGCATGATCAGTACAAATCCTCAGTAAAGGTGAACAGTGTTTAGGAAAGTAAAATTAGTTGACAGGCACAGCGCTGCACTCTGCCACTAGGGGCATACGGAATCTCACACTCAAAGGGTTAACAGCTTCTTCGACCAGTTAGAGCACACCTCCCCCACAAACTCGTCCCTGCCTCCTCCCCCTCTCCCCTCCCCCCTCTCTCTACAGGTGCACGAGGTGAGGAGGCAACTGAGAGCAGTGAACCCCCACAGAGCTACTGGTCCAGACGGCATCCCAGGAGCGGTGGTCAAGCATGTGCAGACCAGCTGGCAGGGATCCTCGCCAAGCTACTCAACCTCTCCCTGACGCACACCACCGTCCCCTCCTGCCTCAAGGCCTCCACCATCATCCCCATCCACAAAAAGTCCACAATTGACAGCCTGAATGACTACAGACCCATAGCACTCACATCTGTAATCATGAAGTGTTTTGAGCGACTGGTGTCCCAGCACATTCGGGACTGTCCCCCCCTCCTTCGACCCCCACCAGTTCATCTACAGGGAGAACCGGTCTATGGAAGACACCATCGCCACCGCTCTCCACAGAGTGCTGAGAAACCTGGAGAACCCAAGGAGCTACGTGAGGATGCTCTTTGTGGACTAAAGCTCAGCTTTTAACACCATCATCCTGGACATCCTGATCAACAAATGCACCTCCTCCAGATCCCCCACCACCACCTGTTCCTGGATAACCCCCACAAACAGTCAGACTCGGCCCCCACCACTCCTCCGCACTGTCTCTTAGCATTGGTTCCCCCCCAGGGCTGCATGCTAAGGCCTCTACTGTACTTCCTGTACACCTTTGACTGTATTCTAACCCACCCAACCACCGTCATTGTAAAATATGCGGCTGATGCCACCTTGGTTGGGCTCATCACCAATGATGATGAGAGGGCATACATGGCGGAGGTAGAGAATATGCTGTTGTGGTCCCAAGCAAACAACCTGAAACTGAATGTCCAAAAAACAAAAGAACTCACACTGGACTTCAGGAAGAACAGATAGGACCCCCCCTCCCCCCGTCATGAATGGCAACCGTGTGGAAAACGTCCCAGCCTTCAGGTTCCTGGGCACCCACATCTCCTCCGACCTCTCCTGGACTGTCAACACCAAGGCCCTGGTGAAGAAAGTCCAGCAGTGGCTGCACTTCCTCCGTGTCCTGAGGAAGAACAACCTGGACCAGAAGCTGCTGCTGGCCTTCTATCACTGCTCAGTGGAGAGTGTGCTCACCTACTGTCTGAGTGTGTGATACGCCGGCTCCACAGCCGAGAACAGGAAAGCTGTGCAGAGGGTCATCAACACCGCCCAAAAGATTATCAGCAGCCTTCTGCCCTTCCCTGGAAGACATCTCCAGATCCTCGTGTCTCAGAAGGATCAAGGTCGTCACAGGAGACCCCTCACATCCCACCCACCACCTGTTCAAACTGCTTCACTTCTGGACGACAGTTCAGAACAGTCAGAGGCCCCACCCCCCTCCCTCTGATTGCTCACATGCTCAGAACTGAGGACCTTTTAATTATCACAATAACTCACCTGTCTTTGCACTCCTCACTTTCATGTATATTGACCCATCCGTGAAACCACTACTGTGTATATTTTCCATAATCCTTGGCCCATTTTAGTCAGTTGTGTGTTCAATTGTGTGTCTGTCCTCTGCATTCTTATGTACATAGTGCTACCTGCGTAGCCACTACCATACCTGTGTATATTTCCATAATCCTGGGCCATTTTTATTTTCATATTATTTTTATTTCCATATTATTTTTATTTCAATTTATTATTATCTATTTTTATTTCAGTCGTGTGTTTAATCGTGTGCTCTGTAACGGTGTTTTATCTAATCCTTCTCCCTTGATTAGACACTTTATTGTGCAGTAGCCTGGTGGAGCACCCATAATTTCGTTGTACTGTACTACTGTACAATGACAAAGCCTATTCTATTCTATGTATTCTGTCTTGCTTCTACTGACTTTTACTCCTCTTCTCTTCAGAGCATACGTCCACCTCTCCAGGTTCTCTTCCACCTGCTCCCTACTCTCACTACAGCTCACAATGTCATCTGCAAACATCATGGTCCACGGAGACTCCTGCCTGACCTCCTCTGTCAGCCTGTCCATTACCATGGTAAACAGGAAGGGGCTCAGAGCCAGTCCCTGATCTAATCCCACCCCCACCTTGAATCCATCTGTCACTCTTACAGCACACCTCACCACCGTCTTACTGTCTTCATGCATGTCCTGCACCACCTTCACATACTTCACTGCCACTCCTGACCTCCTCATATGGTACCACACTTCCTCTCTCGGCACCCTATCATATGCTTTCTCTAGATCCAAAAAGACACAGTGCAACTCTTTCTGACCTTCTCTATACTTCTCCATCAACACTCTTAAAGCAAACATTGCATCTGTAGTACTCTTTCTTTGCATGAAATCATCCTGCTGCTCACT
Organism: Pholidichthys leucotaenia; assembly: GCA_020510985.1. NCBI lineage: Eukaryota > Metazoa > Chordata > Actinopteri > Cichliformes > Pholidichthyidae > Pholidichthys > Pholidichthys leucotaenia. The sequence goes on from CM035836.1 coordinate 311,345,724, forward strand.
GATTGCTACCTCTCCTCTTAACCTAGCTTCAACAACTCTTTCCCATATCTTCATAGTGTGGCTGATCAACTTTATGCCTCTGTAGTTACTACAGCTCTGAGCATCACCTTTGTTCTTGAAAACTGGCACCAAAACACTTCTCCATTCCTCAGGCATCCTCTCACTCTCCAAGATTGTGTGAAACAATCTGGTTAAAGGTCTGATGACACGATTTTGACATTTTTTAGCATGTTGTGTAAACCCAAAAGTCATTGTCGATGATCAATATAATATTTACAACAGCGCCTGCATAAACTAGTTATCATCAAAAAACCACAGCCACTGACTGGACTGTGGTGCCACCCACCGAATGAAGGGCGGCACCACCATGACGTAAGTGACAGAACAGATACCAGTGTTGTTAACTGGAATGACAGCAGCTTTGTAGCTCACAGTTTCTCTGGTTTCTTGTTTTTTGTTTGTCGCAGGCTTAGATAAACAGCAGGCCGTGAAAGACTACATCACACGGTTCAGCTACAACTGTCATAAGCCTCCTTGTGCGCTTTTACGCAGGAGGAGCGCACGAGGAGGGGAAAGATTAATGGATTTACGCGCAGCTTTGACCTACTTTCTGTGATCGCATGCTGACACTCGCCGGTCCGGCGACGTCCCCTCTCTCATCAACAGCTAATTCAAACCCCCGCTGATCATCTTTCGCAGTCCTCGCCCAGGTGCTTCTTATCAAACCATCACCAGCAGTGCATGTACTTAGCGGCTGTTTGCCAGTCACGCACAGCTGGTCCATAGTATTGTCATCTGCGCTGTTAGTCTGCCAGTATTTTCAGCACTCTCACGACGTGTTAGTCACTCCATGTTTGCCGTGGTTCTCGTGCGTCCTTGAAGCGATGTCAGCTCTGGGGCGCACCTGTGGCTAACACGTCTTCTCTCATTCGTTCTCTGGGCGATGCTGGCCCTCGAACGCCATCAGTAAGTGTGTTTGTGTTTTTTGTACGTCTTCACCTTTTTGGGAATTGTCTGTCTTTCTGTATTAAATGTGCTGTGGTGAACTCTGCACATAAATCCTCGTTATTTCATCCTCCCCCTCCGTGCCCTGTGTAAGAGCGCATGGAGGGTCATGATGAATGGATTTACCTGCAGGATTCACCACAGCACATGTATTGAACATAAGAATGATGACAACAGTTCCCAAAAAGGTGAAGACTTACAAAAATAAACAGAAACACCCACAGTTGGCGTTCGGGGCCAACATCGACCAGCGAACGCATGGAGAGGAGAGGTGTTAACCACGGTTGCACCCCAGGGCCGACATCGCTTCAAGGGGCGCAACAGAACCACGGCTGTGTGGAGCGGCCAACACGTCATGATAGTGTTGGCAATATTGGCTGGCTGACAACACGGCAGACGATGCACACAAAACACGACCAGCTGACTGTCAAAGAGAGAGGGCGCATGGTCGGACCGGCGAATCCTGGATAGTGCCCACCTGAAAGTGGGTCAAAACGCACATAAAACACATGTACAAAACAAAAACAACAAGAACTCAAAATATAATCCATAATAAACCCGATGCCTGAGCCACAGAGAATACACTGCTATGATTTCATTGAAAAATTGGGTTTAAATAAATTATATTTATGAACAAACAATTTGTTGCAATATTTGTAACAAAAGCATAACACTCAGTGTTCCCCTGCCGTGTTTGTCGCTGCTGCTGCTGCGGGCATGTGTGCCTCTCCACTGTCACTCTCTGAGTCTGACTCGCTAGGCACGATGCCTGCTTGGCACGGGTCAAACCTATACGGTCTGATGCCCCCAGATTCTTCATTGTCATCCCATTCTTCGGAACTATAATTGTATGAAGATTGGACAACACAAACCAATTCCAGACTACATGTGCTGGAACCATCGTCGATGTTTTCTACCACTTCCATCCTGTGTGTACAATGGACAGCCAAGCGCTGTGTTCCGTCGATGACGTTACAACATGGCCGGGGGGGTTTCCAGCCACTGACGCAATTGGTGACGTGGCGCTCATGAAAACGTTGGATATTCGCGTGAAAAAAAGCCTGTTTGACTTAGAAATGCACAGACCAACCTATTTCGTCATATTGCATTATGTGTTGAAAAATTAGATGAAGTCAAAAACGTGTCATCAGACCTTTAAAAAGTCCACTGCCATCTCTCCTAAATATCGCCATACCTCCACAGGTATGTCACCATACTCTTAACTCATCATACTTTTAATCAAACTCTTAATAAACTCTTAAAAAAGGCTGAGTCAGTTGTGAGTATCAGGCTGGCTTCATTGGAGGAGGTGATTAGAGAGAGAATTCTGGATAAAATCAGAGCAATCATGGACAACGTCTCTCACCCCCTCTACAGCACACTGGACAGCAAGTCCTTTCTGCCTGAGGCTATCAGGCTTTACATTACACATATATGGGTGTTTTTATTTATTAGGGGTCCAATGTGTGACATTGGTGGCAAAATTTAAAATTGATCAAATCTGCACATGAAATTGACTAATCACTATCCAATTGTGTCAGGTTTATGAAACTATTAACTATTTTCGTAACGGCATTCGCGTTCAGGAACTCTTGAGGATGAGCGCTCACTTCAACTACTTGTAAATGGAGACGTAAACGGGACACTCGGGCTTTTGTTTCCCCGTGTGCCAATGCACTTTGCAATGGCACACGTTTTACACGAAACAACTTCAACACTTCCAGTATTTTTCACGCATCAAAACTCATCAACAGCTACATTTTCATGACATATTAAGATGTGATAACGTGTATACATACCTTCAAATTCTCCCTGTTTGTTGGATAAGACGTAAAATCACAAAAGGCGTAAATGCGGGACACGGAAGTTTGGACCTTCGATAACTTCAATATAAAGTGACCACGGTTAATCCTCTCCACATGGGTTGAGCACATCCGGGGTAGAGAAAATAAAAGTGCTTTCCCAGGGCGCTCACCTCGCCAGACGGGGCTGCGCGCGGCCGACCAAGACCGAAGACGTAAATTTTTTAAAGGACACCATATTCGATGTATCATAAATGTTTGAGATTTTATTGAAATATTCTACATCTGAGCTTCACAAAGACTGATCTCCTTTTTACGTGTATGGTTTGGGATTTGAAAGGTGCAAAGTGAAAAGCATCAGCACTTCCTGTTTTCTGGTTACTTTACCAAATAACTTGCAAGTTGCTGCGTAAATTTGGGGACACGGAAATTTACGTCGTACGAGTAAATTTGCAGGGGTCGCCGTACAAAAACCATAGATCCGATCACATTGGGGAATGTTTTTATTTTGAATTTGCATTACAACTCTGTTATCTCTTGCATTTTGAGTAGAAAGAGTTACTCAGAGATCACGTTACAGTACTTTGAAATTGATGCGATTTTCATGTCACACAAAAACTGGGAAAAATGAGGGGACACGACCAATAGTTTCGATTCTAACGGCAAAATCAATGATTTTTTTAAAAATTGCAATGCAAGTCTGAAACTCTTTTATGTTCCCTTGCATATTATAAAAACGAAACCGACATCTGCAAATTACAGAAAAAGAGAGAGCGCTTGAAAGTTGGATACCCCTGATATAGTGTACTGGACCCCCCCCCCCCAAAAAAAAAAACACCCATATACATTCGCCCCTTGCCACCACCTTGCAGTCTCCTATCTCTTTCAGATTTCTCCTTCTGCATAAGATGTAGTCCACCTGTGTGCACCTTCCCCCACTCTTGTAAGTCACCCTATGTTCCTCTTCTTGAAGTATGTGTTCACTACAGCCATTCCCATCCTTTTAGCAAAATCCACAACCATCTGTCCTTCCACATTTCACTCCTTAAAACCATACCTACCCAGAACCTCTTCATCACCTCTGTTCCCTTCACCTACATGTCCATTAAAGTCCGCTCCAATCACCACTCTCTTCCCCTTGTGAACACTCTCTACCACTTCATCCAACTTACTCCAGAATTCCTCTCTCTCTTCTACCTGACATCCAACTTGTGGGGCATACGCACTGACAACATTCAACATCACACCTTTGACTTCTAGCTTCTGTCTGACTCTCTCTTTACCTCCTGAACGATCTTCACATACTCCTCCTTCAAGATTCCTCCTACTCCATTTCTCTTCCTATCTACACCATGGTAGAACAGTTTAAATCCACCTCCAATGCTCCTGCCTTGCTTCCCATCCACACAGTGTATCTACCTTTCTTCTCTCCATCATATCAGCTAACTCTCTGCATTTACCAGTCATAGTCCCTACATTTAACGTCCCTACTCTCACCTCCACACTTCTATCTTTCCTTTTCTCTCTCCCTCCTAACACGCCTACCCCCTCTCCTCCTCGATCTTCAACCAACAGTTGCCCAATTTTCACCGGCACCCTGTCGGTTAACAGCACCGGTGGCGGTCGCTGTTAAACCTGGCCTCGACGATCCAATATGAAAGTCTCATTCATCATAATCTGCATGTTTAATTTGGCAAAGGTTTTACGTCGGATGCCCTTCCTGACACAACCCTCCCCATTTACCCGGGCTTGGGACTGGTACTAGTAGGAAACTGGCTTGTGCACCCCCTGTGCCTGGGTTCTCACTTGGTTTCTGATTAGCTGAAATGTTCTTGATTGCTCTCTAAATTGCAGTCATTTTTTCTCATGCTTTCTGAATGGTCTTTGTTTTCACCTGCTCTCTGATTGGCTGCGATGTCCTGACCTGCCCTCTGGTTGGCTGGTCTGCTCTCACCTGCTCTCTCAGGTATTCCGAGTGCTCCCTGTTGTATTTCTCCTCCAAACGTCTCTTCAACTCATCTTTGCGGGGAAACGCCACTTCCTTGAGCTTCTGTATGGAGACAAAAAACAAACAAATCATGAAATATAACTCATTAAAGAAGCTGCAAATTAATGACAGAAGAGCCACAAATTTACCACAAAATAATCTTACGTGAGAAAAAAATAAAAACTGAGGGAAACTTTCAAACACACTTTAAGTGTTCTGAATTTATGAAGAAAAAGTCACAAACTAGCAAGAAAAAATATTGCAGATCTTCCAAAGCCTTTTTTCATGTCATATTACTATTTTTTTTACACAAATTTGTGACATTTTCTTAAAAATCAATGACACAAATGGGATTAGAATCTTGAAACTTAAGTCTGAACATACAGGTAGACAATAATAAAAAAAAAAGTTATTTAATTAAAGGTCTGATTAAAACAAATGTAAATATAAATGCTTTAATTCTCAAAAAAAGAGTTTGTTTCTTTAGTGATTTTAGAAATTCAAAATTAAAAAATAATTAACAACTCAAACCAGCATGAATTCAGTGGGGATGCACCAATTGTGAAATGCTCTGCCGATACCACAAGTTAAAATAATCTGGCCGATACCAAATACTGATAGTTTGTTTTTGTTGTCATCTATCCCTTCTTCCATCCATCCATCCATCCATCTTCTTCCGCTTAATCCTTTTCGGGTCGCGGATGCCAGTAAAACACAGAAATATGCACTGTAATAAATAGATGAACTGTTAAAGGAATTCAGCCCTTCATCACACCATATTTGAAAGCACAAATTCAATCATACAAATGTCTCATAACATTTATTATAATCTTTCACATGACAAAGACCATTTTCATGAAAAATAACTCTCTTTAAATCTTTTGAGACCTGTATGTTGTTAACTCATTAAAAACTGTTGCTGTTTTTTTTTAACCAATTTAAAGTGAACTGTGAATTAGTTACACAATATTACACAAGAGGGCGTGCGGTACCAATGAATAACTGCGGTGATTCACTGTAAGCCCACAGTGAAGTGAAGGGCTGAAGACATGACCACAGTTATGATATTCATGATCCAACACAACCTCTTGTGTAATATTGCTTTTATCCAAGAGTTCCACAAGCACAGTATATTAAATGTCAGCAATACAGGAGAAAACATTATGATTTGTTTGCTTAACTAGTTATTTTACTCCACCAACAAAAACAGTCCCTTCAAAATATACTCAGTTAATTGTTGCTCAGCATCTCAATCAGCATAATATAGAATAAGTCTGTTGTCATTTCACACACATGTTAACAAACTGATACTATCCTGTGCAAATGTCAGTGTTTATAATAATACCAGTTACCTGTTGAGTACTTTGGTGGGTCCCCATGAGATCGCAAAGGTGGCTAGTTAGCATGGTAGCGATTTGGCTCTGGTACACTTCTCTCACTTTTTTGTGGCATTTTCAGGTGAAATAGAACCCATCACCACAAAGGTACTGTGATTTGCTATTCAAGACAATAAATCCAACTCTAGCTTGCCTACGGGAGTGATGGCTTAGTTGATAGAGCATCCACCCCACAACCTGGAGGTTGGGTGTTGAAGTCCCGGCCGGGTCATACCAAAGACCATATAAAAATAGTACTTCCCGTGTTCTAGCTTGGTGCTCAGCATAATAGAATGGGGGAAGGAAAAGTTTGTGGTGGTACCTTGCATGGCAGCGGCCCCTCTGATTCTAGATGTGATTAACATTGTAGATAGGGAAAATGTAATTTTGTTCTACTGTACATGGTTGGCTGTATGGACTGAATAACAGTAAAGTTGGCTTCTTCGTCTCCTTTTTTTTTTTTTTTTTCTTTTTTGCGGATGTTTACAAGGGTAGGACTTCCAGGTCACGGAGGTATTATTTCTTTTCAAACAGCACTTCGCCATGGAAATTAAGGTATTCAACACAGTACAGACTTGACAGTAAATTACTGTTAGTAATTAACGGTTACTAGAACACCTTTGAAGCAGAGTGATAGATATCCAGTTAAACGTCAGAGTATGATTATCGTGGAATACAGTAACCCCTGGAATCCCTATTGGACAATCAAATTGCTTGGTCAGAACTAGCTATTGTATAAAGCACCTTAATGCACTACTTCAAAAATACTTGGAGCTCACTGATTTGAATTATTAAAAAAATGTTCAGTTTAATTCACTAATAAAAATGAATAAACAAAATGAAGCATCAAGCAAAACTGAAAAATAAGTTTCAAAACTTTTTAACCCCATCATAACATCACAAACTCAGTGACTTCACTACTTCGTCCAACAGAAAAAACATTTTTTCCCTGAAACATGAATTAAATTTGAAAAAATTATTACAAAATAATAACGTATTTTAAAAAACACATTTTTAAATATATATTTAATAAAACAAATTGAAATATAATCAAGAGACCTTATTGTAATCTGTTTGTCCCTGTGAGTCCCCATCGTGCTGTTTGCTCTCTACGAGTCTGGGTTTTTTTTTTCTTCTTCTTCTTCTTCTTCTTCTCTATCCCCTCACCCCCCACCCAGTCGTAGCAGATGACTGCCCCTCCCTGAACCTGGTTCTGCTGGAGGTGTCTTCCTTCTAAAAGAGAGTTTTTCCTCTCCATCATCGCCAAGTGCTTGCTCACAGGAGATCGCTTGATTGCTGGGGTCTTTCTGCAGTTAGATTAGTTTAATGTTTATTTGAAAGGGACAATACATACTAATGAACATTAATACAAATGTAAGCATGCCAGATTTAGCAATACTGTTAATTTGCATCTGTAGTCCCCCGGCGAGTCACAAAAACACAAACAATTATACACGAGAAGAACAACTGCAATAAAACTGTACAAAGTGGATATGCTAAAGTGCAAGAGTTAGGGTGTTACAAAACATCCATCCATCCATCTTCTACCGCTTTTCTGGAGGTCCGGGTTGCGGAGGAAGCAGATCAAGCAGAGAAGCCCAGACTTCCCTCTCCCCAGCCACCTGCTCCAGCTCTTGAGAGAGGATGCCAAGGCGTTCCCAGACCAGCTGGGAGACATAGTCTCTCCATCGAGTCCTGGGTCTGCTCCGGGGTCTCCTCCCAGTGGGACGTGCCTGAAACACCTCAAGTGGGAGGCGTCCAGGAGGCATCCTAATCAGATGCCCATACCACCTCAACTGACTCCTTTCAATGTGGAGGAGCAGCGGTTCTACTCTGAGCCTCTCCCAGATGACTGAGTTCCTCACCCTATCTCTGAGGGTGAGTCCAGCAATCCTACGGAGAAAGCTCATTTCAGCCGCTTGTATCCGCGATCTTGTTCTTTCGGTCATTACCCAAAGCTCGTGACCATAGGTGAGAGTAGGAACGTAGATTGACTGGTAAATCAATAGCTTTGCCTTAGTACTAAGCTCCCTCTTCACCACAACAGACCGGTACAACGTCTGCATCACTGCAGATGCTGCTCCAATCCGTCTGTCGATCTCTCACTCCATTTTCCCCTCACTCGTGAATAAGATCCCAAGATACTTAAACTCCTCCACTTGGGGCAGGAGCCTGTCCCCAACCCAGAGAGGGCAATCCACCTTTTTCTGGCTGAGGACCATGGACTCGGACTTGGAGGTGCTGATTCTCATCCCAGCCGCTTCACACTCAGCGGCAAACCGTCCCAGCAAGAGCTGTAGGTCATTGCTGGAAGAAGCCAACAGGACAACATCATCTGCAAACAACAGAGATGAGATTCTGTGGTCACCAAGCATGACACCCTCCATTCCCTGGCTGCGCCTAGAAATCCTGTCCATAAAAATTATGAACAGGATCGGTGACAAAGGGCAGCCCTGGTGGAGTCCAGCTCTCACTGGGAATGGCTCCGACCGAGTGTTACAAAACAACAAAAAAAAAAATTGCAGGGTTTTCCCCTATAGTTTGATAGTGCTATGAGAGGACTGTTGTTGTGAAATGGCGCTATATAAGTAAAGTTGAACTGAATTAAATTATTGCATTTTTCCAAACAGAATCCAAACTTCGTTTTGTTTCCACAAGGAAAAACACCACACACAAGGCTTGTTTTGTATGCGTGAGAAGTGTAACTGGGACTTTATAGTAATACCCCCTTTACACAAGGGTAGAGAACATTGAGAGATCGTTGAGAGATCTGGCCAATTTTTGATCCATCAATGATCTTCAGTGATCTCCAGAGTCACTATGTCTCCTCAAAGTTTTGACTCTGTTCAAAAAACACAAGGATCTCCCAAATGATCCCAAAGATCAAAAATTGGCCCTACATATACTGTATATATATATATATATATATATATATATATATATGTATATATATATATATGTATATATATATATACACACACTACCGTTCAAAAGTTTGGGGTCACTTAGAAATGTCCCTATTTTTGAAAGAAAAGCACTTTTTTTTCAATGAAGATAACTTTAAACTAATCAGAAATACACTCTATACATTGCTAATGTGGTAAATGACTATTCTAGCTGCAAATGTCTGGTTTTTGGTGCAATATCTGCATAGGTGTATAGAGGCCCATTTCCAGCAACTATCACTCCAGTGTTCTAATGGTACAATGTGTTTGCTCATTGCGTCAGAAGGCTAATGGATGATTAGAAAACCCTTGTGCAATCATGTTAGGTCTGCAATTAATTGCTGCAAATGGAGGATTCTTTGACGAAAGCAAAGTTTGAAGGAAAAAATTATTATTTCAAATACAAATCATTATTTCTAACCTTGTCAATGTCTTGACTATATTTTCTATTCATTTTACAACTCATGGTGGTAAATAAGTGTGACTTTTCATGGAAAACACAAAATAATTGTCTGGGTGACCCCAAACTTTTGAACAGTAGTGCGTATATATATATATATATATATATATATATATATATATATATATATATATATACATACACATAAGGGAGAACGTTCTCCCCATGTCTGCGTGGGTTTTCTCCGGTTTCCTCCCACATGCCAAAAAACATGCAAGTTAGGTTAATTGGCATCAAACTGGGGATTCTAAATTGTCCTTAGGTATGACTGTGAGAGTGAATGGTTGTCTGTCTCTGTGTGTTGGCCCTGCGATGGACTGGCAATATATATATATATATATATATATATATATATATACGCACACACACACATACATACAGTATCTCGCAAAAGTGAGTCTACCCCTCACATTTTTGTAAATATTTTATTATATCTTTTCATGGGTGACATTCCACGTACCAAAAGCCAGTTTAGAAAGCCTGGGATCAGTCCGCCAAGGTCTCCGCCTTTGACCGCCACCTGATCCACATAGCACCGGACCCCCATGATCCCTCCTGCAGTGGATCAAGGAGCAAGGAGCCTGAGCTGGTGTACGAGGTTGAGAGATACCGGCTAGATATAGTCGGCCTCACTTCAACACACAGCTCCAGTTCCGGAACCAGTCTCCTGGAGAGGGGCTGGAGCTTGGCCTTTTCTGGAGTTGCCCCGGGCGAGAGGCGACGAGCAGGGGTGGGTATTCTTGTATCGCCCCACCTTGCTGCCTCTATATTGGAGTTTTCCCCGGTGGACGAAAGGGTTGCTTCCCTGCGCCTTTGGGTTGGGAAACGGGTCCTGACCATCATTTGTGCCTATGCACCAAATGATGTTTCAGAGTACCCACCCTTTTTGGAGTCTGTGACTGGGGTGCTGGAGGGTGCTCCTCTTCGAGACTCCATTGTCCTACTGGGGGACTTCAATGCGCACGTGGGCAACGACAGTGAAACCTGGAGGGGGGTGATTGGGAGGAACGGCCTGCCTGATCTGAACCCAAGTGGTGTTCAGTTATTGGACTTCTGTGCTAACCACAGTCTGTCCATAACGAACACCATGTTCAAGCATAAGGGTGTCCATATGTGCACTTGGTACCAGGACACCCTAGGTCGCAGGTCGATGATCGATTTTGTTATTGTATCATCAGACCTGCGACCGTATGTCTTGGACACCCGAGTAAAGAGAGGTGCAGAGCTGTCAACTGATCACCACCTGGTGGTGAGTTGGATCCAATGGCAGGGGAGGAAGCCATTCAGACCTGGTAGACCCAAACGTATAGTGAGGGTGTGCTGGGAGCGTCTAGCTGAGGCCCCTGTCCGGGAGGTCTTCAACTCCCACCTCCGGAAGAACTTCAACCACATTCCGAGGGAGTCTGGAGACATGGAGTCTGAATGGGCCATGTTCTCCACCTCTGTTGTTGAAGCAGCGGCCCAGAGCTGCGGCCGCAAGGTGGTCGGTGCATCTCGTGGTGGCAACCCCCGAACCAAGTGGTGGACACCAGTGGTGAGGGGGGCCATTAAGCTGAAGAAGGAGTCCTATCAAGCTTGGTTGGCTTGTGGGACTCCCGAAGCAGCTGAGGTGTACCGGCAGGCCAAGCGGAGTGCAGTTCGGGTGGTTGCTGAAGCAAAAACCCGGGTATGGGAGGAGTTCGGTGAAGCCATGGAACAAGACTTTCGGTCGGCCTCAAAGAGATTCTGGCAAACTGTCCGGCGGCTCAGGAGGGGAAAGCAGCTCCCCGTCCACACTGTGTATGGTGCGGATGGGACACTGTTGACTTCGACTGGGGACATCGTCGGGCGGTGGAAGGAATACTTCGAGGATCTCCTCAATCCCACTGATACGCCTTCCACAGTGGAAGCAGGGTTTGGGGACGAGGGGGATGACTCGCCTATCACAGGGGCTGAGGTCGCCAAGGTGGTTAAAAATCTCCTTGGTGGCCGGGCCCCGGGGGTGGACGAGATTTGCCCTGAGTACCTCAAGGCCCTAGATGTTGTTGGGTTGTCATGGTTGACACGCCTCTGCAACATTGCGTGGAGGTCGGGGGCAGTGCCTTTGGCATGGCAAACTGGGGTGGTGGTTCCTCTCTTTAAAAAAGGGGACCAGAGGGTGTGCTCCAACTTTAGAGGGATCACACTCCTCAGCCTCCCTGGGGAGGTCTATGCCAAGGTACTGGAGAGGAGAGTCCGGCCGTTGGTCGAACCTCGGATTCAGGAGGAGCAATGTGGTTTTCGTCCTGGCCGTGGCACATCGGACCAGCTCTTTACCCTCTCGAGAATTCTCGAGGGTTCGTGGGAGTTTGCCCAACCAGTTTACATGTGTTTTGTGGACTTGGAGAAGGCATTTGACCGCGTCCCTCGTGGATTTTTGTGGGGGGTGCTTCGGGAGTATGGGGTATCGGGCTTGTTGTTACGAGCTATTCGGTCTCTGTACGACCGTTGTGAGAGTTTGGTTCATATTGCCAACACTCGGTCGGAGTCATTCCCAGTGAGAGTGGGACTCCACCAGGGCTGCCCTTTGTCACCGATCCTGTTCATAATTTTTATGGACAGGATTTCTAGGTGCAGCCAGGGAATGGAGGGTGTCATGCTTGGTGACCACAGGATCTCATCTCTGTTGTTTGCAGATGATGTTGTCCTGTTGGCTTCTTCCAGCAATGACCTACAGCTCTTGCTGGGACGGTTTGCCGCTGAGTGTGAAGCGGCTGGGATGAGAATCAGCACCTCCAAGTCCGAGTCCATGGTCCTCAGCCGGAAAAAGGTGGATTGTCCTCTCCGGGTTGGGGACAGGCTCCTGCCCCAAGTGGAGGAGTTTAAGTATCTTGGGGTCTTGTTCACGAGTGAGGGGAGAATGGAGCGAGAGATCGACAGACGGATTGGAGCAGCATCTGCAGTGATGCGGACGTTGTACCGGTCTGTTGTGGTGAAGAGGGAGCTTAGTTCTAAGGCAAAGCTGTCGATTTACCAGTCAATCTACGTTCCTACTCTCACCTATGGTCACGAGCTTTGGGTAATGACCGAAAGAACGAGATCGCGGATACAAGCGGATGAAATGAGCTTTCTCCGTAGGATTGCTGGACTCACCCTCAGAGATAGGGTGAGGAGCTCAGTCATCCGGGAGAGGCTCAGAGTAGAACCACTGCTCCTCCACATTGAAAGGAGTCAGTTGAGGTGGTACAGGCATCTGATTAGGATGCCTCCTGGACGCCTCCCACTTGAGGTGTTTCAGGCACGTCCCACTGGGAGGAGACCCCGGGGCAGACCCAGGACTCGGTGGCGAGACTATGTCTCCCAGCTGGTCTGGGAACGCCTTGGTATCCCCTCTGAAGAGCTGGAGCAGGTGGCTGGGGAGAGGGAAGTCTGGGCTTCTCTGCTTGAACTGCTGCCTCCGCGACCCGGACCTCCGGAAAAGCGGTAGAAGATGGATGGATGGATGGATCTTTTCAGGGGACAAAATTAAAGATATGACACTTTGATACAATGTAAAGTAGTCATTGTACAGCTTGTATAACAGTGTAAATTTGCTGTCCCCTCAAAATAACTCAACACACAGCCATTAATGTCTAAACCACTGGCAATAAAAGTGAGTACACCCCAAAGCAAAAATATCCAAATTGTGCCCAATTAGCCATTTTTCCTTCCCGGTGTCATGTGACTCGTTAATGTTACAAGGTCTCAGGTGTGAATGGAGAGCAGGTGTGTTAAACTTGGTGTGATTGCTCTCACACTGTCTCATACTGGTCACTGAAAGTTCAACATGGCACTTCATGGCAAAGAACTCTCTGAGGATCTGATAAAAAGAATTGTTTTGAAGGAGTGGTGGGTCAGCCTGTCAGTACTCAGACCATATGCCACACACTGCATCAAATTGGTCTGCATGGCTGTCGTCCCAGAAGGAAGCCCCTTTTAAAGATGATGCACAAGAAAGCCCGCAAACAGTTTGCTGAAGACAGACAGACTAAGGACATGGATTACTGGAACCATGTCCTGTGGTCTGATGAGACCAAGATAAACTTATTTGACTCAGATGGTGTCAAGCGTGTGTGGCGGCAACCGGGTGAGGCGTACAAAGACAAGTGTGTCTTGCCTACAGTCAAACATGATGGTGGGAGTGTCATGGTTTGGGGCTGCATGACTGCTGCCGGCACTGGGGAGCTACAGTTCATTGAAGGAACAATGAATGCAAACATGTACTATGACATACTGAAACAGAGCAAGACCCCCTTCTTTCGGAAACTGGGCCGCAGGGCAGTATTCCGACATGATAACGACCCCAAACACACCTCCAAGACGACCACTGCGCTACTAAAGAAAATGAGGGTAAAGGTAATGGACTGGGCAAGCATGTCTCTACACCTAAACCCTATTGAGCATCTGTGGGGCATCCTCAAACATAAGGTGGAGGAGCACAAGGTCTCTAACGTCCACCAGCTCCACGATGTCGTCATGGAAGAGTGGAAGAGGATTCCAGTGGCAACCTGTGAAGCTCTAGTGAGCTCCATGCCCGAGAGTTAACACTAGAAGACCCAGAGAGGGGCCATTTGGCCTTTTTGGCTAGAAAACCCATAGGGGGACCATCAAGTGGCCACAAGAGGGCTAATGTCTGGGTCTTTTAAGGCAGTGCTGGAAAATAATGGTGGCCACACAAAAATATTGACACTTTGGGCATAATTTGGACATTTTCACTTAGGGGTGTACTCATTTTTGTTGCCAGAGGGTTTATACATTAAAGGCTGTGTGTTCAGGGGACAGCAAATTTACACTATTATATACACAACTGGACAAAATTGTTGGTACCCCTCTGTTAATGAAAGAAAAACCCACAATGGTCACAGAAATAACTTGAATCTGACAAAAGTGGTAGTAAATAAAAATTCTATGAAAATTAACCAATGAAAATAAGACAGTGCTTTTGAATTGTGGTTCAACAGAATTATTTTAAAAAACAAACTCATGAAACAGGCCTGGACAAAAATGATGATACCCTTAACTTAATATTTTGTTGCACAACCTTTTGAGGCAATCACTACAATCAAACGATTTCTGCACCTGTCAATGAGACTTCTGCACCTCTCAGCAGGTATTTTGGCCCACTCCTCATGAGCAAACTGCTCCAGTTGTCTCAGGTTTGAAGGGTGCCTTCTCCAGACGGCATGTTTCAGCTCCTTCCACAGATGTTCAATAGGATTTAGATCAGGGCTCATAAAAGGCCACTTTAGAATAGTCCAATGTTTCGCTCTTAGCCATTCTTGGGTGTTTTTAGCTGTGTGTTTTGGGTCATTATCCTGTTGCAAGACCCATGACCTGCGACTGACACCAAGCTGTCTGACACTGGGCAGCACATTTCTCTCTAGAATACCTTGATAGTATTGAGATTTCATTGTACCCTGCACAGATTCAAGACACCCTGTGCCAGATGCAGCAAAGCAGCCCCACAACATAACAGAACCTCCTCCATGTTTCACAGTAGGGACAGTGTTCTTTTCTTGGTATGCTTCATTTTTGCGTCTGTGAACATAGAGCTGATGTGCCTTGCCAAAAAGTTCCAGTTTTGTCTTGTCTGTCCATAGGACATTCTCCCAGAAGCTTTGTGGCTTGTCAACATGCAGTTTGGCAAATTCCAGTCTGGCTTTTTTATGATTTGTTTTCAACAGTGGTGTCCTCCTTGGTCGTCTCCCATGAAGTCCACTTTGGCTCAAACAACGACGGATGGTGCGATCTGAAACTGATGTACCTTGACCTTGGAGTTCACCATGAATGCGTTTAGAGGTTGTTCTCGGCTCTTTTGTTACCATTCGTATTATCCGTCTCCTCCTGCAGCCACGTCCAGGGAGGTTGGCTACAGTCCCGTGGATCTTAAATTTCTGAATAATATGTGCAACTGTAGTCACAGGAACATGAAGCTGCTTGGACATGGTCTTATAGCCTTTACCTTTAACATGCTTGTCTATAATTTTCTTTCTAATCTCCTGAGACAGCTCTCTCCTTTGCTTCCTCTGGTCCATATTTAGTGTGGTACACACCATGTCAACAAACAGCACAGTGACTACTTGTCACCCTTTAAACAGGCCAACTGACTGATTACAAGTTTGTCGACACCTGTGATGTTAATTAGAGGACACATCTTGGTTGAACATGTCCCTATGGTCACATTATTTTCAATCTTTTCTAGGGGTACCATGATTTTTGTCCAGGCCTGTTTCATGAGTTTGTTTTTTAAAGTAATTCTGTTGAACCACAATTCAAAAAGCATTGTCTGATTTTCATTGGCTAATTTTCATAGAATTTTTATTTATTACCACTTATGTCAGATTCAAGTTATTTCTGTGACCATTGTGGGTTTTTCTTTCATTAATAGAGGGGTACCAACAATTTTGTCCACGGCTGTAAGCTGTACACTGACTACATTCTAAGTGTGCAATTAGAGGATTTTTTTCTATGTGATCATAATCTTGCTCACTCGAGCAAGATTATGATAACTATGCTTTTTTCTCTCTGCCCAATGTGTCACCCCCTCCCCCTCCCCCTCTTTACCCCCACTGTATGAGGCGCCTGTCGGCTGCCGCGTCATTAGGGAGCGCTTAACATGAGCGCACCTTAATGTCAAGTAAAATTCCTGGTATGTGTAAGCATGCTTGGCAATAAAGTTCATTCTGATTCTGATTCTGATTGTATAAAGTGTCATATCTTCAGTGCTGTCGCATGAAAAGATATAATAAAATATTTACAAAAATGTGAGGGGTATACTCACTTTTGTGATATACTGTGTGTGTGTATATATATACTATATACTATATACAGTATATATATATATATATATATATATATATATATAAACACAGCATCCGGAAAGTATTCACAGCACTTCACTTTTTCCACATTTTGTTATGTTACAGCCTAATTACAAAATGGATTAAATTAATTTTCTCCCCAAAATTGTACACACAATACCCCATAATGACAACATGAAAAAAGTTTTTTGAGATTTTTGCAAGTTTATTAAAAATAAAAAAACTATGAAATCACATGTACATAAGTATTCACAGCCTTTGTTGAATACTTTGTTGATGCACCTTTGGCAGCTATTATAGCCTCAAGTCTTTTTGTATATGATGCCACAAGCTTGGCACACTTATCTTTGGGCAGTTTCACCCATTCCTCTTTGCAGCACCTCTCAAGCTCCATCAGGTTGGATGGGAAGTGTCAGTGCACAGCCATTTTCAGCTCTCTCCAGAGATGTTCAATTGGATTCAAGTCTGGGCTGTGGCTGGGCCACTCAAGGACATTCACAGAGTTGTCCTGAAACCACTCCTTTGATACCCTGGCTGTGTGCTTTGGGTAGCTGTCCTGCTGCAAGATGAACAGTCGCCCCAGTCTGAGGTCAAGAGTGCTCTGGAGCAGGTTTTCATCCAGGATGTCTCTGTGCATTGCTGCATTCATCTTTTCCTCTATCCTGACTAGCCTCACAGTTCCTACCACTGAAAAACGTCCCCACAGCATGATGCTGCCACCACCATGCTTCATTGTAAGGATGGTATTGGCCTGGTGATGAGTAGTGCCTGGTTTCCTCCAAACATGACGCCTGGCATTCACGCCAAAGAGTTCAATCTTTGTCTCATCAGACCAGAGAATTTTGTTTCTAATGGTCTGAGAGTCCTTCAGGTGCCTTTTGGCAAACTCCAGGCGGGCTGATATGTGCCTTTTACGAAGGAGTGGCTTCTGTCTGGCCACTCTACCATACAGGCCTGATTGGTGGATTGCTGCAGAGATGCTTGTCCTTGTGGAAGGTTCTCCTCTCTCCACAGAGGAATGCTGGAACTCTGACAGTGACCATCGTGTTCTTGGTCACCTCCCTGACTAAGGCCCTTCTCCCCATTCGCTCAGTTTAGACGGCCGGCCAGCTCCAAGAAGAGTCCTGGTGGTTCTGAACTTCTTCCATTTATGGATGATGGAGACCATTGTCCTCATTGGGACCTTCAAAGCAGCAGAAATTTCTCTGTACCCTTCCTCAGATTTGTGCCTCGAGACAATCCTGTCTCGGAGATCTACAGACAATTCCTTTGACTTCATGCTTTGTTTGTACTCTTGACATGCACTGTCAACTGTGGAACCTTATACAGAAAGGCGTGTGCCTTTCCAAATCATGTCCAATCAACTGAATTTACCACAGATGAACTCCTATTAAGCTGTAAAAACATCTCAAGGATGATCAGTGGAAACAAGATGCACCTGAGCTCAATTTTGAGCTTCATGGCAAAGGTTGTGAATACTTATGTGCATGTGATTTCATAGTTTTTAATTTTTAATAAAGTTGCAAAAATCTCAATTTTTTTTTTTCATGTTGCCATTATGGGGTATTGTGTGTAGAATTTTGAGGAAAAAATCAATTTAATCCATTTTGGAATAAGGCTGTAACATAAAATGTGGATAAACTGAAGCGCTGTGAATATTTTCTGGATGCACTGAAAATATATACAGTCATGTGAAAAAAATTAGGACACCCTGTATAAGCCTGTGTTTTTTTTTTATATTTGGACATATGGATATTTCATATCAATGTTAAAAATACTGGGAGATTCACGTAATACAACTAAACAATTAAAAATGAATTAAAGACTGTTTTCAAATTTTGTGTAAAATGGAATTCTAAACAAATAGTGAGGAATAAATTAGGATACCCCTCATCTTTTTTAGGACACCCCCACATTAATTCCCACTTAAAATGGCTAAAATAAATTTTAAAAAAAATGCAAACAAAAACAAAGTTAGACATAGATAAGATAAGATAAGATAAGATAAGATAAGCCTTTATTAGTCCCACAACGGGGAAATTCCAGGATTGCAACAGCACAGGGATAGCAACACTCAGAGCAACAATCAGAAGGCAAAAAAAGCAAGCAAGAGCAGCTAATATACATATGTACATATTACTATAAAATATATATATACACACACACACACACACAGACACACAGTGCAGAGCATTGTAGCTGGATGGAATAAATATATGAATATATGAACACACAGTGCAGAGCATTGTAGCTAGATGGAATAAATATGTAAATATATAAACACCCACAGTATGGAGCATTGCAGCTAGGTGGAATAAATATGCAAGTATATAAACACACACAGTGCGGAGCAATGTAGCTAGATGGAATAATATGTAGATATATAAAAACACAGTGCGGAGCATTGTAGCTAGATGGAATAAAAATATAGATATATAAATATAAACACACCCAGTGCAGAGCATTGTAGCTAGATGGAATAAGTATGTAAATATATAAACACACACAGTGCAGAGCATTGTTGCTAGGTGGGATGAAACAGCATAACCGTCTATTTAGTTATCCTACATGGTATGATTATGTGCCCATACATATTCTCACCCTCCACAGCGACATATATGATATGTCTGTGACATGTCACATGTCACATATCTATAAGATATGTGAACATTTCTTAATAAAGAACTGAATATTTAAAGGGGTGTCCAAATTTTTTTCACATATGCATATACACAGTGGGAAAAATAAGTACTGAACACATCAATATTTTTCTCATTAAACATATTTCTGATGGAGCCAGTGACCTGGGATTTTCACCAGATACCAGTAACAACCGAAGTAATCCACACATACAAAGAAATCAAGGCAACTGTGTTCACAAAACAAGTTATATTTAATAAAGTGGAATGACACAGGGAATAAGTATTGAACATGCTTGGTGAAATTCATCTGACATTTAGTAGAAAAGCCTTGGTTGGTAATAACAGCTTCCAGGCACCTCCTGTATGGAGAAACTAGGCGCAGGCATTGCTCAGGAGTGATTTTAGCCCATTCTTTCACACCAACTGTCTTCAAATCTTCAAGGTTCCATGGTGTTTTCTTTGAACTCCAGTGTTGGGAGTAATGCGTTACTTTTGTAATGTAAAAGTATTTGTAAGGACTTCCGGTCTGGACACCATGGTGATAGCAGCTTAACGCTGAAGCTCCCAGACCCGATCCAGGAAAATACTAACTAACTAACTAACTAACCTGCACTTATATAGCGCTTTTCTAGTCACAAAGACCACTCAAAGCGCTTTCATTAATACTAACCCTCTATTCTAAGGGCCTATAGGAAACAGATATCTAGGGACAATTTAGAACAGCCAATTAACCTAACATGCATGTTTTTGGCATGTGGGAGGAAACCGGAGAAATCCCGGAGTAAACCCACGCAACACGGGGAGAACATGCAAACTCCACACAGATCACTGTTGGTCGGGGGCTGGGATCGAACCCACGATCCCACGATCCCCACAATCCCCCAGCCAAGGGTAAACTGTGCTGCCGCAGTGCTAACCACTGCGCCACCGTGCAGGGAATACCTTGAAAATCAGATTTAACGGATTTTTGGAAGAGTGAAAATCAAAAGACAAAGTCATTATGCCTAAAGGAAAACAGAAGAGATCGACATTTACCAGGCCAAGACACGCATCGGCCGGAGAATCTGATCCAGAGGACATCCATTCAGAAGAGGAGCTGAGTGAAGCTAGCAACAAGGTTAGCTTAAAAATGGTACTTCAAGAATTAAGGCAATTTCGCCGAGAGTGTTGGGCCGAATTTCATGAAATTAAAGACGAAATAAAAAGGACAAACAGCAGAGTGGACCAGGCTGAGGACCGAATCATGGAAGCAGAGGAAAGAATAAAAGGGCTGGAAGAAACCGTGCTGGATTTACTTAAACGACAGTCAAGACTGGAGGCTAAGCTAACCGACCAAGAAGGAAGACTAAGAAGAGACAACATAAGAATTCATGGTCTGAAAGAAGGAGTCAAGGACGGTTTCACCACAATGGCTGCATGCGTGGAATCCATATTGAGAGAGAAGTTGGAAATTCCCTAATCCACCGACTTGAAGATAGAAAGGGCACACCGTACATTAGCCCCAAGGCCGTCGGCAGAAGCGCCCCCACGATCGGTGGTGGTGAAGTTCTCCAACCCCAGAATAAAAGAAGAGGTTGTAAGACTGGCTTGGCAGAAAAAAGGATTTATGCACCAAGAGAGAAAAGTTTTTGTGGAGCACGACTACGCCCCGGAGATCCTTAAAAAGCGTCGGGAATACAACGACGCGAAAAAGGTACTACGAGAGAAGAAACTGCGCTTTCAAACTCCATTTCCGGCGAAGCTGAGGGTGTTTTACGGGGACAAGACGTGTCTCTACAACTCGGCGGAAGAAGCAACCACGGCTATGGCGAGAAGAGGGCTCCCGGTAACGGTGTATAAACCCGCAGCAGACCCGATCGAAAGAATCAAGGCTCAAACGTGGTCCACACAGAGACCCTCAAAACCCATGAGCCAGCAGCAGGAAACCCAGCGCCAGAGCTATAAGGAAAAACTGAGCGTTTACAGGAGGGAATAACGATATTTTTAGTCAAGCTGCGCATCCAACCCTCCTCCTACAAGGTAACAAACATTAAAGGAGATGCAGAATCAGCAAATATGAAGTGGTAAAACATTTCATGGAACAGACATAATATTAGAAACAAATAAGTCTTTAAAAAAAAAAAACTTGTTAAAATAGAAATGTGACAATGAACCACATGATCTCTCCACACTAACAAATACTGTATTAACGTGATTGTTTGAGGTGACGGTAGTGGGAGGTTGCACACAATTTCATAGGGTATAGGCATATAAAAAATTTTTTTAAAAAATAAAATAAAATCATTACAAGTTCGGACTGGGATCTGAAACTCACGTTAAAAACATGGGACAACTTACAGGGGTAAGAGAGGGCCCTCAGCACGTAATGGAGTTTAAGGAATTTCCCTCAGAGCCAACACACCATCAAGGCTCTTCTAGGTCACTAAAAAGACCTCAGCTCAGGAAGATCTTTTGTCAGTTTTTTGTTTTAAAGTTTTATATACTATGTTCTTAATGTTTTTTATGTTCTTAATGTTCTTTCAGTTTCTGAGTAGCATAAAAGAGGGCCACCACACTGTTATACTAAATAAGACAACACAATGGAGAAACAGGGTGTAACCAAAATAATCTCATATAATGTAAAAGGGATCCTGAATCCAGTTAAAAGATCCAAGATTCTAGGCAAAATGAAAAAAGACAAAGCAGGAATAATATTTTTACAGGAAACCCACCTAACAGACGTGGAGCACACTAAACTTAATAGACAAGGGTTTAATATGATCTCTTCATCTTCATATAAGTCAGGGAGGAGGAGGGGGATAGCGACATTGATCTCAACCAAAATTATATTTGAAAAAAAATCAGAACACAAAGATAAAGAAGGGAGATTCAGCATGGTACTTGTTCGGCTAGAGGGAGAAGATATCACCCTGCTGAATGTATATGCACCTCCAGGGGCTAACTGGAAATTTTATAAAAATGTATTTGACCCAATGATAACTAAAGCACAAGGTTTAGTGATATGTGGTGGAGACTTCAATCTAAGACTGAATCCATACTGGGATGCATCAGGTAATTTTCCACATCAAAATAACACTCAAAGTAGAAAAACTCAGATGCTACTAAAAGAAATGGGAATCTGTGATGTGTGGAGGGAATTCAACCCCAGTGTAAAAGACTATACATTTTACTCAGCACCACATTCATCATACTCAAGGACTGACTATTTTTTTATGTTTAATAGAGACATTGGAAGAGTAAAAACATGTAAAATAGGACTGATGGATCTCTCTGACCACAGTCCAATCTATATGGACTTAAGTATCCAAAAATACAAAAATAATACATTTTCTTGGAGGTTAAATTCAAATGTGCTGAAAGGACCACTGAAAGATGAATTGGAATCAGATATTCTCAGATACATGGAAGAAAATGATAATGGAGAAGTATCCCCTTTAATACTGTGGGACACATGCAAAGCTGTAATAAGGGGAAAGATTATCGCAAAACTGGCAATCCAAAAGAAACTGAGACAAGAAAAACTAATCACATTAGAGTCAGAACTTAAGAAACTAGAAAAAGAGCACAAAGACAACACTCATTCTAATGACTCGCTCAAAATTAAGGAAATTAAAAAACAAATAAATGAGATCTACACAATAGAAATCCAGAAGTAACTTACATTTCTGAAACAAAAATACTATGAAACAGGTAGCAAATCGGCAAAATTACTAGCCTATAAATTAAGGAAACAACAAACGGAGAGAGCAATCTACAAAATCAGAGACCCGGTATCAAATTCAATTCAATTCAATTCAACTTTATTTATATAGCGCCATTTCACAACAACAGTCATCTCATAGCACTATCAACTGAAGGGGGGACCCCCACAGTTGCAGAAAGACCCCAGCAATCAGGCGATCCCCTGTGAGCAAGCACTTGGCGACGGTGGAGAGGAAAAACTCCCTTTTAACAGGAAGAAACCTCCAGCAGAACCAGGCTCAGGGAGGGGCAGTCATCTGCTGCGACTGGCTGGGGGGTGAGGGGATAGAGAAGAAGAAAAGAACAGACATGTAGAGAGCAAACAGCACGATGGAGACTCAATCTATGGGAGAGAACAAACAAATGTTAATGACCAGCAAAAAAAAAAATATTTCATAGAGAGTGAGGAAAGGAGTGAGGCCCAGTGCATTACTGGAGGTCCCCCGGCTGACTAAACCTATTAGCAGCATAACTAAGGGAGGGTTCAGAAACACATGATCCCTCCCTAATTGTAGGCTATATCAAAAAGGTAGGTTTTAGCCCTATTCTTAAAAACAGAGATCGAGTCTGACTCCCGAATCCAGATTGGCAGCTGATTCCACAGGAGAGGAGCTTGATAACTGAAGGCTCTGCCTCCCATTGTACTTTTGGAGATTCTAGGTATTACAAGTAATCCTGCATTTTGGGAGCGTAGTGCTCTGTTAGGATGATACGGTAGTATCAGATCTTTTAAATAAAAAGGAGCCTGATTGTTTAAAGCTTTGTAAGTAAGAAGAAGGATTTTAAACTTAATTCTAAACTCTATGGGAAGCCAATGAAGGGAGGCCAGAACCGGAGAGATATGATCTCTCTTTCTAGTACCTGTTAAAACTCTTGCTGCAGCATTTTGGATCAGCTGAAGACTTTTTAAAGATGTTTTAGGACAGCCTGATAATAAAGAATTACAATAATCTAATCTCGAGCTAACAAAAGCGTGGCTCAGCTTCTCAGCATCACTCTGAGACAAGATGCTCCTAATCTTGGCAATATTACGCAAATGATAGAAGGCAGTCTTAGAAACAAATTTAATATGTGAATTGAAGGACAAATCCTGATCAAAAATAACTCCAAGGTTCCTCACAGAGCTATTAAGAGAAAGAGTAACTGTATCCAAACTGAAAGTTTGATTTGGAAAGGAATTTCTAAGGTTTTTTGGACCAACAAGAATGACTTCAGTCTTATCTGAATTTAATAGCAGGAAATTACAAGTCATCCAAGCTTTGATTTCCTTAAGACAGGCTTCTAACTTGGCTAATTGATTAGTATCATCTGGCTTCATTGACAGGTATAATTGTGTGTCATCTGCATAACAATGAAAATGTATACAGGGCTTTCTAATAATGTTGCCTAACGGAAGCATATATAAACTAAAAAGAGTAGGGCCTAGCACAGATCCCTGTGGAACTCCATGACTAAGCTTTGAGCTGAAAGAAAACTCATCATTTACATGAACAAACTGGAACCTATCAGATAAATAAGATCTAAACCACTGCAACGAAGTTCCATTAAGTCCAACATAGTGTTCTAATCTATCAAGTAGAATATTATGATCAATAGTATCAAAAGCTGCACTAAGATCTAAAAGGACAAGTACAGAAACTAGTCCATTATCAGATGCAATGAGGAGGTCGTTAGTGACCTTCGCTAAGGCTGTTTCAGTACTGTGATGGATTCTAAACCCAGACTGAAACTCTTCAAGTAAACCATTTCCCTGAAGGTGGTCAAATAATTGCGTAGCAACAACTCTTTCTAAGATTTTTGAAATGAAAGGGAGATTAGAGATTGGTCTATAGTTAGCTAAAGCTCCTGGATCTAGCGTTGGCTTTTTGAGTAAGGGTTTAATTACAGCTGTTTTAAAAGCCTGCGGTACATGGCCTAAAGTTAATGAAGAATTGATTATATGAAGAATAAAGCTACCAATAAGTGGGAAGACTCCTTTAAATAACCTGGTAGGAATAGGGTCTAAAAGACAAGTTGAAGGTTTGGATGAGGAAACTATTTTGTCTAACTCACAAAGGTCGATTGGAGTAAACTCATCAAGACAGACATCAATAGAAGGAGTTGTAATAGTTACAGTATTTAAGTTAACTGTGGGAAGAATCTGATTGATTTTATCTCTGATGGATGAAATTTTATTATTGAAAAAGTTCATAAAGTCCTGACTAGTAAGCTCTAAGGGGATGCTAGGATTGACAGAGTCCTGACTCTTTGTCAACCTAGCTACAGTACTGAAAAGAAACCTGGGATTATTCTTGTTCTCTTCTATTAATGCAGAGTAATAACTCGTTCTAGCTTTTCTAAGAGATTTTTTATAAATTAAAAGATGATTTCTCCAAGCTAAATAGATTTCATCTAAATTAGTAGAGCGCCATTTTCTTTCTAATTGACGAGTCTTCTGTTTTAAGCTACGAGTTTCTGTGTTGAACCAAGGAGTTAAAAATCTCTGATTAGACTTTTTCTTTTTTAAGGGGGCCACCAAGTCTAGAGCCTGATGCAGAGAAGCTGAAACACTATCCACCATGTTATCAATTACAGAAGGAGCAAGCTGTCTATAGCTTATTTCCGTTGTGTTGACACATGGCATAGAGGAAACAATCTGCATAAATTTGGAAACAGCATCATCTGAGAGGCATCTACTGTGATAATATTTTTCTTTAGGAGCCAAATAGTCAGAAATAGTAAAATCAAAGGTTAACAGACAATGGTCTGACAGTACAGGGTTATGAGGAGACACTACAAGATTTTCTATTTCTATGCCATATGTCAGAACAAGGTCCAATGTATGGTGGAGGTAATGAGTAGAATTTCCTACTTTCTGAGAAAACCCAATCGAGTCTAATATTGAATTAAAAGCCACATTAAGGCAGTCACTATCTACATCCACATGTATATTAAAGTCCCCTACTATAATTATTCTATCAGATTTCAGCACTAAATCAGCTAAGAAATCAGCAAATTCGGATAAAAATTCTGAATAGGTTGATGGGGGACGATAAACTATGGCAAATAAAATTGAGTTTAACCTGAAATTGCTAAAGTGCCGAACACTGAGGACCAGGCCCTCAAAGGAATTATAACATGTTTTTTGCTTTACATTAACTAGTAATTTGGAATGGTAAATTGTTGCTACTCCTCCTCCACGACCAGAACTTCTGGGATTTTGACAGTTTAAATAACCAGAGGGAGTTGATTCATTTAAACCAACATAATCCTCTTGCCCTAACCAAGTCTCTGTAAGGGAAATTAAATCAATCTGATGATCAATTAACAGATCATGGACTAACAGAGACTTGGGGGTTAGAGACCTAATATTTAATAAACCACATTTAATTTTTAAATTATGAGGAGGAACAGAGGCCAAATCATTCAATTTAGAGGCTTTATGTTTAATTTGAGTTTTACCAATATTTTGCTTTATCACTTTGGGATGCTTATGCATTATATTTTTATTTACTTTGGAGGGAGCAGACAACGATTCTCTGATGGGGAAGTCAGGGGCTAAGCTGAGGGGTGGCGGATGAAGAGGAGCTGCAGAGAGGCGTGTAAGACTGCAACTCTGCTTCCTGGTCCCAACTCTGAGTAGTCACGGTTTTGGAAATTTGGATAAAAAAGATGCCAGATTGTTAGATAAATGAGAAGCACCATCCAAAGTGGGATGAATGCTGTCTCGTCTCATAAGACCAGGTTTTCCCCAAAAAGAGCTCCAATTGTCAATGTAGCCCACGTCATTTTTAGGACACCACACAGACAGCCAGCGGTTCAAGGATGACGAGCGACTAAACATGTCATCACTGGTCAGATTGGGGAGGGTGTCCAGAGAATACTACAGTGGCAGACATCGTTTTTGCAAACTCACACACCGATTCTATGTTAAGTTTCGTGACTTCCGACTGCCGGAGACGGATGTCATTAATGCCGGCGTGAATAACAATTGTGGAGTATTTACAGTTACTTTTAGCCAGCATTTTCAAATTTGACTCGATGTTGCCTGCTCTGGCCCCAGGAATACATTTGACTATGGCCGCTGGAGTCTCTAGGTTCACGTTTCTGACTACAGAGTCGCCAATGATCAGAGTTTTTTCCTCAGCGGGTGTGTCGCTGAGCGGGGAAAAACGATTAGAAACGTGAACAGGTTGGTGGTGAACCGGGGCTTTGCGACTAGGCTTCCTTCTCACCGTCACCCACCCAGTCTCCTCGCTGCTGAGGAGAGCCGGGGAACCGCTGACAGTGGGACCTAAGCTAGCTAGCTCCGCTGCAGCTAAGGGGCGTCCGTCGAGATTAACTGGCGCAGACAGTGTTTCAATGCAGCGGAGCCGGGATTCCAAATCAGACAACCTTGCCTCGAGCGCCTCAAAAAGACAACATTTATTACATTTACCGTTATCGCTAAAAGAGGCAGAGAGGTGTAGCTAAACATCTGACAGAGAGAGCACACCAGAGGAGGAGAGGAAAGAGAGGTAGTAGCCATAGCTAGTGGCTAGCTAGTGGCTGGAGAGCAAACCACACAGGCAGACAGCAAAACAGGAAGTGACGATACGTTACCACAAGGAAGTGACGATCCACCAAAGGAAATTAGAATTCAGGAAATTCTTAAAAGCTTCGAGAACTACTACAAGAACTTGTACTCCCTCAAAAAACATAAAAACGCATCCGAAGCCTTCCTAAATACATTAAACCTTCCCCAACTTACTGATTCACAAAATAAAACACTATTGTCAGAAATACAACCTAAAGAATTAAAAAAAGCAATTATGAAACTTAAAGCTAACAAATCCCCAGGAGCAGATGGCTTTACAGCAGAGTGGTACAAAACCTTTAAACAGCAACTATCTCCTCTCCTCCTGAAAACATTTAGCTATGTCCTCCACACAGGGGAAATCCCCCCCTCCTGGAGAGAAGGGGTCATTGCAGTCATACCTAAACCTGAAAAGGATAAACTAGACTGCTCCAACTACAGACCAATCAGTGTGTTAAATCAGGACTATAAGCTTTTTACCACTATCCTTGCCAAAAGGTTAGAAAATATACTGACAGACTTAATTCATTTAGACCAAACAGGTTTTATAAGACAAAGACAGACACAAGATAACATTAGACACACTTTACACATAATTCATCATATAAAAAAAATATAATTTAAATGCAGCCATATTGGGATTAGATGCTGAAAAAGCATTTGATTCGGTTGACTGGTCTTTCCTATATAGAATCTTATCCAGTTTCAATTTTTATAACAACTTCATTAGAACTATCCAGGCATTATATAAAAAACCAACAGCTAAAATAAGGATTAACGGTAAATTATCATCATCTTTTGAACTGGAAAGAGGATGTCGTCAGGGCTGCCCCTTGTCGCCACTGCTCTTTGCAATCTTCATAGAACCTCTGAGCCAATGGATAAGACAGAATCAAAAAATTCAAGACATTACACTTGGTCAGAAGTGTAACGGATGCCAACTAGCACTGTTCGGCGTAGAACGTTAGTAAACCTCCCTCCCGAAAAGCCTCATACAGTATCGGTAGCGCTGAGCTATCGGTCGGACCTTTAGCTCAGCGCGATCGTGCTGTGTCTCCCATGCTCGAACTGTGTTAGTTAACTGAGAGGTCGCGGGTTCGTGTCCCGTGTGGGGCGAACTGCGCAGGATGATCTCTGTCACAATGGTGCCGTGAACCCGGGATGGGAGTGAGGTTTAAGGGGGAGAGTGTAACGGATGCCAACTAGCACTGTTCGGCGTAGAACGTTAGTAAACCTCCCTCCCGAAAAGCCTCATACAGTATCGGTAGCGCTGAGCTATCGGTCGGACCTTTAGCTCAGCGCGATCGTGCTGTGTCTCCCATGCTCGAACTGTGTTAGTTGACTGAGAGGTCGCGGGTTCGTGTCCCGTGTGGGGCGAACTGCGCAGGATGATCTCTGTCACAGAAGGAACATAAAATAGCACTCTTTGCTGATGACATTTTAATATACCTGGGGCAGCCGGACACCTCTTTTCCAGAACTAATCTCAGTTTTTTCAGAGTATGGAGATTTATCGGGGTACGAATTAAACATGCATAAAACCCAAATTTTAACATTCAACTATGACCCAAATCAATATTTACTAAGCAAACTCAAAACTAACTGGGAGATGGAATCTATGAAATATCTGGGGGTCAATATCCCGAAACAACTCAACAAAATTATAACGCTAAACTATGATCCACTGATGGCAAAAATAAAATCTGATCTAGCAAGATGGAATATGATACCATTCTTAGGTACTGCACAAAGAATTGAAGCAGTCAAAATGAATATACTTCCACGTCTTCTATACCTTTTCCAAACAATACCGGTAGAACCTCCCAAAAAAACATGGCAAGAACTGGACAGAAGGATCTCAAGATTCATATGGCAGGGCAAGAGACCTGGAATCAGATATAGAACCCTACAGCTAAACAAAGACAAAGGTGGGCTCGCACTGCCAAATATCAGGGACTATTTTAAAGCCGCACAAATTAAAACTTTAGTAGAGATATGTAACCCAGTCTACACTGCACAATGGAAGGAGATGGAATGCCAAATAACAAGTGACATCCCCCTACAGGCGATAATAGGGAACAATGCCTTACCTAAACTTTTGAATAACACTAACCCGTGGATAGAGACCCCGCTAAAAATTTGGTTTAAGATAGTCAGAGAGAATCAAACTAAAGAACCCTATCAATTACTGCAATGGATTGCCTATGATCAAGACTTTACTCCTATTAAAACAGACACTAGATTTAAAAAGTGGAAAGAGAACGGACTGATAAAATATTACGATTTTTTTAAAGGGCAAACTTTAAGAAGTTTTGAAGATTTGAAAAAACAAGGTCTAATAAATCAAGACCTTTACAGGTTCTTTCAGCTTAGACGCCACATAAACAAAATACTTAAAAAGGAGGATTTGGAAAGGGCCCAGTCAGGTGTCCTGAAGGTCTTCTTAATGGCATATAAAGGAATCCCAGGGATCAGATACATTTCTAAAATATACCAAGGTCTTCAAGACTTAAAAGGAGACAACACATCATATATAAAAGAGAGATGGGAAAAAGAGGGGAATTTCACTTTACAACTGGAAATATGGGAAAAGCTAAATAAACAACAATGGAAAAGTACCTCATCCCTGCAGTGGAGAGAATTTGGTTGGAAAAATTTGGTAAGATTTTTCAGAACACCTGCACAAAACAAATTTACTCGTAAGGGGTTGAATTGTTGGCGCTTGTGTGGTGAAGAGACTGCAAATCATTTTCATGTGTTTTGGTCATGCCCAGTTATCCACCAATATTGGACCAACGTACAGACAATATTGGGGAAAATATTCAAAATAACAGTTCCCTTTTCTTTTGTAACTTTGTATTTGGGTTTACTACCGGAATCACTGGAAAGACGAGGAGAAAAATACTTATTCACTGTTTTAATATTGGCAAGTAAAAAAGCTCTAACTAAAAAATGGATGTTGAAGGATTGTCCTACACCTGAAGATTGGATTAACGTGATTCAAGACATTTACGCGATGGAAAAGTTGACATTCGCACTGAGACAGGACATGGATGGGTTCTTGAACTTTTGGCAACCCTGGAACACATATGTGTCTTCCATCAGATCTAATCTTTGACAAATATCATTCCAATAATGGCACCTCTCTTTGTTCCAACGCTACTCAGATGCTCTTTTATTTTTATTTTTTTTTTTTCCACTTTTGTTTGTTTTTTGTTTTTTCTTGTTTTGTTTTTTTGTTTGTTTTTTTTGGTTCTTTCTTTAATTTCTCTTTTTCTTTCACTAAAAAATGGGTGTTGTGATAATTATTTTTCTAATGTAGTCAAAAAACAAAAAAAGGGAACATGATGAAAATGTAAACAATGCAATGCTGTAATGTCATGTATACCCTTTACAAAAACTTAAATTAAAAAAAAAGTGATTGCAAAACTAATTACAGTAACGTGCTACTTTTGTAACACGTTACTGTAATGCCATTACTTTTGCAGTAACATGCTGTGTAACGAAATTACTGTTTAAAAATTCAGTAATGTGTTACACTTACTGAACTTTGATCAGATGTGTTACTCGTTACTTGTTTTATTAATATGGATAGATATTTTTAGCTTAAATAAATGAATATACAAACTGACCCTACCGTAGCTGAGACGTAACCCTCAGTCGATGTGACCTGTTGCAGAGAGCCGAGTCTTCACTACTGAGCAGAGGAAGAGATGAAGCTACTTTGTTTTGTGGAAATAAACAGATTATTTTCTCTTTGTCGCGATTAAGGACAAAAGCATATTGGTGGATTGGAAGCTAAGTGCCCGTTGAGACCGACTGCAATCTTGAGAAGTGCTTGAAAACAGCAACAAAGCTCCAACAAAGCTAGTGCCAAGTAATGGCTAGCTATGCTAACAACACCGTGTTAGTGGATCTACGCTATCTGAACAGCCATGATTGGATGTAAAGTGGAAATACTCTTGTCTTAACAGCCATGGCCGGATTTCAAGCACAGGTATGCATCTGGACAGTTTGTCACCCAGCAAGAATTAAACTGACTGATTACCAGATACATCATTACAGACTGAAGATGTGATAACTGTCACTTTCCATCAGACAGCTGAGACTGCGATCCACTCAAGTTACATCACGTTCCAAATTATTATGCAAATGATATTTGTCTCTGATTTTCCTAAATAGTCAATGTAAATGATAGTATAATTTTAAAGTCATCAACCATTGGAGCATAATTTTAATTTTATTGAACAAACCTCCCAATAATAACTATTTTTTTGCAAAAATAAAAAAACTCAAAATGCACTGTTCCAAATTATTATGCACAACAGAGTTTCAAAACATTTAATCGGTTGTAAAGAACTGAAAATGGTAATTTGTTGAATTTGCAGCATTAGGTCATATTTACTGAAATCAAAAGCTATTTCAATCAAAAACATCTTAACAGGCCAAGTTACATGTCAACATAGGACCCCTTCTTTGATATAACCTTCACAATTCTTGCAGCCATTGAACTTGAGAGTTTTTTGAGAGTTGCTTTTTGCTTCGTCAATCTGGGATCGTCACTTCCTTGTGGTAACGTATCGTCACTTCCTGTTTTGCTGTCTGCCTGTGTGGTTTGCTCTCCAGCTACTAGCTAGCCACTAGCTATGGCTACTAGCTCTCTTTCCTCTCCTCTGGTGTGCTCTCTCTGTCAGATGTTTAGCTACACCTCTGCCTCTTTTAGCGATAACGGTAAATGTAATAAATGTTGTCTTTTTGAGGCGCTCGAGGCGAGGTTGTCTGATTTGGAATCCCGGCTCCGCTGCATTGAAACACCGTCTGCGCCAGTTAATCTCGACGGACGCCCCTTAGCTGCAGCGGAGCTAGCTAGCTTAGGTCCCACTGTCAGCGGTTCCCCGGCTCTCCTCAGCAGCGAGGAGACTGGGTGGGTGACGGTGAGAAGGAAGCCTAGTCGCAAAGCCCCGGTTCACCACCAACCTGTTCACGTTTCTAATCGTTTTTCCCCGCTCAGCGACACACCCGCTGAGGAAAAAACTCTGATCATTGGCGACTCTGTAGTCAGAAACGTGAACCTAGAGACTCCAGCGGCCATAGTCAAATGTATTCCTGGGGCCAGAGCAGGCGACATCGAGTCAAATTTGAAAATGCTGGCTAAAAGTAACTGTAAATACTCCACAATTGTTATTCACGCCGGCATTAATGACATCCGTCTCCGGCAGTCGGAAGTCACGAAACTTAATATAGAATCGGTGTGTGAGTTTGCAAAAACGATGTCTGCCACTGTAGTATTCTCTGGGCCCATCCACAATCTGACCAGTGATGACATGTTTAGCCGCTCGTCATCCTTGAACCGCTGGCTGTCTGCGTGGTGTCCTAAAAATGACGTGGGCTACATTGACAATTGGAGCTCTTTTTGGGGAAAACCTGGTCTTATGAGACGAGACAGCATTCATCCCACTTTGGATGGTGCTTCTCATTTATCTAACAATCTGGCATCTTTTTTATCCAAATTTCCAAAACCCTGACTACTCAGAGTTGGGACCAGGAAGCAGAGTCGCAGTCTTACACGCCTCTCTGCAGCTCCTCTTCATCCGCCACCCCTCAACTTAGCCCCTGTCTTCCCCATCAGAGAATCGTTGTCTGCTCCCTCCAAAGTAAATAAAAATATAATGCATAAGCATCCCAAAGTGATAAAGCAAAATATTGGTAAAACTCAAATTAAACATAAAGCCTCTAAATTGAATGATTTGGCCTCTGTTCCTCCTCATAATTTAAAAATTAAATGTGGTTTATTAAATATTAGGTCTCTAACTCCCAAGTCTCTGTTAGTCCATGATCTGTTAATTGATCATCAGATTGATTTAATTTCCCTTACAGAGACTTGGTTAGGGCAAGAGGATTATGTTGGTTTGAATGAATCAACTCCCTCTGGTTATTTAAACTGTCAAAATCCCAGAAATTCTGGTCGTGGAGGAGGAGTAGCAACAATTTACCATTCCAAATTACTAGTTAATGTAAAGCAAAAAACATGTTATAATTCCTTTGAGGGCCTGGTCCTCAGTATTGGGCACTTTAGCAATTTTAGGTTAAACCCAATTTTATTTGCCATAGTTTATCGTCCCCCATCAACCTACTCAGAATTTTTATCCGAATTTGCTGATTTCTTAGCTGATTTAGTGCTGAAATCTGATAGAATAATTATAGTAGGGGACTTTAATATACATGTGGATGTAGATAGTGACTGCCTTAATGTGGCATTTAATTCAATATTAGACTCGATTGGGGTTTCTCAGAAAGTAGGAAATTCTACTCATTACCTCCACCATACATTGGACCCTGTTCTGACATATGGCATAGAAATAGAAAATCTTGTAGTGTCTCCTCATAACCCTGTACTGTCAGACCATTGTCTGTTAACCTTTGATTTTACTATTTCTGACTATTTGGCTCCTAAAGAAAAATATTATTACAGTAGATGCCTCTCAGATGATGCTGTTACCAAATTTATGCAGATTGTTTCCTCCATGCCATGTGTCAACACAACGGAAATAAGCTATAGACAGCTTGCTCCTTCTGTAATTGATAACATGGTGGATAGTGTTTCAGCTTCTCTGCATCAGACTCTAGACTTGGTGGCCCCCTTAAAAAAGAAAAAGTTTAATCAGAGATTTCTAACTCCTTGGTTCAACACAGAAACTCGTAGCTTAAAACAGAAGACTCGTCAATTAGAAAGAAAATGGTGCTCCACTAATTTAGATGAAATCTATTTAGCTTGGAGAAATCATCTTTTAATTTATAAAAAATCTCTTAGAAAAGCTAGAACGAGTTATTACTCTGCATTAATAGAAGAGAACAAGAATAATCCCAGGTTTCTTTTCAGTACTGTAGCCAGGTTGACAAAGAGTCAGGACTCTGTCAATCCTAGCATTCCTTTAGAGCTTACTAGTCAGGACTTTATGAACTTTTTCTATAATAAAATTTCATCCATCAGAGATAAAATCAATCAGATTCTTCCCACAGTTAACTTAAATACTGTAACTACTACAACTCCTTCTATTGATGTCTGTCTTGATGAGTTTACTCCAGTCGACCTTTGTGAGTTAGACAAAATAGTTTCCTCATCCAAACCTTCAACTTGTCTTTTAGACCCTATACCTACCAGGTTATTTAAAGAAGTCTTCCCACTTATTGGTAGCCTTATTCTTCATATAATCAATTCTTCATTAACTTTAGGCCATGTACCGCAGGCTTTTAAAACGGCTGTAATTAAACCCTTACTCAAAAAGCCAACGCTAGATCCAGGAGCTTTAGCTAACTATAGACCAATCTCTAATCTCCCTTTCATTTCAAAAATCTTAGAGTTGTTGCTACGCAATTATTTGACCACCTTCAGGGAAATGGTTTACTTGAAGAGTTTCAGTCTGGGTTTAGAATCCATCACAGTACTGAAACAGTCTTAGCGAAGGTCACTAACGACCTCCTCATTGCATCTGATAATGGACTAGTTTCTGTACTTGTCCTTTTAGACCTTAGTGCAGCTTTTGATACTATCGATCATAATATTCTACTTGATAGATTAGAACACTATGTTGGACTTAATGGAACTTCTTTGCAGTGGTTTAGATCTTATTTATCTGATAGGTTCCAGTTTGTTCATGTAAATAATGAGTTTTCTTTCAACTCAAAGCTCAGTCATGGAGTTCCACAGGGATCTGTGCTAGGCCCTACTCTTTTTAGTTTATATATGCTTCCGTTAGGCAACATTATTAGAAAGCACTGTATACATTTTCATTGTTATGCTGATGACACACAATTATACCTGTCAATGAAGCCAGATGATAGTAATCAATTAGCCAAGTTAGAAGCCTGTCTTAAGGAAATCAAAGCTTGGATGACTTGTAATTTCCTGCTATTAAATTCAGATAAGACTGAAGTCATTCTTGTTGGTCCAAAAAACCTTAGAAATTCCTTTCCAAATCAAACTTTCAGTTTGGATGCAGTTACTCTTTCTCTTAATAGCTCTGTGAGGAACCTTGGAGTTATTTTTGATCAGGATTTGTCCTTCAATTCACATATTAAATTTGTTTCTAAGACTGCCTTCTATCATTTGCGTAATATTGCCAAGATTAGGAGCATCTTGTCTCAGAGTGATGCTGAGAAACTGATCCACGCTTTTGTTAGCTCGAGATTAGATTATTGTAATTCTTTATTATCAGGCTGTCCTAAAACATCTTTAAAAAGTCTTCAGCTGATCCAAAATGCTGCAGCAAGAGTTTTTACAGGTACTAGAAAGAGAGATCATATCTCTCCGGTTCTGGCCTCCCTTCATTGGCTTCCCTTAGAGTTTAGAATTAAGTTTAAAATCCTTCTTCTTACTTACAAAGCTCTAAACAATCAGGCTCCTTTTTATTTAAAAGATCTGATACTACCGTATTGTCCTAACAGAGCCCTACGCTCCCAAAATGCAGGATTACTTGTAATACCTAGAATCTCCAAAAGTACAATGGGAGGCAGAGCCTTCAGTTATCAAGCTCCTCTCCTGTGGAATCAGCTGCCAATCTGGACTCGGGAGTCAGACTCGATCTCTGTTTTTAAGAATAGGGCTAAAACCTACCTTTTTGATATAGCCTACAATTAGGGAGGGATCATGTGTTTCTGAACCCTCCCTTAGTTATGCTGCTAATAGGTTTAGTCAGCCGGGGGACCTCCAGTAATACACTGGGCCTCACTCCTTTCCTCACTCTCAATGAAATATTTTTTTTGCTGGTCATTAACATTTGTTTGTTCTCTCCCATAGATTGAGTCCCCATCGTGCTGTTTGCTCTCTACATGTCTGTTCTTTTCTTCTTCTCTATCCCCTCACCCCCCAGCCAGTCGCAGCAGATGACTGCCCCTCCCTGAGCCTGGTTCTGCTGGAGGTTTCTTCCTGTTAAAAGGGAGTTTTTCCTCTCCACCGTCACCAAGTGCTTGCTCACAGGGGATCGCCTGATTGCTGGGGTCTTTCTGCAACTGTGGGGGTTCCCCCTACAGTTGATAGTGCTATGAGATGACTGTTGTTGTGAAATGGCACTATATAAATAAAGTTGAATTGAATTGAATTGAGTTTCTGCTTGAATTTCTTTGCAAGATGTCAGAATAGCCTCCCACAGCTACTGTTTTGATGTAAGCTGCCTCCACCCTCATAGATCTTTTGCTTGAGGATGCTCCAAAGGTTCTCAATAGAGTTGAGGTCAGGGGAGGACGAAGGCCACACCATGAGTTTCTCTCCTTTTATGCCCATAGGAGCCAATGACACAGAGGTCTTCTTTGCAGCATGAAATGTTGCATTGTCATGCATGAAGATAATTTTGTTGCGGAAGCCATGGTTCTTCTTTTTGTACCATGGAAGAAGGTGGTCAGTCAGAAACTATATACTTTGCCAAGGTCATTTTCACACCTTCAGGGACCCTAAAGGGGCCTACCAGCTCTCTCCCCATGACTCTGCCACCTTCTTGCTCACATCACAACCTTGTTGGGACATGGTGGCCATTCACCAAACATCTACTATTCCATCCATTTGGACCATCCAGGGTTGCACGGCACTCATCAGTAAAGAACATTGTTTGAAAATTAGTCTTCATGTATTTCTGGGCCCACTGCAACCGTTTCTGCTTGTGAGCATTGTTTAGGGGTGGCCAAGTAGTCGGTTTATGCACAACTGCAAGCCTCAGGAGGATCCTACACCTTCAGGTTCATGGGACTCCAGACGCACCAGCAGCTTCAAATACCTGTTTGCTGCTTTGTAATGGCATATTAGCAGCTGCTCTCTTAATCTGATGAATTTGTATGGCAGAAACCTTCCTCATTATGCCTTTATCTGCACAAACTTATTTGTGCTCTGAATCAGCCACAAATTTCTTCACAGTACGACGATCATGCTTAAGTTTTCGTGAAATATCTAATAATTTCATACCTTGTCCAAGGCATTGCACTATTTGATGCTTTTTGGCAGCAGAAAGATCCTTTTGCTTTCCCATATTGCTTGAAACCTGTGGCATGCTTAAAAATAAAGAACATCCTTCTTAAGTAGTTTTCATTTATTTGGACTCACCTGGCAAACTAATTATGACAGGTGTCTGAGATTGATATCAGTGATCCAAAGAGCCCTGAGACACAATACCATCCATGAGTTTAATTGAAAAGCAAAAAATTGAATGTTTAAGACACTAAAATCCTATTCGCATAATAATTTGAAACGCGGTGTGGAAAATATTTACTTGCTACCTGGATAAAGATTATTCAAAAATGGATTTTGATCTCCAAAAGGAATTTGAGGGACTGAATCATATTCTCTGTCACAGCAGACATTTGGACTGTGGATAATGGAAATTTTCTTTGAATCACTGCACATCGGATTAAATCGATATCATAAAGGTAAGATAAACATGGACAGCTTTATGCAGTGTTGCCAACTTTCACTCCAAAATGAGGAAATTACTAGAAATATCATATTGATTTTCTTCAGATTTTTCCCACAATAAGAGCTCTCAAGGCAGGATAAAGTAGACTGAACATGTTCTAAAAGCTATGTCTGTTTTCAGCCTGACATTAATGAGCCCGTAATGTAATCCATTAATTAAATTATCTTGCTATGTGTGCAAGAGGATTTAAGTATGCACTTAAAAGTAACGTGAACGTTACTTTTCCAAGTAACTAGTTACTTTAATCATCCAGTAATTGGTAAAGTAACTCAATTACTTTTGAAAAGAAGTAACTAGCAACTGTAATTAGTTACTATTTTTTAGTAACTTGCCCAACACTGATGAACTCTGATCTTCAGTTTGTTCCGTAGATTTTCAATTGGATTCAGGTCAGGTGACTGACTGGGCCATTCTAG
Organism: Pholidichthys leucotaenia; assembly: GCA_020510985.1. Classification (NCBI taxonomy): domain Eukaryota; kingdom Metazoa; phylum Chordata; class Actinopteri; order Cichliformes; family Pholidichthyidae; genus Pholidichthys; species Pholidichthys leucotaenia. The sequence goes on from CM035836.1 coordinate 311,383,930, forward strand.
CAGTTTTATTTTCCTTCTCTGAAGCCAGTTGAGAGTTTCCTTGGCTGTGTGTTTGGGATCATTGTCTTGCTGAAATGTCCACACTCATTTCATCTTCAGCATCTTGGCAAATGGCAACAAGTTCTTATCAAGGATGTCTCTGTACATTTGTCCATTCATCTTTCCTTCAATTATACGACGTCTGCCTGTACCATGTGCTGAAAAACACCCCCACACCATGACGGGATGTGCAATGCCATTTCTCCTCCAAACATGTTGTGTGTTGTGGCATCCAGAAAGTTTAATTTTGGTCTCATCTGACCAGACTATATTCTCCCAGTATTTTATTTGCTTGCCCAAATGTTGTGCAGCAAATTTTAAATGAGCTTCAACATGCTTTTTCTTCAGCAATGGAGTCTTGCAAGGTGAGTAGGCATAGAACCTCTGTTGGTTGAGTGCATTACTTACTGTTTTCTTTGAAACAGCAGTACCTGCTAACTCCAGGTCTTTCTGGAGCTCTCCATGAGTGGTCTTTAGCTCTTGCATAACTCTTCTGATAATTCTTTAGACTCCTCTGTCAGAAATCTTGTAAGAAGCTTCTGACTGTGGCCAGTTTATGGTAAAGTGATGTTCTTTCCACTTCTGAATGATGGCTCCAATGGTGCTCACTGGAACATTCAGCAGTATAGAAATGTGCCTGTAACCAATGTCATTATTATGTTTTGCAACAATAGGGTTGCAAAGGTCTAGTGATAGCTCTTTGCTTCTGCCCATCATGACTTCTTTGTGGTGTGACAATCTGATATTCACTGACCTTTTTAAAGGCTATCAGTCGGGACTTAACCAGCTCAAATATATATATAGTATATATACACAGTGGGGAAAATAATTATTGAACACGTCAACATTTTTCTCATTAAACATATTTCTGATGGAGCCATTGAAATGACATTTTCACCAGATATCAGTAGCAATTCAAGTAATCCATACATACAAAGAAATCAAAGCAACTGTGTTCACAAAATAAGTTATATTTAATAAAGTGGAATGACATGGGGAATAAGTATTGAACACATGAAGAAAAAGAGTTGCAAAAAGGCACAGAAATCCAAGAAACCAGCTGAAATCCATCAGTAGTTAGGAAGCCAACCCATTCCCCATCCATCCATCTCCTTCCACTTAATCCTTTTCGGGTCGCAGGGGGGCTGGAGCCTATCCCAGCATCTTTGGGCGAGAGGCAGGGTACACCCTGGACAGATCGCCAGTCCATTGCAGGGCCAACACAGAGAGACAGACAACCATTCACTCTCACAGTCATACCTAAGGACAATTTAGAATCCCCAGTTTGATGCCAATTAACCTAACGTGCATGTTTTTGGCATGTGGGAGGAAACCAGAGAAATCCCGGAGTAAATCCACGCAGACACGGGGAGAACATGCAAACTCCACACAGATCACTGTTGGTTGGGGGCTGGGATCGAACCCAGGATCCCCCGGCCAAGGGTGAGTTGCTGTGCTGCCGCAGTGCTCACCACTCCACCACCACGCTGCCCTCAACCCATTCCCCATCAGTGCAAATTCATTTCAGCTGGTTAAGTCCTGACTGATAGCCTCTAAAAGGGTCTGTGAATATCAGATTGTCACACCACAAAGAACTCATGATAGGTAGAAACAAGGAGCTTTCTCTAGACCTCTGCAACAAAACATAACGATGGCATTGGTTTCAGGTGCCTTTCTAAACTGCTGAATGTTCCAGTTAGCACTGTTGGAGCCAACATTTGGAAGTGGTAAGAATATCATTTTACCATAAACTGGCCACAACCAGGAGCTCTTCGCAAGATTTCTGACAGAGGAGTCAAAACAATTATCAGAAGAGTTATTCAAGAGCCAGAGACCACTCGTGGAGAGCTCCAGAAAGATCTGGAGTTAGCAGGTACTGCTGTTTCAAAGAAAACAATAAGCAATGCAGTCAACTAACATGGACTCTATGCCCGCTCACCTCGCAAGACACCATTGCTGAAGAAAAAGCATGTTGAAGCTCATTTTAAGTTTGCTGCACAACATTTGGGCAAGCCAGTAAAATACTGGGAGAATACAGTCTGGTCAGATGAGACCAAAATTGAACTTTTTGGATGCCACAATACAGAGCGTGTTTGGAGGAGAAATGGCACTGCATATTAGCCCAAAAACACCATACCAACAGTAAAGTTTGGAGGTGGAAGCATCATGGTGTGGGGGTGTTTTTCAACACATGGTACAGGCAGACTTCATATAATTGAAGGAAAGATGAATGGACAAATGTACAGAGACACCCTTGATAAGAACATGTTGCCATCTGCCAAGATGCTGAAGATGAAATGAGGGTGGACGTTTCAGCAAGACAATTGCCACGGTTACATGGGCAAAATTTCTTCAATCTGATTACAATTCAGATAAGAACTTTACTGTTTACATGGATCCTGAAAAAGCTGATCCGATTAGGACGTGCGTTTCCATGTGTCACACGTTTGAACGGACTAAATCATTTTGACATGCGCACAACATGTCCGACATTCTGAAAATAGTAGAAGAAGAAGCAACTTCCGGTGTAAACAAACCCCACTTAGTGTCTTTCTCTTTTTGAAATGGACCTGTATTGTGTTATTCAGACTGTACTTTTGCTTCTGCTGGTCTCCGTAATGAAGCTACAAGTACATACTTCTGCATATGATGAACAGAGGGAGACAGCAGGACGATACAGACAAGTTTTGTTTTATTCCCGTCATGTCTTCCGCTAGCTGCTGTAAAGGCAGAAATACGTCACATCGATGTGTGGCTGATGTACAGACATGCGCAGTAAACATATTTTCGAACCAAGCTTCAGAATAAATGTTTATATGCGCATCAATCGGAATAACAACTGGCATAACCCACCTGTCTCAATCGGAATGAAATTTTGATCCGAATGAGCGTGATCGGGTCAGAATATTCAGATTGGCGTGTTTAGATGAAGCATTTTTATTCTGATCAGGCTTTTAATCCAGTTACTTGTGTCCATGTAAACATGGCTATTGATTCCAAACACACAGCCAAGGAAACTCTTAACTGGCTCCAGAGAAGGAAAATAAAGCTGCTCATGTAACAATGCCGAGCACGGGTGGAGAGCCGTGCTCAGGCTTTGAGGTTATTCAGAACATTTTCTGTATTTTTCCGCTTCAGGTTTATTTTGTATTTGAGAATGGTTTTGTGTGTATGTTTTTTGACTTTGTCCTTTGTTTCAGTTTTGAGTTTGGTCCCATTATCATATCATAGTTTGGTCATTATTATTGTGTTTATTATTATGTACTGTATTTTTAGATCTTCCTGCAGTTTATATTGTCTTCCTGTGTTTGAGCCTTCTCCTTCCTGATCTTCATCTCTCCTTTTGTATTTTAATTTTCATGCATATTATATTATCTGCATGTCTTGGTTTGTATTTATCTTGTCCTCACTTTATGGGTTATGTTTCTCGTTTTCTATTATTCGGTCTGTTTATGTGTTAGAATCATTTTGTAGTTTTGGTCAGTCACTTTTTGCCATACTCTCCTGTACTTTTATGTTTACTGTGCCCTGTATTTACTTCCATGTTTGGTTCAAGTTCGCAGGCTGTGACAGCTGTCATTAGTTGCCTTGATTATCCTCGCTCATGTCACCCACACCTGTTTGTCATCTGTTGATTCCTCTGTGCCCTATTTATAGGCTATGGCAACGCAGTCCGTTGCTGAGGTCTTCTCTTTGTTCAGCCATGTATCCCACGTCTATTCTCTGAGTAATCCTGACGTGTGCCCACGTCTTAACCATTCGGCTATTCGTCTCCTGTATCCTGCCTTCGTCTCCTATTTTGTAAGTTTTGTTCCTCCATTATTTTCTTGTGTTTAATTAAACATTTTGCAAACTCACAGTTCAGCACCTGGGTCTTCATTCCGCCCCTGCCGGGCCAGTTTATGACAAAAGACCGCAGCCAGTGTGGACCCAGCAGCTGTGAGTTGTTTTTTGTTTTTTCCCTCCCGTGATTTTTGTTTTAGTCCATTTTTTCCTGCTAATATGTCAGCCTACACGGACTACAGTTATCTTGGACTAAACAAGGTGGAGTGCTGGGCTGTCAGAGTGCTGAAGGGCATATTATCGGCGGCTCGTGCCTCCCGCACCCCCAAAGCGGCCCGGGAATGCCTGGACGGAGCGGCACAGGTACCGGTGGCGTGCCCTAGCCTATGGAGCCATACAGAACTCATGGGTCTCCTTGTTTCATCCACCAACCCACAATCCATGCTCCGTGGGTTGGGAGAAAACACTTTTTCATCCGTACCTGTGCCAACGAAGAAGGGTCCCCAGGTATGGAACCACCCAGCCACTCACTACCACCCAGCTGCTCACTGCCACCCAGCTGCGTCACATCAATGGAATTCCCCCGCCGTAGCAGCTGTTTCGGCCAGCGACGTGTCTGTAGAGCCAGCTCCTCCAGAGTCTCCATGAGTGCCCCTGCGCACTGCAGCCACAAAGAGGGAGTTATCTGGGCTTTCTGCAGCAGTTACCATCACGCCCAGGGAAATAACACAAGTATCTTTTCATTTTTTTAACACCTATGAATGAATTGTCTTGCCTTATTCCCAGTGGTGAGGCTCAGCAACAGCAGCCCGACTTAGCTGAGCCCTCACCGCCTGCTGCTGTAATCATATCTTCATCCTCACCTGCTTCTCTCATGTCCCTCTCCATTTCTCCTGAGTGTCCGCTGATGCTGGGAGGGAGTTGCCGGACAATGGAGGGGTCTGTGGTTCCAGAGGGTCTTGATTCAACCCCGCAGCCATGTCCTGCATGGGAGAAGAGCGCCTCCTGTGTCCCGAAGCCTGCGCTGACAAAGAAATGTCCCCTGGTTTCGGCATCACAGGACCTGGTGCCATCAGTGAGGCGTTCCCTGGCTCCATTACTCAGGGCTGGGGTTCTATCTGTTTCAGCCACCACATCTGGAGTTCCATCAACGTCAATCGTTACGTATGGGGTCCCGCCAGTGCCGTTTGCCATCATGCCTGCTGCTTGGGCCGCCGCAGTAGAGTCACCAGAGTCCTGGTTGGCGGTGAAGCACAAGTCAAGGCAAGTTCTCATTCCTGTCTCTTCATTATCAGTTTTTGAGAAACCTTGTCTTGCTCATGATGAGGAGATTCAGTTGCAGATACTCTTTGCTCCTGAGTTCTCTTCACCGGGCTCCACTGCTGCCTGTAATAGTGTTCTGGTGTCCATCTCTTCCTCCTCATCCGAGGTGGCTGTGTCGGGAATGGAGGCCCAGATGAATGGATTCGAATCTGCCCAGCCTGAGTCGCCGGAGTCCTGGATGGCAGTAGAGCTTGAACTAAGGCAAGTCCTCTTTTTTGTTTTCACATTATCAGTTTGAGGGAGGTCTTGCTTTGCTCTTGATGAGGAGAACCAGCTGTAGCCGCCGCTGCCTATGAGTTTTCCTCATCGGGCTACACTGTTGCCAGTGATTCTGACCCAGTGTCTGTCTCTGTTCTCTTGCCCGAATCTTCATCTAAGGTCACCGAGGGTTCACCGCCTCCATCCGAAAGTCATCAACCTTTGCCTGAGGTCACCGAGGGTCCTCCGCCTTCGCCTGAGGTCATCGAGAGTCCTCCATCTCTGCCTGAGGTCATCACGGGTCCTATGCCTGAGGCCGCCGAGGGTCATCCACCTTCACCTGAGGCTGCCGGGGGACCTCCACCTGAAGTCGCCGAGGGTCATCCGTCTTTGCCTGATGTCACCGAGGGTCATCCATCTTTGCATGAGGTCGCCGAGGGTCATTCGTCTTCGCCAGAAGTCGCTGATCAGCCATCCCCCTTGCCTGGTTTCCTCGCTGATCAGACCCAACAATGCAGACGAGCTCAAGGCCACTATCAAAGCAACCTGGACCTTCATAACACCTCAGCAGTGCCACAGGCTGATCACCTCCATGCCACACCACATTGATAAAGTAATTAATCCAAAAGGAGCCCTGGCCAAGTATTGAGTGTGTACATGGACATACTTTTCAGTCGGCCAAAGTTTCTATCAAAAAAAAAAAAAAAAATTAAATTAATTTTATGCAATATTCTAATTTTTTGAGAAACTGAATTTGGGGTTTCTATGGACTGTAAGCCATAACCATCCATCCATCCATCCATCTTCTACCGCTTTTCCGGAGGTCCGGGTCGCGGAGGCAGCAGTTCAAGCAGAGAAGCCCAGACTTCCCTCTCCCCAGCCACCTGCTCCAGCTCTTCAGAGAAGATACCAAGGCGTTCCCAGACCAGCTGGGAGACATAGTCTCTCCACCGAGTCCTGGGTCTGCCCCGGGGTCTCCTGCCAGTGGGACGTGCCTGAAACACCTCAAGTGGGAGGCGTCCAGGAGGCATCCTAATCAGATGCCCATACCACCTCAACTGACTCCTTTCAATATGGAGGAGCAGCGGTTCTACTCTGAGCCTCTCCCGGATGACTGAGTAAGCCATAACCATATGACTGTAAGCCATAACCATATGACTGTAAGCCATAACCATCAAAATTAAAATAAATAAACACTTGAAATACATCACTCTCTGTGTAATGAATCTATATAAAATATGGGTTTCACTTCATGAAATGACTGACAAAAAATATTGAACTTTTTCATGATATTCTAATTTTTTGAGATGCACCTGTATATTTCACTTGATCCTATAGGGTCAAATGAGATGTCAATCAAAACTAGAGTGTCACGGTAGTCTTTTCAGCATCTATTTCCAGCACTAGCGCAATGGGAAATGTAGTTTTAATACACGTAAACACAAAGAAAAACAGAAAGAGAGCCCAGCTCATTTCAAACAATGTGGTGATTTGAGATTGAGATTGAGATTGAGATTCAACTTTATTGTCATTACACATGTATGAATACAAGGTAACGAAACGTGACTTGGCATTTGGGCACGCTCTGCAGAGCGCATCCAAGGCCGGGGCAGCCGCTAGGCGCCAGTCATAAAGAAGAAAAGAAAAAAGAAAAGAAATGATATGACACAATAGGCGAGAGAAAAAAACATGTTTTATCAAATTGACGCTTAATGGGTAAGCGAAATTTTGATTGCAGGCAAAAAAACCCTCAATGCATATTTAGCAGTAGTGGACAATCACACAGCAGAGGGAGGGAGAGCAGTGTGTGTATATTTGCATGTCATTGTGTAGTGTAAATGTAACAGTTGTTAGTGAGCAGCAGAGGGCGCCTCCTGGCAGTGGATAGATGTTATAATCATGTGACTTATAAACAAGTCCAGAGTTCAGAGTCTATCTCTCTTTCTCTCTTGCTTGCAGAAGGCACATGGGCATTGTCCTTGAGAGTCCAATCCGCTGACGACAACAACTGATTGTTGATTGTATGGGTAGACATAAGAGCCGGTTCTTCCGCTAATCTCAGTCAGGAGGAATGTAAACACGGGGCAAACAAGGTCAAATCAAATCAAATCAGCACAGTGCACTCAGAGAGTAGAATTTTGTCCTTACCCGTGTAATTCTGTGCTTCCATTATATATGCAGGCTTAAACTGTTTTTCCATAGAGAGCACAGGGCTTTCAGATGTATTCCTTCACTGAATCACTGTCATTCAGTTCACCGTTTGCCGCTACTCGTGCCCTCCCCAACTGGTCGAATTTGATGAAGGAGCTGGCTGGGTCCGCTTGATCCGCTCTCTCACCTTCCTTCAATTTCTGATGCATCAGGGAACTCCACAGCCAAAAATAGAAGTCCTGAGATCATAGCCAATAATATTGCCATAGACGCATGGATTCCAATGTCCATGAGTCTCTCGGAGGTTCCAATTCTTGGGCTCCCCCTTGGCCCAATTCTTGTTGAAAATAGTGACAATAGCACATTTAAGCCGCTTCCAAATCCATAATTTCCATTTAGATTAAGATTCAGCAGAAGAAGAGCGACTAAACACAGACAAAAACGCAACATTGCAAAAGCTGGGAATAGATCAGGAAGGCAGGGGAGGAGGGAAGAAAAATGCAACTGCTCTCTCTCAAGGCAAGAAGGAAAAGTGCTTTGATTTGTGCTTTGATTTGATGGATAATATCCCTGTAATCATGTGGATGAACAATAAATCTTACTTGAATGGATATATCGGACCTTTGGCAATGAAACTGGACGGGATTTGTTAGACTACTATTCATTCTAGGAATTCAAGGAAGCTTTATTGGTGAGGCTGCATTGTGCAACTGCTGCATTGTTTTTTGTGCTAATTTGTTTGATGTGCTATTGTATCACAAATCTGTTTTAATAACTAAACAGACAAAATTCTAAGTTTTCAAATGGTGTATGGAATGACTTTCAACTCCAAACAGTGCCAAAACCAGCAAAAACGCTGAGTAGGGTACACATGGGGCCCACGGGTAGCCGTTGAAACGTCATGAGGTTGTGAGGTCAAGATGGTGGTTATTAATCTTTTAACCGATAGGCTGATGGCAGTCAACCACAAAACTACTGGCTACTATGAATGGTCAGCTGATATAACTGTGCATCCCTAGAATTCATTTGTTGGATTAACAGAGCTGAAAATTTTAATAAGGAAATTTAAAATTAAACACTATTAAGTGGAAAAAGACACAAATTTATATTTAAAAAAATCACATTTATAAGGCAAAAAACAGCAAATTTATATGAAAAAGTTATAAGGTAAAAAGTCACAAGTTTATATGGAAAAACATCACATATTTAAGCAAAAAATACCGAATAATGAGAAAAATTTTACAAATTTATGAGAAAATAGTTTAAAGTTTGCAAGAATTAAGTCATGTTAAAATAAAAAAATGTAAAATGTATGAGTAAATAAAATGAAAAAAAACTGCAAATTACTGATAAGTCACAAATGCTTGCCATTTGTTCCTCTCATTTTACTTAACGTTAAAAACAAGCTACAAATTCAGTACATTTCTGAAGACTTCAGCCCATAACTGTCTGAAAACCCAGCCGTCATGTTTATCTGTGGTATTTTTAAGGCCTTCTAAATGCAGATTTCAAGCTTGTCATTTTTAACAATAAGGCCTTAATTTTTGATAAATTAACTCTGAAGAACCTATAGATCATCTGCAGAGGACCAAGACAGAAAGTTAAAAAAAAAAAAAAAAAAAAAAAAAAAACAGGAAGTAACCTTCATAATCAGCTGTTTCTCTGGCACTGCTGCCCCCTGCTGGTAATCTCTATGAGCGGGAAGTTTCTCCACAAACAGCCTGGAAATTAAAAACAAAAAAAGAAAGAAATCAGATTTGAACAAGTGATTTTTCAAGTGATTGCAAGTGATTTCACTCAGGAAAAAAAAGGTTAATTTTTTCATTTCCCCCCCCCCAAATTTTGACTTTTTCATAAAAATTTTTACTTACTTTTGGAACCTTTTATTAATTGGTCAGGTTTTTAAAATTAATTTGCGAACTGTGCTGAAGTTGTTTTTTCCATAAATTCATAACATTTTGGCCATATATTTTTTTAAAAATTTCATGATAATTTGTGAGGTTTTTTATGATTAATCTAAATGATTTGGAATGCTTTTGTTTTGTTAAATTTTGTACATAACAAATCATGCATGAAACACTGTACATGATAAACTTCTCATGTACGTAAACCTCCTCCAGACTTCATTGTTGTCTAATTCTTCTTTTGGCTGCTCCTTTTAGGGGTCTCCATAGCAGATCATCTGCCTCCATCTCACCCTTTCCCTTGCATCTTCCTCTGTAACACCAACCCTCTCCATGTCCTCCTTCACTACATCCATGAATCTCCTCTGTAGCCTTTCTCTTTTCCTCCTGCTTGGCAGCTCCATACATCCTTTGTCCAATATATCCACCATCCCTCCTCTGCACATGTCCAAACCATCTCAGCCTTGCTTCTCTTACTTTGTCTCCAAACTGCTCAACCTGCACTGTCTCTTTGATAATACTCGTTTCTAATCCTGTCCCTCCTAGTCACTCTCACTAAGAACCATAGCATCTTCAACTCTGCCACCTCCTGTCTTTTTGTCAGCACCACTGTCTCCAAACCATACATCATAACAGGTCTCACTACCATCTTGTAAATCTTCCCTTTCACACTAGCTGCTATCTTTCTGTCATAAATTCCACTTAACACTCGTCTCCACCCACTCCATCCTCCCTGCACTCTCTTCTTCACCTCTCTTGTGCATTTTCCATTGCTTTGGATGGTTGACCCCAGGTATTTAAACTCATCTACCTTCACGACCTCTACTCCTTGCATCTTCACCGTTACACCTGCCTCCCTCTCATTCACACTCATGTATTCTGTCTTGCTTCTAATGACTTTCATTCCTCGTCTCTCCAAAGCATACTTCCACCTCTCTAGGTTCTCTTCCACCTGCTCCCTACTCTCACTACAGATCACAATGCCATCTGGAAACATCATGGTCCACAGAGACTTCTACCTGAACTTGTCTGTCAGACTGTCCATCACCGTGGCTCAGAGCTGATCCCTGATGTAATCTCACCCCCACCTTGAATCCATCTGTCACTCCTACAGCACACCTCACCACCACCACACTGTCCTCATACATGTCCTGCACCACCCTTACATACTTCTCTGCCACTCCTGACTTTCTCATGCAGTACCACACTTCCTCTCTTGGCACCCTATCATATGCTTTCTCTAGATCCACAAAGTCAGTGCAACTCCTTACAATCTTTATCCATTAGCACTCTGAGAGCAAACATTAGATTTGTAGTACTCTTTGTTGGCATGAAACCAAACTGTTGCTCACCGATTGTCACCTCTCCTCTTAACCTGGCTTCAACAACTCTTTCCCATATCTTCATAGTGTGGCTGATCAACTTTATGCCTTTGTAGTTACTACAGCTCTGATCATCACCTTTGTTCTTGAAAATTGGTACCAAAACACTTCTTCGCCTCTGACTCTCCAAGATTGTACCTCCACAGGTATGTCATCTGGACCATTCCAGACTTCATTGTTGTAACATGATAAATTGAATATGATAAATCATACGTGATAAATTTTGTATAGAGTACGTAGGCCTCTTCCAAACTTCCTTCCTCCAGGTAAACTGCTGCCATCCGCTCCATCTCCACTCCCGACCGGAAATATCTCCGTGGCGTCACATCTTCATTAATTTCTACGTTGTAGCCCATCTTGGCTAATGCCCGGACCCGCTCCGCCGCTGTCAGAGACACGTCCGTGTAGTCTGGCTCTGCTGCTAGCTTCTTCTGCAAAGAAACAGAAAAAATGTACAGTGTCACATCAGATTCATTCCCCAGGAAGTTGTGGAGAAGAAGCACACCTCCAAGGTTCCTAGGCAACTATTAATGAATGTAAAATCTAAAAATAAACTGTAAGCTTGAAGTGCTTATAGTCAGGATTAGGTTAAAAAAAAAAAAAGGTCTCTTAACCCCTTGCACTCCGGTCAATTTCCCTAAAAACGCCAAAAAATAACGTGCCCAAAGTAAATTGAAAGCTGTTCTTCAACCCTTTGCAGCATCTTCATGGGGTTGGTCTCATTTAAAAGAAAACACTTTGAATTTTTTGGCAAAACAGTCATAATCTCTCTAAGTGCTCCGGCCACTGAGTTACAGTCATCTAAACATAGAGAACTTGAAGAAAACAAATTTGGCGTGGGTGTTTTTTTGGATACAAATGCTTGCAAATAACACACAGCTTCAGATCCGGGCTGGAAAATGCAACAGAAATGTAGAACCAAGTGTTATCCAGCTGAGGTCCAAATTTTGTAACAATACCACAAAAAATGAATATATTACACAGCTTTTTCCTCAGGTAGTTCCCAGGCGTTTTTGAACTGTGCCAAATTGTGCCAAATGGCACAGTTTGGAAAAACGTCTGTAAATTTTGAATGCTTCAATGTAGAAGCTTCATTTTGGGCTCTAATGAAAGGTCACACTCAGGGCTGTGTCTGTGTGTGTGTGGGGGGGGGGGGGTCCCCCCCCCTCGCTACAGAGGATGGACATCGGCCATCGCTACATGACGGATTAGCCTCATGTCACGATGTGGGACAGCAGCTCAGTCACCGCGGCCCCCCCCCCCCCCCCCGCTACAGAAGAATAGTGGGGGGGGGGCGTTCACGGTCTGGACGCGACGAACGAACCGTGTACCGCGGCGCACGAACTTCAGACTTCGTGCGCCGCACAGTTGTAATTTACCAATCAGTCAAAAGTCATTTTGGATTACAATTTTCAGGGATAGAGAATAATTTAGCTTATAACACCTTACCTCTTCACAGCAGTGTCCTGGCGAACTTCTCTTCCTCATTGTCAGACGAACGCAACGCTGGTCCGCTCGTGGTTCTGGTCTCGCGACCCGATCAAAACATAATTCCATTATTGCGGTTTTGCGCTTCCATGATTGCGGTTTTTGGTGAACGATTTTTCAAAACAAATAACAGTAGTAATTAAAAAAAGACTGGCGAAGGCGTGTGTGTCACTCAGCCTTCGTCGTCAGCCTCCGTCGGTCTATGATGACCATGGAAGAAAATCATAACATCTACTCTGCTGGAACAAAAACAAAATAAGCACCGCCTGTGGCCGAACATGCCGATGCATGAATGCTGTCACACAGGTTGCATTTGTGGGTGGTCTCCGTGCTGCTGGGTCTGTGACGGTTCTTTCTGCGAGTCCTTTTTTGATCCGCTGCAGCAGTCTGTCTTCACCCAGCCTTAAAAAAAACAGCTGGCGAACTTCTCTGCTTCAATTGGCTCACTGCATTCACAGCGTTGGTAGGCGGGTCCATCTTGCTAGGTTTTCAGTCATTGGTTCTTCAAGGTTTCAGAAACCCAATTCAAGGCTCTTATTAGTCGAATGAGAGGTCAATCAGATGAACTAATCTGTTTGCGGCTGTGTCAGCAGCTTTTATTTTCAGTGCGCACTTGGATGCCATCACCATCTACATCATGTCCTACATCACCATCTCCATCATGCGTGCTAGAGCGCACGAGGGCGCACGAGAGCGCCCTCGTGCGTTCTAGGACGCAGAGACTTGCCCGCCCACGGTACAACGGAGTGCAAGTGGTTAACGGTATATGTAAAATGCTTTTTCTTAACACAATAGATGCAGCCTTATAGAGAAAACTAATCACCAAATCCTAAAACCAAGGAGAATTTACAGACTGAAATACATCCCTGAAATGATGGCTAATTTGCTAAATGATGAAAAAAACAAAAACACTATAGAGCAGCCAATCCAGTTTTGTGCAGCTCCTCTGCCCACTGACATCCCATCACTATTTTTTCTTACTTGCAACGCTTTTCTAAAAGTTATGAATGAAGACTCCTTATCGAATATTCAAACCAGTAGCAAGTCACATTCTTGTATTGTCCACAATTACACAGCCTAGTTAAGCAATATTACACAAGAGGGAGTACAGTATCAATGAATATAATAAGTGCAGGTGTGATACGTCTAATACCCTCCGTGTATTCATGATACCATAATGACCTCCATGAGATCCAAGATGGCGCCCACAGCGGTCGACATGGTGCTTCGCTGCGCTCTTTGTTTGTTTTTGTTTGTCAATTGTGTGTCTGCTTGCACTTATACCCGTGAAGAACTTTTAAATATCAGGACTTTGACCCCCACGGACCTCCTCCCAGTTTTTCTAGCCCCTGCCGCCGATCTGGTTTATTGTTTGGCTCGGAAAGTGAGACGGCGGAAGAGAGGAAGACGAGCGGGCGCTCTCGTACGACTTCGCAGGAGAGGCTCGCGAACGGCGCTGCCTGGCATATTTCTGTCCAATACCAACTCTCTCTCTAACAAGGTGGATGAACTGAGACTGCTGATGCGTTTTAAGGACCTCGCCTCCTCAGCTGTCCTCTGCTTTACTGAGACCTGGCTCCGGGAAAATATACCGGACAGCGCGCTGCGCCTCGACGACTTCCAGCTCTTCCGTGCTGATCGTGACACAGAGCTTTCCGGCAAGACCACAGGAGGCGGAGTCTGCTTCTACATCAACTGCAGCTGGTGCTCTGATGTAGCGGTAATTTCCAAACACTGTTCTCCTGCCTTGGAATTTCTTGTTATCAACTGCAAGCCTTTTTATTCCCCGCGGGAGTTTGCTTCTTTTATACTGATCGCTGTGTACGCTCCTCCCGACGCGGACACGCGCGAAGCTCAGCGCGTGCTCGCGGATCACATTCAACACACAGAGCGGAGTTTTCCAGACTCGCTGATTATTGTGGCTGGCGACTTTAATCAGTGCAATCTGAGCCACGATCTCCCCCGCTACAAACAGTTTATTAAATGCCCCACCAGAGGATTAAACACACTGGATCACTGTTACACCACAGTGAAAGACGCATATCGCGCTGTCCCTCGAGCTGCGCTGGGATTATCTGATCACGTGATGGTTCACCTCATTCCCACATACAGACAGAGATTGAAGCTCACTAAACCTGTTGTGAGCACTACGAAGATACGGACCAGTGATGCTGAGGAGAAGCTGGAAACGTGCATGGATATATCTGACTGGGGCATGCTTAAAGGAGCCACGCATGATCTGGATGAGTACACGGACACTGTGAACTCATATATCCACTTTTGTGAAGAGAACATTCTTCCATCACGCACCAGGGTGAGTTACTCTAATGACAAACCCTGGTTCACAGCTAAGCTCAGACAGATCAGGAAGGAGAAGGAAGCAGCGCTGAAAAGTGGAGACAGGGACTGCTACAGGGAGGTTAAATACCGGTTTAACAGAGAGCTGAAGAGGGCTAAATCTGTGTACTCAGAGAGACTCCAGCAGCAGTTCACTGCTAATGATTCGGCTTCCGTGTGGAGAGGACTGAGGCAGATCACCAACTATCGGCCTCAGGCTCCTAAAGGTCAGGATGACAAAGCCCTTTGTCAGAGACTGTCCCAACACTATGCCCGTTTTGACACCTCGTCATCTGTGTCCAACTCCCCCCCTCCCTCCAGCTCCACAGCCTCCACATTCCCTACTTCATTTAAGGCACCCCCCCCCACCTCCCCCCCTCCCCTTATCATCAGTGAGCAGGATGTGCTCAAACAGTTCTCCAGACTGAACCCGCGCAAGGCCCCCGGCCCAGACGGCGTGTCTCCCTCCACCCTGAGACTCTGTGCGAAACAGCTGGCTCCTGTATTCACAGACATTTTTAACACCTCCCTTAAGTTATGCCACGTGCCATCCTGCCTCAAATCCTCCACCATCATCCCTGTCCCCAAGAAGCCACGGATCACTGGACTTAATGACTACAGACCTGTAGCGCTCACCTCTGTAGTCATGAAGTCCTTTGAGCGCCTGGTCCTGTCCCACCTCAAGTCCATCACCACCCCTCTCCTGGACCCGCTGCAGTTTGCCTACCGAGCCAACAGGTCTGTAGACGATGCAGTCACCCTGGCCCTCCACTCCATCCTGCAGCACCTGGACTCCCCGGGAACCTACGCCAGGATCCTGTTTGTGGACTTCAGCTCCGCATTCAACACCATCCGCCCCGCTCTGCTCCGGGACAAGCTGTCCCTGCTCAACGTGCCTGACTCCCTCTGCAGGTGGATCATCGACTTCCTGACGGACCGGAGGCAGCATGTGCGGCTGGGAAAGACTGTCTCAGACTATACTAGCATCAGCACCGGATCACCCCAGGGCTGTGTACTTTCCCCCCTACTCTTCTCCCTTTACACCAACTCCTGCACCTCCAGCCACCAGTCTGTCAAGTTGATCAAGTTTGCGGACGACACCACCCTCATCGGGCTCATCTCCAACGGCGACGAGTCCGCCTACAGGAGAGAGGTGGCCCAGCTGGCGTCCTGGTGCAGCAATAACAACCTGCAGCTGAACGCTCTGAAGACAGTGGAGATGATTGTAGACTTCAGGAAAGTCACTACTCCTCTGCCCCCCCTCACCCTCTCAGGCTCTCCCATCACCACTGCTGATTCCTTCCGCTTCCTAGGCACTACCATCACCAGGGACCTCAAATGGGAGCTGACCATCAGCTCACTCATCAAAAAAGCCCAGCAGAGGATGTTCTTCCTGCGGCAGCTGAGGAAGCTCAAGCTACCCACCAAGATGTTAGTGCAGTTCTACACAGCCATCATCGAGTCCATCCTCACCACCTCCATAACCGTGTGGTACGCAGGAGCCACTGCCAGGGACAGACTAAGGCTGCAGCGCGTCGTGCGCACTGCTGAGAAGGTGATCGGCTGCAAGCTCCCATCTCTCCAGGATCTGTACATCTCCAGGACCCGGAGGCGTGCTGGCCGGATCATAGCCGATCCCTCACACCCTGGTCATGTACTGTTTGCCCCCCTCCCCTCTGGTAGAAGACTTCGGTCCATCCAAACTAAAACCTCCCGTCACATGAACAGCTTCTTCCCCTCTGCCATTAGACTGCTGAACACTAAGTGACTCTCGTGCACCATGTACAGCAGCTCAACCAGACTCATGTCAATCATCACTGTTTTCTTCCTGCATTACCGACTGCACTATATAGTTCTCCACAGTATCTGCTGCTGGCTAATATATATTTTAACTGTTGACCAGTATCACTTAATCTTATCCTACACTTTATTACATGTATAGTTTATTTCTCTTATCTTATCATGTTTAATGTTGCAGCATTGTACCGAGACAAATTCCTAGTTTGTGTACTACATGAACAATGGCAATAAACCTGATTCTGATTCTGATTCTGATTCTGATTCTGACCTCGAGTGTAATATTGCTTTTATACAACAGTTTCGGCAAGCACAATTTATGAAATGACAACAATACTGGACAAAATATTGTGATTTATTTGTTTAACCAGTTATTTTGTGCAGCTGAGAAAAAAATAGTCCATTTTAAATGTAGCCAGTAACTGTTGCTAAACATCTCAATCAGCATGAATACATCTATTGTCATTTCACACACACGTGTAAACAAATTAAATGTTGTCATGTGCAAAAGTCATTGTTTATAAAACATTTACCTGTTGAGTCAGTACTGCAGAAGACCCAAGGTCAAAACGTGGCCATTACACCAGTAACTAGCCAGTGGCTAGTAGTTAGTGTGCTAGTGATTTCTTCGGCACAATTCGCCCACTTTTCTTGGCATTTTCAGATGAAACAAAGAGTCCATCACCACAAAAGTATTGTGCTATTACCACGTTATCCTTGCTTTTGCTTTTCTCCAGATTGTCCAGGTCAGCTGATAAAAGTTTTGCACACTGGGAGGTTTCCATGGAAATAGCCTGACTTCTTCCCTTCTCCTCCTTCTCTTCTGATGACCATTCATAATGTAACTCAAATTTAATAATTGGAAAAATGTCCATTGTTTTGCTATATTCCATTAGTGTTGCATTGAAGTGCCGACCATGAGTCGACAGTAAATAACGGTTAGTAATTAATGGTTACTAGAACACCTTTGAAGCAGAGTGATGCATATCTGGTGAAAGGTGGAGTGCAATTATCGTGGATTTTAGTAACTTTTGGAATCCCTATTGTCCAATCAAATTGCTCTGTCCAAATTAACGTATAATTATTTAAACTCCCTAATTGTTTCAACTTCTACTTGTCAACCATTCAATACAATAACAGTTTTCACACCTTCGATGGATCTGTGTCCACACATGGTTGCTTCTGTGATGTGTCATGTGTGCACACAGATCTTTCTCTTTGGTTCTAAACAAAAATGTTGTGTGCACCAGGCCATAGACTAGAGATCCATCATCCCTGTGTAGCCTGACTTGATCAATGAAGTCTGTTGAGCAGTCACTCCTCGCTGTCCCAAAGTCCAGATTAAAACTTAAAGGGGACTGGGCTTTTGCTGTGGCTGCCCCCAAGCTTTGGAACAACTTGTCCCTTCACGTTAGGTACTCCCCCACATTAGAAACTTTTACTGTTTGGCCTTTAAACCAGTTTGAGTCTTGGCAGTGTACATTATGTTCTTTCTTTTTTTAAAATCTCTTTTTAAAAAATCTTTCATCTTTTAATCCATTTAATCCTTTTTAGTGTTGTAATTTTAGAACTGAAAGCACTTTGGTCAACTTATGGCATTTTTAAATATGCTGATAAATAAATTTGACTTGACGAAAGAGGCTTCAGTGTAATGTTCAAGGTAAAAATATATGTTTAAGCTTCATGAAGATTTTTTTGATAAATATGATATATATATATAGAATTTATTTAATTTATTTATATAAAGAAAATCATAAGAAATATAAACAAAAAAATTCCAGTACCATAAAATATTAAAACAAATCTCCTGAAAAACAAGTCCCCAACAGACTGAAAACACATCAACACTAGCGTCCCCACAATGTGCCCAAACCAGAACATGCACACACATTATAAATCAGTGATTCTCACCAGTGTCTTTAAGCTGAACTCCATTCTGTCTGTGTGAGTGTGTGTGTCACAGCCTGCCCGTCCATCTGCCACCTCCCATGATGCTTCACTGCATGGGGGAAAAACGAGAGGAAAAAAAGCTGTGAGATGATAGACTTTAAAATTATATCTTAAAATATTAACCTTAAAATAATAAAATCAGTATCATTCTCCAAATACATCAAAACATGTAAATTTTTTAACTATATAACCAGTAAAAAGAAAGCCTTTATTAGTTGTTCTCATCTGTGTATTTATGTTTTAAGTGTTTGTTATAAAGTGAAATGTGCATTTATTACAGTTTTTAGTGGAATCATCCTTTTCTTTCCCATCAACCCCGTTATAATACTGATGGTTACCACGGGAACCTCGAACCATCCTCCCGTGAGTCACCCACCGGTCGCCCCAGCATCCAAAACAAGGAAGTTAAATAAAAATAAAAATTAATAAATAATCTGCTCTGATTCACGGTTCTGATGGTGTCACCATGGAAACGTGCTTCCTGTGCTGACAAAAAACAAAATTCAGTTTCTACAAGAGTCTTAGACTAAAGTAAAAAAAATACAAATAAATGTGTAAACAAGCTCTGAGATTTTCACTGAAACAACAATCTGTGCTTTAATAAAAGAGATTTCACCTTATACTAATAGTTTCCTGTGACTTCTGACAGGTGAACAGAAAAAGAAGATCAAACAACAGCAGAATAAAGGAGAAAAATAAAGATTTTAATTCTCCGAGAGAAACAGGGTTATCTTAAGGGATTGAGTCATCTGTAGATCAGTGCTGCAGCAGATTTGAGTACTGCTCTATCGTGTGGCACCATTGTTACAGCGGTGACCAGTGTCAGATGATTCAGGTTTGCTGCTGTTTCCTGAAGGCAGGATGGGAAGTTGGATTGATGATGCTGAGAAGTGACAGCTGTTCTAGTAAATGTGTTTAACTACAGTGCATCTGGAAAGTATTTACAGCGTTTCACTTTTTCCACATTTTAATATGTTACAGCCTCATTCAAAAATGGATTAAATTCATTTTCCTCAAAATTCTACACACAATACCCCATAATGGTAACGTGAAAAAAAATTTTTTTGCAATTTTTAAAATTTACTAAAAATAAAAAATTACGAAATGAAAGCACCAAGGTGCTGATGCCTCGGTCCCAGAGCCTTGGCAGAGGAATGTGTTCCCTGATCATCACCAAAATGTTATGGGGTCCTCTCTAGCCCAAGAACCACCTCTGGTAAAAATTTCATCAAAATCCATCCAGTAGTTTTGGAGTACATGTATGTGAAGTGAAAATAATCTGCAGTTCACATGCCCATACTGTCGGCAGCAGCCAAGAGCCACCAACCTGATTTGAACAGCTGCAATCCAAACATAAAGAGCACGGTGGGAGATGTTTTAAATGGTGGAATCAATGGAAGTATGTGAATACAATGACAATCAAGATAAACAGGAGCTTTTGCTGTTTAGTGGTAGAGGAAGAAAACAGACGGGCAAAAAGACGGACATTTGTTCACCCAGTATTGGCAGATTGCTGAGTACTTTCCTCTGGCGGGAGTTTCTGGGTGCATGCGCAGTACCGTTCCATTGACAGTAAAGGTGAGCTATTTTTGTCTTTATTTTAAAAACAAAACGTTATTTCAAAATTCTGGCAAATTAAAAGTAGAGAAAATATGGTGATACAATGATACAAGCCTTTAGTTACAGTTGTGTTCAAAATAATAGCAGTCCCACATCACTAGCAAGATAAATCACTGTTTTTGTTAGAATTTCAACTTCTACACTGCAAGTAAGTTTCTAGAAGGTTTAGTAAAGGTATAGAAAACCAACAGACCCAACAGGCATGACATGCATGCTGCTGATTCTGTGAAACTGAATCATTAACTGAAAGGGGCGTGTTCAAAAAAATAGCAGTGCTGAGTTCACTTAGTGAGGTCATTGATTCTGTGAAAAAAAATAGGTGTTAAACAGGTGGCCCTTATTTAAGGATCAAGGCAACTGACGCTGCATATGCTGGCTGTGCATTTGTCCTTGAAAAACAGAGTAAAATGGGTCGTTCAAGACACTGTTCAGAAGAAGAGCATTCTTTGATTAAGAAATTAATAAAAGAGGGGAAAACCTATAAAGAAGTGCAGAAAATGATAGGCTGTTCAGCAAAAATGATATCAAACGCTTTAAAATGGCAGCCAAAACCAGAAAGGCGAGGAAGAAAAAGAAAAACAACTATTCGAATGGATCGGAGAATAACCAAACTGGCAACGGCTCAGCCAATGATCAGCTCCAGGAGGATCAAAGAAGATCTAAGGTTGCCTGTGAGTACTGTAACAATCAGACGACGTCTATGTGAAGCCAAGCTACCAGCAAGAAGTCCCCGCAAAGTCCCATCATTAAAAAAAAGACATGTGCTGAAGCGGTTACAATTTGCATAGACTGGCCTAAAAAGAAATGATGTAATATTTTGTGGACTGATGAGAGTAAGATTGTTCTTTTTGGGTCTAAGGGCCACAGACAGTTTGTCAGACGTCCTGCAAACACTGAATTCAAGCCACAGTACACAGTGAAGATGGTGAAGCATGGTGGTGCAGGCATCATGATATGGGGATGTTTCTCGTACTATGGTATTGGTCCTATTCATCGCATACCAGGGATCATGGATCAGTTTGAGTACATCAGAATACTGGAAGAAGTCATGTTGCCGTATGCTGAAGAGGAAATGCCTTTGAAATGGGTGTTTCAACAAGACAATGACCCCAAACACACTAAAGACAGATGTCAACACTGCTATTTTTTTGAACATTATATTTCTATTATCAAATTCAATTACTTTTTCCAATTCTCTTGCTTTGAAATAGAATGTGCAGTGTCCCCAATGTATTTGTGTTCATTAAAATACAATTTATTTGAAGAATTTTGACGTTCATTCACATTTTTCAACACACTGCTATTATTTTGAACACAACTGTACCTCCACCAAGGAGGTAATGTTTTTATCGGCATTTGTCTGTCTGTCTGTTACCAACATAACTCAAAAAGTTATGAACGGATTTTGACGAAATTTTCAGGAAAGGTGTGTAATGACACGGGGAACAGATGATTAGATTTTGGTGATGATCTGAGAGTGCATACCTCCACCAAGGGCTTTTTTGTATTTGTGCAGCAGGATTACACAAAAACTACTGGATGCACTATCTAGTAGTAGATTCAAAAAGAGGTATAAACATTATTTGCTGAAAGGATATATGTTAGAAGGGTAGTATTTATATGTACGATTCACTATGCTCACTCTGGGACATTATGGGACACTATGGAATGGTGGGTGGGACAGCACTGTGTATTTCTGTGTTGTTTGAGGCTGGTTTTGATGTATGGACATCAATGTATGTTAGGATGGATGGGTGTTAATGTTGATATGTAAAAAATACAGTAAATTGTTTACTTGGGATCTTAATTTTTACTTGGGGTAATTTGTATATAATTCACATGGGTGTATTTATGGAAAAGAGGAGATGGAATTAATAAGTGTTCACTTCTTCCTTCTCCCTTTCGAACACTGTATACTGTTCCTTTATTCCATTCGTCATTTGTTTTGTTTTTGTTATACTTTTTTGTTTGAAATAAAGTATCTATCTATCTATCTACATAACACGTGGACAAAATTGTTGGTACCCCTCTGTTAATGAAAGAAAAACCCACAATGGTCACAGAAATAACTTGAATCTGACAAAAGTGGTAATAAATAAAAATTCTATGAAAATTAACTAATGAAAATCAGACAATGCTTTTGAATTGTGGTTCAACAGAATTACTTTAAAAAACGAACTCATGAAACAGGCCTGGACAAAAATGATGGTGCCCCTAGAAAAGATTGAAAATAATGTGACCATAGGGACATGTTCAACCAAGATGTGTCCTCTAATTAACATCACAGGTGTCTACAAACTTGTAATCAGTCAGTCGGCCTATTTAAAGGGTGACAAGTAGTCACTGTGCTGTTTGTTGACTTGGTGTGTACCACACTAAACATGGACCAAAGGAAGCAAAGGAGAGAGTTGTCTCAGGAGATTAGAAAGAAAATTATAGACAAGCATGTTAAAGGTAAAGGCTAAAAGACCATCTCCAAGCAGCTTGATGTTCCCGTGACTACAGTTGCACACATTATTCAGAAATTTAAGATCCACAGGACTGTAGCAAACCTCCCTGGATGTGGCCGCAGAAGGAAACTTGATGAAAAATGGAAGAGACGGATAATACGAATGGTAACAAAAGAGCCCAGAACAACCTCTAAACACATTCATGGTGAATTCCAAGGTCAAGGTACATCAGTGTCAGATCGCACCATCCATCGTTGTTTGAGCCAAAGTGGACTTCATGGGAGACGACCAAGGAGGACACCACTGTTGAAAACAAATCATAAAAAAGCCAGATTGCAATTTGCCAAACTGCAAGTTGACAAGCCACAAAGCTTCTGGGAGAATGTCCTATGGACAGACGAGACAAAACTAGAACTTTCTGGCAAGGCACATCACCTCTATGTTCACAGACGCAAAAATGAAGCATACCAAGAAAAGAACACTGTCCCTACTGTGAAACATGGAGGAGGTTCTGTTATGTTGTGGGGCTGCTTTGCTGCATCTGGCACAGGGTGTCTTGAATCTGTGCAGGGTACAATGAAATCTCAAGACTATCAAGGTATTCTAGAGAGAAATGTGCTGCCCAGTGTCAGACAGCTTGGTGTCAGTCGCAGGTCATGGGTCTTGCAACAGGATAACGACCCAAAACACACAGCTAAAAGCACCCAAGAATGGCTAAGAGCGAAACATTGGACTATTCTAAAGTGGCCTTTTATGAGCCCTGATCTAAATCCTAATGAACATCTGTGGAAGGAGCTGAAACATGCCGTCTGGAGAAGGCACCTTTCAAACCTGAGACAACTGGAGCAGTTTGCTCATGAGAAGTGGGCCAAAATACCTGCTGAGAGGTGCAGAAGTCTCACTGACAGTTACAGAAATCGTTTGATTGCAGTGATTGCCTCAAAAGGTTGTGCAACAAAATATTAAGTTAAGAGTACCATCATTTTTGTCCAGGCCTGTTTCATGAGTTTGTTTTTTAAAATAATTCTGTTGAACCACAATTCAAAAGCACTGTCTGATTTTCATTGGTTAATTTTCATAGAATTTTTATTTATTACCACTTTTGTCAGATTCAAGTTATTTCTGTGACCATTGTGGGTTTTTCTTTTATTAACAGAGGGGTACCAACAATTTTGTCCACGTGTGTAAGTTCACAATGCCCGTTTGATGAAGGACTTCTTCCAGGAGAATATATATATTACAGTGGCTATAAAAAGTCTACACACCCCTGTTCAAATAACCAGGTTTTTGTGATGTAAAAAAATGAGACCAAGATAAATCATTTCAAAACTTTTTCCACCATTAATGTGACCTATAACCTGTACAACCCAGTTGACAAACAAACTGAAATCTTTTAAGGGGAAAAATGAAAAATTTAGAATAACCTGGTTGCATAAATATGCGCACCCTCTTATTAACCAATCACATTCAAACTCATGTTAAATGGGAGTCAGCACACAACTGCCACCATTTAAAGTACCTCTGATTAACCCCAACTAAAATTCAGCTGTTCGAGTAGGCTTTTCCTGACATTTTTGTCATCACATCTTACAGCACAAGCCATGGTCCGCAGAGAGCTTCCAAAGCATCAGAGGGATCTCATTGTTCAAAGGTATCAGTCAGGAGAAGGGTACAAAACAATTTCCAAGGCATTAAATATATACCAGTGAAGACGGTCATCATCAAGTGGAGAAAATATGGCACAACAGTGACATTAACAAGAACTGGACGTCCCTACAAAATTGATGAAAAGACGAGAAGACATCTGGTCAGGGAGGCTGCCAAGAGACTGACAGCAACATTGGAGGAGCTGCAGGAATTTCTGGCAAATACTGGATGTTTAATACATGTGACAACAATCTCTCATCTTCTTCATATGTCTGAGCTATGGGGTAGGGTGGCAAGACGGAAGCCTTACCTTCCGAAGAAAAACATCCAAGCCCTTTGAAATCTCCCAAACGCATGTGGGAAAATGTGTTATGGGCCGATAAAACCAAGGTTGAACTTTTTTGGCCATAATTCCAAAAGGTACTATATCTGGCGCAAACACAACACTGCTTATCACCAAAAGAACACCATACACCATACCTACAGTGAAGCATGATGATGGCAGCATCATGCTTTGGGGCTGTTTTTCTTCAGCTGGAACTGGGGCCTTTGTCAAGGTGGAGGGAATTATGAACAGTTCCAAATACCAGTCAGTGTTGGCACAAAACCTTCAGGCTTCTGCAAGAAAGCTAAAGATGAAGAGGAACTTCATCTTTCAGCATGACAATGACTGAAAGCACACATCCAAATCAACAAAAGAATGGCTTCACCAGAAGAAGATTAAGGTTTTGGAATGGCCCAGCGAGAGTCCAGACCTGAATCCGATCTAACATCTGTGGGGTGATCTGAAGAGGGCTGGACACAGTAGATGCCCTCGCAATCTGACAGATTTGGACCGTTTTTGCTAAGAAGAGTGGGCAAAAATTGCCACATCAAGATGTGCTACTCTGATAGACTCCTACCCAAAAAGACTGAGTGCTGTAATAAAAGCCAAAAGTGCTGCAACAAAGTATTAGTTTAAGGGTGTGCGTATTTATTCAACCACGTTATTGTAGGTTTTTTATTTTTTATTTTTCCCCTTAAAAGATTTCAGTTTGTTTTTCAGTTGGGTTGTACAGGTTATAGGTCACATTAATGGTGGAAAAAGTTTTAAAATGATTCATCTTGGTCTCATTTTTTTTTAAATCACAAAAACCTGGCATTTGAACAGGGGTGTGTAGACTTTTTATATCCACTGTATGTACATGTGAGTTCTTAGGTTTTTTTTATTTTTAATAAATTTGCAAAAATCTAAAAAAAAAAAAACTTTTTTCATGTTGTTGATATGGAGTGCTGTGTAGAATTTTGAGGGAAAAAAATTAACCCCTTGCACTCTGGTCAATTTCCCTAAAAACGCCAAAAAATAACGTGCCCAAAGTAAATCAAAAGCTGTTCTTCAACCCTTTGCAGCATCTTCATGGGGTTGGTCTCATTTAAAAGAAAACAGTTTGAATTTTTTGGCAAAACAGTCATAATCTCTCTAAGTGCTCCGGCCACTGAGTAACAGTCATCTAAACATACTGAACTTGAAGAAAATAAATTTTGCATGGGTGTTTTTTTTGGATACAAATGCTTGCAAATAACACACAGCTTCAGATCCAGGCTGGAAAATGCAACAGAAATGTAGAACCAAGTGTTATCCAGCTGAGGTCAAAATTTTGTAACAATACCACAAAAAATGAATATATTACACAGCTTTGTTCTCAGGTTGTTCCCAGGCGTTTTTGAACTGTGCCCAATTGTGCCAAATGGCACAGTTTGGAAAAACGTCTGTAACTTTTGAATGATTCAATATAGAAGCTTCATCTTGGGCTCTAATGAAAGGTGACACTCAAGGCTCCCCCCCCGCTACAGAGGACGGACATCGCCCGTTGCGCCGCGGTCACAGTGCGCCGCGGTCTACGACGCACAGCTGTAATTTACCGATCGGTCAAAAGTAATTTTTGATTACAATTTTCAGGGATAAAGAATAATTTAGCTTATAACACTTACCTGTTCACAACAGTAGCGTAGCTGGCGAACTTCTCTTCCTCATTGTCAGACGAACATGAAGTTGGTCCGCTTATTACGGACTCGTGGTTCTGGTCATGTGACCCGGTCAAAACATAATTCCATTATTGCGGTTTTGCGCTTCCATGATTGCGGTTTTGGCGAACGATTTTTCAAAACAAATAACAGTAGTAATAAAAAAAGACTGGCGAACGCGTGTGTGTCACCCAGCCTTCGTCGTCAGCCTCCGTCGGTCTATGATGACCATGGAGGAGAATCCTAAACGTCTACTCTGCTGGGACAGCACCGCCTGTGGCTGAACAGGCCGATGTGCGAATGGCAGTCCCTGTCACACAGGTCACACTTGTGGGTGGTCTCCGTGCTGCTGGGTCTGTGGCGGTTCTTCCTGCGGGTCCTTTTTTCATCTGCTGCAGCAGTCAGTCTCTCTTCACCCAGCCTTACAAAAAACAGCTTTCGAACTTCTGTGCTTCAATTGGCTGGCTGCATTCGCAGCCGTTGGTAGGCGGGTCCTTCTTGCTAGGTTTTCAGTCATTGGTTCTTCAAGGTTTCAGAAACCCAATTCAAGGCTCTTATTAGTCGAATGAGAGGTCAATCATATCTAATCTGTTCGCGGCTGTGTCTGTAGTGGAAGAACGGAAATGCAGCTTTTTTTTTTTCAGTGCGCTCTGGGACGCAGTGCCCTCGTGCGCTCTAGGACGCAGAGACGTGCCCGCCCGCGGTACACCAGAGTGCAAGAGGTTAATTTAGGCTGTTCACAGCCTAAATTAAATTTTTATAGTTAGACGTTTTTTTAGATGTCTCACCTTGAGAGTTTTCCTATTTCTCATTTAAAGTCGCACTGTCATAATCAGCTGAGCACGTGCCCGCCTCCCTTCCTGTGAAAGTTTCCCCAGCTCCGCAGGTAATCACTAACCCTGTATGAGTGGACGCACCTGTCGTCTCCGCCTAGCCAGCGCTTATAAGAATCCACCTGCAAAGGCTTCAGTGCTGGCTCGTTGGGTATACTGCCACTGAAACTAGAAAACGAGTTATATTTCTACTGTGAGGATTATACCTAATTCCTCTTTTTCTCCTCTTCCCAGGTTGCTGCCATTTGTGCGATGCATCTCCAGGGATTGTTGTGCGCTCACCTGCTCCATCATCCTCTTCTCCGCCTCAGTTGCCTGATTCCACCCGGTCAGACACCACCCAGCTCCCCTTCTTCTCTACTCCCTGCCAGCCCATCCTGCTGGTTCGTCTATTCCTGCTGGGTTCTCTGTCGGGTTCTCTGCTCAGCACACGTAAGTGGCACATTTGTCTTCACGACTTCCCAACCTCCTTCCTCCCACTAATTAGCTCTCATCTCTCCCCACAGGCTGAGTCTTCCTCTGGTGAGTGACGGCTTTCTTTACTGTGTTCCTTATTTTTGAGATTAATAAACTGTTTAAATGTAGCTTCTCTGTGTTGTGCGTGTTCTCTCTAATGTGGCACCCAGCACGTGAGCTGATCTTTCTATCATTATGACACGCACATCTAAATCTGTTTGTCATTTTCAGTTTTTTGGGGACTAAGAGAGTTTTTTTTAATTCAGGTTTGGTCACTCTATGTTCTGTTGTCACACCTGGATCACTGTCTCATCTGAATGCTGATGATCAAGTTCAGCGACATTCATCCATTCAATTTGAAACACAGAGGCATTTGCTGAGAGTTTACAGAAGGACAGACCACTGCCTTAGTTATAATCTCGCTATGTTCAAATGACTCCACCCTTAAATAGAACTATACCCCTAAATATAAACCTACCTCCTAAATAAAACTGCACCACATATAGGCCAACCCAGTGAAATACACAAGTAAACAAGCTGCCATCACTGCGGTGACCCCTTTCAGGGATATGTGCCTGTTTGAGCAGAAGTTGTCCTTACAACATTACTATTTGTTTATATCACACTTGACAAAAATGCCAAGGAAAGCTGGAAGAATGTGTGTTCTCGGATGATCCAACAGCAGTGTCAAACTCAAACTTAAAAACATAAACAAACATGAACTACACGAGCCTTTACTGTCCCAAGCGTGCGCCTGTCTGAGACTGTATAGTTTACATATATTCCCTGTGATTCAGTGGGCAGATATACTTGATAAAAGTGGGTCAGACTATCAAAAGGAAGAATTTTGTTCCCAGTAAAAATTGTGAAATGGTTAGCATGTAGCTACCTAGCTTACCATACAATAGTATTAGTTTGACACTGCTCAGCTAGCTAACATTAACAGGCTAACAAACTATCCATGGGCTGCAGGGGTTTCACATAATACAGTGCATCCGGAAAGTATTCACAGTGCTTCACTTTTTCCACATTTTACTGCTCAGCTAGCTAACATTAACAGGCTAACAAACTATCCATGGGCTGCAGGGGTTTCACATAATACAGTGCATCCGGAAAGTATTCACAGTGCTTCACTTTTTCCACATTTTGTTGTGCTACAGCTTTATTGCAAAAGGGATTATTCTTTTTTCCTCAAAATTGTACACACAATACCCCATAATGACAATGTAAAAAAAGTTTTTTTGAAATTTTTGCGAATTTACTAAAAATAAAAAACTAAGTAATCACATGTACATAAGTATTCACAGCCTTTGCTCAATATTTTGTTGATGCACCTTTGGCAGCAATTGCAGTCTCAAGTCTTTTGAATATGATGCCACAAGCATGGCACACCTATCTCTGGGCAGTACGGCCCATTCCTTTTTGAAGCACCTCTCAAGCTCCATCAGGTTGGATGGAAAGCGTTGGTGCACAGCCATTTTCAGATCTCTCCAGAGATGTTCAATTGGAATCAAGTCTGGGCTCTGGCTGGGCCACTCAAGGACATTCACAGAGTTGTCCTGAAACCACTCCTTTGATACCCTGGCTGTGTGCTTAGGGTCGTTGTCCCGCTGAAAGCTGAACCGTCGCCCCAGTCTGAGGTCAAGAGTGCTCTGGAGCAGGTTTTCATCCAGGATGTCTCTGTACATTGCTGCATTCATCTTTCCCTCTATCCTGACTAGTCTCCTAGTTCCTACCACTGAAAAACGTCCCCACAGCATGATGCTGCCACCACCATGCTTCATTGTAAGGATTGGCCTGGTGATGAGCGGTGCCTGGTTTCCTCCAAACATGACGCCTGGCATTCATGCCAAAGAGTTCAATCTTAGTCTCATCAGACCAGAGAATTTTGTTTCTTATGGCCTGAGAGTCCTTCAGGTGCCTTTTAGCAAACTCCAGGTGGGCTGCCATGTGCCTTCTACGAAGGAGTGGCTTCTGTCTGGCCACTCTACCATACAGACCTGATTGGTGGATCGCTGCAGAAATGCTTGTCCTTCTCAAACACAGGTGGGTGAAAAAACACAAAAGATGAAAAAAAAAAAACACACTCACACAACGCCTCCGCTGGGTTTCTACTTTACGGCCGGATTATTCTGTCATGATTTCCTGTGCCTGTGGAGAGAGGAAGGTTCTCCTCTCTCCACAGAGGAACGCTGGAACTCTGACAGAGTGACCATCGTGTTCTTGGTCACCTTCCTGACTAAGGCCCTTCTCCCCAATTGCTCAGTTTAGACGGCCGTCCAGCTCCAAGAAGAGTCCTGGTGGTTCTGAACTTCTTCCATTTATGGATGATGGAGGCCACTGTCCTCATTGGGACCTTCAAAGCAGCAGAAATTTCTCTGTACCCTTCCTTAGATTTGTGCCTCGAGACAATCCTGTCTCGGAGGTCTACAGACAATTCCTTTGACTTCATGCTTGGTTTGTGCTCTGACATGCACTGTCAACTGTGGGACCTTATATAGACAGGTGTGTGCCTTTCAAAATCATATCAATCCACTGAATTTACGACAGGTGGACTCCAATTAAGCTGTAGAAACATCTCACAGGTGATCAGTGGAAACAGGATGCACCTGCACTCAATTTTGAGCTTCATGGCAAAGGCTGTGAATACTTATGTACATGTGGTTTCTTAGTTTTTTATTTTTAAAGTCCTCGGACGGTGACATTTTTTTATTGAACCAATAAACTGATTGTATGAAAATATTCCATTCTGGCCATTCCCGTGATTTAATATGTGTCACCAGCCTCCATAAATGACTTTATTTGGTAATAGCCCATCTTTCACTTAGTGATGCTGCAGTACCGCCATCTGTCGATAGGGGCAGGCAGCAGTGACGTCAGCTCAGGAAGAAGTGAGGGTGATATTGCCTGCCTGTGCTGTGAGCCTCATCAGAGAAACATTCCCATCGGATCACTACAAGGGATTTTGCCTACCAAGATTAGATTTGTGAAAAATGATATTTAAATAAAGTTTTGTAAAATCATATATTGAGTTAATTAATGTTCATGTCAATTTTATAATTCTAATATTTCAGCATTCATCAAAGTTGCATGTCATATACATTTGAATAATTTTTCTACCATTTTATGGTATAAAATTCGGGTTCAATTCGGCACTCAATGTGGTGGGAACTCTGGCTTGTACATAGTGCCACTGCTCCCATAAGTGGGTTGGATCAACCAAGGTTTTGTTGAACAGAGTATTCATCAGATCATCCACATATTCTGAAAAAAAATATATTCAATAAAAATTAGACATCCATTTGACTACAGTATGAAATACAAATTTGACCCAAATTAACATAATTTGATAAAAGCTATGAAATGTGAAAGTTGAATGAAGACCAACCCTCCACCCACTGTAAATATCATATACAAGCCTAGAAAATGATACTAATATTTCTTATACTCCCCGAAAGTTGGATTAACTTTCTTTGCTTGAAGTTTATATCCGCCTTTTTTGAATTTTGGGTACCTGATGATGAAGACCGGCTCACCATCACTATTCTGTGCCTGCTTGCGGCCTGCATTTTCATTAAAGTGCATTGCAGCTAAACAAAGTCTGTAATTAGAATATTATCACAATGATTTATTTTTGGACATATAAGTGATCTGTCTATCAGCAGAAACTCTATGTAATTGGCACTGTTATTATAATTGCATTTCATATTTTTGGTCACATATTGCATCTCCTCACCTTGTCAACATTCCAAGGAATGAGAAGTGTACACTCTTTGGTGCAAAATGAATAATCAGACTGTGGAAAGCCTCCACATTTGAAGTTTGCTGCCCTGGACTCAGCTTTCACACATCCCTGAGGACCCGTGTTTTGTTGATCATATCAACAACTTTTTCACAGCCCTTTGTCCCTGAAATAAATAAATTGTAGGTGTGAGATATGTGACCAAAAATGATGAAAATCAATGGGATAATAATTTATATATATATATATATATATATATATATATATATACACTCACCGGCCACTTTATTAGGTACACCTGTCCAACTGCTCGTTAACACTTAATTTCTAATCAGCCAATCACATGGCGGCAACTCAGTGCATTTAGGCACGTAGACATGGTCAAGACAATCTCCTGCAGTTCAAACCGAGCATCAGTATGGGGAAGAAAGGTGATTTGAGTGACTTTGAACGTGGCATGGTTGTTGGTGCCAGAAGGGCTGGTCTGAGTATTTCAGAAACTGCTGATCTACTGGGATTTTCACGCACAACCATCTCTAGGGTTTACAGAGAATGGTCCGAAAAAGAAAAAATATCCAGTGAGCGGCAGTTCTGTGGGCGGAAATGCCTTGTTGATGCCAGAGGTCAGAGGAGAATGGCCAGACTGGTTCGAGCTGATAGAAAGGCAACAGTGACTCAAATAACCACCCGTTACAACCAAGGTAGGCAGAAGAGCATCTCTGAACGCACAGTACGTCGAACTTTGAGGCAGATGGGCTACAGCAGCAGAAGACCACGCCGGGTGCCACTCCTTTCAGCTAAGAACAGGAAACTGAGGCTACAATTTGCACAAGCTCATCGAAATTGGACAATAGAAGATTGGAAAAACGTTGCCTGGTCTGATGAGTCTCGATTTCTGCTGCGACATTCGGATGGTAGGGTCAGAATTTGGCGTCAACAACATGAAAGCATGGATCCATCCTGCCTTGTATCAATGGTTCAGGCTGGTGGTGGTGGTGTAATGGTGTGGGGAATATTTTCTTGGCACTCTTTGGGCCCCTTGGTACCAATTGAGCATCGTTGCAACGCTACAGCATACCTGAGTATTGTTGCTGACCATGTCCATCCCTTTATGACCACAATGTACCCAACTTCTGATGGCTACTTTCAGCAGGATAATGCGCCATGTCATAAAGCTGGAATCATCTCAGACTGGTTTCTTGAACATGACAATGAGTTCACTGTACTCAAATGGCCTCCACAGTCACCAGATCTCAATCCAATAGAGCATGTTTGGGATGTGGTGGAACGGGAAATTCGCATCATGGATGTGCAGCCGACAAATCTGCGCCAACTGTGTGATGCCATCATGTCAATATGGACCAAAGTCTCTGAGGAATGCTTCCAGCACCTTGTTGAATCTATGCCACGAAGAATTGAGGCAGTTCTGAAGGCAAAAGGGGGTCCAACCCGTTACTAGCATGGTGTACCTAATAAAGTGGCCGGTGAGTGTATAATACATGCACTGTTGTTTCATTGTGTGAAACTGTTTTTTGTGTTAGGTTGCAGTCTCTCAGGAGCTGCGGGATCGTATGTAGTGCTCGCATCTTTGTATTTGTACTACGCAGGTGTGCGCGCAGCTGAAGCCACTGATGAGCGGCGAGTCCTGACACAAATTGCATCTTATTCTCGAAATCACTGTCAACGAAATGTCTACTGCACATGTTGGGTGAGTTACCGACATCATTCCAATTTTTTCGCGTTTTCTGAACGAATTTCACCCATGCCGTTCTGATTTTCCCAAGGACGGGAAATTCAAAAACACTCACCGCATGCTCTGCTGGTATAACGTCGCACCCGTAGACAACACAACGCCAAACCATAATTAATTCAATTCCTGAAATCCTAATCTTAATAAATAATCTATTTGTAATCCACAAGTACTCCGAGAAACATCCGTATTCGCCGATTTTAAAACGTAAACAACAAACAATGTCCGCCGAGCGTGTGCGTGTCTCTCCCTGTGATGATGTCACACAGTCAGCGGCCATCTTAGCCGCTGATCGCTCGGCTGAGTCAGACAGCTCTCAAGGACAGCGTACTTCAAGAGCGCATTGTCACCTTATGCGACATTTGTTGACACCAAAACATGTGCGGTTCAAATTAGCTCGTCTCACACAAAAATTTAAGATATGATTTAGCGATATTGAATTTTCGTCAGGCCGACGCCTTTAATAAATTTGCAAAAATCTCAATTTTTTTTTTTGACACTGTCATTATGGGATATTGTGTGTAGAATTTTGAGGAAAAAAATGAATTTAATCCCTTTTGGAATAAGGCTGTAACATAACAAAATGTGGAAAAAGTGATGCGCTGTGAATATTTTACAGATGCACTGTAACTCTTCGATAATATGGCACTTAAAATTAATTGCTCAAGTTAGGGCAACCTAATGATGACATCAGTGAACCACAAAACATCAGCAGCAGCTTTATAGTTCCTAGGACTGAAGTAAATGTCAACACAGCCAATGATATCCACATTTTATTTTAAAATCAGTCATCAAGAACCTTTTTGAAAGATTAATATTCTTTATTCACCACTGTGGATGGAATAGTTATTTTTGTATTTTTAATAATACTGTGTGACCTTATAAAAGACATGAGTACCTGTCATGAACCGAGCTGGAGATTCTCCCGAGCTCGGCTTCATGGCTGTTTTCTGTTCCTCAGTTTTCTGTGCTTTGTTACCTTTTGAGTTCTATATTGTGTTTCATTGTTTAGCCAAGTTCTGCTGTATTTTTGGTGCTTATTATTTGCTCTTGGCCACTGGATTATCTTTTGAGTCATTTGTATTATTCCTTAGTCTGCGTTTGGTTTTGTGTTTATTTTTTATTTTGTGTCTGACAGCCACACCTCCCTCTCCTACTACTGAAAGGTGATTCCAATCTGTCATTGTCTGTTCCTCTCCCTGCTCAGGTTCGCACACACACATGCACACATACAGTGGGGCAAAAAAGTATTTAGTCAGCCACCAATTGTGCAAGTTCTCCCATTTAAAAGATGAGAGAGGTCTCCAATTTTCATCATAGGTATACCTCAACTATGAGTGACAAAATGAGAAAAAAAAAATCCAGAAAATCACATTGAAGGATTTTTAATGAATTAATTGGTAAATTCCTCAGTAAAATAAGTATTTGGTCACCTACAAACAAGCAAGATTTCTGGCTCTCACAGACCTGTAACTTCTTCTTTAAGAGGCTCCTCTGTCCTCCACTCGTTACCTGTATTAATGGCACCTGTTTGAACTCGTTATCAGTATAAAAGACACCTGTCCACAACCTCAAACAGTCAGACTTCAAACTCCACTATGGCCAAGACGAAAGAGCTGTCAAAGGACACCAGAAACAAAATTATAGACCTGCACCAGGCTGGGAAGACTGAATCTGCAATAGGTAAGTAGCTTGGTGTGAAGAAATCAACTGTGGGAGCAATTATTAGAAAATGCAAGGCATACAACACCACTGATAATCTCCCTCGATCTGGGGATCCACACAAGATCTCACCCCGTGGGGTCAAAATTATCACGAGAATGGTGAGCAAAAATCCCAGAACCACATAGGGGGACCTAGTGAATGACCTGCAGAGAGCTGGGACCAGAGTAACAAAGGCTACATCAGTAACACACTACGCCACCAGGGACTCAAATCCTGCAGTGCCAGATGTGTCCCCCTGCTTAAGCCAGTACATGTCCAGGCTCGTCTGAAGTTTGTTAGAGAGCATTTGGATGATCCAGAAGAGGATTGGGAGAATGTCATATGGTCAGATGAAACCAAAATAGAACTTTTTGGAAAAAACTCAACTTGTCGTGTTTGGAGGAGAAAGAACACCATACCTACTGTGAAGCATGGGGGTGGAAACATCATACTTTGGGGCTGTTTTTCTGCAAAGGGACCAGGACGACTGATCCGTGTAAAGGAAAGAATGAATGGGGCCATGTATCGTGAGATTTTGAGTGAAAACCTCCTTCCACCAGCAAGGGCATTGAAGAAGAAACGTGGCTGGGTCTTTCAGCATGACAATGATCCCAAACACACCGCCCGGGCAACGAAGGAGTGGCTTCGTAAGAAGCATTTCAAGGTCCTGGAGTGGCCTGGCCAGTCTCCAGATCACAACCCCATAGAAAATCTTTGGAGGGAGTTGAAAGTCTGTGTTGCCCAGAGACAGCCCCAAAACATCACTGCTCTAGAGGAGATCTGCATGGAGGAATGGGCCAAAATACCAGCAACAGTGTGTGAAAACCTTGTGAAGACTTACAGAAAGCATTTGACCTCTGTCATTGCCAACAAAGGGTATATAACAAAGTATTGAGATGAACTTTTGTTATTGACCAAATACTTATTTTACTGAGGAATTTACCAATTAATTCATTAAAAATCCTTCAATGTGATTTTCTGGATTTTTTTTTTCTCATTTTGTCTCTCATAGTTGAGATATACCTATGATGAAAATTGGAGACCTCTCTCATCTTTTAAGTGGGAGAACTTGCACAATTGGTGGCTGACTAAATACTTTTTTACCCCACTGTAAATGCACACACTCACTCACACCTGCACTCACTCAGCTCAGCTCATGCCCACTCACACCGGCAATCACTTTGGTCATTATGTCTTATGTTATTTAAGCTCTGTCTCCCCACTGGTAGTTGACGGATTGTTGTATTGTCCTCTGCTTGTCTTCGGTATTGTCTCCAGTTCAGCCTACTCTGGATTTCCACTTGGGATTATCGCCACGGGCTGCTCTGTTCCCGGCCAGTGATCACCGTTTGTTCCCCTCACTCTCCAGTTACGTCTGGAGGCGCACTGGGCTTTTCTCATTTGCTTCCCCCCGCTGTCAGTTACGTCTGCAGCGCCTTGGGTCTCCTCTGGATGTACTCATCTGTGAGCTGAGAAGCATTCTGCGCATAATCCCAGTGGTTCCTCGTTGCTCCATGTTCACCTGTTTGTTTGTTTGGACTGTACTATTACATTTTGTTCAATAAATACACACAACATCCTCCTGCATTTGGGTTTCTGTCTTCCCTGCCTCTGATAGGCAGGAAATCATGACAGAATAATCCGGCCGTAAAGTAGAAACCCAGCGGAGGCGTTGTGTGACTGTGTTTTGGGTTTTTTTTTTTCATCTTTCGTGTTTTTTCACCCACCTGTGTTTGAGCAGTTCACCATGGATTTTTCTGTTTTTGGACTGAGCACGGAGGAGTGCGCAGCGGCCGAGCAGGCAGTGGATTTCGCGTCCAGGGCTCGTGCCACCCACTTTCCAGAAACTGTTTTTTGGTTATTAGACAAAGTTGTCGGGATGATCCGGGAATGTCCCAGCCTGTGGAGATACCCAGGGCTGACGCCGCTCCTCACCCAAATATGTGAGACCCAGCAGCATTCCGAGGAAGTGGTGAGAGGGTCCTCCGCAGCGCAACCCCGGCAATCTAAGAAGCGCTCCCGGAGGCCGAGAGCCCGCAATCCACTTCCCGAGCCGGTGTCCTCTTCTCCCTGCCAGATGTCCCGTCCTACTCCCGGGGAGACGCAGCATGACACCGAGACAGCAGCTGACATCATCACCTGTCAGAAATTCAGGCAAGTCCTTCTCTGTTCTCTTGATCTCTCTCTCCTGAAGTGGTTAGCCTGATTCCTTCTTCTTCCGGCTATCAGAGAGAGCAGACGCATTTCTTCTCCTCTCCCTTCTCCTCCTCCCTTTACTGATCCCAGCTTGCTGTGTCCTGTCTATGTCTCACTCTTCTTCTGCTGCATCTCGACCCAAACGGAAAATTATGGAATTGGTGAGCTGGGCTTTAAATGCAATTGACACCACTTTTAAACAGAAAATCGGGCCAGGGGGAGCCCAAGTGGAGAGACTCATGGGACAATTGGAACTCATGTGTCTGTGTGATTCGATTGAAGATGTGGAAGACATCTACCTGTTTGGCTTCAGGATCACAGGATTTCTGCTGTTTGGCTTTGGAGTTTTCCTGGTGTATCGGAAATTAAAGAAGTTGGAAGAGCTAATCAAAATGCGGACCCGGCGAAGCTCCTTCAATAATTCGACCAGCTGGGGAGAGCACTGATAGCGGCAAATGGCGAACT
Organism: Pholidichthys leucotaenia; assembly: GCA_020510985.1. Taxonomy (NCBI): domain Eukaryota; kingdom Metazoa; phylum Chordata; class Actinopteri; order Cichliformes; family Pholidichthyidae; genus Pholidichthys; species Pholidichthys leucotaenia. Next base: position 311,421,149 of record CM035836.1, read on the forward strand.
GAATTGGAAGGTGGGAAACATCTCGGAGTCGCTGGGTGCTCTCCAGGGAATGATTTTAAAGCCTGGGAATGTTAATGTAAATTGTGATGCGCAGAATCGCATGAGAGAGGACATTTCTATGCTCTAAGTGAACTGTGCTCATCAGGCCTTGATTCGGCGTCCTTGGGAGAACTCATTCCTCCTGGAGAAGAGATAAAGCAGAAGGGAGTTTTGGCTTCTCTCTAACCCAAACAATTGCTGATGTGCAGTAATCTGAACTCTCCAAGGACAGCGTCATCATGTGACTAACATGGAATTTTACCATCTGGCATGCACTGAAGAGAGATGGACTCTGTGGACATGTTTATCTATGTTTAGAATACATGGACATAACATCTAGCCGTTGCCTAGCAGAAGATATTTTGTTGTGCACCAGTAACTGATACATTCACACTGCACTCACACTGATATCACATGACTGACATACACACACTGGTCTCTCTCTTGCTTTGTTAATGTGTGGATCTGTATCTTGTCTGCTAATTGTGCAATTAGAGGGTTTTTTTCTTGTGATCACAATCTTGCTCACTCGAGCTCTATTTTGATAACTTTGTTTTTTCTCTCTGCCCAATGTGTCACCCCCTCCCCCTCCCCCTCTTTACCCCCCCACTGTATGAGGTGCCTTGTATGGCTGCCGCGTCATTAGGGAGCGCTTAGAAACGAGCGCACCTTAGTGATAAGTAAAATTCCTTGTATGTGTAAGCATACTTGGCAATAAAGTTGATTCTGATTCTGATTCCTGTGGAGGAGCTCTAGATTTTACAATCCTCTGGGGCTCCCCAAACAGCTGCTGTCACCGCTCCTCAACCTTTTTTCTCTTTCTCCCCTAAATCTCTGCTGATCCCGGAAGGGAGTAGCCGGACGCTGAAGGAGCCAGAGGTCTTAGAAGAGCCTTCTCCACGGTGAAAGAATCATCCTGCGTCGGAACACCAGAGGAAGCCCATCTCATCGGCAGCCGTCGTCCAGACGTAATGCCAGACTACTCCTGTGGCGAAGCCTCTCCCCGTGCCAGCTGTCTCGCCAGCCTGCGCCGTCTCTGCTTCAGCCGCAGCCCATATCGCCGAGACGTCCCCTCCTGCTGCCGAGAGATGTGCCAGGGTTTCTCCTGACACACCCACTTCCCTGTCATCTGAGCTGGTTCCTCCACTATCCTCAGAGGAGCCTGGAACAGCCGTTGACGCAGAGGAGGATGATGGCCCATCACCTGCAGCTGTCAACAACGAAGACCGGGATGACAGGCGTGTTTTTTCATTCAACTCAATTTTATGATGATAAACCTTGTCTGTCTCTCGGGAGAAGGGCTTAGTTTCAGCAGTCCGCTGAGCCCTCTCCTTCAGCTGCAGTCAATAACTCTTCCCCAATCCTCTCCGTGTCTCCTCCTTTTCTTCCTGAGTGTCCGCCAGTCCTGGAAACAAGCCGCCGGATGGTGGAGGAGCCTGTGGCTCTGGATGATCCTATGCCAGTGCCAGCACGGAGTGGTCTCCCAGCCGGCACACCGGAGGAGCCACCAGCGTGGGTTATTTCGCCTGGGGGCACCGGGACTGCCACCACCATCATGCATGCTGCGGAGGCCACCGCAGCAGAGTGGGAGCCAGAGCTGGACCTCCTAGAGGCCGGACCCGAGACGTCATCGCCGGGATCGTCAAGAGTCCTGGATGGCAGTGGAGCTCGAGCTCAGGCAAGTGATCTCTCTTGTGTTTCTCATGTCTGTTTTGGAGAGATCCTGTCTGGCTCTTGGTGAAGAGAGTCGGGTGCAGCCCTCAGCTGCATCAGAACTCACTTCGCCGAGCTCCGCCGCTGCTGGCGACCCTAACCATATTTCCTCTCCTCTTATTCCTGAGCATCTTCCTAGGGTCGCTGGAGCAGTTCCACCATCGCCAGGGGTCTCCGTGGATCCGGTCTCTCTGCCCAATGATGTCCTGAGTCCAGCTCCCGCCATCGAGGTCGTCTTGGACCCTTCTTCCTCGTCCTTGCCCGGGGTCCCGTTGATTGACCGCCTCCTGGCCTGGGTGCTCACACGGGTCAGCTGGCTCACCATTAAGGAAGCATTGGCCCAGTCTGGGCCCACAGTGGGTGCAGCGTTGGCCCGGTCCGGGTCCACCGTGGGTGCAGCGTTGGCTCGGTCCGGGTCCACCGTGGGTGCAGCGTTGGCCCGGACCGGGTCCACTGTGGGTGCAGCATTGACCCGGACCGGGTCCACTGTGGGTGCAGAGTTGGCCCAATCTGGGCCCACCATGGGTGCAGTGTTGGCCCAGTCCAGGCCCATCGAGGGTGCAGCCATGGCCCAGCCAGGGTCCACTGCGGGTGCAACAATGTCCCAGACCAGGACCCCCACGAGTGCTACCGTTCTCTTTACAAGGACCAGCGAAGGCATCATCCCTTCTCCTTCTTTGTTGGATGCCGTCATGGTTTCCTCCTCTTCCCTGCCGGACGCTGTTGTGGTCCCCTTCGCTTGTCAGCCTGACGCCACCGGGGGGTCCCTTCCTCGGTTTTCTCCTTCTGTTTTGGGCCTCCCTGTGGGGGAGCTGCCTCCTGGGCCAGTCTCCCGGTTGTGGTGGCTGAAGGATTCTGGTCGGCCGCCCGATGGACTTTGCCGCGGGGTTGGGTGGCTTGTGTCTCCAGGTAGGCCACCCGACTCGCCCCACCTGGTTGTCCGGTTGGCCTGGGACTCTGGGCGGCCTCCCAAGCCCTTTGACTCTAGGACTTGGGGGTTAATTTTGTGTTTTTCTGGTTTGGGTCCTGAGCAGGGGTTGTTTTTTGTTCCCTCCTAGCCTGTTCCCCCCACCTCCCACCCCCCACCCGAAGTAGTTCGTTGCAGTTCCTGCTTGGGGGGTTGAGGGCAGGGTGTTCCTTTCTTGTTTCTTTGATGGTGCGCTGGGTGTCTGGATTCCACCCCTTGAGAGGGGGGCTCTGTCATGAACCAAGCTGGGGATTCTCCCGAGCTTGGCTTCATGGTTGTTTTCTGTTCCTCAGTTATCTGTGCTTTATGTTACCTTTTGAGTTCCATATAGTGTTTCATTGTTTAGCCACATTCTGTTGTATTTTTGGTGCTTATTATTTGCTCTTGGCCACTGGATTATCTTTTGAGTCATTTGTATTATTCCTTAGTCTATGTTTGGTTTTGTGTTTATTTATTTTGTGTCTGACAGCCACACCTCCCTCTTCTGTCTACTACTGACAGGTGATTCCAATCTGTCATTGTCTGTTCCTCTCCCTGCTCAGGTTCGCACACCCACTCTCACGCACACATATGCACACATACACGCACACACTCACTCACACCTGCACTCACTCAGTTCAACTCACACTGGCAATCACTCTGGTCATTATGTCTTATGTTATTTAAGCTCTGTCTCCCCACTGGTAGTTGCCGGATTATTGTATTGTCCTCTGCTTGTCTTTGGTATTGTCTCCAGTTCAGCCTACTCTGGATTTCCACTTGGGATTATCGCCACAGACTGCTCTGTTCCCAGCCAGTGAGTACTGTTTGTTCCCCCCACTCTCCAGTTACGTCTGGAGGCGCATTGGGCTTTTCTCGTTTGCTTCCCCCTGCTGTCAGTTACGTCTGCAGCACCTTAGGTCTCCTCTGGATGTACTCACCTGTGAGCTGAGGAGCGTCCTGCGCGTAATCCCAAGGGTTCCTCGTTGCTCCATGTTCACCTGTTTGTTTGTTTGTTTGGACTGTATTATTACGTTTTGTTCAATAAATACACACAACACCCTCCTGCATTTGGGTTTTTGTTTTCCCTGCCTCTGACAGGCAGGAAATCATGACAGGTACCACATTCAGTTGTGGATTTTATAGATGGACTCCAGTGGATATAAATCTCCTATAAAAACAACTGTACATTGTCTAAAATGGTATCTTATACCCTTTATTCTGCAAAAAAAAGAAACTCTTTCATTGTCTTACAGTTTCATGTCAAAATCTTTTCACTTTTCCTCCTTCAAATGCCAAGATCTGTGAATAGGCCAACCCACATCCCACAAAGCTAATGGAGGCTAGTGCTACATTAAACAGAATAAATCCTGTGATAAAAAGACTTACCAGTTAAAGGACATGCTCACTTGTATGTATGGTGGCCCAGGATAATGACTGAAACTACATTGGTCCTTAAAAGCAGTTTAATGGTACAATCCATATTTATTTGGGTCAAGTTTCCAAAGTAGGTGTCCAAAAATGCTAACTCGCCCTGGAGGCTAACTTCAGTTAAGCCTGAGACAGTTCTTATGTCCTGATTGGCTCAACACTACAGGCCTGTTTTTTCCATGTTACAGACATGTTAACAAGAAAAAAAACTTGATTTTTGGCAGAGTGTCACTTTAAGTCAATTAAGTGTAATTTCAGTGACATGAAACAGTATACAGTGATGCATTAATGTAATGTACAGTGCATCCATAAAGTATTGACAGAGCATCACTTTTCCCTCATTGTGTTATGTTACAGCCTTGCTACAGCCACTGATAAAACAACTGTTTTTTTATGGCATTTTAATATAAAGTATGTTTTTCTTAATAAAAGTCACTAACCTGTTAATCATACCAAGAAAGTCCTTCAAAATAAAACTATTACAGGCAAAATGCTTGGGGTTGGAAGTGTTTTTTACAGAATTAATGAATGAATGAATGATATCTTCTGTCAAAATGAATGAAATCAGTGAATGGAATCTTCTATCAAAAGTGATCAGTTATAATTTATTTTTAGTTCCATCCATCCATCCATCCATCTTCTACTGCTTTTCCGGAGGTCTGGGTCGCGGAGGCAGCAGTTCAAGCAGAGAAGCCCAGACTTCCCTCTCCCCAGCCACCTGCTCCAGCTCTTCAGAGGGGATACCAAGGCGTTCCCAGACCAGCTGGGAGACATAGTCTCTCCACCGAGTCCTGGGTCTGCCCCGGGGTCTCCTCCCAGTGGGACGTGCCTGAAACACCTCAAGTGGGAGGCGTCCAGGAGGCATCCTAATCGGATGCCCATACCACCTCAACTGACTCCTTTCAATGTGGAGGAGCAGCAGTTCTACTCTGAGCCTCTGCCGGATGACTGAGCTCCTCACCCTATCTCTGAGGGTGAGTCCAGCAATCCTACGGAGAAAGCTCATTTCAGCCGCTTGTATCCGCGATCTCGTTCTTTCGGTCATTATTTTTAGTTATTAATCTAAATAATTTTAGGAGGTCTGACAGGGAGAAAAATGTATATCAGCTCTTTTTATAACAGAAAATATCTTTAAAATTCAGGATAATTTTATATTTTCACAGAATATTAAAGGTGGTATTGCACTTACTCTTGTCCTAAATGGTTGTGACAAGCATCAACCAAAACAACAGACGGTCAGCAGACTATTCCACAGTCTCAGTTCTTTGGTGATTCTAAGCCAGACACAGCATGACTCTTTTGTGGTATCAACTTAATATGGTGATGAAACATGGCATAAACCCAGTTATGCTATTGGCTGTGTCATCCTTATCGGCCACTGTAGTCTTGTCTTCCCTGCTCAGATGTAAATATTATGATCATTTTGGAGATTAAAAAAAAATTAAAAGTATTTTTTCATCAATATATCACTGTTTGAAGAATATAAAGACTTTAACGCTGCACCTTTCTAAACACTTGATTGATGTATTTTTTAAGAAAAATGTGTTTTCCTGAAAATACTATCTAGTACACCTCTAAAGAAGATAAAACAATCACCACAACTACTACTTGTAATATTGTTAGCACTAGAAGTACTTAATAATCAGAATCAGAATATTAATAATATCAACAATGGGTTGAGAACTCACGTGATTGTCCTGGTTGGTTAACCTGAAACTGAAGGGTTAACCATCATCGCCATCACCAGAACCGATAAACGGCTCCAGGTTCTGTTCTGGTTCCCGGCCTCAGCAGCGGCTCTTCACCTGATTGTTGTACGCTCTGTGAGCACTGAAGGTCGGCCTGATGAGCCCCGGGAAGGGAGAGTACAAAGAGAAGAAGGACCGAAATGACGAACATCAAACACCGTCTCACCAGAGATGGACGACCCGAAGATCCTCTATTCCCCACAACCAGATCACTACCACTTCCGGTTTGATACTGACGCACTGACCTCTCCGAGCATGCGCAGACCAAATGACAGCGAGGTAAATGAAGAGATCTCACTTTGACACGTTTTTACTGACAAAAAAAGACATTTAACTCAAAAGTGAATAAAATGTTTAAAAATTAGAGATTTTTTTAGAATAAATACAAAAAATATTATAATGAAAAAATATCTTTTAAGTAATCAATACTATTTTAATATTATTTGTAATAATTTCTAATTAAATAATAAAATAAGAAAACTGCAAATAGAGAAATGTATTGCAAATACTCAAAGCAACTGCAAATTCAGAAATGCTTTGCAAATACGGAAAGCATGCACATACAGAAATGCACTGCAAAACCAGCCATGAGGAGGACACAAGTGAGGGACCAGATAAGGGAGTGACTTCGGACATCTTGCACAATGTAGAGTGATGTACTTCTGCTTTCCAGGGAGTTATATTTCCAGGGAGTTATATTATAACATGGGCTTCCCTTTTTTGTAATATTAGCAATGAATTAAGTGTACTTTTATAATTGTTACCCCAGACCTCTATACAATAGCTCAACTATGGAAGTACAAATTAGCAATACTGTGGAGTGTGTAATTGACGAGGCATGTTTGTCTCAAGGCAGTTTATTACACGTCTCCAACATCAGCAAAGTAGAAAGAGAGCATCTCAGAAAAAACCAGTCCCTTATATACCCAGGTCTCCCCACAGCTAACAAGTCACATTGCATCAAAATCAAAAGTAACAATGCATTTCCTCTTTAATCCCTTAGCATCCCCCTCACAGTCTTTGACCCACAAAGGATCCCCCCAGCAGTCTCTTGGCACACAAAGGATCCTCCAAGCAGTCTCTTGCATACCAGAGATTACACTTTCACAGCTTCCTGTTATCTCCAAGGAAACTCTGCACTTTGTTCTTATCTAAGATGTGAGGCATTATGAAAGGCATTAAGTAAGTCACATGTGTGGCTACACCCCCCCCAAACATTTTAGATCGAACAAAAGAATAACAGTCTGCATGCTGTGATATAATCATTACACATCAATCCACATGCTGCTTGGGCTTCAGTCTTCTCCCGTATCTGCTGTAACCAGGATTCACCGCCTCCGCGGCGCTGTCATGCTGGGGAGCTGCTGTCTGGGGGTGAAAACCTTTTGTCTGTCCCTGCGGGTGTTCTGGGGAAATTTTACTCTGGGAAGCCCCCCGTGGTGGTCTTCCGCGCTGAGGGGCCCTTGCCAACAGCACTTGCTCGTCCACCACCACAAAAGCGGGTTTGAGTCTGTTTATGCCAACCTTTTCCCTCCTACCCCCCAAATCTAGCAAAAAATGCTTGTCCCCTGTTTCCAACACTCTGAACGGTCCATCATAAGGTGGTCGCAGTGGGGGGCGATGCGCGTCATGTCTGACAAAAACAAACTCCGCGTTTTTCAAAGTTTTAGGCACAAAAACACGTGGAAAACTGTGATGAACAGGGCCCGGCAGCGTGCCTGTGTCAATGCTACACTGCAACAGCTGAGACGGGGAGCTGCCCGGCGCAGGATTATCCGGGAGAAACTCCCCGGGCAGCCGAAGTGGCTGCGCAAAAACTAGTTCAGCTGGGGAAGCTTCTAAGTCTTCTTTAGGCGCAGAACGCAACCCTAATAAAACCCACGGTAGCTTGTCTACCCAATTTGCATCCATCAGTGACGCCCTGAGAGCCGCTTTCAATGACCTATGAAAACGTTCGCATAACCCATTAGCCTGAGGATTGTACGCGGTTGTGCGGTGAATTGTGACACCCAGGCTGCGGCCTATTGCTGACCAAAGTTCGGAAACAAATTGAGGGCCTCTGTCGGACGTAATGTCCAACGGGACTCCAAAACGCGCCACCCATACTGTTAAAAACGCGTGCGCTACCTCCTCGGCTGTGGTTGACGCCAGCGGAACCACCTCCGGCCACCGCGTGGTGCAGTCCACCATTGTCAGAAGGTGTGTGCACCCCTGTGACAGTGGGAGGGGGCCCACGAGGTCCACGTGAACATGGTCGAACCTCTTAGCCGGGATGTGAAACGGCTCCAAAGGAGCCCTCGTGTGTCTGTGTACCTCGGCTCGTTGGCACGCCATGCAGGATGCTGCCCTCTCTTTCACCTGTTTGCGAAAACTCGGCCACACAAATTTCTCTCCTACCATCTTGATTGACGCGCGCACTCCCGGGTGCGCTAAAGAATGAACCGAGTCAAAAACGCGGCGGCGCCACGCGGCCGGTACCACAGGACACGGTCGCACCGTGGAGACATCACAGATTAGGAGGGGCATACCGTCTTGCAGCACCCTGCTCTCCAGCCTTAACCCTGTTGGTCCAGACTGGAGCCCGCGCACATCCACGTCACTAACCTGCTCCGCGGCCATGGCTGCATAATCTATCCCCACGTGGACCGGGGCTGCCACGACGCGTGAGAGGCAGTCTGCCACTACATTCAGTTTACCCGAGACATGCTGAATATCGGTAGTAAACTCTGAGATCGCGGCCAGCTGTCTCTGCTGCCAGCCCGACCAAGGTTCTGAAACCTTGGCCATCGCGAATGTTAGTGGCTTGTGGTCAACGAACGCGGTGAAACAGCGCCCTTCCAGCCAGAACTGGAAGTGGCGAATAGCCAAATGGAGAGCCAGAAACTCCCTGTCAAAAGCGCTGTATTTACATTCACTATCGCGCAAAGTCCTGCTGAAAAAGGCGAGCGGTTGTCAAGCACCGGCTACACGCTGCTCCACGACCGCCCCTATGGCCACATCTGACGCGTCAGTAGTGAACGCTATGCGGGCCGTTGGGTCTGGATGTGCCAACAACGCAGCGTTTGCCACGGCTGCCTTGACTTCCGTAAACGCCTGTTCTCGCTCCGGGGACCATTCGATCTTATTCGCGGGTTTCTGCTTTTTGAGCGCGGCGTACAGTGGTTGCATGAGCTGCGCTGCGTGGGGGAGGAAACGGTTATAAAAATTTACCATTCCCAAAAACTCCTGTAACGCCCTGACCGTTTGTGGTCGGGGAAAATCTGCTACCGCGCGCACTTTATCAGGCAGCGGAACCGCCCCTTCAGAAGAGACGTGGTGCCCCAAAAAATCAATCTGCGTCACCCCGAACTGACACTTCGTTGGATTGATTATTAAACCGTGCTCTCCCAACCTCCGGAAAACCACCGTGAGGTGGGTTTCGTGTTCGTCTTCGGACGCGCTGGCTACCAAAATATCGTCCAGGTAGACGAATACGAAAGGGAGATCGCACAGCACTGCATCCATCATGCGTTGGAACGTCTGTGCAGCCCCTTTAAGCCCGAATGGCATGCGCAAAAACTCGAATAGGCCAAAAGGAGTTATCACCGCTGTTTTGGGTATGTCCTCAGCGCGCACTGGGACTTGGTGGTAACCGCGGACCAAGTCTATTTTAGAAAAAACGCGCGCTCCTGCCAAATGAATGGAAAAATCTTGGATGTGAGGGATTGGGTAGCGGTCGTGCGCTGTGACGTTGTTCAACCTGCGGAAATCCCCGCAAGGCCGCCATGAACCGTCAGCTTTCGGGACCATGTGTAGCGGGGAAGCCCATGGGCTGTTTGAACACCTGATGATGCCCAACCCCTCAAGGTTGGCGAACTCCTCGCGCGCTATGGCCAGTTTAGCTGTGTCCAAGCACCGAGGTTTTGCAAAAACAGGCGGTCCGGTGGTGGTAATAAAATGTTCCACCCCGTGTTTAGTGACGGCTGCCGAAAATGTGGGGACCGTAAGTGCTGGGAACTGAGTGAGCAGTGTGTGGAACTTACCGCTTGCAGCTGTGACGTTGGCTTGTGCTGTTGGCCGGGCCGCTCGAGTTGTACAGGGAATAGAATCAAAAGAAAGTGCATTAACCAAGCGCCTGTTAGCGACATCAACCAACAAACCATGTGAGCACAAAAAATCAGCCCCCAATATATTGAAATTCAATGCTGCTATGACAAAAGTCCACTCAAATGTACGGCCGTGTAGAGACAGAAGCAGAGTCCTCTCACCAAAGGTCTTAATCTCCGAGCCGTTAGCTGCTGCCATCTCAGGGCCGCTGGAACCTGCCAGCCGGTCAGCGTAGGTAGGCGTGATGAAACTCAACTGGGCGCCTGTGTCCACGAGAAAATGCCTCCCCGAGCGTGCGTCCGTCAAGAAGAGCAGCTTGTTCTCCTCCCCGAGGGCCGCAGCTGCTACTGACCCCCGAACTTGGCGTTTCCCGAGCGCTTGAAACTGGCACGGTGGTATACATTTGCGTGCCTTCTCTGCAAAGTGGCGGTGGTAGAAACAAAGAGTGTCTCCTCCGCGTTCCTTGGCCCCCGCCGCTGCCGTCGTCGGTGGTTTTGCTACCGCTGTCCTTGGCTCCCCGCCATCTCCGGCCGTCGCGCCGAGCTCCGTCGCTGCCGCCGTGGCCGTGCGCTCTCTGCTGGCGTTGACAATCTGATGCGCCTCCCGGGCCAGCGCACGGTAGTCCCGCTGGGCCAACAACAGCGAACTGGCCAGGGCCGCTCTCGTCGCTGACAGCAGGGTCCTGAGGAAGAGGTGGGTAAAGATGAAGTGGTCATCGTCCGAGCCTTTCAACCTCAGCATCTTCTCCCTCAGGTCTATGGGCGTGCCATCTCCCAACTCGGTCAGCGCCAGGAGTCTCTCTGCTCTCTCCTCAACCGGGAGAGTGTAGTGCTGGATGAGTGCAGCCTTCAACGCGCCGTATTTGTCGCTGGCTGGTGGCTGCTCCAGAAGGCTCTCCACCTCCTGAGCCGTGTGGTTATCGAGCTTTGCGATCACATGGTAGAATTTCGTGTCATCTACCGATATTCCCCGGAGGGCAAACTGTGCCTCAACCAAGTGGAACCAGGAGCGCGGGTTGTGCTGCCATAAGTCCGGTAGCTGGACCATAACGGCATACGCTTGGCTGGGGGCTCCCAACGAGGCTGGCCCCGGGGAATTCTCTTCTTGCTGCATGCTACGTCTTGGGTCACCAGTGTGGAGTGTGTAATTGACGAGGCATGTTTGTCTCAAGGCAGTTTATTACACGTCTCCAACATCAGCAAAGTCGAAAGAGAGCATCTCAGAAAAAACCCGTCCCTTATATACCCAGGTCTCCCCACAGCTCACAAGTCACATGGCATCAAAATCAAAAGTAACAATGCATTTCCTCTTTAATCCCTTAGCATCCCCCTCACAGTCTTTGGCCCACAAAGGATCCTCCCAGCAGTCTCTTGGCACACAAAGGATCCTCCAAGCAGTCTCTTGCATACCAAAGATTACACTTTCACAGCTTCCTGTTATCTATTCAATTCAATTCAATTCAACTTTATTTATATAGCGCCATTTCACAACAACAGTCATCTCATAGCACTATCAACTGTAGGGGGGAACCCCCACAGTTGCAGAAAGACCCCAGCAATCAGGCGATCCCCTGTGAGCAAGCACTTGGCGACGGTGGAGAGGAAAAACTCCCTTTTAACAGGAAGAAACCTCCAGCAGAACCAGGCTCAGGGAGGGGCAGTCATCTGCTGCGACTGGTTGGGGGGTGAGGGGATAGAGAAGAAGAAAAGAACAGACATGTAGAGAGCAAACAGCACAATGGGGACTCAATCTATGGGAGAGAACAAACAGACGTTAATGACCAGCAAAAAAAAAATATTTCATAGAGAGTGAGGAAAGGAGTGAGGCCCAGTGCATTATTGGAGGTCCCCCGGCTGACTAAACCTATTAGCAGCATAACTAAGGGAGGGTTCAGAAACACATGATCCCTCCCTAATTGTAGGCTATATCAAAAAGGTAGGTTTTAGCCCTATTCTTAAAAACAGAGATTGAGTCTGACTCCCGAATCCAGATTGGCAGCTGATTCCACAGGAGAGGAGCTTGATAACTGAAGGCTCTGCCTCCCATTGTACTTTTGGAGATTCTAGGTATTACAAGTAATCCTGCATTTTGGGAGCGTAGTGCTCTGTTAGGATAATACGGTAGTATCAGATCTTTTAAATAAAAAGGAGCCTGATTGTTTAGAGCTTTGTAAGTAAGAAGAAGGATTTTAAACTTAATTCTAAACTCTATGGGAAGCCAATGAAGGGAGGCCAGAACCGGAGAGATATGATCTCTCTTTCTAGTACCTGTTAAAACTCTTGCTGCAGCATTTTGGATCAGCTGAAGACTTTTTAAAGATGTTTTAGGACAGCCTGATAATAAAGAATTACAATAATCTAATCTCGAGCTAACAAAAGCGTGGATCAGTTTCTCAGCATCACTCTGAGACAAGATGCTCCTAATCTTGGCAATATTACGCAAATGATAGAAGGCAGTCTTAGAAACAAATTTAATATGTGAATTGAAGGACAAATCCTGATCAAAAATAACTCCAAGGTTCCTCACAGAGCTATTAAGAGAAAGAGTAACCTCATCCAAACTGAAAGTTTGATTTGGAAAGGAATTTCTAAGGTTTTTTGGACCAACAAGAATGACTTCAGTCTTATCTGAATTTAATAGCAGGAAATTACAAGTCATCCAAGCTTTGATTTCCTTAAGACAGGCTTCTAACTTGGCTAATTGATTACTATCATCTGGCTTCATTGACAGGTATAATTGTGTGTCATCTGCATAACAATGAAAATGTATACAGTGCTTTCTAATAATGTTGCCTAACGGAAGCATATATAAACTAAAAAGAGTAGGGCCTAGCACAGATCCCTGTGGAACTCCATGACTAAGCTTTGAGTTGAAAGAAAACTCATTATTTACATGAACAAACTGGAACCTATCAGATAAATAAGATCTAAACCATTGCAACGAAGTTCCATTAAGTCCAACATAGTGTTCTAATCTATCAAGTAGAATATTATGATCAATAGTATCAAAAGCTGCACTAAGGTCTAAAAGGACAAGTACAGAAACTAATCCATTATCAGATGCAATGAGGAGGTCATTAGTGACCTTCGCTAAGGCTGTTTCAGTACTATGATGGATTCTAAACCCAGATTGAAACTCTTCAAGTCAACCATTTCCCTGCAGGTGGTCAAATAATTGTGTAGCAACAACTCTTTCTAAGATTTTTGAAATGAAAGGGAGATTAGAGATTGGTCTATAGTTAGCTAAAGCTCCTGGATCTAGCGTTGGCTTTTTGAGTAAGGGTTTAATTACAGCCGTTTTAAAAGCCTGCAGTACATGGCCTAAAGTTAATGAAGAATTGATTATATGAAGAATAAAGCTACCAATAATTCAATTCAATTCAATTCAATTCAATTCAACTTTATTTATATAGCGCCATTTCACAACAACAGTCATCTCATAGCACTATCAACTGTAGGGAGGACCCCCACAGTTGCAGAAAGACCCCAGCAATCAGGCGATCCCCTGTGAGCAAGCACTTGGCGACGGTGGAGAGGAAAAACTCCCTTTTAACAGGAAGAAACCTCCAGCAGAACCAGGCTCAGGGAGGGGCAGTCATCTGCTGCAACTGGCTGGGGGGTGAGGGGACAGAGAAGAAGAAAAGAACAGACATGTAGAGAGCAAACAGCACGATGGGGACTCAATCTATGGGAGAGAACAAACAAATGTTAATGACCGGCAAAAAAAAAAATATTTCATAGAGAGTGAGGAAAGGAGTGAGGCCCAGTGCATTACTGGAGGTCCCCCGGCTGACTAAACCTATTAGCAGCATAACTAAGGGAGGGTTCAGAAACACATGATCCCTCCCTAATTGTAGGCTATATCAAAAAGGTAGGTTTTAGCCCTATTCTTAAAAACAGAGATCGAGTCTGACTCCCGAATCCAGATTGGCAGCTGATTCCACAGGAGAGGAGCTTGATAACTGAAGGCTCTGCCTCCCATTGTACTTTTGGAGATTCTAGGTATTACAAGTAAACCTGCATTTTGGGAGCGTAGTGCTCTGTTAGGATGATACGGTAGTATCAGATCTTTTAAATAAAAAGGAGCCTGATTGTTTAGAGCTTTGTAAGTAAGAAGAAGGATTTTAAACTTAATTCTAAACTCTATGGGAAGCCAATGAAGGGAGGCCAGAACTGGAGAGATATGATCTCTCTTTCTAGTACCTGTTAAAACTCTTGCTGCAGCATTTTGGATCAGCTGAAGATTTTTTAAAGATGTTTTAGGACAGCCTGATAATAAAGAATTACAATAATCTAATCTCGAGCTAACAAAAGCGTGGATCAGCTTCTCAGCATCACTCTGAGACAAGATGTTCCTAATCTTGGCAATATTACGCAAATGATAGAAGGCAGTCTTAGAAACAAATTTAATATGTGAATTGAAGGACAAATCCTGATCAAAAATAACTCCAAGGTTCCTCACAGAGCTATTAAGAGAAAGAGTAACTGCATCCAAACTGAAAGTTTGATTTGGAAAGGAATTTCTAAGGTTTTTTGGACCAACAAGAATGACTTCAGTCTTATCTGAATTTAATAGCAGGAAATTACAAGTCATCCAAACTTTGATTTCCTCAAGACAGGCTTCTAACTTGGCTAATTGATTAGTATCATCTGGCTTCATTGACAGGTATAATTGTGTGTCATCTGCATAACAGTGAAAATGTATACAGTGCTTTCTAATAATGTTGCCTAACGGAAGCATATATAAACTAAAAAGAGTAGGGCCAAGCACAGATCCCTGTGGAACTCCATGACTAAGCTTTGAGCTGAGAGAAAACTCATCATTTACATGAACAAACTGGAACCTATCAGATAAATAAGATCTAAACCACTGCAACGAAGTTCCATTAAGTCCAACATAGTGTTCTAATCTATCAAGTAGAATATTATGATCAATAGTATCAAAAGCTGCACTAAGATCTAAAAGGACAAGTACAGAAACTAGTCCATTATCAGATGCAATGAGGAGGTCGTTAGTGACCTTCGCTAAGGCTGTTTCAGTGCTATGATGGATTCTAAACCCAGATTGAAACTCCTCAAATAAACCATTTCCCTGCAGGTGGTCAAATAATTGCGTAGCAACAACTCTTTCTAAGATTTTTGAAATGAAAGGGAGATTAGAGATTGGTCTATAGTTAGCTAAAGCTCCTGGATCTAGCGTTGGCTTTTTGAGTAAGGGTTTAATTACAGCCGTTTTAAAAGCCTGCGGTACATGGCCTAAAGTTAATAAAGAATTGATTATATGAAGAATAAAGCTACCAATAAGTGGGAAGACTTCTTTAAATAACCTGGTAGGAATAGGGTCTAAAAGACAAGTTGAAGGTTTGGATGAGGAAACTATTTTGTCTAACTCACAAAGGTCAATTGGAGTAAACTCATCAAGACAGACATCAATAGAAGGAGTTGTAGTAGTTACAGTATTTAAGTTAACTGTGGGAAGAATCTGATTGATTTTATCTCTGATGGATGAAATTTTATTATTGAAAAAGTTCATAAAGTCCTGACTAGTAAGCTCTAAGGGAATGCTAGGATTGGCAGAGTCCTGACTCTTTGTCAACCTGGCTACAGTACTGAAAAGAAACCTGGGATTATTCTTGTTCTCTTCTATTAATGCAGAGTAATAACTCGTTCTAGCTTTTCTAAGAGATTTTTTATAAATTAAAAGATGATTTCTCCAAGCTAAATAGATTTCATCTAAATTAGTAGAGCGCCATTTTCTTGCTAATTGACGAGTCTTCTGTTTTAAGCTAAGAGTTTCTGTGTTGAACCAAGGAGTTAGAAATCTCTGATTAGACTTTTTCTTTTTTAAGGGGGCCACCAAGTCTAGAGTCTGATGCAGAGAAGCTGAAACACTATCCACCATGTTATCAATTACAGAAGGAGCAAGCTGTCTATAGCTTATTTTCGTTGTGTTGACACATGGCATAGAGGAAACAGTCTGCATAAATTTGGAAACAGCATCATCTGAGAGACATCTACTGTAATAATATTTTTCTTTAGGAGCCAAATAGTCAGAAATAGTAAAATCAAAGGTTAACAGACAATGGTCTGACAGTACAGGGTTATGAGGAGACACTACAAGATTTTCTATTTCTATGCCATATGTCAAAACAAGGTCCAATGTATGGTGGAGGTAATGAGTAGAATTTCCTACTTTCTGAGAAAACCCAATCGAATCTAATATTGAATTGAATGCCACATTAAGGCAGTCACTATCTCCATCCACATGTGTATTAAAGTCCCCTACTATAATTATTCTATCAGATTTCAGCACTAAATCAGCTAAGAAATCAGCAAATTCGGATAAAAATTCTGAGTAGGTTGATGGGGGACGATAAACTATGACAAATAAAATTGGGTTTAACCTAAAATTGCTAAAGTGCCCAATACTGAGGACCAGGCCCTCAAAGGAATTATAACATGTTTTTTGCTTTACATTAACTAGTAATTTGGAATGGTAAATTGTTGCTACTCCTCCTCCACGACCAGAACTTCTGGGATTTTGACAGTTTAAATGACCAGAGGGAGTTGATTCATTTAAACCAACATAATCCTCTTGTCCTAACCAAGTCTCTGTAAGGGAAATTAAATCAATCTGATGATCAATTAACAAATCATGGACTAACAGAGACTTGGGAGTTAGAGACCTAATATTTAATAAACCACATTTAATTTTTAAATTATGAGGAGGAACAGAGGCCAAATCATTCAATTTAGAGGCTTTATGTTTAATTTGAGTTTTACCAATATTTTGCTTTATCACTTTGGGATGCTTATACATTATATTTTTATTTACTTTGGAGGGAGCAGACAACGATTCTCTGATGGGGAAGTCAGGGGCTAAGCTGAGGGGTGGCGGATGAAGAGGAGCTGCAGAGAGGCGTGTAAGACTGCGACTCTGCTTCCTGGTCCCAACTCTGAGTAGTCATGGTTTTGGAAATTTGGATAAAAAAGATGCCAGATTGTTAGATAAATGAGAAGCACCATCCAAAGTGGGATGAATGCTGTCTCGTCTCATAAGACCAGGTTTTCCCCAAAATGAGCTCCAATTGTAAATGTAGCCCACGTCATTTTTAGGACACCACACAGACAGCCAGCGGTTCAAGGATGACGAGCGGCTAAACATGTCATCACTGGTCAGATTGGGGAGGGGCCCAGAGAATACTACAGTGGCAGACATCGTTTTTGCAAAGTCACACACCGATTCTATATTAAGTTTCGTGACTTCCGACTGCCGGAGACGGATATCATTAATGCCAGCGTGAATAACAATTGTGGAATATTTACAGTTACTTTTAGCCAGCATTTTCAAATTTGACTCGATGTCGCCTGCTCTGGCCCCAGGAATGCATTGGACTATGGCCGCTGGAGTCTCTAGGTTCACGTTTCTGACTACAGAGTCGCCAATGATCAGAGTTTTTTCCTCAGCGGGTGTGTCGCTGAGCAGGGAAAAACGATTAGAAACGTGAACAGGTTGGTGGTGAACCGGGGCTTTGCGACTAGGCTTCCTTCTCACCGTCACCCACCCAGTCTCCTCGCTGCTGAGGAGAGCCGAGGGACCGCTGACAGGGGGGTCTAAGCTAGCTAGCTCCGCTGCAGCTAATGGGCGTCCGTCAAGATTAACTGGCGCAGACGGTGTTTCAATGCAGCGGAGCCGGGATTCCAAATCAGACAACCTCGCCTCGAGCGCCTCAAAAAGACAACATTTATTACATTTACCGTTATCGCTAAAAGAGGCAGAGGTGTAGCTAAACATCTGACAGAGAGAGCACACCAGAGGAGGAGAGGAAGGAGAGCTAGTAGCCATAGCTAGAGAGCAAACCACACAGGCAGACAGCAAAACAGGAAGTGACGATACGTTACCACAAGGAAGTGACGATCCAATCCCTAAACTCTCCAAGGAAACTCTGCACTTTGTTCTTATCTAAGGTGTGAGGCATTATGAAAGGCATTAAGTAAGTCACATGTGTGGCTACAATACAAGATATGAAGTGATTTGTAATCTAGGACTTGCTTAATTTTGTTTATAACTGCAATATTTTTTTGCAACTTTGTTTTGTATGTATCTGATGTGTGGTTTCCAACTAATTTTATCATCTAGTATTACACCCAAAAATTTGATCTCCTTAACATTTTCAATAATCACATTATCTATATGAATATGTATATCATCTTTATTTTTACAATTGCCAAATATCATTACCTTAGTTTTACCTATATTTAGTGATAATTTATTACCATCCATCCATTTTTAAGCGTATTTAATTCATTATTTAGAGTATGGATTAGTTCCTTATAATTATTTCCAGAATAAAATATATTAGTATCATCAGCAAATAATATTAGCTTTAATAATTTAGAAACTTGGAATATATCATTTATATATCTGTTAAATAATTTGAGGCTCAATACTGACCCCTGGGGGACCCCACAGGCAATTCCCACACATCCAGACAGATATTCTCCCATCTTCACAAACTGTTGTCTCTCAGATAAATAACTTGTAACCCAATTCAGTGCCACTCCCCTAATACCATACAATTGCAGTTTATCAAGAAGTATTGAATGATTTATTGTATCAAATGCTTTTCTAAAATCTATAAATACTCCAAGTGCATATTTTCTTTGATCTAATGAATTTATTATTTCCTCTCTTGCTTCCATTATTGCTAATGATGTTGTACTCTTTGCTCAAAATCCATATTGATTCTGATTAAGCAGATCATATTTATTTAAAAAGTTTCTAATCTGTTGTTGAAAAGTTTTTCCAGAATCTTTGAAAATTGTGGGAGGAGCGATACTGGTCTGTAGCTTGTGTAGTGGTGTTTATTTCCTTTCTTAAATAATGGTATTACTTTTGCTATTTTCATTTTCTGCAGGAATGAGCCAGTTTGAAATGATAGATTACAAATATACTGTATGTAAATGGTTTTAATATGCCATTAACAGTTCTTTTTACTAGTGCCATATCAGTACCATCACAATCAGTAGATAATTTATTTTTGCACTTTTCAGCAGCAGATTTTACCTATAGTTCATCCAATGCTGAGAGAAAGATTGACTGAGGGTTATTTCCAATCCATGTCTCACTCACGGTGTCTCTTCCGTGGTTTGTAATTTTTGCTGCCAACTCTGGTCCAACATTTACAAAAAATTTATTCATTCTATTCACTACCATGTTCTTATCAGAATTATCACCACAATTATCAGTAAAATACTCTGGATATATCGTTTTCTTAGTTCCATTTTTCCTTAATTTATTTAATATGTCCCAGACTCCTTTTATATTATTCTTATTTTCATCTAACATTTTCTCATAGTGCAATTTTTTACTAATTTTTATTATTTCAGTTAATTTATTTTTATATGTTTTATATCTTTTTTCAGATTCTTTAGTTCTTAATTTAATACAATTTTTATAGAGATATTTTTTCTTTTTACAAGCATTTTGTAGCCCCCTGGTTAACCACAGACAATTTTTGTATTTTTTTTAATTAATTTCTTTAATTGGATGGTTTTTGTCATATAATGATTTAAATATATCAATAAATTTATCATATGCCATGTCCACTTCTTTCTCTCTATAGACAACATCCCAATTCTGTAACATTAAGTCATCTTTTAAAGCACGTATTGTATCTTCTGTTTGCATTCTTTTATAAATAACCTTTTTACATAGTTTATTATTCTTACTCTCATTAACCCCATAATTACCATCTAAAGAAACAAATACAGGCAGGTGGTCACTAATGTCATTTATTAGTAGACCACTCATTATATTATGTTCAATAACATTGGTAAAAATGTTGTCTATCAAAGTAGCACAGTGTGTCGTTATTCTCGTGGGTTTTGTAATCTTTGGGAATAAGGTTGGTTGGTATATATTGCATCTAAGAAATCTTCAGTTGGTTGATGTTGTTTTGTTTTCACTAAATCTATATTGAAGTCACCACAAACAAAGATATATTTTTGTCTTATTTCTGTATACATCTTTTCCATACCATTTCTAAAATTTTCCATATCAGTTCCCGGTGCTCTATATATACAACTTACTATTATGTTTTTTTCTATTTTCCATCGATTTCACTCATTGTTTATGTCAAGCTGTCCACTTTTTTACTTTTTAAATTTCTATCAACATACAGAGCTACCCCACCACCACTTTTACATTTCCTATTTTGTGTATACATTTCATATCCATGTAGTTCAACATTTACATCTTTTTCTTCATTAATCCATGTTTCAGTTATTGCTATAATCTTAAATGGGGTGTTAAATTGATTTAAAAACTCCTTAATACTATCAAAGTTGGCATAGAGACTCCTACTATTAATATGTATTATTGTCAATGTCTGATCCGAGATCATAATTCCATTTAATTGATGTTCATCATAATAAGTACACTTATTGTTAATATGATTAAAGTAGTTGTTGTCTGGCTCAATATCACCTAAAATATCTTGTGGTTGCTGTTCAGTATTTACAAAGGTTTCAGCTTCAACTTGACCTAATACACGTCCATTGTTAAATGAGAAAGGATGATTGGTTAAAGTTCTGATCATAAGTTGTGTCAACAATGTACACCAAAAAGAAAAAAAGAGGAAAAAACAAAACAAAACAAGAAAAAAAAAATTTCCACTCATAATCTTGCAAACTGCACTGTTATTCGTGCATAAGAGCTAAGGTTTAAATTTGTCTAATTCCTCCATATCTCTAATCATTATTACTTTAGCTTCTTCTGGAGTTCCAAGCAGTTTTATCCATACCTTACAGTTCTTTGTCCATGTCAATTATATTTTTCCGTTTTCTGAGAGCCCTGGCTTGTCTAGCTATTTCAGAGTTCTTTTTTGTTAAATGTTCATTTACATAGACAGCCGTTCCTCTCAGTTTTCTTGCTTGTTGCAGAAGATCAGTTTTTGCTTTTCTGTTGACAAATTGGATGATAATCGCTGGTTTTCCTTTACTGTCTTTTCTAGATAACGTGTGGCAAGCTGAAATAGTCTTATTGTCCACAACAATGTTTTTAGAGTTGAAAAAAGTTAACACCTCCTGCTCAAGAGTGTGTGATTCTGCCAATGTCTCATCCTCCCCATCCTGGTTATCAACTCCAGCTGTCACACGTGCATAGGAGCAGTGTCTGGTGTTCAGATCGCTCACAATGACATCATCCATTCTTGTATATTGTTCTAATTCATCCACACGTCTAAGAAATTAATTTTCTTGTCTTTTTTCATAATTTCAGCCTTTAATTCACGCACTTGATCCATAAGGCCAATAAGCAGAGTTTGTTGTTTTGCTATCTTAGATATTTCTTCAGTCATAAAATTTTGTGAGAGTTTGATCTCTTCCAACTCCTCTCCATTTGTCTGATTCTTTTTTGGAGGCATAATGACTAGTCTGATTGGGATCAAAGGAGAGGTTCACCTGTTGGCTAGTACAGGAGCCGAAGTACGTCCGATGGCTAGTGGAGGCCGTCAGCTGGCTTTGTCGTCTAATCATAGCTGTTATCTGGCAGTGAGGCCGAAGCTCTCCTGATGGCTAGTGAAGGCCACTAACTGGTGTCGTCATCTGGTAGCTGGATCTGCCTGTGAAGCCAAGGAAGCCAAGGCTCCCTCAGTAGCTAGTGGAGGCCTCTAGCTAGCGTCGTCCTATCTGGCGGTGAATCCGAAGCTCTCCCGGTGGCTAATGGAGACCACCAGCTGGTGTCGCAGCCTGATAGCGGGCATCCAGCAGTGAAACCGAAGCTCCCTCGGTCCAAGTGGGTGCCTCCAGCTAGCGTTGCCGTCTGGTAGGTGGTATGTTCACCAGTTCTCCCTTTTCTCACCACTACTGTTCAGTGAGTGACATTTATTGCAGGAGTCATTAATAGCACAGCCGAGGTTAAGCCAAAGAATGATAAGATTCAGCTGATTGTAAAAGTGGCAGTAAATCATCTAGGATTAATAGGACTGACTTGGGAAGAGGCGAGCGAGAACCTGACTTCTAGGTCTAGTCAAGACACATCAGGGGCTGGTTAATTTTACTTATGGTAGTGCTGTTACAATGGAATGCTAGGAGTTTACTGGCTAATGGTCAGGAATTCAAGCGTTTCATTAAAGAAATGGTAATTAAACCCAATATTATTTGTGTTCAGGAAACCTGGTTAAAACCAAGTTTAGACTTTGTAGTGTATGGTTATACTGGTGTTAGGAGAGAGACAAAACGGAGGAGGAGGAGGGGTTGCACCATTTATTAAACAAAGTCTCCCATATAGGGTTGTAGAAAAGGAACTGGATCAGGAATACATAGTGGGGGGGGGCGAAGAGGAGAGGAAGTACTACTATAATCTGTGCAAAAAGTTGGAGGTGGATAATTTATTAAAGATACAAGGGCAGGATAGGCGTAGAGTTATGTGGTGTGCAGATTTTAATGCCCACAACAAAATATGGGGTGGATTAAGTACCAATCTAAATGGGAATGTCATCAAGGAATTTATGGAGGAAAGGAATTTGGTCTGTATTAATGATGGTAGAGGAACAACAGTTAATGTTACAACAGGATTTGAGTCAGTATTGGATATCACTCTTGTGACCAATATTTTGCCTGGGATTAGTAATTGAGAAGTTTGTATGGACACTACAGTTGGGAGTGACCATTACCCAATATCATGTGTAATTGGAGGAAAATTGGAAGTGAATGCAGGTGACAGAGTCCTAAGATGGGTATATGGAAAAGCTGACTGGGAAAGATTTCAGAGTTTATGTGAGAATAACATGGCAAGGGTAATGCTAGCTGATAATATCAGTGACGCTAATAATCAAATTAGCTCAGCTATAATAATGGCAGCAGAAGAATCTATACCTAAAAGTAAAGGAAAATTGAAGAAAAAGCTGGTCCCTTGGTGGACAGAGCAATGTCAGCAGGCAGTTAGAAACAGGACATTTAGGCAGCTTAGAAGGACTCATAATATGCAACATTTAATTGAGTATAAGAAACTACAAGCAAGTGTTAGAAGAACAGTACATCAAGCAAAAAGGCTAAGTTGGAGAAATTTTCGTGACAATATAGGGAGGAATACACCTGTGGGGAAGGTGTGGGGAATGATAAAGAAGATGAACGGAAATAAGAGAGATCTGGAATATCCGGTGTTAGAGAATGATGGGGAAGAAGCAATCTCAAATACTGTATAGAAAAGGCTGAGGTACTACCTAAAACTTTTGCAAAAGTGCACAGTATAGATAACCTGACAAATGAGGGAAGAAGGAGAAGGGAGAATACATTTAGACAGTATCCAAATATATTAGATAGAAGACAGCATAAAGACAATGAAATTAATGACCAATTCAGTATAGGAGAAATGGTGAGAGTGTGGTGACCCACCACACCTTACATGGACAATCCTCACACTCAGCAGGTCTGGAGGAAGCAGAGGACCATTCACATATGGACAGAGAGCCCCTGGGGGACAACCAAAACAATGGACTGTTGTTTATACATCCCTGGATTAGGGAGAGGAAGTTCGGGCGCCAGTTGGTCACACTAATAATAGGTATTGACTGATACACTAATGTGCCATGCATTCTCTCCTCCTGTATCACTGTATAAAAGAGCTTGTGTGACATGTCTTGAAAAAACACAGTAGAGCACAGTAGCGCACACGGCTACAAAGTGCGTCTCATTATGTTGGAGGAAAATAAAACTCTGCAACCTTCCAGCTCTTCGCATCTCGCCTGATCTTATTCCTCCACACTGGTGACCTGACGTGTCATGGTGCGCCCCTCACCTGATCTTTTCCCTCCACACTGGTGACCTGACGAGCGACAATGACCATCTGCTCCCTCTCACCACGCTGTGGTCTCCAGAGGACCAGCGAATGCCTGCAACCTCTTCATCCACACCCACGAGGATCAGCGGCAGCGCTGGGACAGGCACGCACCATGAACAGCGACACAAGCAAACCGAAGGAAGCAGCCTGAACGGGGAAATCATCGACGCCGTCTGCATTGATTTCCACCAAGCTCCCCAACCCTGACGCACCTCGCGACAGCGGACCTCCCGCAAAAAGAAGCCCCGCACGCACACCGCAGGATTACGAGGACAGCGCAACTGCCAGCTATGTGGTCACTGCGCCAAGCGCGTACCACGCATAGGGACAAACTGGCTCTGCAGACTGATACATTGTCCTCTGCTACTCCACATGCGCGAGAAACACGGCCGATCACCATCCTCGGAACCTTCGGGGCTGCTCACGCACCTGAAGCAGACGGGCAGCCCGCACACAGGACTTTGTATGGGTTTCTCAGCCACGGCGCATAATGGGAGTCTAGCCGATTGCTTTCCCCGAGGGCTTTAGGGCTGCGTTCGCCCCTAAAGCCACACTGCCAAGTCCCTCACATAGCTGCAGTTGTTTCACAGCCGCTACACATCCTCGGGGAATTTGGCCGTTAGCCCTCCCCACATCCTTGCGGGACCGAGCCACGAGAGGAGTCAGAGGCTTAATTTTTTTTTCACAGCCGCTGTGGATCACCACCAGGTTTACCGGGAAAGTCCCTCACCATCACAGATCCACATGCAATTTATGCACGACCCAGACACCTTTGACGTCCTGGTCCAGCACTCACTTACCCCCACCCCCCTCCCCCTCCTCCGCACAACGCGCACCGGCCCCGTGCATCCACAATCCATGGCCGTTCAATGTCCTGGAACTCGGAGGGGAGTACACTGTCCTTTCCACCCCTCCCTCGACCCCCCCCGCGGACTGACATGCCCTCTGACACTCCTCTACAGCAGGACAGTTCTACTGGAGCTGGAGCCCAAACGACCGGGGTGGGGTGGGGGGGGGGTGTCACAGCCCCTTCTGAGTGTTCTGGGAGGGGAGACCTGTGGTGACCCACCACACTCTACAGGGACAATCCTCACACTTAGCAGGTCTGGATGAAGCAGAGGACCATTCACATACGGACAGAGAGCCCCTGGGGGACAACCGGAACAATGGACTGTTGTTTATACATCCACGGATTAGGGAGAGGATGTCCGGGCACCAGTTGGTCATGCTAATAATAGGTATTGACTGATATGCTAATGTGCCATGCATTCTCTCCTCCTGTATCACTGTATAAAAGAGTTTGTGTGACATGTCTCGAAAAAGCACTGTAGAGCACAGTAGCACACATGGCTACAACATGCATCTCATTATGTTGGAGGAAAATAAAACTGCAACCTTCCAGCTTGTCGCATCTCACCTGATCTTATTCCTCCACAAGCGCAATAAACAAATCCAGGAATACGTCCCCAGGGAAAGATAAAATTAGTTATCAAATGTTAAAGCATTTGGGAGAAGGAGCTCTGGAAAAGTTGTTGGACCTTTATAATAGAGTATGGGATGAAGGGAAATTACCACATGTGTCACGAACCGAGCCCGTGTTTTCTGTAGGCTCGTTTCTGACCGTTCTTGGTGGCTCAGGCATTGGGGTTATTATGTGTTATCTTTTGATTTCTCGTTGTTTGCATGTCTGTGTACCGTTTCTTTTCCTTGCCTGTAGCCGCCGCTCTGGCTGGTCCAGCCACACCCCCTCTCTCTCTGCCAGTCAGCTGTTTGCCCTGGTAATTATCTGTCCCGCCAGCGGTGTTTGTACTTAGGCAGCGCTTTGCCAGTCAAACACCACTGGATCATTGTATGTGTTCAAACGGTTGTTCTCCGCCGTGTGACAGTCACATTTCTGAAGGATAGTTTGTGTATGTGCTGGCTGGGAGACTTGGATCACTCGGACTGCTCCCATGTCGTGAGTAAACTGTCTGCGTTTCTGTGCTTTGGCCCTGCTTCCCAGTTGATTCTCCCTGTTCTGTTGAGCGTTCTGGAGGACTCTTAAGTTTACCTGAGCTGTCTTGTCGTCTTGTGTTGTTCATTTTTGCATCAATAAATGTGTGTTTGGTGTAACCCTGCACTTAAGTCCATTCTTCCTTCTCCTCCTCCGTGCGCTTTTCCACAGCACACGGGGAGTTTATGACAAGATGTGTGGAAGAAGGCTCTAGTGATTCCTGTCAGAAAACCAGGCAAGGACCCAGCTAAACCTACTAATTACAGACCAATAGCATTGACCTCTAGTTTATGCAAAATTATGTAAAGAATGATTGGAGAGAGGCTGGAGTAGGATCTGGGGGAAAAAGAGGAAAGATTGCAAAGTATCAGAGTGGCTTTAGGAAAGGAAGAAACACAATGGACTCAGTGGTAAAACTGGAGACTGAAATTAGGAAAGCTCAAGCAAATAAAGAATCAGTAATTGCCGTGTTTTTTGATATTGAAAAAGCCTACGATATGATGTGGAAGGAGGAGTTGCTGATAAAGTTACACATGATGGGTGTTGGACAAAAGATTTTTTTTAATTGGGTGAAGGATTTTCTTTTTGGAAGAAAGGTTCAGATTGGGTCAGCTATAACAGGCCAATATGAGGTAGGAAATGGTACACCTCAAGGAAGTGTAATCAGTCCTTTACTGTTCACTATTATGATCAATGACGTGTTTTCAAGAATTCCAGTAGAAATAGGCCGATCATTATTTGCTGATGATGGGCCTTGTGGAAAAGGGGAAGGAATTTAGAATATATACAGTGGGGCAAAAAAGTATTTAGTCAGCCACCAATTGTACAAGTTCTCCCACTTAAAAGATGAGAGAGGTCTCCAATTTTCATCATAGGTATACCTCAACTATGAGAGACAAAATGAGAAAAAAAAATCCAAAAAATCACACTGAAGGATTTTTAATGAATTAATTGGTAAATTCCTTGGTAAAATAAGTATTTGGTCACCTACAAACAAGCAAGATTACTGGCTCTCACAGACCTGTAACTTGTTCTTTAAGAGGCTCCTCTGTCCTCCACTTGTTACCTGTATTAATGGCACCTGTTTGAACTCGTTATCAGTATAAAAGACACCTGTCCACAACCTCAAACAGTCAGACTCCAAACTCCACTATGGCCAAGACCAAAGAGCTGACAAAGGACACCAGAAACAAAATTGTAGACCTGCACCAGGCTGGGAAGACTGAATCTGCAATAGGTAAGCAGCTTGGTGTGAAGAAATTAACTGTGGGAGCAATTATTAGAAAATGGAAGACATACAAGACCACTGATAATCTCCCTCGATCTGGGGC
The DNA here is from genome assembly GCA_020510985.1 of Pholidichthys leucotaenia. Classification (NCBI taxonomy): domain Eukaryota; kingdom Metazoa; phylum Chordata; class Actinopteri; order Cichliformes; family Pholidichthyidae; genus Pholidichthys; species Pholidichthys leucotaenia. The sequence continues at coordinate 311,448,278 of CM035836.1, forward strand.
TCCGTGCAAGATCTCACTCCGTGAGGTCAAAATGATCATGAGAACGGTGAGCAAAAATCCCAGAACCACATGGGGGGACCTAGTGAATGACCTGCAGAGAGCTGGGACCAAAGTAACAAAGGCTACATCAGTAACACACTACGCCGCCAGGGACTCAAATCCTGCAGTGCCAGACGTGTCCCCCTGCTTAAGCCAGTACATGTCTAGGCCCATCTGAAGTTTGCTAGAGAGCATTTGGATGATCCAGAAGAGGATTGGGAGAATGTCATATGGTCAGATGAAACCAAAATAGAACTTTATTGTAAAAAGTCAACTTGTCGTGTTTGGAGGAGAAAGAACACCATACCTACTGTGAAGCATGGGGGTGAAAACATCATACTTTGGGGCTGTTTTTCTGCAAAGGGACCAGGACGACTGATCCGTGTAAAGGAAAGAATGAATGGGGCCATGTATCGTGAGATTTTGAGTGAAAACCTCCTTCCATCAGCAAGGGCATTGAAGATGAAACGTGGCTGGATCTTTCAGCATGACAATGATCCCAAACACACTGCCCGGGCAACGAAGGAGTGACTTTGTAAGAAGCATTTCAAGGTCTTTGAGTGGCCTAGCCAGTCTCCAGATCTCAACCCCACAGAAAATCTTTGGAGGGAGTTGAAAGTCCGTGTTGCCCAGCGACAGCCCCAAAACATCACTGCTCTAGAGGAGATCTGCATGGAGGAACGGGCCAAAATACCAGCAACAGTGTGCGAAAACCTTGTGAAGACTTACAGAAAACGTTTGACCTCTGTCATTGCCAACAAAGGGTATATAACAAAGTATTGAGATGAACTTTTGTTATTGACCAAATACTTATTTTACCGAGGAATTTACCAATTAATTCATTAAAAATCCTTCAATGTGATTTTCTGGATTTTTTTTTCCTCATTTTGTCTCTCATAGTTGAGGTATACCTATGATGAAAATTGGAGACCACTCACATCTTTTAAGTGGGAGAACTTGCACAATTGGTGGCTGACTAAATATTTTTTTTTTTCCCACTGTAATCAGGAAAGTCCAAGAAGCAGTTAATGAGGTTGTAGAATGGGGTCTTGATTGGGATAGTAAATTTTCCGTTGAAAAGAATTGGTGAAGATATGAAATTAAGGATGTATGGAAAAGAACTAGAAAGAGTTAATGTATTTATATTTTGGAGTGTGTTATTTGATTCTAGACTCACAAGGGCAGAACACAAACAGAGTTGAGGAAAAATCTAGTGATTAATGTAATGAGATATTTGACAGGTAGGGAATGGGGAGCTAGTTTTGCAGCTTTAAAAACTATGTATGTTGCTCTGATCAGGTCAATATTGGACTATGGCTGTATAGTATATGGTTCAGCAGCTGGATCTCTCCTTAAGAAGTTAGATATTGTTCAGGCCAAAGCTTTGAGGGTATGTAGTGGGGCCTTTAAAACTTCCCCAGTAGCTGCTCTACAACTTGAAATGAGAAAAATGCCTTTGGGGTTAAGAGGGAAACATCTTATGGCTAACCACTGGATTAATTTAAAAGGGCATAGTGATTCTCATCCCACTAAAGAAAGGCTGCAAGAATGTTGGGAGAATGTCAGGAGACGGAGGGATTCTTATGGACGTGTAAGTAATATGATTGCCAATGAACTTGGGTTACTTGAGGTGAGGATGAGTCCTACAGTGGTAATTCCTACAGTAGCGCCGTGGAAACTTGTTTCACCAGATATTGATTTTCACTTGTAGAAGTTATTGTAGAATTATTAGTAGAGAGTGGAAAGTGAGTGCTTTTTACTGTTTGGAAGAAAAATAAGGTAATTTCTTACTTATTTATCCATCCATCCATCCATCTTCTTCCGCTTAATCCTTTTTGGGTCGCGGGGGGGCTGGAGCCTATCCCAGCATCTTTGGGCGAGAGGCAGGGTACACCCTGGACAGATCGCCAGTCCATTGCAGGGCCAACACAGAGAGACAGACAACCATTCACTCTCACAGTCATACCTAAGGACAATTTAGAATCCCCAGTTTGATGCCAATTAACCTAACTTGCATGCTTTTTGGAGTCTGGGAGGAAACCGGAGAAATCACAGAGTAAACCCATGCAGACACGGGGAGAACATGCAAACTCCACACAGATCACTGTTGGTCGGGGGTTGGGATCAAACCCAGGACCCCCCAGCCAAGGGTGAGTTGCTGTGCTGCCGCAGTGCTAACCACTCCGCCACCGTGCATTTATACAGATGGGGCTAAAGATTCTGATAGTGGATTGGTTGGGTTTGGAGTAGCGATTCCATCTAGGTAGATAAAAATCTGTAAAAGACCTTCCAACATGCTGGGGGTGTATGCGGTGAGATGATGGCTGTGTAGGAAGCTTTATTATGGGTTGAAAAGGAACAACCAGATAGGGTAGTAATTTGTTCAGATTTTTTATCAATGTTATCAAGCATAAAATCTTCTCAGTCAAAAAGTCGCCAAGATATTTTGTGAGGTATTACAGTCTATTAGGAGAGTTACAGACAATGGAGTGCAGGTTAAATCTGTATGGGTCCCAGCTCATGTTGGTATAAAGGGGAATGAAAAGGCTGAGTTGGCAGAGAGTGCACTAAAAAAGAAGACCATAGACTTTGACTTCCGGTCTGGACGCCATGGTGATAGCAACTTAACGCTGAACCTCCCAGATCCAATCCAAGGAAAACGTCTTCAAAATCAGACTTAACGGATTTTTGGAAGAATAAAAATCAAAAGACAAAAACACCATGCCTAACCAAAAACAGAAGAAACTGACATTCCCCAGGTCAGGACGCGCGGCGGCTGCAGAATCTGATCCCGAGGACCTCCATTCAGGAGACGAAGAGCTGGGCCTAGCTAACAAAAAGGTTAGCCTGAAATCGCTATATGATGAATTACGACGATTTCGGGCCAAATTTCATGAATTCAGAGAGGAACTAAAAAGGACGAACAGCAGAATGGACCAGGCCGAAAACCGAATCTTGGAAGCTGAAGAAAGAGTAAAAGTGCTTGAAGATTCTATGCTGGATTTACACAGAAAACAGTCAAGGCTGGAGGCTAAGCTAGCCGACCAAGAAGGAAGACAGAGACGAGATAACATCAGAATTCACGGTCTGAAAGAAGGAGCTGAAGATGGTTTCAACACAATGGCGGAATGCGTGGAATCCTTATTGAGAGAGAAGTTGGATATTCCACAAACCACCGATTTGAAAATAGAAAAGGCCCATCGTACATTAGCCGCAAAGCCAGCGGCAGAGGCGCCCCTGCGTTCAGTGTTGGTAAGATTCTCCGATTTCAAAATAAAACAAGAGGTTGTAAGACGGGCTTGGCAGAAAAAAGGATTTATGCATCAAGAAAGAAAAGTCTTCGTTGAGCACGATTACGCCCCTGAGGTTCTTAAAAAGCGACGGGAATATAACAACGCCAAAAAGGTTCTACGGGAAAAGAATCTACGCTTTCAGACGCCATTTCCCGCGAAGTTAAGGGTCTTTTACGGTGAAGAGTCATGTCTCTACAATTCAGCGGAAGAAGCAACAATTGACATGGCGAGAAGAGGACTCCCGGTAACGGTGTTTAAACCCGCAGCGAATCTGAGCGAGAAAATCAGAGCTCAAACGTGGTCCACTCAAAGGCCTTCTAAATCCACGGGCCAGCAGCGGGAAACCCAGCCCCAGAGCTACAAAGATAAGCTTTCCAGTTCCAGGAAGGAATAGCGACCTTTTTGTTTTTTTCTCTCTTTTCAGTCATTCTGCACTTCCATCCCCCCTCCGACAAGGTAACAAACATTAAAGGAGATGCAGAATCAGCATGTGGTAAAACCTTTCATGGAGCAGTTATAGCATTAGAAACAAATGTCTTCTTAATTTAAAGGAAAAAAAAAAATCTTGTTAAAATAGAAATGTGACAATGACCCACATGTTCTCCCCACACTAACAAATACTGTATTAGAGTGAAGGTTTGCTGTGATGGGGGTGGGAGGGTGCACACAATCTCATAGGGTATAGGCATAAAAAAAAAAAAAATCATTACAAATTCGGATTGGGATCTGAAATTCACGTTAAAAACATGGAACAACTTACAGGGGTAAGAGAGGGCCCTCAACACGTAACAGAGTTTGAGGAATTTCCCTCAGAGCCTACACTCCATCAGGGCTCTTACAGGGTCTTTAAAGAGACCCCAGCTCAGGAAGTTTTTTTGACAGTTTTTTTGTTTTAAAGTCTCGTACACTATGTTCTTAATGTTTTTTATGTTCCTAATGTTCTTTCAGTTTCTGAGTAGCAAAAAAGAGGGCCACCACACTGTTATACTAAATAAGAAAATACAATGGAGAAACAGGGTGTAACCAAAATAGCCTCATATAATGTAAAAGGGATCCTGAATCCAGTTAAAAGATCCAAGATTCTACGCAAAATGAAAAAAGACAAAGCAGAAATAATATTTTTACAAGAAACCCACCTAACAGACGTGGAACACACTAAACTCAATAGACAAGGGTTTAAAATGATCTCTTCATCTTCATATAAATGAGGGAGGAGGAGGGGAGTAGCGACATTGATAACAACCAAAATTACATTTGAAAAAAAATCAGAACACAAAGATAAAGAAGGGAGGTACAGTTTGGTAATTGGGCGGCTAGAGGGAGAAGATATCACCCTGCTGAATGTATATGCACCACCAGGGGCTAAATGGAAATTTTATAAAAATGTATTCGACCTAATGATAACTAAAGCCCAAGGTTTAGTGATATGTGGTGGAGACTTCAATCTAAGACTGAATCCATGCTGGGATGCAACAGGTAATTCTTCACATCAAAATAACACTCAAAATAGGAAAACTCGGATGCTACTAAAAGAAATGGGAATCTGTGACGTATGGAGGGAATTCAACCCCAATGTAAAAGATTATACTTTTTATTCAACGCCACATTCATCTTACTCAAGGATTGATTACTTTTTTATGTTTAATAGAGACATTGGAAGAGTAAAAACGTAAAATAGGACTGATGGATCTCTCTGACCACAGTCCGATCTATATGGACTTAAACATCCAAAAATACACAAATAATACATTTTCCTGGAGGTTGAATTCAAATGTCCTGAAAGGACCACTGAATGATGAATTGGAATCAGATATTTTCAAATATTTGGAAGAAAACGATAATGGAGAAGTATCCCCTTTAATACTGTGGGATGCGTGCAAAGCTGTAATAAGGGGAAAAATTATTGCAAAACTGGCAACCCAAAAGAAACTGAGACAAGAAAAACTAATCACACTAGAGTCAGAACTCAAGAACCTAGAAAAAGAACACAAAGACAACACTCATTCTAATGGCTCGCTCAAGATTAAAGAAATTAAAAATCAAATAAATGAGATCTACACAATAGAAATCCAGAAGAAACTTACATTTCTGAAACAAAAACACTATGAAGCAGGCAGTAAATCGGCAAAATTACTAGCCTATAAATTGAGGAAACAACAAACAGAAAGAGCAATCTACAAAATCAGAGACCCAGTATCAAAGGAAATAAAATTCAGAATTCAGGATATTCTTAAAAGCTTCGAGAATTACTACAAGAACTTATACTCCCACAAAAAAACATAAAAACGCATCCGAGACATTCCTAAACACATTACACCTTCCCCAACTTACGGAATCACAAAATAAAACACTACTGTCAGAAATACAATCTAAAGAATTGGAAAAAGCAATTATGAAACTTAAAGCTAACAAATCCCCAGGAGCAGATGGCTATACAGCAGAATGGTACAAAACCTTTAAACAGCAACTATCTCCTCTCCTCTTGAAAACATTTAACTATGTCCTCCACACAGGGGAAATCCCCCCCTCCTGGAGAGAAGGGGTCATTGCAGTTATACCTAAACCTGAAAAGGATAAACTAGAATGCTCCAACTACAGACCAATCAGTGTATTAAATCAGGACTATAAGCTTTTTACCATTATCCTTGCCAAAAGGTTAGAAAACATACTGACAGACTTAATTCACTTAGACCAAACAGGTTTTATAAGACAAAGACAGACACAAGATAACATTCGACGCACTTTACACATAATTCATCATATAAAAAAATATAACTTAAATGCAGTCATATTGGGATTAGATGCTGAAAAAGCATTTGATTCGGTTGACTGGTCTTTCCTATATAGAATCTTATCCAGTTTCAATTTTCATAACAACTTCATTAGAACTATACAGGCATTATATAAAAAACCAACAGCTAAAATAAGAATTAACGGTAATTTATCATCATCTTTTGAGCTGGAAAGAGGATGTCATCAAGGCTGCCCCCTGTCTCCACTGCTCTTTGCAATCTTCATAGAACCTCTGAGCCAATGGATAAGACAAAATCAAAAAATTCAAGGTATTACACTTGGTCAGAAGGAACATAAAATAGCACTCTTTGCTGATGACATTTTAATATACCTAGGGCAACCAGACACTTCTTTACCAGAACTAATCTCAGTTTTTTCAGAGTATGGAGATTTATCGGGGTACAAATTAAACATGCATAAAACCCAAGTTTTAACATTCAACTATGACCCAAATCATTATTCACTAAGTGAACTCAAAACTAACTGGGAGCTGGAATCTATGAAATATCTGGGGATCAATATCCCGAAACAACTCAACAAAATTATAACACTAAACTATGATCCACTGGTGACAAAAATAAAATCTGACCTAGCAAGATGGAATATGATACCATTCTTGGGTACTGCACAAAGAATTGAAGCAGTCAAAATGAATATACTCCCGCGTCTTCTATACCTTTTCCAAACAATACCGGTAGAACCCCCCCAAAAAACATGGCAGGAGCTAGTGTAGCATCATCTCACTTTGGCTCAGCAACAATTATTCTTCTGCTTAAAGACATTTTTGTTTCACCCAGGAGTAAGACAAAAAAAAAAAGGATTTTCTTCCTCCAGGCCACATCTGAAATCCCCCTTCTTTTGTTAAAGCCAACCTAAGGAATGTCCCCAATGTCCGGCTTCACTTTTATTGCCCCCATAAAACATGCAACAGATCCACGACTCAGCTAATTTCCTTAAACTCTGGACATGCTGGATTTAACCAGTGAATTTTAAAGTACATTATTACACACTCAATTCCAAACCTTTTTCTTTTCAGAACTATGAAAAGAAAATGGACTCTGATGTTTTAATGTGGAAAATCCATAATATGTGTGAAATGCATTAATCTGTGATTTTATATATATGCATGTTAATGTTTAAATGTATGTTTATTCCTGCATGTTGATTTAGAAGCACTGCTTATAATTTATACTAATCACTAAAGTTATCTTAGTTTAATACATAAAGGGAAATATTAACTTCCAGTATGTATCAAAGTTTTGCCTCTAAAACCATGTGACTCCAGCAGCCAACCTCTGCATGACAACTCTTCATCCCAAAGAACTCCAAACAATAGACTGTTTGTTCATTGGACTAAAAGTTCATCGAGCCCTCCCACGAAGGACGCTCATTGGCTGAGATCCCAGAAGCCCGCGAAGCTCAATGGGACTTAAATAACAGAGGGACCCCTGCTTTGATCTCTTTTCGGCTGCTCTCTCTTTTGCTCCAGATCCTCTTTCTGGCTCCCCCTTTCACTGATCATCTTCTCCATTGTCTACACACAGCAAGGAAGAACAAAGGACCGTCTGAACAAAGACTTCGACCACATGTCGTTTTTCCGAACACAGAGCAGATAACTCGTAATTTGTTATGTAACGTTGTATTTTAATGTCTTTTTCCTTTTCTCTTAAATGCCTAGGAATTCCTATTTCTTTGAGCTCAATTCTTAATCGGAGTTAAACTCCAATTTTTATTCATCACTTTTTCTTTGTTAAACTTTCTGTAAAACCACCGTTTGTTTAATTTTAATGTAAACTTTAATCTTGACTTTATAATTTTTTTTAATATTTTTCTTGACCAACCACACACCAGAAGCTATAATTTTTATCTAAAGTCCGAAAGTTTTCTTTTCTAATTTGAAATCAGATTAGATATCTTCAATTATTCCCGAAGACCTCTGCAGCCATTTGTCTACCAGGAAGAAAAACACAGCTCCCACATCGCGCAGCTGAGGAATCAGCGCGCTTCTGCAGGATTTCAACCATCGAGATCCAACTTACGATCTCATGAATATCATTCATCGTCAAGAGAATATTTGCGGGACAAATATTCTGGGTTTTGCCCCTGAACAACACTTCAAAACTTCATGAGGACGACGACAGAACCATCATCGAACAAGAATCACGTGAGCTGCAAACTTTTAATTCATCTACTGAATTAAACTTCTGAGGTTCGGTAATAATTTGTGTATCTAATCAGATGCAAATTAAGAAGCCCTTAACATAACTCTTCTTTTCATTAAAATTCCGTTTTTATTTTCTTAAGATCAATCAAGGACTTTTCATATAATTAGTAAACTTTCTCCATAAATTTGCGTTTTTTTTTTTAATAATCTGTTAACTCAAACTGATAGAAATTCATTTCTCAGTTTAACCCTGGTTCTGAAAATATTGACATTGTTAATCTATCATTTACAAGATTGATTTTATGATTAAGGAAATTACTGCAATGTCTGTTAATCATTTCGTTTAATAAATATTTAAAAATGAGAGAAGTTGTTGGGAATTTATTTCATTCTGAGTCTGTTCAAGCCCAGGTATCGAATTCACAGAAAATTTTTGAGACTGATTATTGATTAATTTATTGAGTGATTAAACTGGTATAAAGTGAAATTAAAGATTAAATTGCTTCTTAAAGATAGAAGCTGGTGCCCCTTACGAGTGTTAATAACTTTTCTGATGTATATGAAATGAGATTTGATCTCGGATTCCAATACATCAATATAAATTAAATAATTCATACCTGATCATATTTATTATTTATTAATATTTCTATTTTACCCTACACTAGACAGAAGGATCTCAAGATTCATATGGCAGGGCAAGAGACCTAGAATCAGATATAGAACCCTACAGCTAAACAAAGACAAAGGTGGGCTCGCGCTGCCAAATATCAGGGACTATTTTATAGCTGCACAAATTAAAACTTTAGTAGAGATATGTAACCCAGTCTACACTGCACAATGGAAGGAGATGGAATGCCAAATAACAAGTGACATCCCCCTACAGGCGATAATAGGGAACAATGCCTTACCTAAACTCTTGAATAACACTAACCCGTGGATAGAGACCCCGCTAAAAATTTGGTTTAAGATAGTCAGAGAGAATCAAGCTAAAGAGCCCTATCGACTTCTGCAATGGATTGCCTATGATCAAGACTTTACCCCCAATAAAACAGACACTAGATTTAAAGAGTAGAAAGAGAAAGGGCTGATAAAATATTACGATTTCTTTAAGGGGCAAACTTTAAGAAGTTTTGAAGATTTGAAAAAACAAGGTCTAATAAATCAAGACCTTTACAGGTTCTTTCAGCTTAGACACCACATAAACAATATACTTAAAAAGGAGGATTTGGAAAGGGCCCAGTCAGGTGTTCTGAAGGTCTTCTTAATGGCATATAAAGGGATCCCAGGGATCAGATACATTTCTAAAATATACCAAGGTCTTCAAGACTTAAAAGGAGACAACACATCATATATAAAAGAGAGATGGGAAAAAGAGGGGAATTTCACTTTACAATTGGAAATATGGGAAAAGCTAAATAGACAGCAATGGAAAAGTACCTCATCCCTGCAGTGAAGAGAATTTGGATGGAAAAATTTGGTAAGATTTTTCAGAACACCTGCACAAAACAAATTTACCCATAAGGGGCTGAACTGTTGGCGCTTGTGTGGTGAAAAGACTGCAAATCATTTTCATGTGTTTTGGTCATGCCCAGTTATCCACCAATATTGGACCAATGTACAGACAATATTGGGGAAAATATTCAAAATAACAGTTCCCTTTTCTTTTATAACTTTGTATTTGGGTTTACTACCGGACTCACTGGAAAGACGAGGAGATAAATACTTATTCAATGTTTTAATATTGGCAAGTAAAAAAGCCCTAACTAAAAAATGGATGTTGAAGGACTGTCCTACACCTGAAGATTGGATTAACGTGATTCAAGACATTTACTCGATGGAAAAGTTGACATTCGCACTGAGACAGGACATGGATGGGTTCATGAACTTTTGGCAACCCTGGATCGCATATGTGTCTTCCATTAGATCTAATCTTTGACAAATACCATTTCAATGATGGTCCCACTCTTTGTTCCAACGCTACTCAGATGCTCTTTTACTTTTAATTACTTAATTTTCTGTTTGTTTGTTTTTTGCTGTTCTGTTTGTTTGTTTATTCGGGGGTTTTTTGTTTGTTTGTTTGTTTGTTTAATTTAATTCTCTTTAATTTCACTTTTTCTTTCACTTTAAAAAAAAGGGGGTGTTGTAATAACTATTCTACCAATGTTGTCAAATAGCAAAATATAAGGGAACGTGCGATGAAAATGTAAACAATGCAATGCTGTAATGACCTGTATACCCTTTACAAAAACTTAAATAAAAAAAAAAAAAGAAGACCATAGACAAACAGATTAGTTTTGGTAAAAATGAGGCAAAATATATAATTTTGGGGAAAATTCATCAAATATGGCAAGTAGGTTGGGACGTAGAGGAAAAGGGTAGACAGTATCATGCAGTCCAAAGGAGAGTGAAAGTGTCACGCCGCGCCGCTCATCAGCGACGCCAGCTGCACGCACACCTGCACATCATCAGCGGCGAGGGATTTAAGCCGCCTCGCCCTGGGCTTCGGCCTGAAGCCGTCAGACTTCGTTACGGATTGCTGTGAGCTCCGTCTCATCCTCAGCAAACATAGCGGTAAGGCGATCTTACCTTTTTCTCTTCCAAGTCTGCTCCCCTGTGCACAGGTGGATTTCCCGGCAGCGGACTATTGCTCTCCATCGCCTATTCCTCGCTGCTGCACCGGGCTCTCCAGGTGGCTGTCTACCGGACCTCGTTCCTTGCTGTGCCAGTCATCTGCCCTTCCCAAGTAAGCTCCTCTCCAACTTATATATCTCCTGTGTTGGTGTGTGCCCGTCACCCTTCTCCCTGTGCTTTTCCCATAGGGTTGTCCGGCTGTACGGTCTCCTGCCTCTGTGCCCGAAGCAGACGCCGCCACCAACACATTCACATCTCGCAGACACACATTCATACACTCCTGTTGTCAATAAAGCTATCTGAGCTACTCTGAACCTGTGTGTGTGCGTCTCCTGAGCCGTGCGTTATGTCAGAAAGTGAACCGGTTGAGAAGTGGAAACAGGAGAGAGGAGACAATACTCACTAGACTGAGAATAGGACACTGCTCATTAAATAAGACTCTTAACATAAAAAACATAAGTAAACATGAGTCAGGTCTGTGTGATAGATGTCAGGAGGTTGAAACAGTGGAGCATGTGCTGTTAAGCTGTAGGGGTTATGAGGCACAGAGGGAGGTGTTGAGGGAGTCACTGAGGAAAGAGATGTAACGGAGTCAAAAATGTGCTTTAGGTATTTCTTTTCCTCAGTTATGTTTTTATTTATATTGTTGTGAATTTTATTTTACTTGAGTGTTTTATTTTGGCAGTACGCTTCTCGCATCCGCTCTTTCTGTACCTCCGAGGCTCCAGTAGTTTAGTCTTTCCCCACAGTATCGCGTTGCTTTGCTGTGGGAGCCTGTGTGGAATCGAGGTACAGACGGAGCGTGATGCATTTTGTTTTATTTCATCTACAGGAGAAACAAATTGTGGAAACAGCAGTCTGGTGTCATCATTGTCCCTATGCCGCACACACACTTGCATTAATGTTCCCGATCACGGCCGCTTAAGGGTGTCCCAAAAGAAGAACCACTATACTTGTGACGAGATCCATTACACTGGTGCCAGTGACCCTTGGAACTTCAGATCAGCTGGACGCCGGTCACCGTGGATGCTGCATCGCCATACTGGGTCTACGCTGGGACGTATATGTGGTCAGGCATATGCAGGACTATTGTACTACGTTTTAACTGATATATGCCACCTTATTTTGGAGTTAGTCACAACGAAAAAAAAAATTTTCACTGTGTAAAGTAGTTCAAGAAAAAAAAAAGGACAAAAATGACATGGATAATTATAAAACACCTGTTTTGCCAAAAGGGAGAGGTATCTGGCGCAGTGGTATTGCTATTAGTAGAGATGTGGGACATTCAAAATTTATGAACAGTGGTGGGGATACAGGGTTAGGTCAGAGCCCAGATTGTATTCCTGTTGGTGAGTTCATAAGTGGGGGTCCTCATGTTTCCACACCCTGCAGTAATGTCGGTACTATTGAAAATTTTACAGACATGGTGGGGCAGCTTGGTGCTCAAATTGGTGAGTCTATAGTCACTAAATTAATGTCTGCTGGTATTGTGAATATGACCAATGACAACCAGACTTCTCCTACTGATCGAACAGCACATTGTGATGTTACCAAATGTGACCCTCCACATGTGACTGTCCATGTTAAGTCAGACAGAGAACTACGTACATTTAGAGGTGACGGTACTGACAAATATTCAGTTCGGGACTGGATTGACTTGACTAAGACTGAACTCAAGAAGAGAGAGATTCCTGTGTGTGAGCAAGCAGGAGAGATAATGAGTCATTTATTGGGCAAAGCCAAAGATGTTGTGAAAGTTGCCCTGCGAAGTGACCTGGAGCTAGATGCTAAAAAGGAACCTGAGATAATCTACGATGTTCTTCTCCGTTACTTCTGTGATGCCTCCTCATGTCTTCCGCTTGCAGATTTTTATGCAACCCTGCCCAGGCACAGAGAAAAACCAGTGGACTACTGGATAAGGCTGAACAAAGCAGCAGACCTGGCTCTCGAGGGCCTGCGTAGACAAGGCAAGCAGACTGAGGACATGAGCAAAGAGGTTGCTATCATGTTCATCAAAAATTGTCCTGACCCTGATCTGTCTTGCACCTTGAAGTGGAAACCACCTCATGAATGGACCTCACGTGATGTTCATTTGAGAATTGACGATTATCAGAGAGAGGTTAGAGCTAGTGCCAGAGCGCCTGATGGTCCACAGCTAATGAGTCACACAGCTACTGTAACATCTGACAAACCCAGGTTGCCATCTTCAGCCATGACCATGCCAGAACAGTGCCACACCCCAGTCATTCCCTCTTCACTTCCTCAAACCCGACAGCTTACATGTCAGGGTCCCTCTCCATTCCCCATCTCTGACCCTACCCCAAATACACTCAGCTCAGATTGTGCTAGCGTGCCGGTTGTTGCTCAAAATCTCCAACAGTCAGAGGAGAGGCTCCTTGGTCGCGTGGTTAATATGTTTCAGGAAATGATGGAGAAGTTGCAGCAGTGTACAATTCCTCACCCGATTGAGAGCAACAGATTTAAACATGCCCCTCATCAGAGACGCCCCAGAGAAGCAACCTGTATGGTCTGTAATGACACACGCCACTCCACCATTTCACATTGCATGTCTGAGAAACTGTGTTTTACCTGTCTTTCCCCTGGTCATACCAGACTGGCCTGTCCCAACAACAACTGTCGGCCTCCTTCTCAGTCTCAGGGAAAACTAACTGACCTGTACTTGGAGGGAGGCAGTGCAGGTCTCACCTCAAGCTCCCACTGCAGGGACACATCTGATGCTGAGTCGATTCTTGCATCGGTGAGAAGCTCATGCGATGATGTAGTTGTTGTGTATCAGAACATTCACATAATTGGCAATAGTTCTAGCCTTTTCTACACACCAGTAGCTTTTGGTGGTGCAGTGATAATTGATGGCATGCTGGACAGTGGCTCCATGGCCTGCAGTATCAACGAGGATGCAGAGAAGAAACTGAGAACTGCTGGAGTGATAGCAAATGAGAACCAGATTGATGTGGATGTGATGCTGGTTGGGTGTGGTGGACAGCGTGTCAGGCCAAAGAGTGCTTTTGACATTGTGATGGAGGTGTATGGTTGTAAAATGCTGGTCCCCACTCTGGTTGTCTGTGGTCAGCATGATGAGTTGATTATTGGTACCAATGTCATAAAGCACATCCTACACCATTCAAAACAATGCAAGTCCTATTGGAAAACAGTGTCTGACCCCTGCCCAACTGCAGAACCAGAAGCTGAGCAGTTCTTGTCTATGCTCACTGGTTTGAACCCCTGGAAAGGAAATGACATTCCCGACAAAGTTGGTACTGTCAGATGTAACTCAGCCACCTACCTTGAACCTGGGCGTGAGTACCTTGTTTGGGGTAAATTGCCGAAAGACACTGTTGTATCTCCAGGCAGTACAGTCATGACAGAGCCCACATCTTCTCGTTCAGCTCCTAGGGATGTCCTAGTAGCTAAGATTGTAACTCCTATGTGGGGTGACAGGTGGGTCCCGCTCAAACTCATCAACACGTCCAACAAGCCTGTGTTGTTACGGCGCAATGCAAGGCTAGCTGACGTCTACACATGTGTAGCCCTTGAAGACATGGACGCAGCTGAGCAGTCTAGTGTACCAGTGACCTGCTACACACAGTCTACAACGGCATGTGATGCTGGTATGGAGTCTGTAAAAGAAAAACTCAAGTCAGTGGGGCTTTGTGACATAGACATTAATTCATGCCAAGTGTCAGAGGACTGCAAAAAGAGAATGGCTGACTTGGTACTTCAGTACGAGGATGTCTTTTCACGCCACCACCTAGACTGTGAAGAAGCTAAGGGCTTTGTACACCACATACATTTATCTGATGATAAACCATTCAGACTCCCATACAGGCGTGTACCCCCTAGTCAGTATCAGAAATTAAGACAGGTGCTAAATGAAATGGAGGAAAAAGACATTATCAGGAAATCGACTAGCGAGTATGCATCTCCCTTGGTTCTTGTGTGGAAAAAGAATGGCGACCTCCGCATCTGCACGGATTTTCGCTGGCTGAATAAGAGGACTCTGAAAGACGCTCACCCGCTCCCTCACCAGGCAGATTGTCTGGCAGCACTGGGAGGTAACTACCTCTTCAGCACAGTGGATTTAACGTCCGGCTTCTACAACATGCCGCTTCATGAGGATGACAGGAAGTATTCTGCTTTTACCACTCCGATGGGCTTGTATGAGTACAATCGCCTGCCCCAGGGATTATGCAATAGTCCTGCTAGTTTTATGTGCATGATGACTGCCATTTTTGGTGACCAGAATTACTTGACTTTGTTGTGCTATTTGGATGATCTGCTGATTTTTGCATCTGATGAGGAGAGTGCATTGCAGCGCCTTGAGATGGTGTTCAGCAGGCTGCGTAGGCACAACTTGAAGTTGGCACCCAAAAAGTGTTTTTTCCTCAGGAGATCTGTGAGGTTTCTTGGTCACGTAATTGACGAGAATGGTGTTTCAACCGACCCTAGTAAGGTTGAAAACATTGCAAAAATGACTTGTGCTGATCTTATGGACACTGATGGTGTGACACAGTCCCAAAAAAGACTTAGATCCTTCTTGGGGATGGTTAATTACTATCAGCATTTTATGCCAGGATATTCTGCCATTGCCAAGCCATTGTTCAGCCTGTTGAAAGGTGGAAAATTTAAAGGCAGATGTAAGAAAACCAAGATGGCTTGCAGAAAGCTTTGTGCTTCTGATTGGACCCAAGAGCACATACATGCCTTTGAAAGTCTCAAATCTGCACTTGTTAACACTGTGGTCTTGGCTCATCCTAACTTTGACCGTCCCTTCATGCTTTCAACTGATGCATCTCTGGATGGGATAGGTGCCGTTCTGTCCCAAGTCCAGGAAGGTGAAAGTCATGCCAGACCTATTGCTTTTGCCAGTAAGTCACTGACACAGTCTCAGAAAAACTATCCAGCGCACCGACTGGAATTTCTGGCTTTGAAATGGTCCATCACTGACAAGTTTAATCATTGGCTAAAGGGTCACAAATTCACTGTTTGGACTGACAACAATCCTTTGACTCACATATTGACAAAGCCCAAGTTAGACTGTTGTGAGCAACGCTGGGTAGCCAAGTTGGCTGCGTATGACTTTGACATAAAGTATGTTCCAGGGCGGCAGAACATTGTGGCTGATGCATTAAGCCGTGTGCCTTTTGTCAAGGAAAATATTGGTCACAGACTGTTCAATGAGCCATATGTGAAACTCCTCAGTGAAGTCAAAAATGTGTCTACTGCCTCTGTTCAGGATGCTTTTCGTTCATCCAGTGGTCACGTGGATGCGATGTGTGACAATGCTCATACCTCACAGGTACACACTCAGATTGTGAATTCAGAAGAAGTGTCTGCTGTGATGCAGTCACACATTGAGTGGGATGCTGGTCCGAGGGCCCGGGCAATTGAAGCCTTGCAGTTTTTGCCCCAGTTAGTTCCACCAGGTCAAGACCCGTTGCCTGCCTATTCTGAAAAGGCTTTGCGTGACAAACAGTTGGAGGATGGAATTCTTTCTCGCATCCTGTTTTATGTTGAAAGACATCGGAGACCCTCAAGGAGAGAAAGGGTGAAAGAATCATTTTCAGTGATTAAATATCTGAAACACTGGGATAAGCTATCTGTGAGCAATGGTGTTCTGTACAGAGTTTCAAGAGACCAGAGAACCAAGTCCAAACGGCTTCAGTATGTTGTTCCTGACTCACTTAAGGATGAGGTGTTGAAAGGCGTGCACGATGATGCTGGTCATCAAGCCCAGTCGCGAACCCTCAGTTTATCCAGACAGAGATTTTTCTGGCTGACCCTTGAGAGAGATGTTAGAGACCATGTCAGACACTGCCAGCGTTGTGTCCTCAGCAAGTCAGCTGAACCTGAGGGACGAGCTCCCTTAGACAGCATCTTGTCATCTAGACCGCTGGAGCTGGTCTGCATTGACTTTTGGTCAGCTGAAGACTCTAGGAACAAGTCTATTGATGTCCTAGTGATAACAGATCACTTTACCAGGATGGCTCAGGCCTTTCCTTGTAAGGATCAAACAGCTAAACAAGTGGCAAATGTTCTGTGGAACAAGTACTTTTGTGTCTTTGGATTCCCAGAAAGAATCCACAGTGACCAAGGTCCTAATTTTGAAAATCAATTAATCAGTGAACTCCTCAAAGTGTCCGGTGTCAGGAAATCTCACACTACCCCTTACCACCCAGTGGGAAATGGGAGTGTCGAACGGTTTAACAGGACACTGGGTGGGATGATTCGTGCACTGTCCCCTGAGGTGAAAGCTAATTGGCCACGACGGTTGCAGACTTTGACATTTATGTACAACTGTACAGCCCATGAGACGACTGGCTTTCCTCCTTTTTACCTCGTGTATGGCTGTGTGACCCGTTTGCCAGTGGATGTCATGTTTCGTTCTGTTCTTCGCGATGCTGATGTAACCAGTTACAACAAGTATGTGGCAACTCTCACCTGTGAGCTAAAAGAAGCAATGATGGTTGCTCAGGACCGTGCTGCTAAGGAGCAACACAGACATGCTAATCTTTACAACAGAAAAGTGACAGGATCCAAGATTGAGATTGGTGACAGGGTGCTTTTGGCCAACAGAAAGGAGAGAGGCAAAAAGAAAACTGCTGATAAGTGGGAATCAACTGTTTACACGGTAATGGATGTGAACCCACAGACCCATACATACAGAATTTGTGACACTCTTACTGGACGGACAAAAGTGGTCCACAGGAATCTGTTGATGCTGGTAAACTTTCTTCCTGTGGTGAATGTGTGCGATGTGTCCAACCATGGTTCATCCGCCTTACTCCCAGAAACCTTAGCTACAGACATTGGTGATGAGGGAGACACATCTGTGGACCTCTTCGAGAGAGAGAGTGAGACTGGTACAGGTGATCCGTCTTCATGTGGAGAAACACGTGAACCATTAGTTGATCCAGAACCTGTTGACTCTGAAAGGAGAACTGTTGAGTGGATCACGCAGCTCACTGACCCATCTGTGTCACAGGTAGACGTTTCTGATGTGACAAGTGTGTCCTCTGACCCCCAGAACTCTTCAGTTGCACCTGTTGCTCAAGGTGTAGATCATCCCATGTCCTCTGACTCTAGACCTGTTACTACAGCTGCTACTGATATTCATGGTGGACGAACACTTGACAGTCAAATAATTTCAGTTCCTGACTCCGAGAGACAGACAGACACTCCCCTTGTTCGCTGTACTGTTGACCAGACGTCACGTGCACATTGTCATCGTCCAAATGCACAACCTCAAATCAGGTCAAGATTTGGTCGCCTGATTAAACCTGTAAACAGACTAGTGCAGACAATGTCCAGGCAAGATGTGATTCGTGACAAGTTTAATGTTAAGGCTGTTTGTAGGTCTGTGTTTCAGACCCTGACTGACTAAATGTTACATGTGTGGACTTTATTTTTGTGGAATTGACCTTGTTTTCTAATGTTCGGTTATTTTATTTTATTTTATTATTCAAGAGCATTTGTTACACTTATAGTTGGGGTTTTTGGTGGGGTGTACAAGGCACTCCATTACCAGTGGTTGGGTTGAGAGATAGGCGCTGCTCTCATGCCACTTTGTCCTTGTGTGGGACTCTCTGTCAAATGGTGTTCTTTATCTAACCCCGGGTGTTTTGTGTATTATAGTGAATTCTGTGTAGCTATGGCTCAAGTTCAGTAAAATTCAGTGGGGTGGGTGTAACGGAGTCAAAAATGTGCTTTAGGTATTTCTTTTCCTCAGTTATGTTTTTATTTATATTGTTGTGAATTTTATTTTACTTGAGTGTTTTATTTTGGCAGTACGCTTCTCGCATCCACTCTTTCTGTACCTCCGAGGCTCCGGTAGTTTAGTCTTTCCCCACAGTATCGCGTTGCTTTGCTGTGGGAGCCTGTGTGGAATCGAGGTACAGACGGAGCGTGATGCATTTTGTTTTATTTCATCTACAGGAGAAATAAATTGTGGAAACAGCAGTCTTGTGTCATCGTGGTCCCTATGCCGCACACACACTTGCATTAATGTTCCCGATCACGGCCGCTTAAAGGCCAAATGTCACGTAACAGGGTACTTTAAATATCTTGAAACTAGATATAAAAGGGAACCGATCCGTTCGGGTCTTGGTGCATATGCTTCAGTAACAACGGAATATTCGTTAATTTAAAACTGCTGCGCTTGGCCTGACACGGCCCCTGGAGTCGCCTGGGGAAGAAGGCGGAAGTGACGAAATCAATTGTACCCTAGTTTGATGCTTGGGGTATTTCAATTGATTGTTTATATGGAGACTGGAAGGTTGAAGTGAGCAACAAGAAAGAAAAAATTGGATATTTCACCCATACCTTAAAACGGGACTATCAGGGACAGCTGGGTAATAAGGGACACTTCTCTGGGAAATGTTTTCATACCTGTCAAGTGAGACGTTTTCGCCGTACTTCAACACCGTAAAAAGCGGCTATAAGGAACGGCGGAGCAACAAGGCACACCTCTCTGGGAAATGCCCCAAATGCAACTTGTGTTGTTATTGTCAAATATTTTAAGGATTCATGGATATTTGACAATAACAACACAACTCAGCGTCCAGCGCAAAATTTAAAAAAAAAAGCAGAATTCTGTATTTGTCAGGCGATCTCTGTCTGTTCCACAACCGCTGCACAGCTGAATGTGTTAAACCATTGTCCTAATGACTTCTCATTGTAGTGAGAATAGCTCAAGCTGAGCGATCAGCCCGCCCAGACAATTAAACTAATGATTGACTCCACACTTCGAACAGTAGTGATAATAGCTCAAGCTGAGCGATCAGCCCGCCCAGACAATCAAACTAATGACTGACTCCACACTTCTCGTTGTAGTGATAATAGCTCAGGCTGAGCCAGCACCAGCTGTGGGGGATCACACACAGGAGTGCTCCTCAAGACACTCAATTTTTTTTCCCGTATGTTTTTGTTTTGGGCGTACAGAAATGGCAATATGCCCGTTTTTGCTAAAATTGCATTTTCCCCGTATTTTCCTTAAAATATTTGACAATAACAACACGAACTACATTTAAAACATTTCCCAGAAATGTGTCCACCACTGCGCCGTCCCCCACAGCCGCGCTTGGCACCAAAATACGGCGAAAACGTCTTACTTGACAGGTATGAAAACATTTCCCAGAGAAATGTCCATTATTACTCCACTGTCCCTTATAGCCGCGTTTTACGGTATTAAAATACGACGAAAACGTCTCACTTGACAGGTATGCGCCTCCATTTTCATATTGATCTGGTCAATTTCTTGACAGCAGCGGCTCTCCTCCACTGTAATAATAATGGCTTCAGAAAAATCAATATTTATGGGGCGCCCTGGACAGACCCCCTTCGGCTTCGCAATTCTGGAGGCGATTAATGTCCAGTTCAATGACATTTTCCACTGGTTCTGCTCTCTGGTCATCGTTGGAACTGTTGTCATCAGACAAAGCATCTGATTCCATCTCGGACGGCTCGAACCTGTAAGGTTCTATGCCTCTGTCACTGTCTGAACCACTGACAAAAAAAAAAGACAAAAAAAAAGACAAAACTAAACTAATTTGTTCACAATCGCTGTCACTTTCCGTCATGATTGTCCAATGTTGATAAGTGTGAATGTGGATAGGCAGGGCAGCCAGGGTACAACTGGTGATGTCAAAAACATGGGCGTGGTCTGGACTGGCTGTCACAAGCCAGCAAGCAAGGTGGGGCCTTCACCTGGTGTATTTTGTGCAATTATGTAAATACAGGTGGGTGATATGGTCTCCGGTATGAATATTTGGTTTAAGCTATGTGTATTTTATCTAAATTCGTTGTCATTTAGAAAAAAAAATTACGTGACATTTGGCCTTTAAGGGTGTCCCAAAAGAAGAACCACTATACTTGTGACGAGATCCGTTACAGAGGGAATGAAGGACTTTACATTAAGAGGGATTTTAAGTATGAGGAAATGGGCACAGGTGAAGGCTGTGTTAAAGTATTTAAGGAAAATTGGGGTTTTAAGGAGAATTTAGTTGTCTAGAAGGTTGGGGGTTTTGTTTTTCTTTTCGGCTTCTGAGGTACTGCACACTTTGATCCACACTGCAGAGCAGAAGGTGGCGGTAATGCACCATAAGCTGGATGCCAACCGCCATTAAACAAAAAAAGAAGTGCAGTGTCAGAGTGCAAACCAAGCATGGGTTGGCGGCAAGTACAAATTTTCGCTAAAGAAGATAATAGGAAAAAAGCCTTTCAGGAGAAATTTGCCTTGTTTTGGTGAATATCAGAGTCAACCCATGTAGGCGGTTGGTGAGTGGGATGGGGGAGGGTGTAAGTAGTGGGTAAAAGTGGGCTAAAGAGGAAGAAACGGGAGGATGGGTCTCAGGGTAGTGACTCGGATAGTGGAGCTCGGGATAAAATGGGAAGGAACGAGAAAAAAGGCTAGTTAAAAGAAATTAAAAGAGAAATCGGAGATGTCATGCATGTTACAATTTTGAAAAGTGGGATGATGTTTGTAATATGTAAATCATCTAATCAACAGACTAAAGCACTCAAGATTAAAAGTTTGTTAGGGAAAAGTGTCAAAACCTTTAAACCGCGTGTCACTTCAGAGGTTAAGGGAGTTATTTATAATGTGTCATCTGAAGTAACTGACCTAGAGCTGCTGACCTATCTGAAAGGGGGTGAAGTTGTTGCAGTTAGGTGCATGGGAAGGGGTGAGAGGAGTGGCAGCTCTACTCCTGTCCTTATTACCTTTAAAGATAAACTGCCAAGGAGAGTAATACTGGGGTACGTCAGTTACAATGTAAAAGAATATGAAAGGCCTCCACTGAGGTGCTCTAAATGTCAAAAGTATGGTCATGTAGCCGCAGTATGTGGAGGTGGTCGGAGGTGCAGATGGTGTGGTAAAGATCATGATGGGAAGGAATGCAAAGAGCCAATGAAATGTAACTGTGGAGGTGACCATCCAGCCTCATTCAAAGGGTGTGCCAATTATATTAAGGCAGAGAATGTTAAAAGAATCAAGAGAGAAAACAAAATCTCATATGCAGAAGCAGTTAAACAGATGGAGTGCAGGGAATCAGGCAACAGCATGGTGAGTCATTGCACAAAGAACCAATAAGGGTGAATAGCATACTTGGAAATGATGATGCAGTTATTGTGAACAGGAAAGCACTATTAGCATTTATGGTGGAAGCAATGTGGAGACTAAAACTGGTGGCAAATAAAAAGTCAGATGTAGGATGTGAAATCACTTCTACTGCTGAGAGGCTGTTGGACTTCAAAGGAATAGATCCAGAAGAAGTTTGGCAATACAGTAGGGCAAAAAAGTATTTAGTCATCCACCAATTGTGCACGTTCTCCCACTTAAAAGATGAGAGAGGTCTCCAATTTTCATCATAGCTATACCTCAACTATGAGAGACAAATGAGAAAAAAAAAATCCAGAAAATCACACTGAAGGATTTTTAATGAATTAATTGGTAAATTCCTCAGTAAAATAAGTATTTGGTCACCTACAAACAAGCAAGATTTCTGGCTCTCACAGACCTGTAACTTCTTCTTTAAGAGGGTGCTCTGTCTTCCACTCGTTACCTGCATTAATGGCACCTGTTTGAACTCGTTATCAGTATAAAAGACACCTGTCCACAACCTCAAACAGTCAGACTCCAAACTCCACTATGGCCAAGACCAAAGAGCTGACAAAGGACACCAGAAACAAAATTGTAGACCTGCACCAGGCTGGGAAGACTGAATCTGCAATAGGTAAGCAGCTTGGTGTGAAGAAATTAACTGTGGGAGCAATTATTAGAAAATGGAAGACATACACGACTACTGATAATCTCCCTCAATCTGGGGCTCCATGCAAGATCTCACCCCGTGAGGTCAAAATGATCACGAGAACGGTGAGCAAAAATCCCAGAACCACATGGGGGGACCTAGTGAATGACCTGCAGAGAGCTGGGACCAAAGTAACAAAGGCTACATCAGAAACACTACGCCGCCAGGGACTCAAATCCTGCAGTGCCAGACGTGTCCCCCTGCTTAAGCCAATACATGTCCAGGCCTGTCTGAAGTTTGCTAGAGAGCATTTGGATGATCCAGAAGAGGATTGGGAGAATGTCATATGGTCAGATGAAACCAAAATAGAACTTTATTGTAAAAACTCAACTTGTCGTGTTTGGAGGAGAAAGAACACCATACCTACTGTGAAGCATGGGAGTGGAAACATTATACTTTGGGGCTGTTTTTCTGCAAAGGGACCAGGACGACTGATCCGTGTAAAGGAAAGAATGAATGGGGCCATGTATCGTGAGATTTTGAGTGAAAACTTCTTTCCACCAGCAAGGGCATTGAAGATGAAACGTGGCTGGGTCTTTCAGCATGACAATGATCCCAAACACACCGCCCAGGCAACGAAGGAGTGACTTCGTAAGAAGCATTTCAAGGTCCTTGAGTGGCCTAGCCAGTCTCCAGATCTCAACCCCATAGAAAATCTTTGGAGGGAGTTGAAAGTCTGTGTTGCCCAGCGACAGCCCCAAAACATCACTGCTCTAGAGGAGATCTGCATGGAGGAATGGACCAAAATACCAGCAACAGTGTGTGAAAACCTTGTGAAAACTTACAGAAAACGTTTGACCTCTGTCATTGCCAGCAAAGGGTATATAACAAAGTATTGAGATGAACTTTTGTTATTGACCAAATACTTATTTTACCGAGGAATTTACCAATTAATTCATTAAAAATCCTTCAATGTGATTTTCTGGATTTTTTTTTTCTTATTTTGTTTCTCATAGTTGAGGTATACCTAAGATAAAAATTGGAGACCTCTCTCATCTTTTAAGTGGGAGAACTTGCACAATTGGTGGCTGACTAAATACTTTTTTACCCCACTGTATACCTACTCTAAGATTGGTGGAGGTCAAGGGTCAGGAGGAAGTCAGTATCAGGAATTAGACTGTAGCAACTGTGAGGGTGAGGAAGATGAAATGGCCTGTAGGGATAATGAAAATGGTGACGATTAGCTTCCTTGGCATAATGTTTTGTATTATGCAATGGAATGCTAGGAGTCTGATGGCAAACGGACAAGAACTTAAACACTTTTTGAAGGAGCTTGAAGAGAAACTGGATGTAATTTGTACTGAAGAGACTTGGTTAAAACCACACCTAGATTTTGTAGTACCAGGATATAAGTGTGAGGGGAAAGAGAACAGCTCAGGAGGCAGATGTGCAACCTTTATTAGAGATGGGATTCAGTACAGGAGAAGGGAAATTAAAAGTATGATAGAAAGCAATAGAATTGTGGACTAACCGAGGGAAAGTGTCAGTTGTAAATGTATATAATCCATGCATCAATTTAGAAAGTCATTTCCAGGAAGTTATGGATAAAGTTAGTCTTCCAGTAGTTTGGCTTGGGGACTTCAATGTGCATAATGAGTTATGGGGAAGCAGGAAAAGGGATAGAAATGGTAAGATTGTAGAGGATTTCACTGATAAATATAATTTGGTCATTTTAAATGATGGGCAGCCTACTTGGTTTGGAACAGGCCGGGGAATGGCAACCTTGACTGATATTACAATTGCATCGGCTGAGTTAGCAGCTATTGGTACATGGAAGATAATGGATTGGAACCTATTGGGCAGTGATCATGTGCCAATAATTGCCAAATTTGGCAGAACTCTTATTGAGGATCCAACCCCCCCCCCCCCCCCCCCCAGGCTAAACTATAAAAGAGAAAACTGGGTAGAGTATAAGGAAAAAGTAAATCTGAAAGTAGCAGATATACAGAGTGAGAAAGGAGTGGATGAGTGGAACAATTCTCGAACTAAAGTGATTTGGTCTGCTGCATCAGAGGTTATCCCTAGGAAAAAAATTCCTAAGGGAGGGACTATGGTCCCCTGGTGGAATGAAGAATGTAGCCTGGCAATTAAAGCTAGGAACAGAGCATACAGCAGGTTAAAGAGGCATCCAACCGAAAGCTTAGCAATTGATTTTAAAAGACTGAGAGCTAAAGCAAGGAGAGTAATCAAAGAAGCAAAAAAGCAAAGCTGGAAAAATTTCTGTGAAAAATTGAGTCCAGATACTCCTGTTAAAAAAGTCTGGAGTTTAGTTCATAGAATGACAGGAGCCCTTAGGCATACGGTAATCCCTGTTCTTCAGTATAATGGATTTGAGGCAGTAAATAGTAAAGAAAAATCAAACAATTTCATTAGGTGCACAGCCAAAGTAATGTAAGTGAGGAAAGCAGAAGAAAAAAGAGCAGAGACTGTAGAAAAGCAGCAGTACAAATTGGGAGCTAATAGTGAGAATTCTGACATTGTTAATGCAATGTTCACCTTAAATGAACTTAAAAGAGCTCTAGGTGGGGGAAAGGACCAATTACTGTATTTAAACAGGCTGGGGTGTTATTGTTAGAATAGGTATTGGCCCTGCTTAACAGTGTGTGGGAAAGTGGGTGTCTTCCCAAGGAGTGGAAGCATGCTGTAATAGTTCCAGTTTTGAAACCTGAGAAGGTGGCCAGCAGCCCAAGCTCCTATAGACCAATTGCTCTGACCTCGGTATTATATAAAATAATGGAGCAAATGATAACGGAAAGACTAGTGTGGAAGCTTGAGAAAAGCAGGTTCTTTGTGGACTATCAGTGGATTTAGGCAAGGACGCTCTACTATGGATGCTGTCCTAAATTTAGGTGCTGATATAAGGAAGGCAATTGCCAGTAGAGAGGCGGTAGTGGCAATGTTCCTGGATATTGAGAAGGCATATGATATGCTATGGAAAGAAGGACTGTTGATCACACTACATGATGCTGGAATCCAAGGGAGAATGTTTAATTGGATCAAGAATTTCCTTTGTAATAGAACAATTGAGGTCTGGGTGGGGAGGGAACTCTCAGAGGAACTTGAGGTAGGGAATGGAACTCCACAAGAAAGTGTGATTAGCCCTGTCCTCTTTAATATCCTGGTGAATGGTATGTTTAGTAGCGTGGGAAAAGAATTTTGGGTTTCTCTATTTGCAGATGATGGTGCTATATGGAAATGAAGCAGGAACTTAACTTATGTATACAACCAGGTTCAGAAAGCCCTAGAGAATATAATAGGATGGGCTGATGAATGGGGCTTTAAAATATCAGTTGATAAGACCAGCACATTCTTGGCAGATAGAGGTTTTATCAGAATGTGCTGTTAGTCCAACAAAAGCTAGCGGTACTCAAATACTTTGCAAGCAGTTTCATGAAATGGTCAGTCAGAAAGCAACTCATACCGGCTCGGACATCGCCCGGGTTAACAAGGTCAGGAGTTCCTGGCAGCGGAGGGCGAAGGACAGAGCTGCTTGGAGGAATCTGATCAGACCTAAATGAAACAGTTATTGTCGCCCCCGGCAGACTGCTATGATGATGATGATGATAAGACCAAGTATATGGTATCTGGGCATAAAAAGAAATTACCTTCATGGCACTTGCGATTATATGGAGAGGACATTGAAAGAGTTAAGCATTTTAAATTCCTTGGAGTGTGGCTGGATCAAAGGTTAACATGGAAAACTCATATTGACAAAATTTGTGGAAAGTGTAAAGAAATCATAAATGTGCTTAGGTGTATGGCAGGATCTGACTGGGGGGCTGATAAAGAAACATTGTTAATGATGTATAGAGCTATGATAAGATCAACAATTGACTATGGGTGTATGGCTTATGGGTCAGCTGCACAATCTGTAATTAATAAGCTTGATATAATTCAAGCAAAGGCACTAAGAGTGTGTAGTGGAGCATTTTGTACCACTCCCATTCCAGCTCTTCTTATAGAAACGGGTGAAATGCCTTTACAGTTAAGAAGGCACAAGCTTGGATTGAAATATTTAATGAAATTAAAAGGACAGGATAAAATCTTTTCTAAAAATATGTTGAGACAGCACTGGGAGTTCATGGGGTCAAATAGAAGGATTAGAACTAATTTTACTGAAAAGGTTAAATCACTGGCAGACCAAATGAGTATTTTTAATGCTAACATGTGTCCTCTAGTCTGTTGGTCAGATGTACCTCCATGGATCTTCCCAGAACCCAGAATTGACCTCGGCATTCTTAAAAATGGCATGAGGAAAACATCAGGAGAAATGGTAAAGAAAGTGCAAACTCATTTTAAGTAATTATTAGAGAATATTTACAAATATATACAGATGGGTCAAAGAGCTCAGAGAATGGGAGGGTGGCATTTGGGGTTTTTATTCCTGATCTCAGATTTGAAAAGGGGGTGTGACTATCAGACCACATGTCTGTATTCTCAGCAGACGCTAACGCTAGTTAACGCTAGTTAACGCTAGTTAGCTTAACGCTGGCCCAGTTGTGCCACCTAACTCCGACACGAAGCGACTCAGCCCCTGGTGAGGACTTACTGGAGGAACTAACCGAGGCGGCAGCTGAGCACGAGCCGGATCGGAGCTCGGGCGCAGCGTTGGTGAGAGACGGGGGCCACCTGGACCCAGCGGAGGAACAATCAGACTGACGGCGGTTGGTGACGGGGCCTAGCAAAGGTACCACCCAGGCAGACGGCGGCAGGCGGCAGTGATCAGCGGCTGTGATCAGCGGAGCTCGGCTGCACCGGCGGTGTGCGGCGTGACTTGGCGGAGGAACTGTACAGGAGCTCGGTTGCGGCAGCGAACCCTCACCCTGAGTCGGAGCCCAGTTGCGAGGCCCAGCGGAGGAACAACCAGACTGATGGCGGCTGGTGACGGGGCCTAGCGAAGGTACCACCCAGGCAGACGGCGGCAGGTGGCGGTGATCAGCGGCGGTGATCAGCGGAGCTCGGCTGCACCGGCGGTGTGCGGCGTGACTTGGCGGAGAAGCTGTACAGGAGCTCGGTTGCGGCAGCGGTGAGCAGAGGGACCAGCAGCAGCGGGGCTAGCTGAGGCCCAGCCAGATTCACTGTTTTTACTATCCACAGGTCAGTAAAATGCCACCAAAGAAAGACGAAATGGAAGAGATCAAAAAATCTCTGAACTTTGTGTCAGAAGAATTCACCAAATTGACTAGCCAGCAGGCCAAATTGGCTAGCCAGCAGGCCAAAATAATAGGCCTAATAGAAGATGTACAAGCCCTACAATTAATAATTCAAGAAAAAGACAAAAAAATTAAGGGCCTGGAGCAACGCGTCGAGGATCTTGAACAAGGTTCTCGTATGGATGACCTAGTTATAAGTGGACTAGACATCAGATATCAGTCATACGCCCATGCCACAACAGGACTGAGTGGTGAGGATGCTCCCATGAGTGAATCAGTCTCCCTAGAAAATCAGGTGCTTCAGTTCCTTAATAATAGAGATATTAAGGTAGAAGCTAATGCCATTTCAGCCTGTTATGCTTTACCGAAGAAAGATAACAAAACAAAGAAATCAATTGTGATGCGCTTTGTGAACAGAAGGGTAAAGAATGACATACTGAGGCAGGCCAGAAAGCTACGGGGAACACAAGTTTACCTAAATGAACATCTGACAAAAACAAACGCTGAAATAGCACGGCAGGCACGGATGCTGAAAAGACAAAATAAGATACAGGCAACCTGGACAAGAAATTGTAGAATTTGGATTAAACTAAATGGAACACCTGAGCAGGCAAAGAGTATAATGATCAGAGATGCTACTGACTTAGATAAATACAGATGAACACTGATTAAGAAAATTATGAGTCAATGATAACCCATATTCACACACACGGTAAGAATAATTCTTTTGATACACCATGCCAAAGTACTTTAAAAAAAATAAGCAAAACAAACAAAAACTTGTGACCGACTCGAGTAGACACCAATTATCCCCAGTTGGAGGAAGTCATTTGACACAGAGTGAGGAAACTCAAACTCTGAAAATATGCCATTATGCTGAACATAAACCACAAGAGATGGAGAATGATATTGATCCTGATAACCACTTTTTCAATAATATTCATAACCATTGTGAATATTACACTGAAAAGCAATTCAAAAGTCAAGTGCAATTAGATGGTAAACTGTCAATAATACACTTCAACAGCAGAAGTCTTAACAAAAACTTTCCACAGATTCAGGACTATTTAAAACAGCTAGACATAAAATTTACAGCTATTGCAGTCTCTGAAACCTGGCTTAATGAAGAACAGGCTCCCCTGATGGCAATAGAGGGATATCAGATGTTTCATATTAACAGATCTCAAAAAAAGGGTGGTGGTGTTGCACTGTATATTGATGACCTGTATAGGTGTAAGCTTGTAAATGGAATGTCCTTTGCACTACCAGGGATCTTGGAATGTGTCACTGTTGAGATTGACCAAGATAAAACAAAAAATCTAATTATAAGTTGTATATATAGAACGCCGGGAACTTGCATTGAGACATTCAGAGATAAATTAGTCGAGCTGTACAATAATATTACTAGTAAGAAAATGGTAGCAATTTGTGGAGATTTCAATATTGATTTACTGAATCCACATCAACAAAATGTAGTTACAGAGTTAATGAACTCTATGTACAGCATGAGTCTATATCCCACAATAGCACATCCCAGTAGAATCACAGTTCACACTGCTACACTTATTGACAACCTGTTTGTCAATGTTATTGACAAGAAAATAGAAAGTGGATTATTGATAAATGATATAAGTGACCACTTGCCAACCTTTGCACTTATCCATGGCCACACCGGGGCCAACACAGAAAAAATTTCAAAATCGTTCAGATACAAATCACCAAATGCAATCAGTTCTTTTAAAGAGGACTTGCTGAAGCAAGACTGGACAGAAGTCTCTGTATCAGATGTAAATGAAGCCTATGACACATTTATAAACATTGTAACCACTCTTTATGAAAAAAACTGCCCATTAGTAAAAAAAAGCTTAAACATAAATTTGCTGATAAGCCATGGTTAACCAAAGGACTACAAAAGGTGTGTAAAAAGAAAAATTTATTATATAAAGCTTTCCTAAAGAAAAGGACAAAAGAAGCAGAGCAGCGGTATAAAACATACAAAAATAAGTTAACATATATAATAAGATGTAGTAAAAGAGACTATTACAGTAAAGAACTGGAGAAAAACAAAGACAATATTAAAAATACATGGACAATACTCAACAGTATCCTTGGAAATAAAAGCAGAAATACAAGCAACCCAACCAGCATTCCAAAAAATAATAAAACGACTCAGAGTGTGAATATAGCCTCACCTGCAGATGAATTTAATAATTTTTTTGTTAACATTGGACCTAATTTGGCTCGAGAAATACCCACTACGGTGCCTACAGGTGATACAATATGCAATAACACTGCTGTAAAAGACTCCATCTTCATAAAGAACACAGACAAAAGAGAGGTCATTGAAATTGTTAAATCATTCAAAAGTAAAACATCTACGGACTGTGATGGTATTGACATGCTCCTAGTCAAAACTGTTATTGAATGCCTAGTAAAACCACTGACATATATCTGTAACCTGTCTCTCCAAACAGGTATATTTCCCAATGCAATGAAAATAGCTAAAGTAATTCCGATATACAAGACGGGCGACAGAGGGGAACTCTCAAACTATAGACCAATTTCACTATTACCGCAATTTTCCGAGATACTTGAAAAAATATTCTATGAGAGAATTGACAACTTCATACTGAAGAATAATTTATTGTGTGAGCAGCAATATGGGTTCAGACACAAGAGGACAACTGCATATGCCCTAATGGAATTTACAGAAAAAATATCAACAGCCATCGAAAATAGAGTATTCAGTTGGAGTATTCCTGGATCTTAAAAAAGCATTTGATACAGTAGATCATAATTTATTATTAAAGAAACTACAAAATTGTGGTATTAGAGGGGTAGCACTGTCCTGGTTAAGTAGTTACTTAAAGAATAGATATCAGTATGTATGTGTTAGCAACAAAAACTCACAGTTACTGAAGGTTACCTGTGGAGTCCCACAGGGTTCAGTTTTGGGACCATTATTATTCAATATGTATGTAAATGATATATGTAAAGTTTCAGAAAAAATGGACTTAATATTGTTTGCCGATGACACTAACCTATTATGCAGTGGAAACAATTTGGAACAACTTCTGGATACACTCGGAAAGGAATTAGGAAAGCTTAAACTGTGGTTTGATTCAAACAAATTAACGCTCAATTTAAGTAAGACAAAATTTATAGTCTTTAACAACCATCACAACAACCCAGTACCTAAACTCAGTGTAAATGGTGTAGAGATTTAAAGGGTATCTGAAACTAAATTTCTTGGAGTAATAATTGATAATAAACTGTATTGGAAGTCACATATTAATTATATTAAAGGTAAAGTATCCAAATCAATTGCAATATTACACAGAGTGAAATATTTGCTGAATCAACCCACACTATACACCTTGTATCATTCATTAATACTCCCATACATGACATATTGTACCGAAGTATGGGGAAATACATATAAAACAAACATATATCCACTCTTTATGCTTCAAAAGAGAGCTATTAGAATAATAAACAAAGCAGCTTACAGGGAACCAACAAACCCACGTTTTCTTAAACAAAAAACTCTCAAGTTGAAAGATCTGGTTGACTTTAAAACTGCAATAATAATGTTTAAAGTGAAGAATTTATCACTGCCCGCAAATATCCAAAAGTTGTTCCAAATAAGGGAGAAACGATATCACTTCTGAGGAACATGTATACAGTATTTCAAAAGCCTACAGTGAGAACAACCACCAAGCAACACTGTATTTCAGTGCAAGGAGTCAGACTATGGAACGATTTTGGACCTGAATTAAAATCATGTACAACGCTTGGACAATTTAAACAAAAACTAAAGGAAGAAATACTCCAAACATATATACAAGACGACATGTAAAATCACATAAGGATTGCCATATCCAGCCTGTGTTGTGTTGTAGCTTAGTTTGTTTTTTTTTCTTTTCTGTCACATTTTGTCTTAGATTTGTTTTTGAATAGTAATCGCTTAACTTAGCTTAGCTTAGTTTTTTTTTTTTTGTTTTTTTTTTGTTTTTTTTTCTCTGTCACATTTTGTCTTAGCTTTGTTTTGAATTGTAATCGCTCTTGTCTGTTTTCTCTTTTCTCTTTTGAATTCTTGGATGGAATATGGGTGGGCAATATAAGCTGCGGCTTCAGCCATCACCCATTTCGGATAACTTGCGTTGAACTGTATAATCAGAGGAGTCATTGTCTAATTTGACCTTGTTGTTATATTATTCAATTTCTTTTAACCTGTACTGTACTATCCGAAATCCGAAATAAATTCATTCAATTCATTCAATTCATTCATTCATTCATTCATTCATTCAGAAATGGTGGCGGTTTTATGGGCACTTTGGAGGGTGGAAGGACAAAATAAAAGGTATTCAGTCATATGCAGTGATTCTTGAGCAGTTTTGTTAGCGATCAAAGAACTTAAATCCAAAGTAAGACCAGATCTACTCAGAAATATATCTTACATTGTTCAGATTTCACAGAGCTGGGTGTGAGGTGGGTTTTATGTGGGTTCCAGCACATGTGGGAGTAGAGGGGAATGAGGGGGCTGGCAGACTGGCAAAAAGGTGAGTACAAAGGGAAGAAATAGAGTTTACTCTGCAGCACAGTCCTCCTGAAATTGTGGAAAGCATCAATAAATCAATAAAAGAAGTGGGGGAAAGCATGGGAAAATGAAGGGAGAGGAAGATATTACTATAACGTAGAGAGACAAGTCAATCAACATAAACAACCTTTTACTTGTAAAAGGAAAGATTCAGCTGTTTTAACTAGGTTGAGGCTTGGGCACTGTTGGCTTAGAATTGGGCTGGCTCTGATAGGAAAACACCCTGATGGCAAATGTGACTGTGGAAGCATGGAAACAGTGTCTCATGTCATAATCCACTGCAAGAAATATGCTAGACAATGGGGGAAACTGTTGAGAGACCTGGGATCTGCCAGAGAAACTGTTTTTAACATACACACTTTGATGAACCTGGACAGTTGGAGTAAAGTTAAACTATTGGAGTTTCTGCACAGAATTGGATTGTATGGGAGAATTTGAGATACAGCTGCCAACCTGATGTATGAACTGTGGAGGGCAGCAATATGCCATTGATGCGTCTAGTCTGCCTTGCTCAAGAAGAAGAAGAAACCAAGCATGAAGTCAAAGGAATTGTCTGTAGACCTCTGAGACAGGATTGTCTCAAGGCACAAATCTGGGGAAGGGTATAGAAAAATTTCTACTGCTTTGAAGGTCCCAATGAGCACATGTGCTCATGGCCACTGCAGTGGACTCCATCAACCGTAAATGGAAGTAGTTCAGGAGCCACCAAGACTCTTCCTAGAGCTGGCCGGCCGTCTAAACTGAGAGATCAGGGGAGAAGGGCCTTAGTCAGGGAGGTGACCAAGAACCCGATGGTCACTCTGTCAGAGCTCCAGCATTCCTCTGTGGAGAGAGGAGAAACTTCCAGAAGGACAACCATCTCTGCAGCAATCCACCAATCAGGCCTGTATGGTAGAGTGGCCAGATGGAAGCCACTACTTAGTAAAAGGCACATGGCAGCCTGCCTGGAGTTTGCCAAAAGGCACCTGAAGGACTCTCAGACCATGAGAAACAAAATTGTGGCCCTTGCTAACAAAGTGAGTTGCAATGAGGAAATTTTCAAAACTGAGGTATTATTTTCATATTCTGTATTGGAAGACCTTCAAAATGATATTTAATTTGTAGGAAATGGGCAAAAATGGAACAGCAGCAAGTCGATTTTGTATATATGTTGGCTGGTTTGAAAACTCACATTTGATTGGTCCTGAGTTATGTCTCCCGGAAAAACATGTATTTTTAGAAAGGAGTTCTAAGCTTCACAATGATACCAGGCACTGACGGGGGTTTTCCCGGGACTTGCTGCCAGCAAACAAAGAATCATGATTTATGATTTCTAGTGACTGTGGCAACGGTTCATCTTTCAGCAGGACAACAACCCCAAGCACACAGCCAAGATATCAGAGGAGGGGCTTCAGGACAACTCTGTGAATGTCCTTGAGTGGCCCAGCCCGAGACCAGACTTGAATCCAATTGAACATCTCTGGAGAGATCTGAAACTAGCTGTGCACTAATGCTTCCCATCCAACCTGATGGAGCTTGAAAGGTGCTGCAAAGAGGAATGGGTGAAACTGCCCAAAGATAGGTGTGTCAAGCTTGTGGCGGCATATTCAAAAAGACTTGAGGCTGTAATTGCTGCCAAAGGTGCATCAACAAAGTATTGAGCAAAGGCTGTAAATAAATGTGTACATGGGATTTCTTAGTTTTATATTTTTAATAAATTTGCAAAAATCTCAAACTTTTTCACATTGTCATTATGGGGTATTGTGTGTAGAATTTTAAGGGAAAAAAATGAATTTAAGCCATTCTGGAATAAGACTGCAACATAACAAAATGTGGGAAAAGTGAAGCACTGTGAATACTTTCCGGATGCACTAAGTAATGGGTTTCACATTTTGATAGTTTCTGTAATTATACTGCGTCATTTCATTGTTAGCTCAGTTAGTTTAGCATAGGATAGCTATCCTCTAGCTTATGGTCCTCCTAAGTCACACCCCCTCTACTTCCACACATGGAACCCTAAATTGGAAAGAATCTCCATTGAAATGAATGGCAAGAACGAAATTTTCTTAACCACGATCGAATTTTGCCACATGTTACACATATGTGTGTCTATTTAAAAGATAATTTTCCATGTAAATAACAGTGTAGGTTGTTGTCGAACTGTTAAGGTATTCATTCATTCATCTTCTTCCGCTTAATCCTTTTTCGAGTCGCGGGGGGGCTGGAGCCTATCCCAGCATCTTTGGGTGAGAGGCAGGGTACACCCTGGACAGATTGCCAGTCCATCGCAGGGCCAACACAGAGAGACAGACAACCATTCACTCTCACATTCATACCTAAGGACAATTTAGGATCCCCAGTTTTGATGCCAATTAACCTAACTTGCATGTTTTTGGCATGTGGGAGGAAAACGGAAAAATCCCGGAGTAAACCCACGCAGACACGGGGAGAACATGCAAACTCCACACAGATCACTGTTGGTCGGGGGCTGGGATCGAACCCAGGATCCCCCGGCCAAGGGTGAGTTGCTGTGCTGCCGCAGTGCTAACCACTCCTCCACCGCGCCGCCCCTGTTAAGGTATAAGGTTGTGAAAATATGTAAATTAAAAAACTACAAACACATATCTTAAACTGTCACGTTTCCAAAGCGCGCTCAGGGTGAAGTAACTAAAAGCCCTCTGGATCAGCTCCAGCTCTCAAAATGCAAAACAATACATTTGTGTTGTTGTTCTTCTCTTTGGATCCTTTTTTCATTGGTCAGGAAACAGGAGGTGAGGTTTTAGTAATCTCCCGCCATGATTGTGTTTGATGTGGGATTAGGGCTGTCATGGTAGAGGAATTTCCCCTGCGGTGATGGTGGACAGCTCAGCACCGTGGTATGTGGCATTACTGCAAATGTTTTTAGGACCCTGTGGTCTCATAATTTAAACAGGGTTCATAACTTATGTGGAAAACGATGGAAGCTGTGAGAAACTCGCTGCAGCTCCGCTCTCAACTTTATGAGCGTGTATGGACTGCAGCGACATTCTGCTTATTTAAATAGGACAGTCTCCATACAGGACCCTGCGTGGCTCTTGTCTTCGTGATTTTTCGATTTTTGCCTCTGTCCGAAAAATTACGTTCAAACAAGCAATGCACTACACAGCAGTTGTTTCACTGTTGGAGCTCAATTGTCAGGATGATAGACACTCCGCTCAGAAGAAAATAACACGCTTCATGCCCTTTCAGTGCTCACTGTCAGGGCTGTATTTTGCAATTCGTCCAAACGCTTCCACCACTAACTGTCTGCTGGAGTCTGTCTAGAGCAGAGGTCGGGAACCTTTTTGGCTGAGAGAGAGCCATGAACACCACATATTTTTAAATGTAATTCCGTGAGAGCCATACAAAATGTTTAAAACTAAAAATACAAGTAAATGTGTGCATTTTATGTAATTTCAACACTTTTAAAGTACAATAAGCCTCTGAATTCTTTTTAATAACATTGTTATGCTGCTGCTAATCAATGATGAGTATTTCTTACCATTAATGCGACTTCTGGTGCTCAATATTGGCTGAGCCTGGAGTACCCGGATGTGCAGCGGCTTTTGGGATATTCAAATTCAAACGTTTATTTCAAACTCAGGGTTCATATTAAATGCAGAACTGAAACGAGTAGAAAATAAATAACTAACTACTAACTAACCTGCACTTATATAGCACTTTTCTAGTCACAAAGACCACTCAAAGCGCTTTCATTAATACTAACCCTCTATTCTAAGGGCCTATAGGAAACAGATATCTAGGGACAATTTAGAACAGCCAATTAACCTAATATGCATGTTTTTTTTTGGCATGTGGGAGGAAACCGGAGAAATCCCGGAGTAAACCCACGCAACACGGGGAGAACATGCAAACTCCACACAGATCACTGTTGGTCGGGGGCTGGGATCGAACCCACGATCCCACGATCCCCACAATCCCCCGGCCAAGGGTAAACTGTGCTGCCGCAGTGCTAACCACTGCACCACCGTGCGCAGTGGTTAATAAATAAATGCTTAAATTCAGCAGGCCGTCTCGTGTGATCTGAGCTCGTAATGGCTGATGATTCTAAAACTATGCGATCTGGATCAATATTGGCTGAGCCTGGAGTACCCGGATGTGCAGCGGCTTCCGGGATATTCAAATTTAAATTCAAACGTTTATTTCAAACTCAGGGTTCATATTAAATGCAGAACTGAAACGAGTAGAAAATAAATAAATAAATGCTTAAATTCAGCGGGCCGTCTCGTGTGATCTGAGCTCGTAATGGCCGATGATTCTAAAACTATGCGATCTGGATCAGTATTGGCTGAGGCTGGAGTACCTGGATGTGCAGCAGCTTCTGGGATATTCAAATTTAAATTCAAACGTTTATTTCAAACTCAGGGTTCATATTAAATGCAGAACTGAAACGAGTAGAAAATAAATAAATAAATGCTTAAATTCAGCGGGCCGTCTCGTGTGATCTGAGCTCGTAATGGCCGCAACACGGAAGATGATTCTAAAACTATATACAGAGCAGCAGACACTCGGCGCTCTTGTAAAAACAAAATCTTTAAAGTTTAAAGATTTGTCTGCGAGCCAGATGCAGCCATCAAAAGAGCCACATCTGGCTCGCGAGCCATAGGTTCCCGACCCCTTGTCTAGAGAAAGAGTGCCCCACACGGCACTGATGCTGTCAGCACCCAATGCTGTGAAAGCTTCTACAGCACTGGGTGCTGCCGCTGTCATTACTGGGTTCAAACATGCTGTTGGCGATAAAAATACCCTCAATTAATTTATTAATCAATAGGGGCACATAAGTGAATGAGATTAACCACGCACACACAAAAAGTGAACACGTTTTTTGCGATTGCTTGTTTTCCTCTGCGGTAGGCTTGTCCATAGTGTGGTATAACATAATTGTGGTTATCGTGACAGCCCTATGTTGGATGATGGGAGTTGTTGTCCGCTAATCATTTTCACAAAAAATAAATATTATTCTGTAATTTATATAACAACCAACAACTTTAATTACTTGGAAAATTATCTTTTAAATTGACAAGCATCATATGTGTAACTTGTGGCAAAATTTGATTGGGATCAAAAGATAATTTCATTCTGGCCATTCATTTCAATGGAGAATTTTCCGATTAAAGATCCCATATACGGAAGTAGAGAGGCCGTGACTTAGGTTGTCTATATGGGCTATTGTTATTGGCCTGGTTAGCTGTGCTAAGCTAACTGGGCTAACTTTATTTACAAATAAGAGGGCAAATAAGATGCTTAAGCATTGCCAGACTCTGTCTTGTTTTAAATGAAGGGGTTTTTTTGTTGTTGTTGTTTTCGTTTTTAAAGATGTTCACAAGGAGATGAATTCTTGGTGGTGTTGGGGGAAAACATCAAAGGTAAATGTTTTCGGCAATGTGTTCTAACATCCATCTTCTACCGCTTATGTGGGTGGCTGGGGCAACAGTTCAATCAGAAAAGCCCAGACTGCCACCCGGTTCACGTAGCACAATGATCACCGTGATCCCTCCTGCAGGTAGTAAACCCACTGTAGGGTGGATCCATGTGGCTCCTTGGCATGCACTGGGTCCTTACTGTAACCTTTTCATGGGATCCACTGGACCGCTCTTGATCTGGCCCTTCACCCAGGACCAATTTACCTCTGGAGACCCTACCAGGGGTAAAGTTTCCCCAACAACATAGGTCTTGGAATCATTACGGCACACAAACCCCTCCACCACGATAAGGTGGAGATGTACAGAGGAGAGGATGGTAGAAATCTTTCCAAAATCACTGAGGAAGATTCACACACAGATCTATCAGGGGATGAGAGTCCAGTTCATTCTAGTGTCAACTGTAATAAAGTTCTTTGGTTTGAGACCAAAATGGAGCTTTTTGGCCGTTAGATGCTATATTTGGCAGATACCAAGCACTACACATCACTATAAACACCATCCCTTCATGAAGCATGGTGGTGGGGGCATCATGCTGTGGGGCTGCTTCACTGTAGCAAGTCCTGGAAGGGTTGTAAAGGTTTAGGGTAGGATGACTGATTGCAGTAAAATATGTAGAAAATCCTGAAGAACAGTCTGATTCAGTCTGCAAGAGACGTATGACTTGAGAGAAGATTGAATTCCACAGAAATGGTTCAAAGACAATCAGGTGAGTGTTCTGGAGTGGCCGAGAGAAAACCCAGAGACCTCAGTCCAACAGAGAATTTGTGGCTGGACTTCAGAAGGGCTGTTCATATTTGATCACTGCAATCTGATACTGTTTTACAGTTTTTGCAAAGAAGAATGGAATAAAGTTGAAGTTTCCAGGTGTGCCCCGACAGATCTATCAGCACAGACTCAGAGCTGATTGTAACCAAAGGTGCACCTAATAAATACTGACTGAAAGGGGGTAGAAATGGCATTAATTTCATTTACTTTTTAATGTACTTGTTTTACATCATAGATTTTTTTCATTTGAAATCATTTTATAGGAATCGATTTTTGCTTTGATACTAAAGAGGATTATGTTATTGTCATGATCCTGAGCATGATGGGCACCGTGCTCAGCCTCAATACAAATTTAGTCTTTTTCTGTTTGTTTCTTTGTTTATTATGGCCTGCTGTATTTGGTTCCTGTGTAGTTATGTTGTCTGTATTCTTAGTCTTGTCCTTATTGTCCTGTCTAGTTATTGTCATTTTGTATTTGTAGTATTTACATCTTGGGGTTGTGTTATCGTATTCTTGTATTATTTAGTTTCTGATTTTGTGCTTTTATTTTGACAGTGCTGTGCAGCTTCCAGCTGTCAAATTCTGCTTGGTGGGCTGCACAGCTGTCACCGATTATTGTGTACCTCCTTTCTCATGTATCCACACCTGTCATCCATTAATCATCTATCCTATTCACCTATTTAAGGACACGACAATGTTTTCCGTTGCCGTGTCCTACTGTTTGCTTCCTCAGTAGTTTCAGCCTTTCTCTGAGTTAAGTTGTTTTTTCCGCAGAGGTGGATGGGAGCACCCTGGTCAGGTATTTTTCCCTTTTCTATTTTTCTCAGCCATGAGCCCCATTTCCTTTCGGGTGTGACTCTGGCAGAGTTTATCTCTTTCTCTCTGGCATCTCCGTATGCCTCAGGCTGTTTTTCCTCCTGTAATCGTGAGCCCCGTCCTCCTCCAGCGCACCTCCATATCCATTATGCAGTATGTAAGTGTAGTGTTTTTGTGTCATGTTCGTCTTTTGGTTAAGAAATGTGCAAAACTCACAACGTGCATTTGGTGTCCTTCATGGCCCTTAAAAGGGTTGTTTATGACAGTTATTTAAATTCATTTTTTAAAATTCCTGTTAAAAAAGTCAAATTATATTGACCATCATTCCATCTTTAAAAGGGAAAATCATCCAAGAGAGTCCTGTGTTTCACTACATTTTTGATAAGTCCTTACAGACAACATGTGCCTAAGATCTAGAAAGATGCTGTGGTTGTCCCTGTTCCAAAATCCAGCTGTCCTAAAACTGTAAATGATTTTAGACCAGTTGCTTTGACCTCAATTTTAATGAAAATTTTTGAAAAACTGGTCAGATTTGAGGTCCTAAAGCAGACTGAGCATGCATTGGATCCTTTGCAGTTTGCCTATAGGCCTCACAGAGGATTGGAGGATGCCACTGTCACTCTGTTTAACATGCTTTTTAAACATTTGGATTTTAATGGGAAACACTCCAGGCTTTTATTTGTGAACTTTTCTTCCGTCTTTAATACAATCCTACCTCATATTTTAGTTGAAAGGCTCCTGCAACAATTTGATTTGAGTAATAATCTGGTGGGTTGGATTCTGGATTTTTTAACTAACAGGACACAGAGAGTAAGGGTCAATGGTTCATTGTCTGACCAAAAGTGTTCTTCTACTGGCTCTCCTCAGGGGTGTGTGTTGTCACCACTACTCTTCATCCTGTACACAAACATGTGTCGGAGCAGACATGACAACAGACACATTATAAAGTATGCTGATGATTCAGTTGTTGTCAGTCTTCTCCAGGATGGTGAGAGTGGCCACGGCCCAGTAGTTGATGATTTTGTTCACTAGTGTGAGAATTCCTACCTGCAGCTGAATACGACAGAAACTAAAGATATGATTATTGACTTTAGAAGGAAAACTCCCAGGCACAAAGTCACTGTACTAAAAGGCCAGACCACTGAATGTGTACAATCCTACAAATATCTTGGGACAATTATTGATAGTAATTTAAACTTTGAAGAGAACTGTGAAAGGGTGTGCAAAAAGAGTCAGCAACATCTGCATTGTTTAATGAAACTTGCACACTTCCAAATTGACCGAACCATAATGACAATGTTTTATCAGGCTTTTATTGAATCTGTTTTATCCTTTTCTTTAGTGTCATGGTTTGGTCAGATAAAACTGAAACAGAGGAAATCCTTGGATCAGGTAGTTAGATGGTCCAGTCGTTTGCTTGGTGAGTCACAGCTGAGCCTGACATCCTTGTACACCAGACAGGTACAGAGGATTGCTACCGCTGTAGCACCTTGGGAGAGTCAGATTCCTAGCATCTCAGACGAGAGACAGTGAATAAATATGGGAGACAAAAGAGCAGGAGTCTCCTGATGAGAGAGCGAGAAGGAGTCAAGGATGTAGGGGGGTGAATGCAGTGTGATGCAAATGTCCTGTTGTGTGTGATGTAAGCCGTGAAACTTAAGAGGAGAGTCTCTGGTAAAAAGTTTAGTCTGTTCTGTGCTCGTGAGATGTGAGTGTGAAATAAATCATTTTGAAATGAACTTGCTTGTGATTTCACATACTCCACACTGGTGACCCAAGACATATCATGGAACACGAGTCAAGATCCCTGGAGCCCACCTTGACGGGAACCTCCAGCCACGCATGTGCGGTCGCAGTCAGGCTACCGGATTTCTGGCAGCACAACCTGCGCTCTTGGTTCCACCTCATCAAGGCGCAGTTCGCCCTCCGAGGGATAACGGCAGATGACACCAAATTCCACTATGTGGTCGCAGTGCTCGACACCCGCACAGCTCAGCACGTAGCGAGCCTGCTCGATCAGCCACCAACCGGCAACAAGTACGAGGCGCTTTAAGGCTGCGCTCATCCAGCGCTACACACTCTCGGACGGTGAGAGAGCAGAGAGGCTCCTGATGCAGACCGAGTTGGGAGACGAGTCGGCCACAGACCTCATGGAGAAGATGCTGACGTTAAGGGGCACGGACGACAACCACTTTCTGTTTACCCACCTCTTCCTCCGGAACCTTCCGACGGTAGCGAGAGCGCTTCTGGCCAATTCGCCGTGGCTGGCCGTGCGAGACTACCGTGCGCTGGCCCAAGAAGCAGACCAGATCATCATCACCACCAGGGCGACCACAGTCAACGCAGCAGCGGCGGAGCCCAGCGAGACGACCAGAGGAGGCGAGGAGCCACCGACGGTAGCAGCAGCGGGGACCAGGGAGCACCAGAGAGACATGCTTTGTTCCTACCACCGCCGCTTCGGAGAGAACGCACACAGATGTACGCCACCGTGCCAATTCCAGCGCTCGGGAAAACGCCAAGGCCGAGGGTTGATAGCAGCGGCGACCCTCGGTGAAGAGAACAAGCTGCTCTACCTAATGGACGTACGCTCGGGGAGGCATTTCCTCGTGGACACCGGAGCCCAGAAGAGCTTCATCCGGCCGACCTACGCTGACCGGCTGGCAAGGTCTAGCAGCCCTGAGATGGCGGCAGCAAACAGCTCGGAGATTAAACCTTTGGTGAGAGGACTCTGCTCTTATCTCTACACGGCCGTACATATGAGTGGACTTTTGTCATAGCAGCACTGAATTACCATATACTGGGGGCTGATTTTCTGTGTGCACATGGTTTATTGGTTGATGTTGCTAACAGGCGCCTGGTTAATGCACTGTCCTTCGATTCTCTCCCCTGTATAGCTCGAGTGACCCGGCCAACAGCACAAGCCAACGTCACAGCTGCAGGCGGTAAGTTCCACACACTGCTCACTCAGTTCCCAGCACTCACGGTCCCGACGTTTTCCGCGGCCATCGCTAAACACGGGGTGGAGCACTTTATCACCACCACCGGGCCGCCCGTTTTTGCAAGACCTCGGCGCTTGGACGCAGCTAAGCTGGCCATAGCGCACGAGGAGTTCGCCAACCTGGAAAGGTTGGGCATCATCAGGCGCTCGAACAGCCCAAGGGCTTCCCCTCTACATATGGTCCCTAAGGCTGAGGGATCGTGGCGACCGTGTGGTGATTTCCGCAGGTTGAACAATGCCACGGTGCACGACCGCTACCCGATTCCCCACATACAGGATTTTTCCGTTCACCTCGCCGGAGCACGCATTTTTTCCAAAATAGACCTGGTCCGTGGTTACCACCAAGTCCCAGTGCGCGCTGAGGACATACCTAAAACAGCGGTGATAACTCCATTCGGTCTATTCGAGTTCCTGCGCATGCCATTCGGGTTAAAAGGAGCGGCACAGACGTTCCAGCACCTGATGGATGCAGTGCTGCTCGATCTCCCGTTCGTGTTAGTCTACCTGGACGATATCCTTGTAGCTAGCGCGTCCGAAGACGAACACGAAACCCACCTCACAACGGTTTTCCGGAGGTTGGAGGAGCACGGGTTAATAATCAACCCGGCGAAATGCCAGTTCGGCGTAACGGAGATTGATTTTTTTGGGGCACCGCGCCTCTCCAGAAGGAACGATCCCGCTGACTGGCAAAGTGCGCGCCGTGGCGGATTTTCCCCGGCCTCAAACGGTCAGAGCGCTACAAGAATTTTTGGGAATGGTGAACTTTTATAACCGTTTCCTTCCCCACGCGGCGCAGCTCATGCAACCATTGTACGCTGCAGTCAAGAAACAGAAACCCACGG
Source organism: Pholidichthys leucotaenia (assembly GCA_020510985.1). Lineage (NCBI taxonomy): Eukaryota > Metazoa > Chordata > Actinopteri > Cichliformes > Pholidichthyidae > Pholidichthys > Pholidichthys leucotaenia. Next base: position 311,491,638 of record CM035836.1, read on the forward strand.
ATAGGGTCGAATGGACCCCGGGCGAAGTGTCAGTTTGGGGTGGCACAGATTGATTTTTTGGGGCATCGCGTTTCACCAGAAGGAGCGGTCCCTCTGCCCGATAAAGTGCGCGCAATAACAAATTTTCCCCACCCTCAAACGGTTAAAGCGTTACAGGAGTTTTTGGGAATGGTTAATTTTTATAACCGTTCCTTCCCAGCGCAGCGCAGCTCATGCAACCATTGTACACTGCACTAAAAAAACAAAAACCCACGAATAAAATCGAATGGACTCCTGAGCCGGAGCGCGCATTCTCTCAAGTCAAATCAGCTTTGGCAAACGCCACCTTGTTGGCACACCCAATTCCAACGACACGCATGGCGCTCACCACTGACGCATCCGATTTAACAGTAGGGGCGGTCGTTGAACAGTATGTAGCTGGGACCTGGCAACCGCTCGCGTTTTTCAGCAAAACCTTGCGCGATAGCGAGCGAAAGTACAGCGCGTTCGACAGGGAGTTGTTGGCACTACACTTGGCCATCCACCATTTCCAGTTCTGGCTGGAAGGGTGCCGTTTCACCGCGTTCGTGGACCACAAGCCGCTGACTTTTGCGATGGCCAAGATTTCGGAACCTTGGTCGGGCCAGCAGCAGAGACAGCTGGCCGCGATATCGGAGTTTACCACCGATATCCAGCATGTCGCAGGTAAACATAATGTAGTGGCAGACTGCCTCTCACGTGCTGTGACAGCTCCAGACCCCGTGGGGGCAGACTCTGCAGCCATGGCCGCAGGCCAGGGTAGCGACGCGGAAGCGCGCGCAGCCCCGGTCCGCGTAGGGTTAGATTATGCAGCCATGGCCGCAGAGCAGGTTAACGACGTGGACGTACGCGCGCTCCAGTCTGGACAAACAGGGTTAAGGCTGGAGAACAGGGTGCTGCAAGGTGGTATGCCCCCACTAATCTGCGATATCTCCACTGGGCGGCCGCGTCCGGTGGTACCAGCCGCGTGGCGTTGCCGTGTTTTTGACTCGATCCATTCTCTGGCGCACCTGGGGTGCGTGCATCGGTCAAAATGGTAGGAGAGAAATTTGTATGGCCGGGGTTGCACAAACAGGTCAAAGAATGGGCGACAGCCTGCATGGCGTGTCAGCAAGCCAAAATACACAGACACACTAGAGCTCCTTTGGAGCCTTTTCACATCCCGGCTAAGCGCTTTGATCATGTGCATGTCGACTTGGTAGGCCCCCTTCCATCGTCACAGGGGTACACATATCTTTTGGCTATGGTGGACCGCACCACGCGTTGGCCGGAAGCGGTCCCACTGGCATCAACCACAGCCAAGGAGGTGGCGCGCGCGTTTTTAACAGCTTGGGTAGCGCGCTTTGGAGTTCCGTCGGACATAACGTCCGACAGAGGCCCTCAATTTGTTTCCGAGCTCTGGTCATCGATGGCCCGCAGCCTAGGGGTAGCGATCCACCGCACTACCGCGTACAACCCTCAGGCTAACGGTTTATGCAAACGTTTCCATAGGTCATTGAAAGCAGCCCTCAGAGCGTCGCTTACGGACACAAATTGGGTAGACAAACTTCCTTGGGTTTTATTGGGGTTGCGTTCTGCACCTAAGGAGGATTTGCAAGCCTCCCCGGCTGAGTTAGTGTTTGCACAGCCTCTCCGCCTGCCTGGGGAATTTCTCCCCGATAATCCTGCGCCAAATTGCCCCCCCGCTCAGCTGTTGCAGAGCGACACAGGATCAAACACGCTTCCTGGCCCGGTTCATCACTGTTTCCCTCGCGTTTTTGTGCCGAAGGCTTTAAAAAATGCGGAGTTTGTTTTTGTTAGACATGATGCCCATCACCCAAACTTGCGGCCGCCTTACGACGGACCGTTCAGGGTGCTGGAAACAGGAGAGAAGCATTTTTTGCTAGATTTGGGAGACAGAAAGGAGTTGATTTGTATAAACAGACTCAAACCCGCTTTTGTTTTGGCGGATGAAGCAGTGCAGTTGGCGAGAGCCCCCCGTCGTGGCAGACCCCCTAGAGGGCATTCTCCAGAACACCCACAGAGATTGACTAACAGTTCTAATCCACAGGAGCAGGAGGACACTGCAGAAGCAGCAAAGCCGGCTTACAGCAGATACGGCAGGAGACTTAGAGCTAGGCAACTGGTGGATATGTAGTAATGTTATTATGTCATGTATCTCTGGTTATGTTTGTCCCATCTTAGACGTTTGGGGGGGGTTATGTGGGCACATATGTTGGTTACATATTCTCCACAAATATATTGCTGTGTGTTTATTGTGTGCTGCATGTCTCATGGAACAAAAGGACTGAGCCTCTGAGAGACAACGGAAGAGTGTGAGATTTGGCCTTTGTTTCAGGGAGACGACCTGGAGAGATTCCCGGACCACCGGAGACTAAAGGACAATGGTGTGAAGATCAAAGGGGTTACATTGTGACTGGGATTAAGTACCATGTGATTGTATGTTTGATTAAACACCATGTGACTGCTGTTTCGAGGTCCGGGGTATAAAAGTCGGATGTGAGATTATACTTCCTCTTTTCCTGCTTTGAGATTGTTGGAGTATGTGATCTGTTAATAAAGCTGAACCTGAGGAATAACTCAGTCTCATCATTGTGCACATTCTCCACACCCCCCTCCCCCATAGATTCATTACAGTTTGTGACTTTTAAAATTTTTTTCCTGTTTAGATAAAAAATAAATATCTGTATGAAAATGAGCAAAATACTGAAGAAAAAAACCTCAAATTCAAGTCAGTAAAATAAAATAACTCGGAGTATGACTAAATGTACTTTTTCATAAAGGCTACTTGAGCAAGAGTAAAAAATTATCCTGCAATAAAACCACATATAAGAACTATTTAATGAAAAGGTTACTTGGTTATTAAGAAACAGACAAGTAATTAAATCAAATTATTGCAAAAATTGAGAAAATAATTAATAAATAACTAGAAACAAATCATCAGCTAAAACAGTGATTGGTTGATGCCTTTATTTGAAAATGTAAAATTATATATAAAAAATCAAAGTTAACATCAACAAAAGTAGAGGGAGAAAAAAAAATAGATGCAGAGCAATTCCATTCACAAATATCTTGGGGGGGTACATACTGACCCCTGGGGGACACCATAAACAATGTCCAAACACTCAGATTATACTGTCCCGTCTTCACAAATTGTTGCCAGTTTTAAAAATCGTTTCTGACCCAGTTCAATACTACCCCCCTGAGTTCATGCCATTCCAATTTATTAAGTAATATTTCATGATTTAATGTGTTTTTTTTTTTGTAACTTAGATTTTTATTCATTTTTCATCATATATAATGCATTCAGATCACATTCTACATTTAAAAAACAAAGGGGTTAGGGTAGGAAAAAGAAAAAAAAAAAGAAGAAAAAGTAAAAAAAAAAAAAAAAGGGGGGGGGGACAAATGTTGGAGCATCAAGTTTTTAGTTTCCGTCTCTTAATTCTTCTGGTTTTTTCAGTGTCTTTGGTTATTCTTTCAATTTCTGCCTCGTTGTTGCACTTTGTAGTGTGTCCATTTCCGCCATTTTTTTCCCCATAGTCCTTCTTGCATTCTTTGTCGATATGTTAGTTTTTCCATCATACGTATGTCCTCAACAATGTCAGTCCATTGTTCTTGGTCAGGAAGAACTTCTGATCGCCATTTTTTTTGTGGTAGTTTTTTTACATGCAATCAACAAGATTTTAACTAGATATCTGTCCTCAGCCTGTATAACATTGTCTCTTTTAAGATCACATAAGTACATCAGGTTACAGTTCATTGGTATATTATATCCTAATATCCTCTGTATTGTCACATGTATAGATTTCCAGAATGATGATATTTTGTAGCATTTCCAAAACATATGTGAGTGGTCTGCATTTTGAGCCCCACATCCCCTCCAGCATAAAGATTGGGTATTTGTATATTTTCCTTGAATCTGTGGTGTAATGAAAAAGCGAATCAGGTTTTTCCATCCAAATTCCCTCCATGTCCTTGAATTTGTTGATGTGTGTTGTGTTTTCCATATTTCCTGCCAGCTTTCTTCTGTTATGTTTAAATTGAGTTCTTTCTCCCATCTCTCCTTTATATAGTTACTTGTATGATTGTTTGTCATAAGTTTCTGATATAGCTTTGAAATAATTCTTATTTTATTTCCTGTATATGAGCTTAAAATAAGTTGTATAATCTCGTTCACATCTGTTTGGAGGTTATACCTAATCTTCTTCATATAATAATCTCTCATCTGCAGATATCTGAAAAATTCCGATCTTTCTAGTTTAAATTTTCTCCTGATATTTACAAAGCTCCCGAGATCTTTTTTTCCGATATTGCCCCATGCTGTGATTCCCTTGTTCACCAGATTTTTGTATCCCCTATCTTGTTTTGCCGGTTCAAACTGACTGTCAAATGCTACCCATTTCAATAGTTTTATGTCTTCCCTTATATTATATTTTTGTACTATTTTATACCACAGTTCTAAAGTAAATTTAGTGATTGGGTCTATTTGTTTGATTTGCTTATATGCATCTTTATCTCCTATTATGCTTTGTACTGGGAGTCCCTCAATTTCCTTTTCCATTTCTTTCCATTTTTCCTCATATCCCTCGTCGCACCAACATATGATATATCTTATTTGTGCTGAGTAGTAATATTCCTTTAGACTCGGTAGGCCCATGCCTCCTTTCTCTTTTGGTAATTGGAGGGTTTTATATTTCACTCTTGGTTTTTTACCTCCCCAAACAAATCTCGATATCATCCTGTCCCACTTTGAGAATTGGGCATCTGGAATCTCTGTTGGTATAGCCTGGAAGAGGTAAAGTAATCTAGGTTGTATGCTGATTTTGACTGTCTCAATTTTTGAATTCAGATCCATATTTAAGATTGACCATCTATCAATATCTTTTTTTATTTCTTGTTCCAACCTATCATAGTTTGCTTTATATATTTTGCTTAGGTCTTTAGGTATGTTCACTCCAAGGTATTTTATTTCTTTTTGGTTCCAGTTTAGTTTGATCTTATCAGTTATCTGGTTTAGAGGGTTATAGTGGAATGTCAGTATTTGTGTTTTTGTTATGTTTATCTTGTATCCTGATAATTTTCCAAAATTTTCTATCAAGTTCATCATTTCCATTATTGATTCATCTGGTTGTTCGAGGTAAACTATAATATCGTCTGCAAATAGCCCAATCTTGTGTTCCGCCCCCTTTATTGTTACACCTTTTAATTTCTTATTTTGTCGTATCGCTTGAGCCAATGGTTCTATGAACAGAGCAAACAAGGTGGGCGATAAGCAGCATCCCTGCCTAGTTGATCTTTGTATATTTACTTTGTCTGTTAAGCTACCGTTTATCTTGATTCTTGCCACAGGTTCTTGATATAGCGTCCTTATGCATTGTACTGATTTTCCGTTAAATCCAAAGCGCTCCAGTACACTATATAGGAATTTCCAGTTAACCCTGTCAAATGCTTTTTCTGCGTCTAAACTCATTATTGCTGCGCTTTTCTTTTCTTTATGTATTTGGTTAATTATATGTATTGTTCTCCTGATATTGTCATGTGTTTGGCGTCCCTCTATGAAACCAGTTTGATCATCTTCTATCAATTCCGTCAAGAATGTCTTTATTCGTTTACATATAATTGTTGTATATATTTTATAATCCACATTCAATAAAGAGATTGGTCTATAGTTTCCGCATTGTTCTCTATCTTTCCCTGGCTTTAAAATAACTGAAATGATTGCTTCGTTCCATGATGGAGGTATTTTGTTGTTGTTCAACGTCCAATTAAATGACTTTAGGAGTTGTGGCGTGAGTTCTTCTATAAACAGTTTATAAAACTCAGATGGGTATCCATCACTACCTGGTGATTTGCCGTTTTTAAGTGACTTAATCACATCTCTGATCTCTTGTGTTGTTATTTCTGCTGTTAGTTTTTCATTTTGTTGATTTCCTATTGATGGCAAGTCCAATGTGTCTAGAGATTTTTTAATATCTTTAGTATTTGTTTCTTCAGGTTGCGAGTATAGCTCTTGGTAGAAATTATGGAATATTTCTTCGATGTTTTCTGGGTTAACTGTGGTTTTATTTGTGGTGGGGTCTTTAATCTTGTATACATTATTCATTGTTTGTTGTTTTCTTAACCGTTTTGCCAGCAGTTTTGTGGCTTTTGGCCCCGTTTCATAATATTTTTGCTTTAGATATCTATTTTTCCTTTCAATTTCATCCATTTGTGTTTCTTTTATCTTTGTTTTTTCTTCTTTAATTTCTTGATATATTTTTGGATCATTTGTGCTTTGATGTTTACGTTCTAATTCCCTCAGTCTCTCATATCTTTGTTCATACGCTTCCAGTTTAGTCTTATTTGCTTTTCCTGTTTCAACTATTAATTTACCCCTTAACACGGCTTTTAGTGCGTCCCATAGTATTGTTGGGTCCACTTCTTCATTGTCATTCTCTTGAATATATTCGTTTATGTTTATTTTTATTCTTTCTTTCATTTTCTCATCATTTAACAGTCCTACGTTAAGTTTCCATGTTGTTTGTCGTTTTCTATTGTTTAAATATATTTCCCTGTATATAGGATTATGATCTGATATTTCTGCCCCTCCAATCCAACAATTTCTCACCCTGTGTCTGTCACCTTCATTCATAAGGAAGTAATCTATTCTAGAGTGTACTTTATGGACTGCTGAATAATGTGTATAGTCTTTTTCGAGTGGGTGTAGGTCCCTCCATATGTCTACCATACCCATTTCTGCCAGTGAGGTTCTTATGAACTTTGTTACATGTTTTTTTGTCTTCTTAACACTTGTTGTGTCAACTTCATGATCCATGACAGCATTTAAGTCTCCTCCACAAATTAGGACTCCTTCACTGTGTGTTGCTATGAGATCAAACAGATGCTGAAAAAAACCCTTGTCACTTTCTGGTGGGGCATAGATGTTCACTAATGTAATCTGCATACCATCTATTCTTCCCTTTATTATTACATACCTGCCTTCTTTATCCTGGATTTCCTGTTCATTTTCAAATTGTATTTTGTTTGAGATTAGTATCATAACCCCCCTTTTTGCTCCTCCCTTAAATGAACTGTAGTAGGAGTTCTTATAGCCAAATCTCTTTAGTTTCACATGTTCTGTCTTGCTCAAATGTGTCTCTTGCATAAATATAATTTCAGCTTTTTCCTTCTTGAATTTTCTTATTATTCTTTCCCTTTTAACAGGTGAGTTCAGACCATTCACGTTTAGTGTCATTATCTTAAGATTTTTACCCATATTCATGTTTTTCCATTTTTTTAACTTGTGCTCCTAGCCCCTTTAACAACAAAAATAACACATATTTATATAAAAACACATTAAAAAATCTCGACCTCCGTACTTTGGGCCTTTCTTCTGCCCACTGGTCCCTGTTGGTGGGTGGGGGGTTTGTCTTCACAGAGTGAAGGGCCCTCCCTAGACTTCTAATTACTATCAAAGTAATAGTCATAAGTCTAGAAATGTCCAACAAATATCACTTAAACCTCTCCTAGCCGTCTGTTTCTCTTTTACCTTGTCTTCTTGGCCTTCATTTCTTCTGTGCCTTTCTTAATCTTTGTTATGATCTAGGCTTTCAGTTGAAAGCCTTGTAGCTTGTCCTGGGCCCGCTGCGCCACGTCTCTCCCCCTTCTTCCGCTGTTCACTCGTCTCCACTCCGGCTGTCGTGATGCGTTCAGGGCCGTCGCTGCTCCAGCCGTTTCCTCCGGCACGCTCACCTCAAGGCCCCGCTCCATCATATCCCGCGCTGCCTCTCCGGCCGTGTTGTAGGTTCTTGTGCCGTCCTCCCAATGAATCCTCATTTTCGTTAGCGGCGTTTGGAATCTAATTTTTTTCTCTTTCAGCGTTTTTTTAATGTTGGCATATTTCTTCCGCTGCTGCACAATTTCTGTCGGGTAGTCATGATCAAAGAATACCTGTTTGTCGCCGATTCGTATCTTTTTTTTCCATGCTTGCGTCAGGATTCTTTCCTTTATGTCATATTTCACAAAGTTTACCACAACTGACCTGGGTGTAGCGTTTGTTTTCGGGTTCTGTGCCGGTGTTCTGTGCGCCCGTTGAATCTGCAGATCCGTTTCTTCGGGCAGTTCCAGTTCTTTTTTTAAGAACTGATCCATGAATTTTGTCATCGAGTTGCCTTCAATGCCCTCCGGAATTCCAAAGATGCGCATATTGCTTCGTCTGGATCTGCTCTCCAAGTCGTTTATTTTCTCCTGCATCCTCTGCGTTTGCGTCGTCAGGGTCTGTAGTTGTTCGTTTGTCTCGCTTTTCCAATCTTCCAGCTCTGATATTCGAGCCTGCGCTTCTGTCATACACGCCCGCTGGGAGCGCAGCTCCTCCATGTTTTCTGTTAACTTCCGCTCCATTTCTCTTCGGAGGTCCATAATTTCCTCCTTAATCTCTTTTTTCAGCTCCTCCTTAAGAGCCGCTAAATCCTGCTGTAGCTGCCGCTTGAATTCTCTTAAGTCTTTACCCAAACTGGCGATGCCAGTGTTCATGTTTTCGAGTCTGGCGTCCTCCATTTTCTCTGCTGTAGACACCTCGTTTTTTTGGGCTTCGCGTTCAGCGGTTTTTCCTGCGTTGTTGGAGAGGAATTCTTCAATTTTACCCTGTTTTTGTCCTTGTGCCCGGTTCCTTCGTGTTTTCATCCCTTAGTTTATTGATCCGCTTATGTCGAGTTGGCCATTTACCGATGATTTTTAATCCGGCTAGGGAGAGCTCTCTGTTTAAGCGTTATGTCTCTCCGCCATCTTCCCGGAAGTCCAATGTGTTTTTTTTTTAAATCAATAAATACTCCCACTGCAAATTTCTTTCTGTCCAGAGAACTAATAATTTCTTCATCCATTAAAGCTGATGATGTGGAGTGGTTGGTTCTAAATGCATACTGACTGAGTAATTTGTGTTTAGCTATGAACTTGTCTAATCTGTCATTAAAGAGTTTTCCAGTATTTTTGAGTATTGGGGCAGCAGAGAAATGGGCCTGTAGTTTGTGAAGTGGTATTTGTTTCCAGTTTTGTATAGAGGTATAACTTAAGCTATTTTCATTTTGCTTGGAATTGTACCAGTAAAATAATTTAATAGTGATCCCTCGCTACTTCGCGCTTCACCTTTCGCGCCCTCAGTGCATCGCGGATTTTTCAAAAATATTCATCAAAAATTCAAAATTGAGAAATAATGGGCGGGCGCTAGCAGAAGGCAGGGAGACTACATTAGAACATCAGGTATCAACACGGAGAGCCCGCACAACTCAAAAAATCCACCTCTCTGTTCGCTGTTCTCGTGTTGGCTCGGCTCGGAAATCTCGCAAGCTGATTGGCCGAGACGTTTCACACCGCAAGCTGATTGGCCGAGACGTTTCACCCACCTCCTCTCCCTGCCGAGCGCCCATGAAGGGAAGAAAGACCGCATTCATTGCTCTTTGTCGCTCGTGTTACGTAGTCTCGCCGCGTGGAACTTTTCGCTGTTCTCTTGTGCCATTTTGTGCGAAATAGTCTTCCCGTCGAGCCACTACGCCGCCTCCTGCAGCTTCTCCAGCTCTATCGGAAGCTGCCCTCGACGATCCTGCGCTTCTAGCACCTGACGATGAGGCGTCACCTGAGGAGCAGTAAAGCTCTCATTAACCTGTGAAGTAAATCATCTTCATCTTGAGTTACGTATCTTGTTATAAGAATAAAAGAGTTCTAAAAACATATTTATGTACACTTTATTTACATCTACGTATGTATGTACACGTACACACACACGTATCATATGAGAGAGAGAGAGTGAGAGAATGAACGTACGTATTATTTATGGATGGCGTCATTAGGGGTGACGCTACTTCGCGGTTTTTCACTTTTCGCGGTCGGTTCTGGAACCCATTAATCGCGATAAGTGAGGGATCACTATCTTAAACTCAATCTAACTCATATTTATTGACAGTTTTTTTAACTTTATTACTCTATTTTACTTTCTTCTTTCACTTTTATATTTTTAATTTTCAAAACACTGATCTTTATGTTCATTTAATTTTTATTAATATTTGTCAAATTTTTCTTTATCCAAATGTGTCTTTATATCAGACTTTACCATATTACTTATGAACTACTAATTTAAATGTATGTATTTGATTTTCTATAGAGTGGATATAGGGTAAAATTACTGAGTTGTGTAGAACAAATATTGGAATAAATATTGCCATCAGATTGTTTAAAAACAGTGGAAAACATTTTGATAAAATAATTATCTATTTATTACAAATGTGATTAAAGCATACTTTCAAATTAATATTGATGTATTTGAGAGCTTTTATTCTTTTTGTTTTCTGTGGATTTTGTTTGTAATTTGTATACTAGTTTAACTCTTTTATTCATTTATTAGTTTTAATATTTCATTAGTTGTTTCTTAAAATCTATCCATGTGTGTGTGTGTGTTTGTTCAGTTAAGGTTATTTTATATTTTACTGACTTAATGAAATCCCTCCACCTGCTGGACACAAATTATCATCACAGAGAACTTTCTTTCTTTTTTCTTTTATTTATTTATTGAAGTTATTTGTAGGTTTTTTAATTTTGAGTTTTCTACAATTACCCATAATTATAAAAAAAAAAGAGTTTATGGTGGTATAATTAGTTAATTTGCAGTGATCTGTGTAGGTCTTTTTAGTTCATTGCATGGTTAAACTGTGGGGGAAACTAAAATAATTCTGTGGGTTTTTTTTAATATGAATATCAAATTAAATTATTGAACTCACTGACCTCTCTTTTCTTTGTTTTTAATGTTCTTCATGTTTTATTTTAATGTTCCTCGTGCTCTTCTTTTCAAAACATTTATTTTACTGTTCTTCAGACTCCCGCTGTTGTCTGATCTGGTTTGGTTGTTTTTTCTCTGCCAGTCACATTAAAGAAAAAAGAACAAGTAGGGAGTTCTGTTTGGCCTACAAAATAAAAGCCTGGATTATGTCACAATAATGTCAGACTGTTTACTGTGTCTTTAACATAACAACTTTAATATATTTTTATCTAAAAAAAAAAAAAAAAACACTCAGATTTACAAAAAAAAAGGTTAATATTTCTGAGTCAAACCGGGACAGGAGAGGTTTATTCTGATAAATCAGTCAGACTCCAGATTCATGTTTAGACAAAAATGGTCTAAACCTGATTTCACTGTTTTTACTGACTGTCTATGGTAGAAAAACCAGACAAAAACTGATGAAAATGGATCTTTGATGCATCGCAAAAAATTTGATTATGAAAACTGCAATTTTGTATTTAATGGTTAAAGTAAACGCTAATATGTTTAAAATATTTCCTAATTAAAAGTAAAGGGAAACAAGCCCTATTTGTTTTAATTTTGATGATTTAGAGCTTATTGGAATCAGAGCTCTAGTATCTCAAATTATTAGAATATACACAAACAGGGCTTAACATTAACTTTTTTGCTCACCAGCCACTGTGGCTCGTGATTTTCCAAAGTTACGAGCAACTCAGCCTTTTCACTAGCCACAATTTTGTGGTTGGAAAATATGTTTAATATGATAAAATTTGACTTTGCATGCTAAAATTTACTTGAACTAAATTTACAACCTTTTTCAATGTAAATTACCGTTATACATACATAAAAAAAATGGCAAGAGAAACACTGTCTAATTATTTATGAAGAGCAGTAAATACTGTAAAACAGTAGAAAAAAATATTTGCAATTTGAGAGTGAAGTGCAGGTAGATTTGGGTCAGTCCCAATGCTCATTTGTACTCCCACCCTTCACCTACCCCTATGAAATAGGACACCCCTTCATGGCTGCAGGACATCAATAGTAGCTGCTGATGGATTTAACCTAAATGGACACTACCTCTTTTCACCAGAAGAAAAGAGGGAAAAAAAGAAAACTGATTTGAAAAAAAAATAAAATCACAGTATTTACGGGAGTTGTAGTTTCGTAGTCTCGCACTGCAACGGGTTTATTATTTTAGATGCTGTTTGAGAAAACCACAACTGGCCAAAGTGGCTAGTGGGTGTGGCTGTCTTACCGGCCACTGCTGAAATCCACCAGCGTTAATGTCAAGCCCTGTGCCCAAAGATCAATCCAAAATAAGGATTTACCAAAAGGAAATGCCCAACTTTTAAAGCGTGTTCACTCTTTCACTCAATACTTGGTTGGGGCTCCTTTCCCATCAATTACTGCATCAGTGTGGTGACTAGCTTGTGGTACTGCTGAGGTGTTACTCAGGCCAGTCAGTGGTCACCAATCCATTTCACAGTTTCAGTGCTGTAGGATGGGGCTAAGTCCTGCTCGAAAAGGCAAATCAGCATCCCCATAAAGCTTTGCAGTAGATGGAAACGTGAAATGCTCTAAAATGTTCTGGTAGACTTTGGACTTGATAAAACACAGTGGACAAACACCAGCATGGCATGGCACCCCAAATCAGAGACTGTGGATACATCACACTGTAAACACCTATATGCTTCACCACTCTTCCTCCAAACAGTAAGGTCTTGATTTCCAAATGAAATGCAACATTTGCTTTAGCCATTAAAAGCACTTTGGACCGTTGAACAACAGTCCAGTTCTTTTTCTCTGTAGTGCACTTACTTAAGATGCTTCAGGAGTGACTTAATATTAGGAACAGGACAGTTGGAGCCCATTTCCTGAAGGTACAGCTTTGGAAAAACAGAAAAAAAGAGACTACTGCAAAATCTTCCCTAAATTAGCATCTCTACACATATGGCAGCCATTGAATTGAGTATGTTGAATTCCAACACAAGGACACCTCAATCAGAGGTACTGATTAGGTGATCTAAGCATGGTAAGATGCACAAAAGATGTGAATAAAAATCAGAGTTATTACACACAGATTTCTGAATTCTTCCCAAGTTAAAACATAATATTGTGGTTTAAGAATGAACCTGCTTTCTTTGAAATAGTTGCTCTAAAAGCACATCAGAAAGCAAAATCTTTTTTGTTGTTTTGTCCAGTTGTCATTTTCTGTAAATAAATGCTCTAAATGACTAAATGATATTTTGACTTGGAATTTGGGTGAGTTGTTTAAGTTAGAGAATAAAACAAATATATGTAGAAATAGTAAAAGCAGATAAAGTGACAATTTTGCAGGGGTCTCTTTGGACCCTAAATCTTTTCCAGAGGTGCATCTGTGCCTGGTGGCTCTTGATGCACTGACACCAGACTGGGTCCACTCCTTGTGAAGCTCCCCTAAGTTCTTTGTGGTAATCCGCACTCAAGTCACTCAGTATTTTCCCTTTTCTTTGTATTGCTACTTCTTCTTCTATTTTTTTGGCCTGGGCCACCCAACGTAAAGGCGCATTACCGCCATCCAGCGTTGGAGTGTGGACCAGACATTGTAACCCAAACACCCTCAAAAAAAAAAAAGGGAGGCACCCCTATATCCTATTAATTAGTCCTGTATCTTTAAGGTAAACAAACAACTTCCTTACCCCAATCCCCACCATCACGCTTAAGTTAGCATCTCCCACCCCTAGTTCCGTAATTCCCCCCACTAATATGTCTCTCTCCTGGGTATATTTCTGGCAGTGCAGAATGACATGCTCCACAGTTTCTTCCTCTCTCTCACAATAATCACACATCCCTGTCTGGTGCTTACCTACCAAATGCAAGGTTCTGTTTAATCTAGTATGACCCATCCTTAGCCTAGATAATATATTCTCTTCCTTTGTAGTTCTCGTTCCCGCCCTGCCCTTCACTCCAACCGTGCTCTGGATAGCATACAAGTGTCGTCCTGTACCTCCTGTGTCCCCCCTACGCTGCCACTCCTGCCCAGTATACTCTTTAATCAATGTTTTTGCCTCAGACTTACTAAATGAAATATCCCACACCTCCTGGTGCCCCAGAGCCTGTTTAGCCAATTTATCTGCAGCCTCATTGCCCTTTACCCCCTTGTGAGCTGGTATCTGACATAATGCACGGCTCAGGAGACACACACGCAGGCTCAGGGTAGATTTAATAGCTTTATTAACAACAGGGATGTGTGACTGCGTGTCTGTAGAATAAGGATGTGTTGGTGGTGGCGTCTGCGTCAGGCACGGGGGCAGGAAGCCGTTCAGCCGGACAACCCTATGGGAGGAAGCAGAGGGAGAAGGGTAACGGGCACCACACCATCACAGAGGATAATTACAGTCTTGCTGGCTTACTTGGTTAGGACAGGTGGCTGGCGTCGACAAGGGCGGAGCCCGGGAGACAGCGACCTGGAGTGCCTGTAGCAGCAGCGCGGAGGCAGCGGCGAGATGAGGAAGTCCGCCGCCGGTGAGTCCACCTGTGCACAGGGGAGAAGGCTGGAGGAAAGGAGGTAAGGGTTACCCAGCTTACCCAGATTGTCTTGCTCGTAGGCGAGAGTACCGTTGTAGCAAGCGATGCCGAAGTAGAGAGACGGCTTCAGGCCGAAGCCCAGGGCAGAGTGGATTAAATACCTCGCCGCTGACGAGAAGCAGGTGTGCGCGCAGCTGGCGCCGCTGATGAGTGGCGAGTCATGACAGTACTCCCCCCTCTAGCAGCGCCTCCTGGCGATGGTTTCTCTGGGTGCGCTCGATGGAACTCAGCGATGAGAGACCGGTCCAACACAAGCGAGGAACACACCCATTGTCTCCATTCGGGTCCATAGCCCTCCCAGTCCACCAAATACTGCAACCCGCGACCCCGGCGCCGGGAGTCCAAGATGTCGGAGACAGTCCAGGCGAGTCATGACAGTATCCACATAAACGATACAGCCACCTCTTTATTTCTAAGTCTATACTGTCACGACGGCCCTCACGGACCGTCACAAGACGCCTCAGTCACCAGTGAGTTTGCAGTGGTAATTTATTGTAAAGAAGGCTGAACACACACAGAACATATACAGTGGCTGGGTGATGTCTGAACCGGGAAGCACCCGATGCGCCAGACGGACAACAGTGCGAGTGAAGTCTCAAGGGAACATACCTGAGCGTAACAGGAGCACAATCAGAGCGTAGATGAACATAACAGATGAGCATAACAGGTGATCATAACAGGAGAACATAACAGAGACTGCCGCGTTGGAGGACATTTAGCACCCGCTTATATCTCTGGCGGCTAATGACCCCAACGCGGCACAGCTGCTTCTAATGACAGCGGAGCAGCAGCTGACTTTGACAGCAGGGAGCTCCCCCGGGCGCCTTCACAATAAGAGCCCGGGGAGCTGGAAGGAATCCTCAGCTGCCAAAGCCAGGGAAAAAAAAAGATATGAGACCCGAGTGTGGCCAGAACCGACACTCGGGTTATGACAGTACCTCCCCCTCAAGGCCGAGCTCTGAGCGGCCTGAGTAACACCCAAGCCCCCCCCCCACCCCCCTAGGGTGGGTGGAAGGGGCACTGGCAGGAGGGAGAGAGACAAACAACCAACAAGGCTATAAAGGTAGGGGGTGAAAAAAAACCATAACCCCCAAAAATGTGGGCAACCACAATAAGTTCAAAATAGGCAAATAGAGTGACATAAGGTGGAAGAGAAAAAAAAAAAAAAAAAAAAACCACCAAACTCAGAAACAACCTGGTGAGCCACAAAAACACACAACAATCCCCCTCCCCCCCCACACACCCCAACAGTCCCACAGACGAGAACAGGAACCCGGGAAGGGTACAGTCCAGACCCGGAGGGATGGGGGCAAAAGGTTCGGGGAGTAGTCCGGTAACAAGAGGCCACAGAACAGGGAGGGGAAAAGAGGACAGTTCGGGCGGCCTACCCCAGTCCCATGCTCGGCAGAAGAGAGTTTCAGGCGGCCGGAGCAGGTCGCCGCACAGGAATACAAATAGGTCGGGGGGCCGACCCAGAGAACCAAACTGACGAGACAGTCCTTCAGGCGGCCGGAGCAGGTCGCCGCACAGGAAGACAAATAGGTCGGGGGGCCGACCCAGAGAACCAAACCGACGAGACAGTCCTTCAGGTGGCCGTCCCGCGACACCAGCCCACCAGAACCGTTGGAAGGAAGCAGCCGGTGGTCCCGCAGAGAAGAGGAGAGGTGCGGGGGAACCGGACAGAGCGTTCGGGACCCCAACGGCCCCAGGTGGAGATAGGTAGCGCTCCTCAGAGAGACGAGGAGGATGACGGTGGAGATGAGGGTGACGAAGTAAACGAGCCTGTCCAGCATCCGGTGGCCGGGGATCTGCAGCTCCCTCACCGAACCTAGGACCTGCTGGTGCAGCACCCACAGTGGACCCTGATTGGGCCTCCGGAACCAAACCCACGGTGGACCCCGATTGGGCCTCCGGAACCAAACCCACGGTGGACCCCGATTGGGCCTCCGGAGCACTCCCGGTGGATCCCAACTGGACCGGAACAGCACTCCCGGTGGACCCGGTTGGCGTGGCACCAGACTCGACCTCCAACCCCGAAACCGGAACCTCTGGTGCAGCAGGTGAGAGCAGCCCCTCGCCGGCGACCCTGGGAGAAGACTCACACAAGAAAGAAAACCCGGGATCAGGATCACCGGTAGCGCCAGAACCTGGCGAGATAAGCTCGGACGCAGCGGGTGGCTGCACCCGGCTCATCTCCCCTTGAGACAGGCAAAAGTGCTCTAAAAGGTGAAGAAGAAAGATAAAACAGAGCACTTGCCTGAGCTCGGGTTCTGACGCCGTCCAGGACTGCGATGATCCGGGCTCAGAAGTCAGGAGGTCGTCCTCAGGCTCCCACTCAGCTGCGTCGGGCTCCACAGCTGGCATGATGGTGCGTGCAGCTAGAGAGTCCTCCGGCACCGATGTCCACGCCGGTGGCCCGCACGGCGTGGTGGCTGGAGAATCTCGCCCTGCTGGACCGGACCGCTCCTCCGTGGAACCCCGGGGACGCTTCTTCATCGGCGATGGCTCCACGCTGCAGTCCGCTCTCCTCCTCTGCCCATGATGTGGCTGCGGAACCGGAACCAGGCTCTCCAGAACCGCAGGCCCCCTCCTCATCCAGCGACGTAGGCCTGACGTCGAGGACCGCTCAGCGGAGGGAGACAGAGGAAGCAGGGTTAATACTTTCAGCCACAGCGGATGGAAGGAGCTCGGGGGGCTGCATACCCCGAACTCCACCCCTAGGAGTCAGACAAGGCAAAACAATGTCAAAAGGAGAGAAATTATCATGCACTTGCCTTTCCCCTAAGGGTAAGATGGTTTCCGCTGTGGGGGACGTCATTCCTTCCTTTCCCCGCTGGATGGCGACAGAGGGCCCTCTGGGAAGACGAGATGAGGCCACTCGAGGTGGATCTGGGATGAGGCTCGCCGAAACGGAGCTCTCGTGACACACAGCAGCCAGGATAGGCGACGAGGAGGAGGGGGCGACAGCCGGGGTCAGTCGGGCAT
The DNA here is from genome assembly GCA_020510985.1 of Pholidichthys leucotaenia. Taxonomy (NCBI): domain Eukaryota; kingdom Metazoa; phylum Chordata; class Actinopteri; order Cichliformes; family Pholidichthyidae; genus Pholidichthys; species Pholidichthys leucotaenia. Next base: position 311,508,976 of record CM035836.1, read on the forward strand.
GGAGCGCTGACGGGACAGCAGGCGAGGGCCCGGGAGAAGACGAGGCTGCGGGGATTCCCCTCTGACGAGGCGCAGGAGTGACAGCTGTGTGGGGGGTTGAGCCCTTGCGGCGACCCGGAACAGCATCCAGACGGGGCTCTAGCCGAGGTTGGAAGCCGGAGTGACGACAGTTCCTTGTAGGGGGTGAGGCGAAGGTGAGGTCCGGAAATCGCCGTTCCTGAGCAGAAACAGCGGCAAGCAAGTCAGCGAACTCAGGAAACTCACGCAGCGCTGGATTCCTCTCCACGAGTCTAACCGCCGCCACCACATGCTTCATACACGCTGGAGGATTCTTAGCGGAGCAAGCAGCAGCCACCCGGTCCCAGATCTTGTCTGCTGTCAGCTGCAGCTTCTCTGGGGGAATCCCGAGTGATGACATGCCCGATGGGAAAAGACCTCCGGGTGGTGCGAACTCCCGGGCCGGAACGGAGGCAGGAGCGGGATCCCGAAGCGAGGGGCGACGTCTCCTCCGCTTTGGCTTCCTGCCAGGATCTCCCTCCAGCCCTCGGAGTGTCTCACGCTGGGTGGCGAGGTCATCTCTCCTCACGCTTACCTCTGGATGATTAGAGAAGCGGGGAAGAGAATCCAGAATCTCCTCGGCTAGGTCCAGGTATCTACAAATGTCGCTGGGAGCGTCCAACAGCGTAGCGGTGAAGATGGTGTAGTCTACCTCCTTCAGAACCTCTGCTTGCTGCCTGCCAAGGCGCCGACAACGGCCCCTGGATGACGACATACTCCCCGCTGCAGACACTCAGACAGGTAGGAATAAATAGTCCACTACTGCAAACTGCACGGTGAATGGCGTCTCAATACAACGCCTCCTCTCCGGGCGTTTGGTGGCAGTCTACTGTCACGACGGCCCTCACGGACCGTCACAAGACGCCTCAGTCACCAGTGAGTTTGCAGTGGTAATTTATTGTAAAGAAGGCTGAACACACACAGAACACATACAGTGGCTGGGTGACGTCTGAACCGGGGAGCACCCGATGCGCCAGACGGACAACAGTGCGAGTGAAGTCTCAAGGGAACATACCTGAGTGTAACAGGAGCACAATCAGAGCGTAGATGAACATAACAGATGAGCATAACAGGTGATCATAACAGGAGAACATAACAGAGACTGCCGCGTTGGAGGACATTTAGCACCCGCTTATATCTCTGGCGGCTAATGACCCCAACGCAGCACAGCTGCTTCTAATGACAGCGGAGCAGCAGCTGACTTTGACAGCAGGGAGCTCCCCCGGGCACCTTCACAATAAGAGCCCGGGGAGCTGGAAGGAATCCTCAGCTGCCAAAGCCAGGGAAAAAAAAGATATGAGACCCGAGTGTGGCCAGAACCGACACTCGGGTTATGACATATACAGAGTCTCATACATTTCATAGGCTATGTCCTGCCTGCTGTCAGATGACCCTGATTTTATTGACATCAAAGCTGCACTGGAGTCCGAACAAAGGATAACATTTTTGATTGGCAGTTCCTCAATCCTCTGTAATGCAGCTACCAAAGCCAACATTTCAACTGTATACACAGACAAATGGGAAGATGTTCTTTTGTTAACAGACATTTCCAAGGCAGGAATATAGAAAGCAAAGCCAGTGCAACCAGTGTCAGGATCTTTTGATCCATCAGTGAATACTGGGGTAAAGGAATGATACATTGTTCCCAAACGATCCCCTACCAAAACTGCAGTGTTTCCAAATTCTCTATAACCTCGTATCTTTTCCAAAAAATACAAATTAACAGAAACTGGATAGAAAAACCATGGAGGCGTGACTGGCAAAGGAACTGATGGAATATATGTTCTGTCACATAATTTCATGTCTCTGGCTATCCTCCCAGCATAAAATGCAAAACTCTCCTTTTTGACCCTTTCCCCTTCCCAACAAGGCATCAAAACTCTAACTGTAGGATGTTTATCTTGAGTGTGCCCTTGCAGATTGACCCAGTAGTTCATCATCACCTGTTTACGCCTGACATTTAATGGCATTTCCCCCATTTCCACCTGAAGAGCAGCAACAGGAGTTGTTTTAAGTGCACCACAGCAGATCCTCAATGCTTGGGTCTGGATGACATCTAACTTGTTCAACATGGTTTTGGAAGCAGATCCATATACAGTACTTCCATAGTCCAATACAGACCTAATTAACGCAACATAAATGTTTTTCATAGCTGCTCTACTAGCACCCCACTCTGTCCCTATCAAGCACCTCATTACATTCAGTACCTTTTTGCATTTTACTGACGCATTTTGAATGTGTTCCCTCCAAGATAGATTAACATCAAACCAAACACCCAAAAATATGAAAACTTTGACTTGCTCTATTTCCTGAGCATACATTGTTAACTGGGCATCAGCTACCCTTTTCCTTGTGAATACAACCTTTGTTTTCTCAACAGAAAATTTAAATCCCCAAGAGTATGACCACCCTTCCACTGCACGTATTGCCTCTTGTATTTTCCCTCTTATATAATTAAAATTACTCTCTCTTTTCCATAATGCCCCATCATCAGCAAATAAAGAGCGACCAGTGTCATTCTTCACAGAAAAAAACATCATTTATCATAATAGAAAAAAGTACTGGGCTTATAACACTACCCTGGGGGGTGCCATTTTCCACCAAGTACCTATCTGACAAGGCTCTGCCCACTCTAACTTGAATGTACCTATTAAACAAAAAGTCTTTGATCCAGTTGAATGTTCTCCCAGAAATTCCTATCATACTTAGCTTAATCATTAACCCCTCCTTCCACAACATGTCATATGTCTTTTCCTTGTCAAAGAACACTGCAATTACCGACTCTCTATTAACTTGAGCCTTCCGTATCTCTGTCTCCAAACACACAACAGGATCCATAGTTCCCCTTCCTTTTCTAAATCCACTCTGATGTGGTGACAAAATTCCTCTGCTTTCGAGATAAAAGACAATTCTCTCTGTAATCATTTTCTCCATTACTTTTCCCAAATGTGACGTTAGAGCTATAGGTCTGTAGCTCGCTGGGTCTTAGGGATCCTTTCCTGGTTTCCTTACAGGAACAGTCACTGCCTCTTTCCATGCAGTTTGGAGCTTTCCCTTTTCCCACACTTTGTTGTAGACTTCCAATAACTTCCTCACAGCCAAAGCTCCTAAATGTTTCACCATGATGTAACAGACATTGTCTTTCCCAGGGGATGTTAATCCTGATTTGTTTACTGCTCTTTCCAATTCGTCTAGAGTGAAAGGAGAGTCCAAAGAACTACAAAAATCAAACCTTTCCTCCAGAGCCCCAGGGTGTGCTAAACTCGTCCTACTTCTTCCTCTTTTACCTTCTTCAGTCAAATTGCTTGAGCTATGAATTTGAGTCAGACTCTTTGCTATCATTGTTGCTTTTTCCTCATCAGTTATTGCAATCACTCCCCCACTTTTTAGTATTGGATACTGCCATTCCCTCCTTACTCCTCTCATAGCCTTGATCATACTCCACACATCCCCCATGGCTGTTGATCTCCCTACAGTGCTACAGTATCTCTGCTAGCTTTCTGTCTTAGACCTCCGGATAGTTTTCCTGGCTTTTGCTAGTGCCCTCTTATAATTAAGCAAGTTTTGCCAATTATGAGTTCTTCTTAAGACCTTAAGTGTCTTATTCCTGTCTTTAATAGCTTTAGTGCACTCATCTGTCCACCAAGGCACTGCTTTCTTTAATCTTTTACTTTTACTTTCAGAGATTGACTGATTGGCTGCTTCCAGAAAAATAGTTTTAATCTTTTCCTCCATACTCTCAATGTCTTCACTGACCTCTACTAGGGGAAGGTCTCTCTCGCAGATAAACTTAAATAGCTTCCAATTAGCAGTGCTAAAAAAACATCTCCCTTTTTTATGACCACTTACCCTATTCACTGAAATGAAAATATTACAATACACTGGGAAATGGTCACTGCCCACTGAGGACTCCTCTAAAACCTCCCACTCACACACACTTGCAATATTACTAGTCACCAAAGTTAAGTCAAGAACTGAGCCACTCCCCGTATGTACATCAATTCTAGTTGCTCTACCATCATTTAAGCATACTAGATTCTTCTCTTCCAAAAGTTCTTCAGTAGTCTCACCATTTATGTCTGTATGATTTGTCCCCCACAATACATTATGGGCATTAAAGTCCCCACAAATTACCACCCTGCTCCCATCTAGCCTCTCCATCTGAGATAATTGATTCAATATCAACCTCTTACAGGGATTATACAAATTAACAACTACTAATTCCCCCTCTTTTGTCCAAATTTCAACTACCACATACTCCAGTTCAGCACCTTTACCTATCTCTCTGAACTGAATTCCCTCCCTCACAAATGTTGCACATCCACCTCCCATTCCCTCCCTTCTATCATTCCGAATAGAGACATATCCCACTATTTTAAAATCCAGATTGGGTTTCAACCATGTCTCCTGGACACAGATAGCATCTGGTTTGTCTGAAAGTTCCTCAATATACCTTTTGAATTCCTGTCCATTTGCCAGCAAGCTTCTTGCATTCCATTGAACCAAAATGACTATTAGCACAATTCCTATCCAATCAATGCTTGATCCTAACTTGTCTGACTACTAAGCCCATTCCTCACCTCCTCCCAAGTTAAACCACTGAAACCAAGATGATTAGCTGCTGCTTTCATTATTATTTGAATTCTCTCAGTTTTAGACTTGACTTCCATTGTGGCATTCACAACTCCTGCTATAAAAATAACCAGTTTCTTCAGATCAACCTGGATTTCCCCATTCCGTCCCAGTTCTCTTTCCCTTACAAGCAGCCTCCCCCCAGTCCTTTGCCCATTCCCTCCTCTCTGGTTCATCTTTTTCACTGCGTCGGCATAGGAGATTTTATTCTGTACTCTGACTTGCTGAATTTCCCTTTCTTTCATCATTCTTTCACAGCCTCCGTAGGCCACACTATGACTACCGCCACAATTACAACATTTTGGCGTTTCTTGGTCACATTTTCCATACTGATGGTTGCCCCCACACCTTGCACACCTTCTTCTCCATCTACACGTTTTAGCTGTGTGTCCAGATCTTTGGCAGTTATAACACCGGACTGGATTAGGAACCAATTCCCTTACCCCGTAACTCAAAAAACCCAAATTTACATTTTTAGGGAGCACTTCTCTTTCAAACTCAATCACCACACCCTCAGTGTCTCTCCTCTGTCTTTCCCGAGTGGCCTGTAGTCTATGAGCTGCTTTTACTACCCCCCCTTTTAAATTAGCTATGGCGCATATTTAGGGCACATATATGGCATTCATATTCACCCACATATACTTAGTAGGCATGACGGTGCATATTCTGGAAGCTTCACGTCTCAATGGCCAAAGAGGACCTGACCCTGCAGAGACCTACGAGAGGTGTGAAGTGGGTCTTTTAGGAGACGGGAAGTGGGAGAGAATGTCCCAGCAGGAGCCCCGGAGGCTAGAAGGATGAGAGAGACAATGGAGACGCCAAGGAGCCTGGGGGCTGTATGTTTACTCAAGGACTGTGGGTTGGGGGTGTGTTATTTGATGTTGGGGGTTTTTGTGTCTTTGGAGGGTATAAGAACTGTGAAGGATGATTGTTCTACCGCTTTTCTAAGATTCTGTTCTTGTTGGAGGATGTGACCTCTCAATAAACCAACCCTGAGAAATAAACTCAGTCTCGTTTGTGAAAGGCATCCTCTACACTGGTGACCTACGACAAACTATGACCGGTGGCGACGATCTTCCCGCACCGGACTCTTCAGGAGCCATCCGGGTTAACGCAGCTACCACACTACAGCTGCCCGATTTCTGGCAACATAACCCGCACTCCTGGTTTACCACTGTGGAGGTGCAGTTCCACCTTCGGGGAATCTCAGCGGACGCAACGAGGTTCTACCATGTCGTCGCGAAGCTGGACAGCCTCACAGTGCAGCGGGTGGAGAGCCTGACCAACCACCCGCCCCAGGACGACAAGTATGGTGCACTGAAAGCCGCCCTCATTCGAGCTTTCACTCCCTCGCAGGGAGAGCGAGAAGAGAGACTTCTGGCGCTGACAGAAGGGGAAGCAGACAGGCCAGCAGATCTGATGGCGAGGATGATGAACCTGAGAGGCGAAGATGATGACAGTTTTATCTTCGCCCACCTCTTTCTCAGAACACTACCGCCAGCAGTGAGAGTCACCCTGGCCAGCTCACAGCTGCTCAACGACCGCGACTACCACGGGTTGGGCCAGGAGGCGCAGCGGCTCGTCGACGCCCATAGACGACACGCAGCCACGACGGTGGCAACGGAGCTGAACGCACCCCCGCGAGACGAGGGGAGACCAGAGGCCGCAGCACTGGACCCACTGACGTCAGCAGCAGCAGAGACCAGGAGAAGCGGAGCGGACGGCACCCTCTGCTTTTACCATCGACGTTTCGCCGAGAGGGCGCGCAGATGCATCCCACCGTGCCGATACAAGCGCCAGGGAAACGCCAAGACCGAGAGTCGGTAGCAGCTGCTGCTCTCGGCGCGAAGAACAAGCTGCTTTTCGTGACGGACGCGAATTCTGGGAAGGATTTCCTGGTGGACACAGGCTCCCAGCTGAGTTTTGTCAGGCCTTCCCACGCGGACCTGCTGGCGCCTTCCAGTGGACCCCTGGTGCTAGCGGCAAATGGCTCGACGATCAAAACCTATGGGGAGAAGATGCTCCTTCTATCCTTCCACGGGCGCACCTTCGAGTGGACTTTTGTCGTAGTTGCAGTTAGCAACAACATGTTAGGTGCTGATTTTTTATGCTCAAACAGTTTATTAGTTGATCTTACTAATAGACGTATGGTAAATGCACTGTCTTTCCACTCTATCTCCTGTACAGCTCGGGTGGCCCCGCCTTCTGCACATCCTAATGTCACAGCTGCGGGTGGTAAGTTTCATGCACTACTCAATCAGTTCCCAGCACTCACGGTCCCAACATTTTCAGCGTCAATAGCTAAACAAGGGGTCGAACACTTCATAACTACCTCTGGCCCCCCTGTTTTTGCAAAAGCTCGGCGCTTGGACCCAGCTAAACTGGCCATCGCGCGTGAGGAATTCGCCAACTTGGAAAAACTGGGCATTGTTAGAAGCTCTAACGGCCCTTGGTGGTCACCCCTGCATATGGTCCCCAAGGCTGACGGCTCGTGGCGGCCTTGCGGTGATTTCCGCAGGTTAAATAATGCTTCAGCACACGACCGCTACCCGATTCCGCACATCCAGGATTTTTCGGCGCATTTGGCGGGGGCGCACATCTTTTCCAAAATAGATTTGGTGCGCGGTTATCACCAAGTCCCAGTCCGCGCTCAAGACATACCCAAAATGGCAGTAATAACCCCCTTTGGGTTTTTCGAGTTTTTGCGCATGCTTTTTGGCCTCAAAGGCGCCACACAGACGTTCCAACGCATGATGGATGCGGTGTTGCGTGGCCTCCCTTTCGTGTTCGCCTATTTGGATGATATTTTGGTAGCCAGTGCACCCGAAGTCGAACACGAACGCCACCTCACAGCGGTTTTTCAGAGGCTGACAGAGCATGGGCTGATAATTAACCCAGCTAAATGTCAATTCGGGGTAGCGCAAATCGATTTTTTGGGCCACCATATTTCTCCAGAAGGAGCGGTCCCGCTGCCCGATAAAGTATGCGCAATAACGGAGTTTCCCCAGCCGCAGACAGTTAAAGCATTGCAAGAATTTTGGGGGATGGTCAATTTTTATAACCGTTTCCTCCCCAGCGCGGCACAGCTCATGCACCCACTGTACGCGGCACTAAAGAAACAAAAACCTGCAAATAAGGTCGAGTGGTCCCCGGAACGGGAGTGCGCTTTCTCCCAGGTCAAGTCGGCCCTGGCGAACACTGTGCTGTTGGCACACCCCGTGCCAGCAGCTCGCATGGCACTAACCACGGACGCTTCCGACGTAGCAGTGGGGGCGGTTGTCGAGCAACTGGTAGCAGGGAGCTGGCAACCGCTTGCGTTTTTCAGCAAAACATTGCGCGATAACGAGCGGAAATACAGCACGTTCAATAGGGAGCTTTTAGCCCTGCATCTGGCCATCCGCCACTTCCAGTTCTGGCTGGAAGGGCGCCGTTTCACCGCGTTTGTAGACCACAAACCATTAACATTTGCAATGGCCAAGATTTCAGAGCCGTGGTCGGGCCGACAGCAGAGAGAGCTGGCCGCGATTTCAGAGTTTACCACCGACATTCAACATGTGGTGGGCAAACACAATGTAGTGGCAGATTGTCTCTCGCAAGCAGTTGCAACGCCAGGCCCCCAGGGGGCAGACACGGTGGCCGTGGACGCGGGCCAGGCTTGCGGCGCGGAAGCGCTCGCAGCCCCGGTCTGCGTAGGATTAGATTATGCAGCCATGGCCGCCGAGCAGGTTAGCGATGCGGATGTGCGCGCGCTCCAGTCTGGGCCAACAGGGCTAAGGCTGGAGCACAGGGTGCATCAGACAGGTATGCCTCCTCTAATCTGTGATATCTCCATGGGGCGCCCCCGCCCCATGGTCCCAGCTGCGTGGCGCCGCCTCGTTTTTGATTTAATCCATTCGCTGGCACATCCGGGAGTTCGCGCTTCGATCAAAATGGTGGGAGAAAAATTCGTTTGGCCGGGGCTGCGTAAACAGGTCAAAGAGTGGGCCGCAGCCTGCGCAGCGTGTCAAAGAGCAAAGATACACAAGCACACGCGGGCCCCCTTAGAACCTTTTCACATCCCGGCCAAACGCTTCGACCACGTGCATATCGACTTGGTGGGACCCCTCCCGCTGTCGCAGGGTTTCACACACCTTCTAACCATGGTAGACCGCACAACGCGCTGGCCAGAAGCGGTCCCCCTGGCGTCAACTACAGCAGCAGACGTGGCGCGCGCGTTTTTAACTGCTTGGGTCACGCGTTTTGGAGTCCCGTCAGACATAACGTCTGACAGGGGTCCCCAATTCGTTTCCGAGCTCTGGTCATCCATGGCCCTCAGTCTGGGGGTGAAAATTCACCGCACTACCACTTATAACCCTCAGGCCAATGGTTTGTGCGAACGCTTTCACCGGTCATTGAAAGCAGCCCTCAGAGCGGCTCTCACGGACACAAATTGGGTTGATAAACTTCCATGGATTTTATTAGGGTTGCGTTCAGCACCTAAGGAAGATTTGCAAGCCTCTCCGGCTGAGCTAATTTTTGCCCAACCCCTCCGGTTACCGGGCGAATTTCTTCCAGAGAACCCCGCACCAAATCGCCCACCTGCTCAGCTGCTGCAGAGCGACACGGGATCAAACACCCTCCCCGGCCCAGTTCATCACAGTTTCCCACGCGTTTTTGTGCCTAAAGCCTTAAAGAACGCAGAATTTGTCTTTGTCAGACACGACGCTCAGAGGCCAGGTTTAAGGCCGCCTTATGATGGACCATCCAGAGTGTTGGAAACTGGGGAAAAACATTTTTTGCTCGATTTGGGTGACAGGAGGGAATAAGTCTGCATTAACAGACTCAAACCCGCTTTTGTGTTGGCTGATGAACAAGTACAGTTAGCCAGGGCCCCCCGTTGCGGCAGGCCACCGGGGATACACTCTTCTAAGCTTTCACAAGGATGTGCTAACGACTCTGATCCACAGATGCAAGAAACAGCTACAGGCAGATCGAAACCTGCTTACAGCAGATATGGCAGGAGGTTGAAGCCCAAGCAGTTGCAAGTGTGATATGTTGTGCCATTTTGCTGTTCTGTGTGACATGACATGTTTCTATGCATTTTGGGGTGTACTTTGTCCTTATTTAGACGTTTGGGGGGGGTTATATGGCACATATTTAGGGCACATATATGGCATTCATATTCACCCACATATACCTAGTAGGCATGACGGTGCATATTCTGGAAGCTTCACGTCTCAATGGCCAAAGAGGACCTGACCCTGCAGAGACCTACGAGAGGTGTGAAGTTGGTCTTTTAGGAGACGGGAAGTGGGAGAGAATGTCCCAGCAGGAGCCCCGGAGGCTAGAAGGATGAGAGAGACAATGGGGATGCCAAGGAGCCTCGGGGGCTGTATGTTTACTCAAGGACTGTGGATTGGGGGTGTGTTATTTGATGTTGGGGTTTTTGTGTCTTTGGAGGGTATAAGAACTGTGAAGGATGATTGTTCTACCGCTTTTCTGAGATTCTGTTCTTGTTGGAGGATGTGACCTCTCAATAAACCAACCCTGAGAAATAAACTCAGTCTCATTTGTGAAAGGCATCCTCTACATAGCTTTAATTTCTTCCATTGAGACTCCTATTGGTACCCCCAACTTACACCCTTGTTCCCCTTAGATCCGTTATCAATAAAGCTTGCACTTTTCACTTTGAACCGCCCAATCTCCCTCATTTTGTCAGCTCTTTCCCTTTGCTCCTCATTCCTACATACAATCAGTAGATTTCCATCCCTCAGCACCTTTGCCATGAGTATCTCTCCAACCTGTTTTTTCAATATTGTTGTCAATTTAACTGGGCTCATTGTAGATATCCCCTTTTCTTCCTCGAACCTTACAATAATTTTGAATTCGGCTCCTTCCTGCATTCCTCCCTCAGCGCCACCACCACTTCCACTACTTCTGGCCTTCTTTGCATTATTTTCAGGAAAGTTATTCTCCCTTTTTTCTCTCCCTTTCCTGCTTCCCTGCCCAGTATCCATGCTGTCTTCACTATCCCAGACATCAGAATCTCCCCAGTCTGGCCCATTCACAACGCTGCTGTGCCGACCCACCACGCCTTCCTTTGCCACGTTTCTCCTCCTCATTCTTTCATGCTTGTACACTCCAGTCACGTTGCCTGACTTCTTTGCCAAACCGTCTGACAAATTTCTCTGGCCTTCTTTCGGAGATCTAACCATCAAGCGTCGAGCCCCACTTTTTTCCCAAAAACAGCGGCCCCTGACTACGAGCCCCATATTCATTGTTCCTGAAAAGTCAGACCAGCGGCCCAGCCTGGAAGTGCTCCACACCCACCAACTTTGTATTTCTAGTCCTGGTTAGTACTATTTGTAATATTATTTCCTGGTGCTTTTACTATGACAGCGCCATGGCCAGACTTCCGGCTGTCAAACCGGCTCACAGGCTGCCATGGCTAATTGCAATTCTGTGATTACGTTTCTCTCCTCACCTGGGGCTCATTAGCCCGGTTTAGTATTTAAGGTCACGGCTGAGGCTGACTCCTCGCTGTGACCTCGCCTTATGTAGGCTGGAGTCCCCACGCCTGGCTCCAGTTCTTGATTTACAGTGTAAGGTTTCGCCCTGGCTGTGTTATATGTAAGTGACTCTTTGATCCTTTATGTGCTTAGTTATTTTACCCTCCGGGGTTGCCTGTGTTTATAGTAGTTTACATTTTGCCCCTCGTGGCTTGTTCTTTTACCTTTTGTTAATAAATCAACAAACTCACTGTTGGCATTTGGTGCCTCATTCCTGCCCTGTAAAGGGCAGCCACGTGAGGTGTCAGCCTCAGTGAGGTTTTTTTTTTTTTTTTTTGCTTAGTTTTTCCTTTTTTCTGGTGCCAGCTTTGTTTGGGAGTTATGGCGTCTTATACCAGGTGGTATCCCATGAGCCTGGAGTTTGAGCTCTGCCAGGCTCTAATGGAAATAGATGACCTCCTGGCCAAAGCTCATCTGTACACCACTCCCAAAAATGCACGTTGGTACCCGGACCTCACAGAGGTGGCTGTGAAGCACCATCCTCATCTTGCAGAGCATACTGAAGGCAGGGAGAGGATATCGGCGTTGCAGCAGGAGAGCCGGGAGCTGATGGTGAGAATTCTCCTTCTCGCAACACAGCTGTCCTGAGGTGGAGGAAGGACAATAACCGGACTAACATGCTGCGAGGTTCCCATTTGGATCCAGCTATGGGCCTCCGGAAGGACTCCTCTGTCTCCCCACCAGCTGTGCTTTCCTTGCCTCATGAGAGAGGTTCGTCAGCAGCTTCAGCCTCCGGGTCCTCGTCTTCAGCTGTTTCGCCAGCTCCCCTACCCCGGACTGCCTCAGTTGCTCATCCCTCCTCTATAGCACCTACTCTAGCTGCTGCAAGCCCTGTGGTGTCTTCTCCAGTCCAGCCCGTCACCGATCCTGGGGGGGTGGCTCCTCCTTGTCTCCCCGAGGGGTCCGCCATCACCTTGTCTACGGGAGAGGGAAGAACCAAGCCCACTGCAGCAGGAACCACCAAACCCCAGGAAAACAAGCTTGTGCTTTTTCATTCATTCTCTCAATTTGATGAAGTACCTTGTCTGATTCCTGCAGGTGGGGCTCAGCCATGCTGTCCACTGAGCCCCCACCACCTGCTGCAGTCATTGAAATTGAACTTACTACCTCTGTCTCCTCCTATACCCAACGAGTGTCTGCCGGTGCCAGGGTTAGACCGCCAGACGGAGGAGGAACCTGCGGCCCTGGAGAACCTGGTTCCAGCCCCGCAGCCATGTCACGGACAGAGGAGGGGGGCTGTCAGTCAATTGGAACCTGAGCCGACGACAAAGCGTCCCCGGGTCTCCAGTGAGCAGCTCCCAGCTCCAGCTAGTAACGAATCTCCTGCTTCCACGCCAAGTGAGCCGTCGACGTGGGTTACAGCGCCAGGGGGTTCCAAGACTGCCAAGACCACCATGCCGGCTGCAGAGGCCGCTGCAGCCGAGTGGGAGCCTGAACTCAACCTCCTGATTGAGCCTGGATCATCGGAGTCCTGGATGGCAGTGGAGCTTCAGATCAGTGCAAGTGCTCTATTTTGTCTTTCTATTTTCTGTATTAGAGCACTCTTGCCTGTCTCTTGGGGAGGAGAGAAGGGTGCAGCCAATCACTGCATCTGAGCTCGCCTCACTGGGCTCCGCCGCTGCCGGTGACCCTAACCCCGTGTTTTCCTCTGTCTCTGAGCCTTCTTCCAGGGTCATGGGAGATGATCCAGCTCCACCCGACGTTTCCATGGGTCCGGGTTGGTCTCGTGAGGTCATCCCAGGTGCAGCGCTGGCTCAGTTCAATTCAATTCAACTTTATTTATATAGCGCCATTTCACAACAACAGTCATCTTATAGCACTATCAACTGTAGGGGGAATCCCCACAGTTGCAGAAAGACCCCAGCAATCAGGCGATCCCCTGTGAGCAAGCACTTGGCGACGGTGGAGAGGAAAAACTCCCTTTTAACAGGAAGAAACCTCCAGCAGAACCAGGCTCAGGGAGGGGCAGTCATCTGCTGCGACTGGCTGGGGGTGAGGGGATAGAGAAGATGAAAAGAACAGACATGTAGAGAGCAAACAGCACGATGGGGACTCAATCTATGGGAGAGAACAAACAAATGTTAATGACCAGCGAAAAAAATATTTCATTGAGAGTGAGGAAAGGAGTGAGGCCCAGTGCATTACTGGAGGTCCCCTGGCTGACTAAACCTATTAGCAGCATAACTAAGGGAGGGTTCAGAAACACATGATCCCTCCCTAATTGTAGGCTATATCAAAAAGGTAGGTTTTAGCCCTATTCTTAAAAACAGAGATCGAGTCTGACTCCTGAATCCAGATTGGCAGCTGGTTCCACAGGAGAGGAGCTTGATAACTGAAGGCTCTGCCTCCCATTGTACTTTTGGAGATTCTAGGTATTACAAGTAATCCTGCATTTTGGGAGCGTAGTGCTCTGTTAGGATAATACGGTAGTATCAGATCTTTTAAATAAAAAGGAGCCTGATTGTTTAGAGCTTTGTAAGTAAGAAGAAGGATTTTAAACTTAATTCTAAACTCTATGGGAAGCCAATGAAGGGAGGCCAGAACCGGAGAGATATGATCTCTCTTTCTAGTACCTATTAAAACTCTTGCTGCAGCATTTTGGATCAGCTGAAGACTTTTTAAAGATGTTTTAGGACAGCCTGATAATAAAGAATTACAATAATCTAATCTCGAGCTAACAAAAGCGTGGATCAGTTTCTCAGCATCACTCTGAGACAAGATGCTCCTAATCTTGGCAATATTACGCAAATGATAGAAGGTAGTCTTAGAAACAAATTTAATATGTGAATTGAAAAACAGATCTTGATCAAAAATAATTCCAACGTTCCTCACAGAGCTATTAAGAGAAAGAGTAACCACATCCAAACTGAAAGTTTGATTTGGAAAGGAATTTCTAAGGTTTTTTGGACCAACAAGAATGACTTCAGTCTTATCTGAATTTAATAGCAGGAAATTACAAGTCATCCAAGCTTTGATTTCCTTAAGACAGGCTTCTAACTTGGCTAATTGATTACTATCATCTGGCTTCATTGACAGGTATAATTGTGCGTCATCTGCATAACAATGAAAATGTATACAGTGCTTTCTAATAATGTTGCCTAACGGAAGCATATATAAACTAAAAAGAGTAGGGCCTAGCACAGATCCCTGTGGAACTCCATGACTAAGCTTTGAGTTGAAAGAAAACTCATTATTTACATGAACAAACTGGAACCTATCAGATAAATAAGATCTAAACCACTGCAACGAAGTTCCATTAAGTCCAACATAGTGTTCTAATCTATCAAGTAGAATATTATGATCGATAGTATCAAAAGCTGCACTAAGGTCTAAAAGGACAAGTACAGAAACCAGTCCATTATCAGATGTGATGAGGAGGTCGTTAGTGACCTTCGCTAAGGCTGTTTCAGTACTATGATGGATTCTAAACCCAGATTGAAACTCTTCAAGTAAACCATTTCCCTGCAGGTGGTCAAATAATTGCGTAGCAACAACTCTTTCTAAGATTTTTGAAATGAAAAGGAGATTAGAGATTGGTCTATAGTTAGCTAAAGCTCCTGGATCTAGCGTTGGCTTTTTGAGTAAGGGTTTAATTACAGCCGTTTTAAAAGCCTGTGGTACATGGCCTAAAGTTAATGAAGAATTGATTATATGAAGAATAAAGCTACCAATAAGTAGGAAGACTTCTTTAAATAACCTGGTAGGAATAGGGTCTAAAAGACAAGTTGAAGGTTTGGATGAGGAAACTATTTTGTCTAACTCACAAAGGTCAATTGGAGTAAACTCATCAAGACAGACATCAGTTGAAGGAGTTGTAGTAGTTACAGTATTTAAGTTAACTGTGGGAAGAATCTGATTGATTTTATCTCTGATGGATGAAATTTTATTCTTGAAAAAGTTCATAAAGTCCTGACTAGTAAGCTCTAAGGGAATGCTAGGATTGACAGAGTCCTGACTCTTTGTCAACCTGGCTACAGTGCTGAAAAGAAACCTGGGATTATTCTTGTTCTCTTCTATTAATGCAGAGTAATAACTCGTTCTAGCTTTTCTAAGAGATTTTTTATAAATTAAAAGATGATTTCTCCAAGCTAAAGAGATTTCATCTAAATTAGTGGAGCACCATTTTCTTTCTAATTGACGAGTCTTCTGTTTTAAGCTACGAGTTTCTATGTTGAACCAAGGAGTTAGAAATCTCTGATTAGACTTTTTCCTTTTTGAAGGGGGCCATCAAGTCTAGAGTCTGATGCAGAGAAGCTGTAACACTATCCACCATGTTATCAATTACAGAAGGAGCAAGCTGTCTATAGCTTATTTCCGTTGTGTTGACACATGGCATAGAGGAAACAATCTGCATAAATTTGGTAACAGTATCATCTGAGAGGCATCTACTGTAATAATATTTTTCTTTAGGAGCCAAATAGTCAGAAATAGTAAAATCAAAGGTTAACAGACAATGGTCTGACAGTACAGGGTTATGAGGAGACACTACAAGATTTTCTGTTTCTATGCCATATGTCAGAACAAGGTCCAATGTATGGTGGAGGTAATGAGTAGAATTTCCTACTTTCTGAGAAAACCCAATCGAGTCTAATATTGAATTAAATGCCACATTAAGGCAGTCACTATCTACATCCACATGTATATTAAAGTCCCCTACTATAATTATTCTATCAGATTTCAGCACTAAATCAGCTAAGAAATCAGCAAATTCGGATAAAAATTCTGAGTAGGTTGATGGGGGACGATAAACTATGACAAATAAAATTGGGTTTAACCTAAAATTGCTGAAGTGCCCAATACTGAGGACCAGGCCCTCAAAGGAATTATAACATGTTTTTTGCTTTACATTAACTAGTAATTTGGAATGGTAAATTGTTGCTACTCCTCCTCCACAACCAGAACTTCTGGGATTTTGACAGTTTAAATAACCAGAGGGAGTTGATTCATTTAAACCAACATAATCCTCTTGCCCTAACCAAGTCTCTGTAAGGGAAATTAAATCAATCTGATGATCAATTAACAGATCATGGACTAACAGAGACTTGGGAGTTAGAGATCTAATATTTAATAAACCACATTTAATTTTTAAATTATGAGGAGGAACAGAGGCCAAATCATTCAATTCAGAGGCTTTATGCTTAATTTGAGTTTTACCAATATTTTGCTTAATCACTTTGGGATGCTTATATATTATATTTTTATTTACTTTGGAGGGAGCAGACAATGATTCTCTGATGGGGAAGACAGGGGCTAAGCTGAGGGGTGGTGGATGAAGAGGAGCTGCAGAGAGGCGTGTAAGACTGCGACTCTGCTTCCTGGTCCCAACTCTGAGTAGTCAATGTTTTGGAAATTTGGATAAAAAAGATGCCAGATTGTTAGATAAATGAGAAGCACCATCCAAAGTGGGATGAATGCTGTCTCGTCTCATAAGACCATGTTTTCCCCAAAAAGAGCTCCAATTGTCAATGTAGCCCACGTTATTTGCAGGACACCACACAGACAGCCAGCGGTTCTAGGATGACGAGCGGCTAAACATGTCATCACTGGTCAGATTGGGGAGGGGCCCAGAGAATACTACAGTGGCAGACATCGTTTTTGCAAAGTCACACACCGATTCTACATTAAGTTTCGTGACTTCCGACTGCCGGAGACGGCTGTCATTAATGCCAGCGTGAATAACAATTGTGGAGTATTTACAGTTACTTTTAGCCAGCATTTTCAAATTTGACTCGATGTCGCCTGCTCTGGCCCCAGGAATGCATTTGACTATGGCCGCTGGAGTCTCTAGGTTCACATTTCTGACTACAGAGTCGCCAATGATCAGAGTTTTTTCCTCAGCGGGTGTGTCGCTGAGCGGGGAAAAACGATTAGAAACGTGAACAGGTTGGTGGTGTACCAGGGCTTTGCGACTAGGCTTCCTTCTCACCGTCACCCACCCAGTCTCCTCGCTGCTGAGGAGAGCCGGAGGACTGCTAACAGGGGGGCCTAAGCTAGCTAGCTCCGCTGCAGCTAAGGGGCGTCCGTCAAGAGTAACTGGCGCAGACGGTGTTTCAATGCAGCGGAGCCGGGATTCCAAATCAGACAACCTCGCCTCAAGCGCCTCAAAAAGACAACATTTATTACATTTACCGTTATCACTAAAAGAAGCAGAGGTGTAGCTAAACATCTGACAGAGAGAGCACACCAGAGGAGGAGAGGAAGGAGAGCTAGTAGCCATCGCTAGTGGCTAACCCAAAGCTCAGGAGAGTGAGGAGAGCAAACCACACAGACAGACAGCAAAACAGGAAGTGACAATACGTTACCACAAGGAAGTGATGATCAGTCCCGGTGTACCCCGACGCTCAGTCGGGGTACACCGTGGGTGCAGCGCTGGCTCCGTCGGGGTCCACCAAGGGTGCAGCACTGGCTCAGTCGGGTTCCACCGAGGGTGCAGCGCTGGCTCAGTCGGGGTCCACCGAGGGTGCAGCGTTGTCCCTGCTGGGGTCCACCGCGGGGGTTTTAGGGCTCCTGTCAGAGGTCGTGGTGGGAGCTGCAGATCCCCCACTGCCCAACACCATTGTGGTCCCCGCCCCTTTTTTTCCCCCCTTCTCTCCTCCACCAAACACCATTGGGGTCCCCTTCATCCGGTCCGGCTTCCTGCCATTGAGCCTCCCAGTGGGAAAGCCACCTCCGGGTTCACCCCTCCGGTCCTGGTGGCTTAAAGACACTGGCCGACCACCCGAAAGACTTAATTACCGGATGTGGGATTTCGGTCAGCCGCCTGAACGTTTTCCCTTTATTTGGAGTCAGGATGCCAGTAGGCCACCAGAACTGCCCTTTTGCCTTACCTGCCGGTATTCCTTGTACTAGTTCATTCACTGTGTTTTTCTTGCTTATTGGTAATTTTTTTTGTATAGATGTCTGTGAGTTGAAGGTATATTTTTTTCAGTTTGCCTTGTAGCAGGGTTACTTGTGGTTATATTTTTGTATTTACAGTCTATGATTACTTTGCTCTTTGGCATTTCTGTAAAAAAAAAAGGGAGGAAGTTTCATTTTGTATTGGTGGTTTTGTAGTTAGCCATCTGTATTTATAGTGTTTGGCTATGCATATCTTTGTGTCTGGACTTTTTTGATTATTGCCGTTGGTATTTCTGTAAGAAGGGAAAGAAGAAAAGGTAATGTAGTTCGATGATATTCATGAGTCCTTCATTAATTTTTTTTTTCTGTCCTTCATTCTCTCTGAGTGTTTAGTTGCGTCTCTTTTGACCTTGAAGTGGTGTAGTCAACTGTTTCCCATTGGTAATCAAAAAATTGTGTTATTTTGTTATTTTGTACCCTTTGATGTATTTCTTGAAGTTTTTTGTGTATCTTGCAGTTTGGCCCTTTTTGGGCTGCAGCGAAGTTTTGTATTGATACGTTTATTTTGTGTTAAGAGTTTTTGAGAATTTCTTTTGCCTTATGTGTTAGTATCTTGCTGTTTAGCTTTTCTGAGTATTTTCCATTTTTTTGTGTCATGTCCTCCTGGCCTGTATCCCCCCCCCCCACCCCCCCGTGGTTGAGTTTAATAGTTTTTCTGGTTGGGGTGGGGGGTCCCTTTTTGCCTGGATGTCACAGTGGGATGCCTGGAATGCATCCCTTAAACGGGGGGCACTGTGGTGATCTGAGTGCGGAGCAGATCCACACTCGAGTCACTCAGTATTTTCCCTTTTCTTTGTATTTCTAGTCCCGCTTAGTATTATTTGTAATATTTCCTGGTGCTTTTACTGTGACAGCACCGCGGACAGACTTCCGGCTGTCAAACCGGCTCGCGGGCTGCCACAGCTGATTGTAATTCTGTGATTATGTTTCTCTCCTCACCTGGGGCTCATAAGCTCGGTTTAGTATTTAAGGTCATGGCTGAGGCTGACTCCTCGCTGCGACCTCGCCTTATGCAGACTGGAGTCCCCACGCCCGGCTCCAGTTCTTGATTTACAGTGCAAGGTTTTGGCCTGGCTGTTATATGTAAGTGACTCTTTGATCCTTTATGTGCTTAGTTATTTTACCCTCCAGGGTCACCTGTGTTTATAGTTGTTTACATTTTGCCCCTCGTGGCTTGTTCTTTTGTTAATAAATCAACAAACTCACTGTTGGCATTTGGTACCTCATTCCTGCCCTGCAATGGGCAAACATGACATTCTTGAATTGACTTTTTTTGATAATCCTCAAGAATACAGTCATCACTGTTGTTCATGCACCTTTTTCTACCACATTTTTTCCCCCAATTAGCTTTCCATTAATATGCTTTGATACAGCACTCTGTCAACAGCCAGCCTTTTCAGCTTTGGCCTTCTGTGTCTTACCTTCCTTGTGGTGTGTGTTATGTCTGTAATTACCTGCTAAGACAGAAGAGGCAAGGTGACTGGGAACAGCTTTATTGAGCTCACTTTTACTAACAGCCACTGACAGATTGTCAGCTAAGCTCACGTGAGAACAGAGTGTGATAAGATGGTCGACCCAGCCTTGTATAGGGCGGGGCGGAGGCGCCACCTGAAGGTGTGTGTCCATCTTACGCTTTCCATATCTCACATTTTCCCTCCCCTTAAAAAAAAGTCCAAAACTACTCACTCAATTAGACCCTCCCCAATTTGGGACGTGAATCATACACTAACAAACGAAAACTAATATTTCTAAATGGCCTATCACATTCACACATCATCATCATCATCATAGCAGTCTGTCGTGGGCGACAATGACTGTTTCATTTAGGTCTGATCAGATTCCTCCACACAGCTCTGTCCTTAGCCTTCCGCTGCCAGGAACTCCTGTCTATATTCAACTTCTTCAAGTTTCTTTTTACTGTGTCTTTAAATCTGAGCCTTGGTCTACCCTGATTGCGTGTGGTCCTCCATTGATGGTAGACCAGCTCGTTTCAACACTTCTTTGTTGGTTATCTTGTCTTTCCATGAGATGTTCATCATGGCTCGAAGGTGTCTCATCATGTACACATGGAGTTTCTTCATCTGCACTCTGTAGACAGTCCAAGTTTCAGCACCGTACAATAGAGTAGCCAGTACTGTTGCTCTGTACACTTTGCATTTCACATGGATAGACACATGTTGATTGTTCCACAGTCTCTCCCTCAAGTTTCCAAACACAGCGCTCGCTCTTCCCATTCTGAGAGATAGTTCATCCTCCAGCCGAGCATTCTCTGAAACAGTACTCCTGAGATACTTGAAAGTCTTGCACTTGACTAGTGGCTCTGTACCAATGCTGATCTCTTCTGGTAGTGATGTTGATAACTGGAACTTTGGTGGTTGATAAAGGCACTCTGTCTTCTTGATGTTGATTTTGAGGCTGAATTGGCTAGCTGCTCTTGCAAATTTCTCGACTAAAGATTGCATATCTTCCACACTGTGTGCAACTAGAGCACTGTCGTCAGCAAAGAGCATTTCTCTTACTACCTTATCAATGTCTTACTCTTGGCTTTAAACTGTGCCACAACAAAACCTAAAATAGGGAGGACAGGTGGACTGCCGTCCTGCCCACATAGCAAGGTGGATTATTCTGGCACCTGCTGGGGTAAATTAGAGTCCATTAATAACTGAAATTGCATGCCGTGTTCCTAAACTAAAACAAAACAAAAAAAATAATCCCTTATATAATATTCTTAATAACCTTAACATTCAATACATAACAATCTCTTTTTCTTTTTCTTTTAAACAACCACACCAACACAACAACAACTACAGAACTTCAATGTATATTATGTACAACCCAAGTCTTTAAACAAGAGGACATAACTGGCTTGGGGGCCCAGGGCACCCTCTCCGCAGATGCACCCCTGGAAACTGCCGGTCTTCAGGGTGGTGGCTGACCCTCCGGACGCTGAAGTCGCTCCTCCTCACTCTCGACCTCGTCCCACGTCCAGCCTCATCCCCCGAAGTCTCCTCCCCGACACACCGAGGCCGATTTGCATGCCACACTGTGGCATGCAAATCTCTGATGGCCGTCAGAGAGCCTGAAGTGCGCTGCGCCCAGTTTGTCCACTATTCGCAGACACTCCCAATGCTCTTCAGGTTGTCGTCTGACCCATTTTTGCCACGGACGTTCCTCATCTTGGCCCCAAACCCAATCCAGGACCTTCAACAGGGCCTGGCTCTGCTTGAGATGTCGTCGTCGACCATGCTACTCCACTGTGCTTCTCGGTCCTGCCCCAACCTCTTCTAATGCTGGTGTAACATGCCCCCTTGTAGCTGCCAACCCTCCGTCCCATTGCGGCCAAACCCTGGAGGCATCCAGGGCTAACCCATCACTGCCACTCGCCGGCACTGGCTCTGAGTAAAATTGGTCTTGCTTGACCTCCATGGCATCCGGTAGTTCTTCATCCCACACCACATCTTCATCAGTTGCCAGAATCGGGGGGTTCCACTGGCCACAGCCCAACCACTCCTCCCCAGCGTCATCTTTAATGGCAAAACCCAGTCCGTAAAATAAATCACAGCCCATGATATTATCACCCCGTGCTGTTACATGGAACGTGGAGTCCTTCACCATCGTGGACTTGTACTGAACAGTCAGCTCCAAAGTCCCGACCATGTCCAGCCTTCCACCTCCATAACTGTACAACGGCGCTGGATTGCTGCTAACTCTTTGGTGGGGAAAAAAATCTCTTCACCATGGCTCAGTTCAGCAGAGAACCCTCCGCTTCCGTGTCAGTCAACAGTGGCACCTCCACGTCATCCAGCCTCACCGTGAAAAACGTGTACCTGTTCATGTCTAGGACCACCATGTGGATGGTTGTCTAGGGCGGGCGGAGCAATTTCTTCCATGGGCTCTCCGGTTTAACTTCATGGCACATCCTGGCAAAATGGTCCAAGCGACCACATCTGTTACACCGTGGTCCTCTCGCCGGGTAGTTCTTAGCCTTTTTCTGATGCATCTTAGGCCCACAACCCATACAGAGGGACTTGCCCGGGGCCAACCCCTGGCTCGTAGCATTGGCTTCTGTCTCCTTGCCGTCCCAGCTATCCTCACTGGGACCAGCGCAGCAATGTAATTCTGCAGCAACGTAATTCTGAAAAGCCTCATACTGTGGAAGATGTGTTCAATGACGAGACATGAGTGTATTCCTCAGGTTCGGCTTTATTGCAGAACACAATCATCCAACATTCTCAAAAAGCAAGAAGAGGCAGAATCATGTTACAGCACACTCTTATACCTCCGGGGGATTAAGAACTCAAGTCACATGGTGCTTCTGCAAACATTCAATCACAATGCAAGTCTCTGAAGATTCACCATTGTCTCTTATTCTCTGGTGTTCCGGGAAACCCCCCAGGGCCTCCTCTCTGAGACAAGGGTCCGACTTCACACCTCCTCGACATCTCCTGTCGGCCCCCGTCGATCCAGACTTTTTGTTCCTCCAGACGTGAAGCCCCATTCCACATAAGCCATACATTTGTGGGAGATATGAACCAGACATATGTGCCACACTCTTGTGGGAAATATGAACCAAACATATGTGCCACATGACCCCCCCCCCCCAAACGTCTGCATGGGACAAACATACTCATAAATGCATAACATAAAAGACATTACCACATAACCAACAATCAATCCCCCAATCTCTTAGGTCTGAGCTTCCTGCCGAATCTGCTGTAAGCCGGCTTCGCTGCGTCTGCAGTGTCTCCTCGCACCTGGGGATTAGATTTGTTAGCACATCTCTGTGGGAGCTCTGGAGCATGCCTTCTCGGTGGCCTGCCCCGGCGGGGGGCTTTCGCCAACTGCACTCGTTCATCAGCCAGGACAAAAGCGGGCTTGAGTCTGTTTATGCAAATTAGCTCCCTTCTGCCCCCCAAATCTAGCAAAAAATGCTTCTCATTTTTTTCCAGCACCCTGAATGGTCCATCGTAAGGCAGACGCAGCCCTGGGCGTTGTGCATCATGTCTAACAAAAACAAACTCTGTGTTTTTCAAAGCCTCTGGCACAAAAAACGCGTGGAAAACTGTGATGCACTGGGCCAGGCAGCGTGTTTGATCCTGTGCCGCTCTGTAACAGCTGAGCGGGGGGGCAATTTGGCGCAGGATTTTCCGGAAGAAATTCCCCCGGCAAACGGAGAGGTTGTGCGAACACTAACTCCGCTGGGGAGGCCTGCAAATCCTCCTTAGGTGCAGAACGCAACCCCAATAAAACCCATGGCAGTTTGTCCACCCAATTTGTATCCGTGAGCGATGCTCTGAGGGCTGCTTTCAATGACCTATGAAAGCGTTCACATAAACCGTTGGCCTGCGGGTTATACGCGGTAGTGCGGTGTACCTTCACCCCTAAGCTGCGGGCCATAGACAACCACAGTTCGGAAACAAATTGAGGGCCTCAGTCTGACGTTATATCCGACGGAACTCCAAAACGCGCGACCCAAGCTGTTAAAGACGTGCACGCAACCTCTTCCGCCGTTGTTGACGCC
This sequence comes from Pholidichthys leucotaenia, assembly GCA_020510985.1. NCBI lineage: Eukaryota > Metazoa > Chordata > Actinopteri > Cichliformes > Pholidichthyidae > Pholidichthys > Pholidichthys leucotaenia. The sequence goes on from CM035836.1 coordinate 311,532,631, forward strand.
AGAGGTACCGCTTCCGGCCAACGTGTGGTGCGGCCCACCATCGTCAAAAGGTGTGTGTGCCCTTGAGACGAGGGAAGCGGGCCCACCAGATCAACATGCACATGATCGAACCGTTTAGCCGGGATGTGAAAAGGCTCCAAAGGGGCCCTCGTGTGCTTGTGTATCTTAGCCCTCTGGCACGCTACACAGGCTGCTGCCCATTCCTTGACCTGTTTGCGCAACCCCGGCCAGACAAATTTCTCCCCCACCATCTTGACCGATGCGTGCACCCCCGGGTGCGCCAGCGAATGGACCGAGTCAAAAACGCGGTGGCGCCACGCGGCTGGAACCACGGGACGAGGCCGACCCGTGGAGACATCGCATATTAAGGGGGGCATACCTATTTGCTGCACCCTGTGCTCCAGCCTTAACCCTGTTGGTCCAGACTGGAGCGCGCGCACATCCGCGTCACCAACCTGCTCCGCAGTCATGTCTGCATAATCCAAACCTACGTGGACCGGGGCTGCGCGCGCTCCCGCGTCACAGCTCTGGCCCACAGCCACCGAGTCTGCCCCCACGTGGCCTGGCGTTGCCACAGCACGTGAGAGACAGTCTGCCACTACATTGTGTTTGCCTGCGACATGCTGGATATCGGTGGTGAACTCCGATATTGCGGCTAGCTGTCTTTGTTGTCGGCCTGACCAAGGTTCTGAGATCTTGGCCATCGCAAAAGTTAACGGTTTGTGGTCCACGAAAGCGGTGAAACGATGCCCTTCCAGCCAGAACTGGAAATGGCGGATGGCCAAGTGTAGGGCTAAAAGCTCCCTGTCAAACGCGCTGTATTTACGCTCGTTATCGCGCAAGGACTTGCTAAAGAACGCGAGCGGCTGCCAGGTCCCTGCCACACACTGTTCAATGACTGCCCCCACCGCTAGGTCTGAAGCGTCGGTGGTGAGCGCCAAACGGGCTGTTGGAACCGGGTGCGCTAACAAAACGGCGCTTGCAAGGGCTGATTTGACCTGGGAGAAAGCGCGCTCCCGCTCCGGAGACCATTCGACCTTATTCGTGGGTTTTTGTTTTTTTATTGCCGCGTACAGTGGCTGCATAAGCCGCGCTGCGCTCGGAAGGAACCGGTTGTAAAAATTAACCATTCCTAGGAACTCCTGCAGCGCTTGTATCATTTGAGGTCAGGGGAAATCTGTTATTGCGCGCACTTTCTCCGGCAGGGGAACCGCTCCTTCTGGCGAAACGCGATGCCCCAAAAAATCGATTTGCGCCACCCCGAACTGGCACTTCACTGGGTTAATTATCAACCCGTGCTCTGCCAGTCTCCGAAAAACCGCTGTGAGGTGGGTTTCGTGTTCGTCCTCGGACATGCTGGCTACCAATATGTCATCTAAATAGACGAACACGAAAGGCAGGTCGCGTAAAACAGCATCCATCATGCGTTGGAAAGTTTGCACGGCGCCCTTTAACCCAAACGGCATGCGCAAAAACTCAAAAAGCCCAAACGGAGTTATTACCGCGGTTTTGGGAATATCCTGCGCGCGCACGGGGACTTGATGGTAGCCGTGCACCAAGTCTATTTTAGAAAAAATGCGCGCCCCCGCCAAATGAACTGAGAAATCCTGGATGTGCGGAATCGGGTAGCGGTCGTGTGCTGAGACGTTGTTCAACCTGCGGAAATCGCCACAAGGTCGCCACGAGCCATCAGCCTTTGGGACCATGTGTAATGGGGAAGCCCAGGGGCTGTTCGAGCGTCTAATTATGCCCAGTTTTTCCAGGTTGGCAAATTCCTCGCGCGTTATTGCCAGTTTAGCTGAGTCCAAGCGCCGGGCTTTTGCAAAAACGGGCGGCCCAGTGGTGGTGATAAAATGCTCCACCCCGTGTTTGGCCACTGTCGCTGAAAACTTTGGGACTGTGAGTGCTGGAAAGTGAGTGAGCAGAGCATGAAACTTACCACCCGCGGCTGTGACGTTGGCGTGTGCAGTCGGCGGAGCCACCCGAGCTGTGCAGGGAATAGAATGAAAAGAAAGTGCATTAACCAGACGTCTATTAGCAAGTTCAACCAATAAACCATGTGAGCACAAAAAATCAGCCCCTAACATGTTAAAACTGACTGCCGCTACAATAAAGGTCCACTCGAATGAACGGCCCTGTAAGGACAGACGCATGGTCGTCTCACCGAAGGTCTTAATCGCTGAGCCATTCGCTGCTGATACTGACACCCAGGGAGCTTTAGATGGCATCAGCCGTTCCGCGTAGGTAGGCGTGACGAAACTCAGCTGGGAGCCCGTGTCCACGAGGAATTGTTTCCCCGAGTGTGCATCTGTCAGGTAAAGCAGCTTATTTTCTTCTCCGAGGGACGCAGCTGCTACCGGCCCCCAGTCTTGGCGTTTCCCTGACGCTTGAAGCGGCACGGTGGGAGACATCTGTGTGCCCTCTCCGCAAAACGGCGGTGGTAGAAACACAGGCCGTCTTCAGCTTCGCGTCGCCTGACGCCTGTCGCCGCTGTCGTCGGTTCGTCTGGTGCCGCCACCTCTGGCTCCAAACCATCTCCGGGCGCCGTCCTCTGCTCAGCTGCCGCGGCCGAAACCGCGCTCCGCTTGTGGGCGTCGACGAGTCACTGCGCCTCCTTGCCGAGCCCCTAGTAGTCCCGCTTGGCCAATCGGGGTGAGTCTGCCAAGGTCACTCTCACTGCTGGCGGCAGAGTCCGGAGGAAAAGGTGGGCGAAAATAAATTCGCCATCCTCGGAGTCTTTCAGCCTCAGCATCTTCACCATCAGGTCTGCCGGTCTGTCGTTCTCCGACTCCGTCAACTCTAGGAGCCCCTCTGCTCGCTGTTGCACCGAGGAGGTGAAATGGCTGATCAGCGCCTCCTTCAATGTGCCGTACTTGTCGGTGTCCGGTGGGTGGTTAACCAGGTCTTCCACCCTCTGGACCGTGTGACTGTCCAGCATCGCCACCACATGGTAGAACCTCGTTTCATCCTTTGAGATTCTCCGGAGGTTGAACTGCGCCTCAACCGCACTAAACCAGGAGCGCGGGCTGTGCTGCCAGAAATCGGGCAGCCGGAGCGTGGAGGCAGCCATCAGGCCGGCCTCTGATGAGCTCCGCTCGGGAGAATTCTCTCTGCTCATTCTTTGTCGTGGGTCACCAGTGTGGAAGATGTGTTCAATGACGAGACATGAGTGTATTCCTCAGGTTCGGCTTTATTGCAGAACACAATCATCCAACATTCTCAAAAAGCAAGAAGAGGCAGAATCATGATACATCACACTCTTATACCTCCGGGGGATTAAGAACTCAAGTCACATGGTGCTTCTGCAAACATTCAATCACAATGCAAGTCTCTGAAGATTCACCATTGTCTCTTATTCTCTGGTGTTCCGGGAAACCCCCCAGGGCCTCCTCTCTGAGACAAGGGTCCGACTTCACACCTCCTCGACATCTCCTGTCGGCCCCCGTCGATACAGACTTTTTGTTCCTCCAGACGTGAAGCCCCAATCCACATAAGCCATACATTTGTGGGAGATATGAACCAGACATATGTGCCACACTCTTGTGGGAAATATGAACCAAACATATGTGCCACAATACCACCTAGACCAGGGCACCAGCGGTTCTCCGGGCGCCTCGAGGAAAGGGCAAATAGGGACCATGCACGCCTCCTTGGTTTTATCCGACATTGCCAATGTTATGACTGTAATTACCTGCTAAAATAGAAGAGGCGAGGTGACTGGGAACACAGCTTTGAGCTCACTTTCATTGACACCCACTGACAGTGTCAGCAAAGCTCAGGCGAGAACAGAGTGGTAAGATGGTCGACCCGGCCTTATAATGGGCGGGGCAGAGGCGCCACCTGGAGGTGCGTGTCCATCTTACACTTTCCATATCTCACAGTGTGTGTCCATGATTGTCTTCTGGACATCCTTCAAGTCAGTTGTCTTTCTCATGAATGTGGTTGAGTGTACTGGACTAATTAGGAGGCATGAATAATCAGAATAGATTTCAGAACTTCACAGAGCTGTGAATGAATCCGAGGAGTCACTGATGTTATTGAATAATTCTGATTTAATATGCCTAAACATTTTTTCATTTTTGAAATCCCTATATGTTATAAAATATATATAAACATCATTGAAAAGGATTTGAAGTTGAACTATTTTGTTCTTTCATTTTCACTGTATTTTTAGTTTACAGAATTTTAACAGGAAACCAGCAGCATGACAGAAGAGATATTTTACAAAATATTTAAAATCTGTCTTTTACACTGACATCATTTTTCAAAATTCTAATATTAAAAATAAAATAAATTCAAGCTAAACTATGAAAGCCTTGCAACGGTCAGAGATGTTAAAAAAAAAAATCAGATAAACAGAAAACAAAGTGTGGTTTGTTTTTGTTCTGAAATTCCGGACCGGAAGTGCTGCTGTGACGTACAGGGGCGTTGACGTGTCCAGGTGAGCTCGCGCTGTCATGGGGATCGTCTTCTCTGAGGTAAAAGCAAACAAAACCTTAATTTTCCTGTTTTTGTTTTCTTAAACTTTAAAACTTTAATCCGCTGATTGAAAGTCTTTTATTCTGACAGGAAAGAAAACAGTCCACTTCCTTTAAGACGCGTGGGCGCCTGAGTTTAGAAAGCCGCAGGCTACAGGCAAGAGATAAAGAAAAGGAAAAAATACAGCGCTGAAAGCCTAAAATTTTAAAAATTAGAGCTATTGGTGTAAATATTACTAAAAAAATATTGGTTAAATCTGCTTTTGTGTAACTGCTGGAATTACTGTTTCTTTAATAAATGCAGGAAGAGATTAAATATGGTTGGAAATATTTGTTTAAACTTAAATTCCTGCAGTTTTTTAGACATTTTAGAAATATTTCCAGTAAATATGAAGAAAGTTTTGAAAAAATCAGTTACATTTCTATAATTATTCCATTATCCAGAGTTCTGATAACACAAAAAAGAAAAACAATACTAATCTCAAGGGAAAAAAAACAATAAAAAAAACAAACAAACCTGTTTGACCATGGAAAATAGAGATAACTGGTTTTAAAATTATCTATATTGTGTTTCATTTATGAAATTCTATCACTACAATAAAGAATTCTTAAGATTTTATTGTTGTCTTTTTTACTATTTATTGACAATTATAAGAACACACAAGCAGAGACTTCTCAGTAACTCGGTACACAACAAAAAACTAATCCCGTTTAAGCAGAGAGCATCTAGGAAAAGAAAACAACAAGAAATAAGGAGAAATTAAGCTACAGGGTCAAACCCAAATTTTAACTTCAACTTTTCTAAATTTCTAGAACAATAAAAAATTATATTAAAACTTTCTTTTTTGTTTCCAAGTTTCAATGATTTCCTGAACAGAATAAGTTTGTTTTTCCAATAATGGGGTTTAGTTTTAAAGTAATGACATCAATATTTTTTTTTAAAAAAAATCCCTTTAAAAGAAAGTTGTTAATAGCAAAGTCTACCTTCTTCATTTCATTAAAGGCATCAAACCACATTGTTAACATTTAGCGGTGACAATATAATATTTCTCGATTGTAGCCAATCCTATGTCCATCTAGAAACGATGTACAAAGTCACATATAAGAAACAGGTGATCTAAATGTTTGATTTTTCTCTCACAGAATACAGTTGTTTGCCTCCAGAATAAATTTGTCTTAAAAGATCATTTGTGGGGTAAATCTCATTTAAAATTTTAAAGTTAACTTTTATAACCTGGAGTGGAAAGGAGATATACTTTTTCCTAATTCTTTGGATATCATCTAATTCATAATTTTTAAAACATAGTTCCTTCTAATTTAGTTTACAAACATTTCTTTTACAAGAAAGTTCCTCAGTCTTATTGGTTTGTTCTTCTTTTGTAACAAAAATCTATGCCATACTGAAAGTTTTTTTTTCCCCAGACATGGAACAGTGTAAGCGTAGCATGTATTCTTTCACCATTAATCTAAACCAAACTGGTACAGGACTTGCAGCCTTTTATAGTCTTGATTAGGACTGGAGTTCTAATTTTGCACAAAAATCCTTATAAATGAACATATTTCCATCATATTTCATGAAATGAGTAACTGACCACACACCTTGAGAATTCCACTCCTCCATATACACATACAGTTGAAAAAAGATGTTTACATACAGTATACTGTATTTTAAAAAAAAAAATTTTTTCCTGACTGACATTAAATCAGACTAAACGTTTCCTGTTTTAGGTCAGTTAGGATTACTAAAATTATTTCTATCTGCTAAATAATTTCTATATTTATTAAATAATTTTTTAGAGATTTTTTTTATTACTTTAAAGTCAGAAGTTTACATACATTAATATCAGGAAGAGAATTGTGGACCTCCACAAATCTGGTTCATCCTTGGGTACAATTTTCAGATGCCTGAAGGTGTCACATTCATCTGTCCAAACAATTATATACAAGTATAAACACCATGGGACTATCCAGCCATCATACAGCTCAGGAAGGAGACGGGTTCTGTGTCCCAAGATGAATGTGTTTTGGTGCAAAATGTGCATATCAACCCCAGAACAAAAGCAAAAGACCTTGTGAAGATGCTGGCTGAAGCTGGTAAAAGAGTGTCATTATCCACAGGGAAACGAGTCCTGCATCAACATGGGCTGAAAGGCCACTCAGTGAGGAAGAAGCCATTACTCCAAAAGCAACATAAAAAGCCAGATTACAGTTTGCAAATGCACACAGGGATAAATACCTTAATTTTTGGAGACATGTCCTGTGGTCTGGTGATATTAAAATTGAACTGTTTGGCCATAATGACCATTTGGAGGAAAAAGTAGAAAACTTGCAAGCCTGAGAACACCATCCCAACTGTGAAGTATAGGGGTAGCAGCATCATGTTGTGGGGCTGTTGTGCTGCAGGAGGGATTGGTGCACTTCACAAAATAGATGGCATCGTAAGGAAAGAACAAAGCTACCAAATACTAAAGAAATGTATGTAAACTTTAAAGAAATTAATAAAAAATTTCTCTAAAAAAATATTTAGTAGATAAAAATAATTTTGGTAATCCAAACTGACCTAAAATAGGAAAAGTTTAGTCTGATTTAATGTCAGACAGTGAGAAAAAAAAGGTTATGTGTCTACAGTGTATGTAAATGTCTAGTTTCGACTGCATTTGTATCTGTTACACCCATGGGTGTTATAAGATAAAATAAGCCTTTATTAGTCCCACAACGGGGAAATTCCAGGATTGCAACAGCACAGGGATAGCAACACTCAGAGCAACAATCAGAAGGCAAGAAAAAAAAAGCAAGAGCAGCTAATATACATATGTACATATTACTATAAATATATATATATATATATACACACAGACACACAGTGTCTGTGTGTATATGAGGTGTGAAATTACATAATATGTATATTCACTTCCAGTACAACAGAACTTGCTGGTGAAAAGCAGAAAGTTGGACTGGAAATGAATGATTATTAAAGTCACAACATAATAAAAATTCTATACCACCTACTTTATGAAAAATTTAATTGGGGATACTGAACTAGTGGGAGTGTGCATTTTTAAAAAAAGCTTTTTAACCATTTGAGCTTCAGAACCCGAAAAGGATTTAGCGGAAGAAGATGAATGAATGAATGAATGAATGAACTCTATTCATGGTATCAAAATCAACTGCAGTCAGACCTCCATTCTGAAAATTGTTAACTAAATTGTCCTAATTTAAAGACAGTTATTTCTTCATATGAATTTAAAGTTGATATAATTGATTTTTATCAGTATACTGTAGATAAGGAGAGGGCAGGGTATATTAGTTTGGAAAGACTATCCATTTTAGATAATAAAATTCTAAAGACTCTGATGAAGCTTCTCAGTCATCCAGGTGAGTAAGAATACTGTATAAAAATTCAGTCAACTGGATTCAAGTATTTTTTTTTACTTCTAAAATGTTTCACTATTCATCCAAATAGCTTCATCAGTTAGGAAGGAAAGTACAAAAGGATGTTAACACATATACTACCAATAATAGTCGTAACTATGATGACAACACAGAAATTCTGTGAAAAATAAACTAGACATTATTTCAATTAGTTTTTTTTTTTAAATTAATCCATAGGGACCCTGAAAAAAAGGCTTGTTTTCCGGCTCACCTCGAGCTGCTAGCCACAGCCACCCTCTTTCTTTCAGATCCTCTTGGTAACTTTTCAGCAAAAAAGTCTGCAGCCTTGCAGACTGGGCCTTTATTCTATCACCCAATTTCTTCCTTTACCCTCCTTTGTGTAAGCAGAATGACATGTCTGTTTTTATTTTCCATCTTTCTTCCTTGCCTATGCATCATATCCACCGTGATTTCTATCTTTGAGCTCATGCCTGGAGCAATCCTGCAGAAAATGTAGATCACATGAGCCCTGATGTCCTCGTCCTTTTCTTTTTTAAGCTTTTAATGCAGAAAGTACACCATCTAATTCAGTATCTTTCTTGTTCTCCATACTCTCACTGTGTGATTGTTGATCTCTTTAATCAGTTTATTTTGTTTTTTAAAGTCTTGCATTTTCTTTTTGCAGTATTTCATCTCCTCTGAGTTTATCTGGACGTTGGCTGGAAATCATGGCACTGCTCTTCCAGATCAGTTAGCTGTTGATCCACTCACTTATCAAGTTTCATCGTGGTCTCCAAGATAGTTTTGGTTGAGATTTTGGTGTTCTCACCCACCTCTGAAGGCTTTGTTTTCTTTTCAGCAGGTGTCTTGGTCATGTCGGTGGTGTTCACCACGCACTCTCTTGTTCAGCAATGATCTCTGATGTAGCGGTGTTCCTCTACACCTCATTTCTTCTCCATATTTGCTAACATTTCAGAATCCAGGTTTAGTTTGTTGTGCTTAATTTTGGGTTTTTATTTTGATACTTTGTGGAGATGAAATAACCAGACCGAACTTCCCGAGCAGATGAACTTTATTTCACTCTCACATCTTCCAGAATCAGAACATTAAACATGTGTAGCAGGGACTCTCGCTTTTATATCCCAAAACTCACACCTCCCTGCTGCCTGAGGTCCTGCATTCACCATTCACTCTCCCAAGACAATTCCCCTTACCCCCAGCCCTTTGATCTCCATGCTGTCTCAGTCTGAGAGGAAAACTACTGAACTCTACAGCATGGGTCCCCCACACCGCCCCCCCAGAGTGTCAGACTGGGTGTGAACTCTCCCGTCCTCGCGGCTTCAGTCTCCGCCCATAGCTGCTGTAACAGGGGGTCTTCGGCTCCGCAACGCTGCTGTGCCGGTGGGGGGTTCCTGGGGGTGCATCCGTCTGTGGGGGGACAGTGGAGGGGGGGAGAAACATTCAGCATGCTCGTGTGACTGCTGTGATGAATCATTTACCTGGGGAGCTCTCAGTGGGGGTCTTCTTCGCCGAGGAGTTCGAGCCAACACCAGCTGCTCGTCTGCCACAACAAAGGCGGGCTTAAGCCTGTCTATACAGATTCTTTCCTGGCGACCCCCCAGGTCTTGCACAAAATGTTTGTCCCCGGTTTCCAGCACTCTGAACGGGCTATCATAGGGTGGGCGCAATGGGGTCCGGTGGGCATCGTGCCTGACAAACACGAACGCCGCGTCCTTCAAGGTTTTTGGCACAAACGCGCAGGGAAAACAGTGGTGGGCCGGGCCAGGGAGCGTCCGTGCATCTGTGCTATGCTGCGAACATGGGGACGGATGGGTGTTCTGCGTGGGGTTATCTGGTAAAAACTCCCCAGGGAGCCACAGGGGCTGCGTAAAAACCAGCTCTGCTGGGGAAGCCGCTGAATCCTCCTTCAGTGCAGAACGCAACCCTAATAGAACCCACGGCAACCGGTCCACCCAATTTGCATCCGTAAGCAAAGCCCTGAGCGCTGCTTTCAGTGACCTATGGAAACGCTCGCATAACCCATTGGCCTGTGGGTTGTACGCGGTCGTGTGATGAATTGAGATGCCCTGGGCCATCGTGGACCAGAGGTCGGAAACAAACTGCAGGCCCCGATCGGGCGTGATGTCCGAAGGGTTGCCAAAACGTGCCACCCATGTTGTTAAAAAGGCACGTGCCACGTCTGCGGACGGGGTGGAAGCTAGTGGGACTGCTTCAGGCCATCGCGTGGTGCGGTCCACCACTGTCAGGAGGTGCGTGAACCCCTGCGATGGCGGGAGGGGGCTGACGAGGTCCACGTAAACGTGGTCGAACCTCTTAGCTGGGCTATGGAACGGCTCAAGGGGGCCTTTGTGTGCCTGTGCACTTTGGCTTGTTGGCATGCTACACAGGCTGCAGCCCACTCTTTCACCTGTTTGCGCAGGCTCTGCCAGACAAACTTTGCAGCCACCATTTTGACTGACGCACGTATGCCTGGGTGCGCCAGGGAGTGAACCGACTCAAAAACGCAGCGTCGCCAAGCGCATGGTACCACCGGGCGCGGGCGGCCCGTGGAGATGTCACAGATTGGGGGGGGCCCCCGTCTTGCATAACTCTGCTCTCCAGCCTTAACCCTGTTGGTCCAGACTGGAACGCGCAAACGTCGGCATCGCCGATCTGCTCTGCGGCCATGGCCGTGTAATCTATCCCCACGTAGACTGGGGCCACTAAGGCACGCGACAGACAGTCAGCCACCATGTTGAGTTTACCGGCCACATGACCAATGTCGGTCGTAAACTCCGAGATCGCGGCCAGCTGTCTCTGCTGCTGGCCCGGCCATGGTTCCGAAACCTTGGCCATCGTATACGTTAGCGGCTTGTGGTCCACGAACACAGTGAAGGCGCGCCCTTCCAGCCAAAACTGGAAGTGGCATATGGCCAGGTGGAGAGCCAGCAACTCCCTGTTGAACGTGCTGTATTTACGCTCATTGTCGCGCAAAGACCTGCTAAAAAAGGCGAGCGGCTGCCAAGAACCGGTGACACACTGCTCCACGATGGCCCCTATGGCCATGTCTGATGTGTCTGTAGTGAGCGCAATCTGAGCCACCGGGTCTGGGTGCGCCAGCAGTGCAGCGTTCGCCAGAGCTGTTTTAACCTTGGAAAACGCTTGCTCCCACTCAGAAGTCCAGTCAACTCTGTCCGCCGGCTTCCATTTCTTAAGTGCGGCGTACAACGGCTGCATGAGCTGGGCTGCGCAGGGGAGGAAATGATTGTAGAAGTTCACCATCCCCAAAAACTCCTGCAGCGCCCTGACCATCTGAGGCCGGGGAAAATTTGCCACTGCGCGCACCTTGTCCGGCAAGGGTATCGCTCCCTCCAGTGAGATGCGGTGTCCCAAAAAATCGATCCCCGTCACGCCAAACTGGCATTTCGCTGGGTTGATTATTAACCCGTGCTCCTCCAACCTCCAGAAAACCGTCTTGAGGTGGGCTATGTGTTCATCCTCGGACGCGCTGGCCACCAGGATGTCATCCAGGTAGATGAACACAAATGGCAGATCGCGCAACACCGCATCCATCATGCATTGGAATGTCTGTGCCGCACCTTTTAACCCGAAAGGCATGCATAAAAACTCAAACAGACCAAACGGGGTTATTACTGCCGTTTTAGGTATGTCCTCAGCGCACACCGGGACCTGGTGGTAACCACGGACCAGGTCTATCTTAGAAAAAATACATGCCCCGGCGAGGTGAACGGAAAAATCCTGAATATGGGGGATCGGGTAGCGGTCGTGCACTGTGGCGTTGTTTAATCTGCGGAAATTTCCGCAAGGTTGCCACGATCCCTCGGCCTTAGGGACCATATGTAGTGGGGATGCCCATCGGCTATTCGATCGTCTGATGATGCCCAGCCTTTCCAAGTTGGCAAACTCCTCGCGCGCTATGGCCAGTTTAGCTGTGTCCAGGTGCCGAGGTCGTGCAAAAACGGGCGGCCCGGTGGTGGTAATAAAGTGCTCCACCCCGTGTTTAGTGATGGCCGCCGAAAACATCGGGACCGTGAGTGCTGGGAACTGGGTGAGCAGTGTCTGAAACTCACCATCTGGAGCTGTGATGTTGGCTAGCGTTGTTGGCCCGGCTCCTCAAGCCAAAGACATTGCATTAATCAGGCATCTGTTAGTAACATCAACTAGTAGTCCGTGTGCACACAAAAAATCAGCACCTAAGATTTGGGAAACTGCATGCCACTATGACGAATGTCCACTGGTACGTACGGCCGTGCAGGGATACAGTCAGTGTCCTCTCACCAAAAGCCTTTATGTCTGAGCCGTTTGTGGCCGTCAGCTCGGGGCCGCAAGTTCCCGCTAGCCAGTCGGCATAGGATGGCAGGATGAGGCTCTTTTGGGAGCCAGGGTCCACGAGGAATCATCTGCCTGAGCGTGAGTCTGTCATGTAGAGCAGCTTGCTTTCTTCACCGGCGGTTGCAGCTGCTATCGACTGCCAGTCCTGGCGTTTCCCGAACGCTTGAATTGGCACGGTGGCACGCATCGGCGTGCGTCCTCTCCAAAATGGCGGTGGTAGGAGCAGAGCGTGTCTCTCTGGCGCTTCCTGGCCCCCGCTGCCGCTACCATCGCTGGCTCCTTGCTTCCACTGGCCGTCTTGCTGGGTTCCGATGCCGCTGCGTTCACTGTGAGGGCTCTGGTGGTGAGGATGATCCGATCTGCCTCCTGGGCTAGTGCACGGTAGTCACCTGCAGCCAGCAACAGCGAGTTGACAAGGACCGCTCTGGCCGCTGTTGGGAGGTTCTGGAGGAAAAGGTGGGCAAATAGAAAATGCCCGTCGTCCATGCCCATCAACGCCAACATCTTCTCCATCCGTTCGACTGCCGACCCCTCTCCCAACTCGGAGCACGTCAGGAGTCTCTCTGCTCTCTCACAGTCCGAGAGCGTGTAGCGCCGGGTCAGCGTGGCTTTGAGAGCCCTGTATTTGTTGTGGGCTGGGGGCTGTTGGAGCAGGCTCGCTACTTGCTGAGTCATGCGAGCGTCCAGCGCTGCAACCACGTAGTAATACCTGGTGTCATCTGCTGTTATTCCCTGGAGCGTGAACTGGGCCTCGGTGTGGAGGAACCAAGACTTCGGGTCGTGCAGCCAAAAGTCCGGTAGTTTGACCGAAACAGCGCACACATTGCTGGGGTTTCCCATCCGGGTCGTCTCCGGGGTGTTCGCCTCGTGTTCCATTCTGCGTCAAGATTCACCAGTGTGGAGATGAAATAACGAGACCGAACTTCTCGAGCAGATGAACTTTATTTCACTCTCACATCTTTCAGAATCAGAACATTAAACATGTGTAGCAGGGACTCTCTCTTTTATATCCCAAAACTCACACCTCCCTACTACCTGAGGTCCTGCATTCACCATTCACTCTCCCAAGACAATTCCCCTTACCCCCAGCCCTTTGATCTCCATGCTCTCTCAGTCTGAGAGGAAAACTACTGAACTCTACAGCATGGGTCCCCCACAACTTTTTACATTTACATTTATCCTCTTCTGCGAAGTTAGGCTAAAAGCCTGTTGGCAGGTCGGGTTGTGATTGATATCTACTGAGAACAGAGTAGGACTCATGAATCGACCGCTGGCTGTACCGGAAGCCTGTCCATAGTTTGTCTAAACGGGATTTGAAAGCATTGAGACTTGGTGCATCGGCCACAAACTCTGGGATGCGATTCCATGTGTTTGCTGCTCTCTCGGACAGGAAGTTCTGGCGGGCTTTCTTCTGGGTACGGTTGATTTGGAGCCTAAACTTGTGACCTCGGCCGTCCCTTTGGTCTGGTTTCATGCTAATGTAGTCAGCATCAATCTGTTAGTAACCGTGGGTATGTTTGTAGATCTCAATGAGGTCACCGCAAGCTCTCCGGTAGTAGAGGCTTGGGAGGTTCAGCTTTTCGAGTCTTTCCACATATGACATCTCCTTTAGCTCTGGAACCATCTTTGTCGCTCATCTCTGGATGTTCTCAAGCATCTCGCAATCTTTCCGGTACATGGGAGCCCATGCCAGGTAGCCGTACTCGATTGTAGGTCTCACCAGGGCTGTATAGAGTCTTGTTAGGCTTGACTTGTCCAGGTAAGAGTAGGACCGTCTGATGAGGCCCAGAGTCCTGTTCGCCCGGTTTGCTTGGACTTCGCAGTGGTGTGAAAAGGTCAGCTCTGGGTCTATCCATATGCCGAGATCTTTCTCTGAGGTGGTCTCATGGAGTTCCACTAGTTCCCCAGCTCCGTTCTTCAGGTGGTACTTATGCTTTGGATTGTTCCGTCCAAGATGGAGTCTCTTGCATTTGTCCATGCTAAAATTGAGCATCCAGATACAGCACCATTTCTGCAGATCATCTAAGTCTCTTTGTAGTTTTCTTGTTTCTGTCACCTCAGAATATATCTTGGTGTCATCAGCGAACATGGCGATGTTGGTACTGATGCTGTCTGGCATGTCATTTACGAAGATCACGAGCAAAAGCGGTCTGAGAGCGCTGTCTTGGGGAATTCCACTTAGTACTTCAGTCAGTTGTGATAGTATACCATTTATAGACACTTGTTGTTGACCGCCTATCAGGAAATCTGTTATCCACCTGAGTAGGTTGCCATGGACACCGTAAGCTTCTAGGTTCTTCAGGAGCTGTCGATGGGGGACAGAATCGAAACACTTAGCGAAGTCCAAGTAAATCGAGTCAATTTCACCTCCACGGTCGAGAATTTCTGTCCATTTGTCCAGAGTGGTCAGTAGTTGTGTAACACAGGATCGGCGTTTTATAAATCCGTGCTGACATCTGGTTAACAACTGGTTCCTTGGTGCTGGCAATGGAGTAGGTGTGTGCGTTGCTGGCTCCTGCTATATTTTTTTCTTTACTTTTTAAACCCTATTTTGCTGTAAGCTGTTAATGTTTTGGACATTTAATACGTGCAGAATCTGTTTTGAAATATGTCCAAAACAAGAAAGCAGACTGAAAAGGAGGCAGCAGGGAACAATATTAACACCAGCTTAGCTGAGGATGCTAATATCAGCCTTAACCCTGCACTTGTTGCCTTGCTTGAGCAACACAGAATGTCCATAGCTGCTGACTTCAAAGCTTCATTTGAACTTATTAATGGTAAGCTGGACAAAATTCAAGCAGATGTGGCGAACCAGGAGCAACGCATTGGCGACCTTGAAAACAACGCGGAGGACGTCAGCCAGCACCTAGCGACGCTTGAAGTTACATGCGAGTCAATGCAGGAGGAGAACAAACTTTTGAAAAACAAACTTTCTGACCTGGAGGGAAGAAGCAGGAGACTGAATATTCGTCTGGTGGGTCTGCCGGAGTCCTTTGATGTGGGTCCACGGCCATCTGAATTTTTTTCTCGGCTGTTGGTGGACGTCTTTGGCACACAAACTTTGCCATCTCCCCCAGAGCTGGATAGAGCCCACCGCAGCCTCATGTCCAAGCCGAGTCCGAATGGGAAGCCGCGCGCTGTCATTATTTGTTTCCACCGGTTTCGGACCAAAGACTTGGTGATGAGAGAAGCGCGGAGACGCCGTGGGACTTTGGAATATCGTGGGCATAAACTTCAGTTCTACGAGGATTATAACGCCGACGTTCAGAAGCAACGAGCCGAATATAAGGAGGTTATGTCCGAGTTGTACAAGAGAGGTTTTCGTCCTTCTCTTCTTTTCCCCGCCAGGCTCCGGATAACTCTTCCAGACGGCAAAAACCAGTGGCTGGCGTCCGTCTCGGAGGCCACCTGCTTCATGCAAACTATGGAGAGAAACCAGCAATTTTCGCCTTGAACTGGACATTTCTGGGTTGACCAGCTGCCGCGCTGAGCTGCTTGTTACTTCATTGAAGCTGCACTGACTGGACATTGATGCATTTTCAGATGTTTAAAAACAAGGTAAAATTGGCTCCCTATACGTTGTTGTTTACTTAATTCTTTTTTTTAATTTTATCTTATTTATTTTTTTTTTTTTTTAGGATAAAACGTTCATATTATGCAGGATTGAAGCCAGTTGTATGGGAGCATTCTGTTAGGATGAAAATAGAGCTGGAGATGGAGCGGTTGCTGTTTTTTTGCAACCGGCTGGAGTGTTGTTATAGGTTTGGTTGTTGGATTTTTTTATTTATTTATTTTTTTTTAATTTATTTTTTTTTGTTTTGTTTTTTTGTTATGGTTTTATTTACACCCCCCTTACCCCTTCCTTTTTTTTTTTTTTTTACCCGTACCTCACTTTATTCTTCTTTGGGCTACACAACATAATATATAAATTTTACTCTTTGAATGAATAGTAATCTTACTTTGGTAAGCTGGAATGTGAAGGGGTTGAACCATCCAATTAAACGAAAGAGAGTCATGTCACGTCTAAAGCAATTTAAGCCTGGGGTACTGTTTTTGCAGGAAACCCATTTGCAGGATTCCGACCACTTGCGTTTGTCAAAATGTTGGTCAGGACAATTTTTTCATTCAAATTTTAAGGCTAAGGACAGGGGCGCTGCTATTCTTATTGATCGAAATATCCCATTTATTCCCTCTAATGTTGTATCAGATAAAAATGGACGATTTGTAATAGTATCAGGTAAACTTGGCGATAAACATGTCACTTTGGCTAATCTGTATGCACCGAATTTTGATGATGTGCACCTTTTTCGCAACCTTTTTTCGCAACTTCTAGATTTAAATACTCATTCTCTAATTCTTGGGGGTGACTTTAATTTGTATATGGATCCGATCTTAGATCGCTCATCTTCAAAACCTGCTAGTCTTAATAAATCTGCAACTTATGTTAAGTCTTTTCTTGAGGAATATAGCCTTATAGATCCTTGGCGTTTTTTACATCCTAACGGCAGGGACTATTCTTTTTTCTCTCACGTACACCATACTTATACCAGAATAGATTATTTTTTTGTTGACAATTTATTAATTAATAACCTTTGCTCTTGCAGTTATGATAGCATCTCGGTTTCTGATCATGCCCCTCTTGTACTTAAAATGATCCTCCATGGATGTGACTCCATGAGAAAGCATTGGAGATTGGATCCATTATTACTTACAGATGAAAAATTGGTTGCGAATATTTCTTCTAAAATTAATTTTTTTTTGAAAGAAAATAAAACTCCTGGTATGCCAAATAAAACGATATGGGAGGCCATGAAGGCATTTCTTAGGGGGGAATTTATTTCATTGGCAGCATTTAAAAGACGATCCTTAATACAGGAACAGAAGGCTATTTTAGATCAAATCCTGGACATTGACAGACAATATGCTCAATCTCCATCACCCGCTCTGTA
The DNA here is from genome assembly GCA_020510985.1 of Pholidichthys leucotaenia. NCBI lineage: Eukaryota > Metazoa > Chordata > Actinopteri > Cichliformes > Pholidichthyidae > Pholidichthys > Pholidichthys leucotaenia. The sequence goes on from CM035836.1 coordinate 311,549,783, forward strand.
CAAGGAACGTATGACATTACAAACTAAACTTAATTTACTTTCTACTCGACAAATTGAAGGTTGTTTAATAAGGAACAAGAGTGAATTTTATGAACATGGCGAAAAAACCAGTAAACTTCTAGCTAATCAACTACGTGGTATTAGAGCTAAGCAAATTATTACTGGAGTTAGGACAGATAAAGGAGAGGTGACATCTGACCAACAAGCGATTAATGATATTTTCAGGTCATTTTATTCCAAATTATATACCTCAGAATATACAACAAACTTAAAGGATTTGGAAATTTTTTTTGATTCTATTGATATTCCTTCGATTTCTTCAGAATCTCGGCAAATTTTAGAAGCTCCCATCACAAAAGAAGAAATTCAGCTGGCAATATCATCCATGCAATCAGGAAAATCTCCAGGACCTGATGGGTTTTCCGCTGATTTTTTCAAAAAATTCTCTGATGACCTCGCCCCTTTCCTTTGTCAAGTTTTTACAGAGTCGCTTGACTCTGGTACACTTCCTCCTTCATGCTATCAGGCCTGTATCACTGTGTTGCTTAAAAAGGATAAGGATCCTGTTGATTGTGCTTCTTACAGGCCTATTTCCTTGTTAAATACCGATGTTAAAATTTTGTCAAAGTTGTTAGCTTCAAGGTTGGAAAAGATTCTTCCTTTTATAATTTCACAGGACCAAACCGGTTTCATTAAAAATCGCCATTCTTTTTTTAACTTGCGGCGGTTGTTTAATATTATTTATACTCCTCACCACAACATACCTGAATGTCTTATTAGTTTGGACGCTGAAAAGGCATTCGATAGGGTTGAGTGGGAGTATTTGTTTTTTACTTTGGAGAGGTTCGGTTTTGGTCCTTCCTTCTGTTCCTGGATTAAACTTCTCTATGCTAGTCCTTTAGCTTCAGTGTTAACTAATTGTCGCTATTCTGACTATTTTAGACTTTACCGTGGTACGAGGCAAGGCTGTCCTTTGAGCCCATTGCTCTTTGCCTTGGCAGTTGAGCCGTTAGCTATTGCAATCCGTGGGAGCCGGGACTTTCTAGGCATTCGTAGGGGTGGCATTGAGCATAGGGTTTCACTCTATGCTGATGATCTTTTATTATTTCTCTCCAACCCACTTACTTCATTACCCGCTATACTTAATATTTTGGATAGTTTTAGTAGGTTTTCTGGTTATAAAATTAATCTTAATAAGAGTGAACTGTTTCTGATTAATGAAAAGATTCAAGTTCAGGATTTTGAAAATTTTCCTTTCAAGGTTGTTATTGATCATTTTAATTATCTTGGGATATGTGTCACTAAACAATTTAATTACTTGTTTAAAAATAATTTTCTCCCCTTACTTGACCAGTGCAAGTTAATACTTTCCAAATGGTCCCCATTATCCTTGTCTTTAATTGGCAGAATCAATTCTGTAAAAATGATGTTACTTCCAAAGTTTTTATATTCGTTTCAATGTCTCCCCATTTTTATTCCTAAATCCTTTTTTAAGTCTTTGGACTCTCTGATTACCTCATTTATTTGGAATGGTAAACATCCGAGATTGAGGAAAGTTTTTCTTCAAAGACCCAAATCAGTAGGTGGCATGGCTCTGCCTAACTTTCAATATTACTACTGGGCAGCAAATATCAGGTGCATGTTATATTGGAAACATTTTTATCTGGAACCCAAATCACCTATTTGGATCCTTATGGAGTCACATGTGGACACTCAAACTTCCCTACCGGCAATTTTAGGTTCACCACTTCCCCTTGCTTTGTCTACACTGGGTAATAATAAAGTAGTTCGTCAGTCTCTTAGAATTTGGTCTCAATTCAGGAAAAATTTCGGTCTTCAGTTTTTTTCCATTAGAAGTCCAATTGCCGCAAATCATTTATTTACCCCATCAACTATTGATAGTGCATTTCATATATGGCACAGAAAAGGTTTAAAATCTTTTGCGGATTTATATTTTGATGGTCAATTTGCAAGTTTTTCTCAACTTTCCACCAAATTCGACATCACTTCTACACATTTTTTCCGCTTCCTCCAGGTCAGACATTATGTGCAAACCATGACAAAACAATTCCCTCAAAAACCTTCTGATAATCCTCTAGATGATTTTTTATTAGTTAAACCAACTTCTAAGGGGGTAATGTCAGTTTTATATAATTTAATTTCAAATTTACAATCTTCTTCTCTGGCCGCTATCAAATTGAACTGGGAACAAGATCTTAATTTTACTTTTACTGATGAACTGTGGGACTCTATTCTTGGCCAGGTTCACACTGTATCAATGTGTGCTCGTCACGCTCTTATTCAATTTAAGATTGTACACCGGATGCACCTGTCCAAGGTTAAGTTAGCACGTATTTACTCGGATATAGACCCAACTTGTGAAAAGTGTGGTAGTGTGGCGGTTCGTTTTAACCCCACAACAGACTAAGGACACTCAGCCCTCTTTTCTCTGTCTTTCTGCTGCATTACTGAGAAGCAATGTGCCATTCATGTATTTGTGATGCAAACATGCATGTGTTGTGATGTAATGCGCCATTCTCTATAGTGTGCATATGGCTTGTCCTTACTGTGCTTTTTCTGAGCATCTTAGATGTGCTTTGGTGTATTAATGTCTACAGGTAGACAAGTTTCTTCTGTCTCACCTATGTGATGTTAATCGATGCCTTTCATCCTTTGTACTCATGCGTCCTGTCCTTACTGTGACCTAGAGACTCAGATCAATATGTAGATGTGCTTGTTAGCCTCTTTGTCTTGCACTTAGAGCGAGGTCTAGCTAATCTGCCCATTGTGATGTATGGCTTACAAATGCAAATACCTCCTGCCTGTTCTGTTGTCCCTTTGATCATTCTAGACTGTGGGGTATGTCTTTTTGATGTATTGTTATGATCAAGTATTTAAGGTGCAACTCTGTAACGCAATCTCTCTCTTCTTCTCTCACTCTGATCCTGCAACTGGTAGACACACACGTGTCCGCCTCTCTTTCTCTGAGAGCCTAGGGATCCCGCTCCGGGCTGCTCCACTATGCACCGGAGAGGGGATCCCGTGAAGGCGACATGATATAATAAAACCTGCTTAAAACCACAGCATCACTGCTTATTTTTTCATGCCGCCTCACTGGTGACCCCTCGAACACGCACACGTTTTGTGCGAAAGCAACCTTCCGAGCTGGACAGCCACACAGCTGCGTTGGTGGCCCCTTGAAGACGCACACGTTTTGTGCAATGCAGCCTTCTGTTTTGGATGGCCACGCTGGCGAACCGACGCTAAAAAAAACGAGCGGCCAGCGAACGCAACACCCGGTCATGAATGCTCCGTCGCCTGAGATCTGCACAACCACGCTGGACCGGCCGCTCTCACTGAGAGCGCACGCACCTCGTCCTCTCTCCACGACGGCAACCTCCAGGGCCGACGGGGAGCGCAGCGCGTGGAACTGAACGCACCATGGCCGCACGAGCGACAACGATCGTCTCCTCCCTCTCACCGCTCCAACGCAGCTGCACGAGCCCGGGGCACAAAGATCGTCTACTTCCTCACACCGCTCCAACGCAGCTGCATGAGCCTGAGGAACAAAAGATCGTCTATTCCCTCCCGCCGCTCCAACGCCTCTGCACGGGCCTGAGGGACTAAAGATCGTCTATTTCCTCTCAACGCTCCAACGCACCATGGCCAAATCTACAGCAACAGCTCAACCTGGATTTTATTGGCGCCGTCTGCGCTGATCTCCGCCAAGTTTCTGCACCCTGACTCACCACTCCAGCGGCCCACCCACGCACTGAACCCCCGCGCACGCATCGGGGAGTTACAAGGACGGCGCATCACGCATGGGACAAGTAATGGCTCCACAGACTGCCTTCCTCCTTCGCCGCTGCCTTTCAGGGCTGCTCGCTCACCTGAGGCACGCATGCAGCATACTGGAAGGATTTGTTAACAGTCTCAGCCACGCCACAGACCGCCATCGTCCTCCGCCGCTGCCCACAGAACCTTCAGGGCTGCTCGTTCACCTGAAGCAAGCACGCAGCTCGCCACTGGATTTTTTAATGGTCTTAGCCACGGCACAACGGGATTTCAGCCGTCAGCTGTTCCCGGGAGCTTTGGGGTTGCTTCAGCACCCAAAGCCAACAGTCCCTATGTTTTGTTTACTTTTTTTCTTACAGCCACCCCTGCTTTTCTTCATGGCCACGAGAGGAGTCAGAGACTAGTTTTTCTTCTTGTGATCTCCGCACGGCAACGGGACAACCCCTCAACGTCGCGGAGCAGCAAGCAACTTTTGCGCGGCTCAGGACGATTTCACAGCTCCTGCCGGCACTTCCTACCCCTCCCCTCCCTCCCCCTCCGCCTGCAGCGAGCTTCTCCCACAGCTCGCTCACACAGATGGATTATCGAGGTCGCGACCCCCTACCGCGTCCTCTGGGGGGGAGCGTGTGTGGCGGTTCGTTTTAACCCCACAACAGACTAAGGACACTCAGCCCTCTTTTCTCTGTTTTTCTGCTGCATTACTGAGAAGCAATGTGCCATTCATGTATTTGTGATGCAAACATGCATGTGTTGTGATGTAATGCGCCATTCTCTATAGTGTGCATATGGCTTGTCCTTACTGTGCTTTTTCTGAGCATCTTAGATGTGCTTTGGTGTATTAATGTCTACAGGTAGACGAGTTTCTTCTGTCTCACCTATGTGATGTTAATCGATGCCTTTCATCCTTTGTACTCATGCGTCCTGTCCTTACTGTGACCTAGAGACTCAGATCAATATGTAGATGTGCTTGTAAGCCTCTTTGTCTTGCACTTAGAGCGAGGTCTAGCTAATCTGCCCATTGTGATGTATGGCTTACAAATGCAAATACCTCCTGCCTGTTCTGTTGTCCCTTTGATCATTCTAGACTGTGGGGTATGTCTTTTTGATGTATTGTTATGATCAAGTATTTAAGGTGCAACTCTGTAACGCAATCTCTCTCTTCTTCTCTCACTCTGATCCTGCAACTGGTAGACACACACGTGTCCGCCTCTCTTTCTCTGAGAGCCTAGGGATCCCGCTCCGGGCTGCTCCACTATGCACCGGAGAGGGGATCCCGTGAAGGCGACATGATATAATAAAACCTGCTTAAAACCACAGCATCACTGCTTATTTTTTCATGCCGCCTCAGTAGCGCTCCTGGCACTTTGCTTCACATGTATTGGTCCTGCCCTGCATTGATGAATTTTTGGCATTCTGTTTTTATCACTATGTCTGAAGTCCTGCAATATCAAATTAAACCTGATCCATTATGCGCCATTTTTGGTGTGGCTCCAGAACTTGTCTTGCCAAGTTCCAAATTAAAAGTATTCAAATTTTCATTATTATTGGCCAGACGTGCTGTATTACTGAAGTGGAAAGACTCTTCGCCCCCTTCACATTTACAGTGGATAAAAGATATAATGTCCTGTTTGGATTTAGAAAAAATCAGATATACAGTCTGTGGCTCTGAAAACAAATTCTATAAATTATGGCGCCCGTTTCTTGATTTCTTTGAACGACCCACGATTATAGTTTCTGAGTAGCTCATATCCCCTTTACCCCACCCCTACTTCACACACACAATTTTTCTTTGTATTTTTTTTTTTATTATTATTGTTTATTTAAAGGTTTTTGTGCTTTGAAGCATTTACATTTGTTGGCTTTAAGTTCTAGTTTTTTACTGTTTGGTTGAAACAAAAATGAAAATTTCTAATACTTTGTATTGTATTGATACTTCAATTAATAATAATAAAAAGACCTTTGAAAGAAAGAACAACTGGTTCCTTACTAAATGTTCCATAAGTTGGTCTCGAAGCAGTTGTTCCATGAGTTTTCTGACTACTGATGTGAGGCTGACTGGATGGTAGTTTGTTGGCGACAGTTTATCCCCCTTCTTGAAGATTGGTGATACTGTGCCCAACTTCCACTCCACAGGTAGTTTGCCTTGTGACAGAGACAAATTGAACAGGGAAGTGAGTGGCTCGGGTGCATTGCATCCGGTCCAGGTGATTTGGCGGGATTCAGGGCTGTCAGTTTCTCTTTAACCTGGTCCTCAGTTATTTGTGCTCCTTCGATGCTGCTTTCATACGGTCTGGGAGGTAGGTATGGCATGTTCTGTGTGTCCTCCTGTGTGAAGACAGACGAGAAGAAACGATTCATGATATCTGCTTTTTCTTTGTCCTGGGATGTGATGGTACCGTCGTCCCCACGTATGTCTGTGATCCAACACTTGGTCTTCATCTTGGATCTGGCGTATCTGTAGAAAGCCTTGGGATTTCTTTTACATTCTCTGGCAACCTGCCGCTCAAAATTTCTCTCAGCGGACCGACAGACCCATTTCGCCTGGTTCTTTGTTCTTGTATAGAGCAGGTAGTCAGCCGGGTCTCGTGTTCTCCGCCAACTCTTAAAACGTTTCTTTTTCTCATCGAGTTTACAGATCACTTCTCTGTTCAAGTAGGGTGGACGTTGACATCTTTTCCTATTCGGTTTAGACTTCATGACATGATTGTCCATGAGGAGTTTCATGTTGTTTGTGAATACTTTCCATGCCTCTTCAAGGTTCTCTGGGTCACTGGGTGTCCAGTTCATACGACTTGCCTCAGTTCTCATATCGTCGTAGCTTCCGTTATGATACAAGAAGTGGGGTTTATTCGTGGATGGTAGTTCAACATAGCCATCGAAGGTGAAGTTCACACACACATGGTGGCTCTTCCCTATGGGTGCGGTTAGTTGGAGGTTGTTAACCATACCTTCTTCATTCGTAATGACGAGGTCAAGTGTGTTGGGCGTCTGATTTCCCCTGTAGTGAGTGGGATCCCTGATATGCTGATGAAGATAGTTATCTCTAAAACAGTCCATGAACCGTGTTGCGTCATTGTTAGGATTAGGCGGTGATATTTCGCACTTCCAGTTCAGTTCATTATAGTTAAAGTCCCCCATGAGCAAGAGATGGGAAGTGTTCATACTCGTGGCTGCATCAATGAGGTTCCTCAACTGTTCATGGTTGTCTCGATCGCAGTTTGAGGATCTATATATACATCCAACCAAGAGTCTGTCATGGTTTCTCAGATTTAACAGTGCTTAACAGTGCTTTTGTAAAACTTAACAGTGCTTTACAGAAGTTTGCGGGCTCTAATTTGATAAGCTCCAAAACATGTGACTGTAAAACAAACCCAAATATACATCTGACTCCCAGTTATTATTTAGCTTAATTTATTATTTACTCATGTGAGCAGCTTCCATCGGTTATTGCTCTTAGCATTACTGTTAGCTTACCTCCTTTAGTGGCCGTCCATCAGGGGCTGGATGATAGAGTATCCAGAATATACTCAAGTAGAAGTACTGTCATATCATGGTATTAATCACTCATACAAATAAGAGTAGTCACTATAAAATCCTTGAATAAGAGTAAAAATATATCTACCAAAAAAGTTACTTTAGTAGAGAGACATTACTTTATTGCCACAAATAAGTGAGCTAAAGTCCCAAGATGCAGAACCACACAGTACAGGAACAGCTTTGTTCCTTCTGCTATCGTTCTTTTAAACAGGCCTTAATGCATTTTAATGCATTTTATTTAAACTCTTGGGTCTGGCCTTTTTACGTGGTTTATCTTATCTACTATTTTATTGGTCCCTGGTGTGGTATAATGCTTTTATCTGGCTTACCACGGGTTTTATGGGTATTTTTAATAATATCTTAGTGATATTTAATGATTTTATTTATTTTAGTTGAGTTTTTTATCTATTTATTTTAGTCTTTTTAACCATGTTCAGTAAGTTTCTGGAGTACCTGTCCATGTCTTTAGTCTGTGCTGTTCTTAAATTGTCTGACGTATGTGTCCTGTGTTTTTAATGTTTTGATGTTCAAAGTTGTGTGTTTGAGATGCCCTCTCCAGACTGTAAAAAGAATCTACCTACGGGTATTAATAAAGTCACCTTGAACCTTGATTTTTTTGTAAATTTTTGACATTTTAAATTTAAAATATTTTCCTGTTAGATTTGCCTTTATTCCTATAAATTTGTGACTTTGTACTCTTAATGTCTTAATTTTTTGTGATAAATTTACAACCTTTTTCTTGTACATTTGCAATTTTTTAAACATAATTTATAACTCCTTTCTTGTAAAATTGCAATTTGTGATTTTTTTTCTCTTATGTAGATGTGATGATCATTATAAAATATATAGTAGCTCTATGTGCTCTTTAATATACTGCTAGTCACATACAGTGGTGTGAAAAAGGGTTTGCCCCCTTCCTGAGTTCTTATTTTTTTTTGTATGTTTGTCACACTTAAATGTTTCAGCTCATCAAACAGATTTAAATATTAGGCAAAGATAACAAGTAAACACAAAATGCAGTTTTTAAATGAAGGTGTTTATTATTAAGGGTAAAAAAAAAATCCAAACCTATATGGCCCTGTGTGAAAAAGTGATTGCCCCCTAAACCTAATAACTGGTTGGGCCACCCTTAGCAGCAACAACTGCAATCAAGCATTTGCGATAACTGGCAATGAGTCTTTTACAGCGCTGTGGAAGAATTTTGGCCCACTCATCTTTGCAGAATTGTTGTAATTCAATCACATTGGAGGGTTTTCAAGCATGAACCGCCTTTTTAAGGTCATGCCACAGCATCTCAATCGGATTCAGGTCAGGACTTTGACTAGGCCACTCCAAAGTCTGAATTTTGTTTTTCTTAAGCCATTCAGAGGTGGACTTGCTGGTGTGTTTTGGATCATTGTCCTGCTGCAGAACCCAAGTGCACTTCAGCTTGAGGTCACGAACAGATGGCAGGACATTCTCCTTCAGGATTTTTTGGTAGACAGCAGAATTCATGGTTCCATTTACCACAGCAAGTCTTCCAGGTCCTAAAGCAGCCAAACAGCCACAGACCATCACACTACCACCACCATATTTTACTGTTGGTATGATGGTCCTTTTCTGAAATGCTGTGTTACTTCCATGACGGATGTAATGGGACACACACCTTCCAAAAAGTTAAACTTTTGTCTCGTCAGTCTACAGAGTATTTTCCCCAAAGTCTTGGGGATCATCAAGATGTTTTCTGGCAAAAGTGAGATGAGCCTTTATGTTCTTTTTGCACAGCAGTGGTTTTTGTCTTGGAACTGTGCCATGCAGGCCGTTTTTGCCCAGTCTCTTTCTTAGGGTGGAGTCATGAACACTGATCTCAACTGAGGCAAGTGAGGCCTGCAGTTCTTGGGAGGTTGTTGTGGGGTCTTTTGTGACCTCTCGGATGAGTCGCCGCTGCACTCTTGGGGTAATTTTGGTCGGCTGGCCACTCCTGGGAAGGTTCACCACTGTTCCATGTTTTTGCCATTTGAGGATAATGGCCCTCACTGTTGTTCGCTGGAGTCCCAAAGCTTTAGAAATGGCTTTATAACCTTTTCCAGAGTGATAGATCTCAATTACTTTGTTTCTCATTTGTTCTTGAATTTCTTTGGATTACAACATGATGTCTAGCTTTTGAGGATGTTTTGGTCTACTTCACTTTGTCAGGCAGGTCCTATTTAAGTGATTTCTTGATTGAGAACAGGTGTGGCAGTAATCAGACCTGGGTGTGGCTAAAGAAATTGACCTCAGCTTTCCAAAGATGTGATAAACCACAGTTAATTTAGGTTTTAACAGGGGGGCAATCACTTTTTCCGCACAGTGCCATGTAGGTTTGGATTTGTTTTACCCTAAATAATAAACACCTTCATTTAGAAACTGCATTTTGTGTTTACTTGTGCTATCTTTGTCTAATATTTAAATTTGTTTGATGATCTGAAATATTTAAGTGTGACAAACATACAAAAAAATGAGAAATCAGGAAGGGGGCAAGCACTTTTTCACACCCCTCTGTAGAAACAGTAATAAATCAAGAACCAAAGGTTGACAATCCCTGAGTTGGTGTAACTAGCTGTGATGTTTACCGGCAGTATGGGCTCTCTATTACTACCATTTGTAGTTACCTTACTTATCACTGTAAGTATAAATTGAGGAAGCCAGTCGTGATCTGAACATAGCTGCTTTATTTCTCTTAGTCAACGTGGGCAGCACCCTCTATTGTACAACGCTGCCCTTTGGTGGTGTACATCACAACTCCTCCCCGCTTAATGATGTTGCCATTATTTTTTTATCCACTTAGTTATAACTGCCCTTACGTACATTACCTCGTTAAGAGAACAATTCCTTTAACCTGAGAAAGACTTAACATTTCAATATATTCAAGTTTAACATTTCTTAACCTGAACTCAGGCTGGGGGTCGATTACCCCAAAACATGGAGTCTGTCAAGAGATTATGCTGCCCTTTTTTTGTTTTGTTTTTTTGCGACAAGACTCTTTAGCTAAATACTACTGAACAGTCTCTTAAATCAGGATTCAGCAGTTACTTCCTTTCGAGGTTAAGTCTGTCTGGTGGTTTGGTAACCCTAGTAGGATACTGTTTACCTGTCTTTTGTGGAGTACCAGTGTCTTTGGGGATCTCCATCACTGAAGACATGGCTGGAAGTAGTAGAGTGGGTGGCACAGCGTCGTTGGAGTTGTTTGAATCCTCCACGTTACAAGCTTGACCAGTCCCACTTTGTGCCACTGTCGGAGGTTATTCAGGGTGCTGGGTTGTCTGTACAGGCCCAAAGATGTAAGGAGAACAGAACAGCATTTGGTCAGTGTGTTGTTTCCAACACTGTGATGATCCAATGTCTACCTCGTAAGACACTGGGCTCATCTGAGATGTAACAATTCCTGGTGTCCACTTTTCCTCCTCCCGTCGGTAATCACGAACCAACACAGAATCACCAACAGTGAATGCGCGTTCCTTAGCATGATGATCCCTGTGAAGTCATTGGGTGTCTTGTCTGTTCCACAGTTGCTGCTATGTCTGGCTTCAGCAGATCGAATCGTGTGCATAATCTGCGATGCAGGAAGAGCATCACTGGGGACTCATTGGTAGTCGAATGCGGCGTGTTTCTGTAGCTGAGTAAAAAGTTATCCAGTCTCTTGCACTGAAGCACACCGTTTGGATGACTTTAGAGAGTTTTTCAAAGTTTGGACAAAACTCTCAGCTAAGCCACTGGTAGCTGGGTGGTGAGGTGCTGAGCGCATATGTTTAACTCCATTTGCTTTGAGGAAAGCAGAAAATTCCTCTGAGGTGAACTGTGGCCCGTTGTCACTCACCAACATGTCGGGAATGCCATATCGACTGAATAATCCCCTCAGAGCTTGGATCGTTTTTGGTGAGGTAGCAGTGTCCATGAGGTGGATTTCTGGCCATTTCGATTGAGCATTGACCACTACAAAGAACATGTGACCTTCATAAGGTCCTGCAAAGTCCACATGGATTCCCTGCCATGGGGCACCTGGCCACGGTCATGTGTGTAGCTGCGATAAGGGTGGTAAGCTTTGAGTGCACTGGCATGGAGTACAGATCTTGGCTTGCTGCTCAATTTGTGCATCCATTCCAGGCCACCACATGTAGCTGCGTGATATAGCATTCATCTTAACCATACCTGGGTGTCCAGCATATAGCTCAGCCAACAGACTTGGTCTGTATTTTGGAGGAACAATCATTCAGTTACCCCACATTAGGCATCCTTGTACAATGGTGAGTTCATCTTTCCTGGTGATGTATGGTGTTAGTGAGGAGTCTGCCCTTTTAGCCTTTGGAATCCAACGATTCTTTGGAAAACATCCAGTTGACACCATTTCCATTACCTGGGCCAGGATTGGGTTTAGTCTGGTCTCTTTACGGATGTCTGTACTGCACACAGGAAGTGATTCCACATGATTTATGAGATACACATCTGCAGTTCCTAATTTCTCATCTGAGGATGTCTCCAATGGCAGACATGCATTGCATGCAGATCTGCATTACAATGTTCTGTAGCACTTTTGTACTGAATAGAGGTTTGTTTTGAGCTGCTAACAACAAAGCCCACCGTTGGAGTCATGCGGCAGCCAGTGAAGGAATGGCTTTGCTTGGACCCAAAGCCCTTTTAGCCTTTGGAAAACATCCAGTTGACACCATTTCCGTTACCTGGGCCAGGATTGGGTTTAGTCTGGTCTCTTTACGGATGTCTGTACTGCACACAGGAAGTGATTCCACATGATTTATGAGATACACATCTGCAGTTCCTAATTTCTCATCTGAAGATGTCTGCAATGGCAGACGTGCATTGCATGCAGATCTGCATTACAATGTTCTGTAGCACTTTTGTACTGAATAGAGGTTTGTTTTGAGCTGCTAACAACAAAGCCCACCGTTGGAGTCATGCGGCAGCCAGTGAAGGAATGGCTTTGCTTGGACCCAAAGCCCTTTTAGCCTTTGGAAAACATCCAGTTGACACCATTTCCGTTACCTGGGCCAGGATTGGGTTTAGTCTGGTCTATTTACGGATGTTTGTACTGCACACAGGAAGTGATTCCACATGATTTATGAGATACACATCTGCAGTTCTAATTTCTCATCTGAGGATATCTGCAATGGCAGACGTGAAAGAGCATCTGCATTACAATGTTCTGTAGCACTTTTGTACTGAATAGAGTTTTGTTTTGAGTTGCTAACAACAAAGCCCACCGTTGGAGTCATGCAGCAGCCAGTGAAGGAATGGCTTTGCTTGGACCCAATATAGTTGTGAGTGGACGATGGTCTGTCAGGAGGGTAAAATGGCATCCATACAAGTAGGCATGAAACTTACGGATCCCAAAAATAATTCCTAATGCCTCATGCTCAATCTGTGCATAGTTCTGCTCCACTTTGCTCAATGTTCTGGAGGCAAAAACTATGGGTTTCTCTTTGCCATTTGGCAGAACGTGTGAGATCACTGTTCCTACACCATAAGGAGAGGCGTCACATGCCAGTGTGATGGGGAGTTTTGGGTCGTAGTGTGTGAGAACTCTGTCTGACAAATAACTGCATCTTAGCTGCCTGGAAAGCATTCTCACACTCAGTAGGCCAACACCGCACACCCTTGTGCAACAATGCATTCAGTGGACTCAGTGTGGTTGCCATGTTTGGAACAAACCTACTGTAGTAGTTAATGAGCCCCAAGAAGGACTGGAGCTGAGTGACATTAGTTGGAGCAGGAGCCTCTACAATAGCTCTGTTTTTCACGGGATTTGTGGAGCCCAGATGAATCAATGACATGCCCCAAATATTCTACGGACCTCTTGAAAAACTCATTTTCCTCGCTAAACTCTGAGTCCGAATTTTTCCAATCGACTCAGCACTGCCCCAAGTCCTTTAAATGCTGTGTGTCATCACTACCAGTCACTAATATGTTATCAAGGAAACACTGCACATTTGGGAGACCTTGAAGTACCTGATCCATGACTCTTTGGAATATGGATGGTGCCGATGTTATCCTAAATGGCATTCTGTTGTAGCAGAACAAAACGTTGTGGGTCGTGATGGTGAGATACTTGCAGGAATTTTCCTCTACTGGTACCTGCAGGTATGCATGAGAAAAGTCCAATTTGCTGAAGCATTGGCCACCAGCAAGAGAAGCAAACAAGTCTTGAATGCGGGGAATTGGATAGCGTTCAGCACAGAGGACGGGGTTGACCGTCACTTTAAAGTCACCACAGATTCTCACATCACCTTTTTTCTTGATCATGGGTACAATGGGGGTTGCCCACTCACTGAACTGAACTGGAGAGATGACGTTTAGTTGTTGCACTTGTTCAAGTTCAGCTTCTACCTTGGGTTGGAGAGCATAGGGAACGACACGAGCCTGGCAGAATTTTGGCTGATGTCCAGGTTTGAGTGTGAGTGAAGCCTCAAAACCCTTAAGTGTTCCCAGTCAATCTTTGAAAACATTTTCATACTTATTCAGTAACTTTTCCAATTTACTTTCAGTGCTATGCTCTACTGTATTCACAGTCTTGATCTTGTGCCAGTTTATTTTAATTGTCTTCAGCCACTCTCTGCCCCAAAGTGGAGATGCATTTCCTTTCACCACATACAGGGAAAGTCTTGCTCTCTGTCCATTCATTGACACTTTCAGTTTAATAACTTCCTCTGGCAGGATGGTTTCACTTGTGTAAGTCTTTAACAAAACATTAGTTTCATGCAGGCAAACATGTGACAACTTAGCTTTGTACAGCTCTTTTGAGATGAGGGAAACTGCTGCACCTGTGTCTAGTTCCATCGTGATGGGTTTTCCCTCTATTTTGGGTGTCACCGTAATGATTGGGGAAAAGGCACCCTGCACCATTTTCACTCCATCCACCTCTGGCTGGATGACAGTTATTGTGTGAAGACACACTTCACTTTCAGAATCGGTTGTTGTATTACATTTGTCAACACCAAATTTATTGTCTTAAGTTTTATTTAGCTGATTTAGGACAATTTTGCTTACAACTTAGCATAAAAGCCTGACCTGATTGAGAGAAATGGATGTCATTTTCGGATTCAGCGGTGCAAAATTGTCTTAAATCAGTTAAAAAAACTGTCAGCAAATCTGTCAGCAGTCTGTTTTGAATGGATTCGCTATGCAAGCCATACACCAGCCAGTCACGTAGTGCATCTTGTAAGTATGCGCCAAATTCAGTGTTCCGACAGCTTCTTTAAAACTGCCACATACCGTTTTCCCCTCTGCCTGGTTTCATTTGTAGAAACGATATCTTTCCACTATAACAATGGGATTAGGAGAAAAGTGTCTCTGCAGTGTTGCAATAATCTGCGTACGTCTTCTCACTGGGCTTTTCTGGAACAATCAGGCTGCGCAGTAACCAATACGTTGTAGGCCCGATAACAATGAGAAACATTGACACTTTCTTTTCATCTTTGATTCCATTAGCAACCACAAAGTGTTCGAATCTCTCCACATATGTAGCCCACTGCTCTGCAGATTCATCAAAACATCAATATGACCAATGATAGCAGCCATTTCCTTAGCTCCTTTACTCATGTTGGTGCTGTCTATATCCTGCAGTTAGCTTCTGCCATTAGCCTATGGCCTTTTCACTCGTGAAAAGTCAAAACCGTTCTCATCGCCACTTTCTGTGATGTTTACCGGCAGTGTGGGCTCTCTATTACTACCACTTATAGTTACCTTATCACTATAAGTATAAATTGAGGAAGCCAGTCATGATCTGAACATAGCTGCTTTATTTCGCTCAGTCAATGCGGGTAGCACCCTCTATTGTACAACACTGCCCTCTGGAGGTGTGCACCAAAATAGCCAGTACATCACACTAGCTAACTTTGGAGGGTAGACAGTTTAAATTGTTATGCCTCGGTGAAACGGAGAGGCATATGGTAATCAGTTAATGTATCTGTCCATCTGTCTTCCTCTTTGGTTCAGCTCGCCCGGTCAAAATTAAGTGCAACTAAAGGCTTGTATCATTGTGTCGCTATATTTTCTTGACTTTTAATTGCCAGAATTCCGAGATAAGGCTTTGTTTTAGAAATAAACACAAATTTAACTCACTTTTAACATCAATAAAGCTGGGAGAAGAGGTGTTGTAATAACTATGCCGGGCCACTAGAGGCGGCAGTGTGGGGGTTTTTTAAAGCACAAACACAGCACTTTTTTTTGCAGCACGTGGAGCTGAACTGTTATAAAATAGCGCTTACTGAAAAAAACCCCACATATTCATCAACTACACCATGTATTTATCACATTGATTGTTTTCACACTGGTTTTGCCGTTTAGTTTTGTAGAGGAAGGACAAGGTAAAACTCGTTAAAAACTCGCTAAAAACTCCAAGTCCCAACATTCCTTGCCCGCAAATAGTCACAGTGAACTGCACATGCGCCCGGAAACTTCTGCCACAGGGAAGTACTGAGCAATCCGCCAATTCTGGATGAACAAATGTCTGTTTTTTTGCTGTTTTCTTCCTCTGCCACTAAACAGCAAAAGCCCCTGTTCATCTCGATTGTTATTGTATTCACGTACTTCCATCGCTTCCACCATTTAGAACGTCTGCTACTGTGCTTTTCTTTTGTTTGGATTGCAGCTGTTCAAATCAGTTAGGTGGCTCTTGGCTGCCGTCAACAGTACAGGCATGTGAACTGCAGATTATTTTTACTGCACATGCGTGTACTCCAAAACTACTGGATGAATTTGGATGAAATTTTTACCAGAGGTGGTCCTTGGGCTAGAGAGGAACCCATAATATTTTGGTGATGATCCCATAACACATACCTCCACCAAGGCTCTTATCTTCTCACAGTGTGTTAGCAAGAATACTCCAAAACTACTGGATGGATTTGGATGAAATTTTTTACCAGAGGTGGTCCTTGAGTTAGAGAGAAACCCATAACATTTTGGGGATGATTTGAGAATGCATACCTCTGCCAAGGCTCTGGCACCGAGGCATCAGCACCTGGGAGCTGTCATTAGTCTAGCTTTACACAGACTGGAAGTTTGGGATTAAATTTAGGCTCTTATATCCTCCATCTAAGATCATCTTTACTGCAGCCTCATTTTCATCGCACACACAGATTCAGGATTAAATATGACATCATGAACTGAAAAGTTAATTGTTCGTTCACCTGCTTCACAAACAGCCACAGCATCAGTAATAACACAACTGTTGTCGCCACAAAGAGCTAACTGGGTGGAGGAGCCCTAATCAAACATTTACAGAAACTGAAGTGGAGGAAATCTGCCCACATTTTCTGCTTCAGAACACACAGACATGACTGAAAAATCAGAAACAGGTTTTCTTTAAAAGTCAGGTTGGAGAATCATCTGGAAACCGCATGAGCCTCGTCTTAAATATTTCAACTATCTACAACACTCTCCCCTGAGGCATTTGAAACTGTCTGTAATATTCTGGATTTAAACATTTAAAACTGAAATATTCTGGATTTAAATGTTTAAAACTGTCTAAAATATTATGGATTTAAACATGTAAAACTGTATAATATTCTGGATTTAAAGATTTAAAACTGTAAAATATTCTGGATTTAAAAATATTAAAATCTGAAACTTTAAAAATGGAAATATTCTGGATTTACACATTCAGGCCTGAGGCATTTAAAACTGTCTGAAATATTCTTGATTTCAACATGTAGACAAACATTTAGACTGTGTAAAATGTTCTTACTTTAGCAGAAATGCAGGAGCGCTGCTTGTGTACGGGCGGGGGGGAGGCTGAAAAGTTCATAGTGGTCAAATTTGGTGGCTTATTTTTCAGCATAGTCTCCCATTTGGGCCACACACTTCTTCCATCAGTGTTGAAGCGCTTGGATCCCTGCAGTTGAAAAATAAACCACAGTTGGTCAAATTTGACCACTATGAGTTGATTTGAGATATGATTTGACCACTTGATTTGAGAGATGACAGAGATATCTACAGGCAGTGCTGTAAATTGTATGCTCAAGCCAGTATGTTACTGAGAAAGTTTAGTATGTGCTCTGTAAATATTAAATCTTCTCTGTTCCGAGCTTACTGTACTCCTCTGTACACTGCACACCTATGGACTGATAGTATGAGAAGGCTGACTGTGGCCTACAACGATGCACTGAGGCTGCTGCTTCAGGTGCCCAGATGGCACAGTGCCAGCCAGCTGTTTGTGACATGTGGTATTCCTACATGCAAGGCACTACTGAGGAAACTTATGTACAGTTTTATGTGTCGTGTGGATGACTCGGAAAACAGCATCATACAGACCCTGATAAGCCCTGGGCAGAGCAGTCTCAGATACACCTCTGCTCTCAGAAGACACTGGTACAAGAACACTTTTTAAAGACTGTAATGCTGTTCTTATTGCTGCTGTGTTGTTTATTGTTTCCCTGATACCCCTATCCTTCCTTATTCTATATGGACCCGCTTGGGTGTCTGAAATAACAATTATTATCATTATTATGAATTTTTCAGCCCCTCCTTGTAATATGCTTGATAACAAGGAAACTGGTCCTTCTGGTCAGACTGGTTTATTTCTGATATTCAGTATGCTGATAAGAAGCTGCTGACAGGCTAATGTCAGTTGACCTGGCCATTTCAGAGTTAGAATAGCTTAGCACAATTATGGTGAGTGTGGTCTATATTACTTATATATTCCATACCTACATATGTTAGGACATGTGAAATGCTTAGTGACTGCATATGTAAGGAACTTCACACCTCTGAAAGGACAAAGGAATCTCACCCGCCGTGTGAAGAACAAAGACGTCCCAGGGCGTGACGGCGGAGACCGGAGGAGTCACCCTCACCCCCCAAGACGAGGAGAGGAGTTCCCATCACCTCCCAAGACGAGGAGAGGAGATAACAGGACAATGGGGGGATTAAGATAACGAGGGATGTCAGCCTTTGTAACGCCTGTCTTTGATGTGTGCCTGTATTTAATCAGCGAGCTGGCAGAACTCTGTCTCTTTTTACCTTCTGCCACGCTCTGCACCTGATGAGACAAGTTAGGAGAACTGTTCATTAAAACGCTGCTTTTAAACAAAATCGCCTCATTATTTCCAGCTCCTCTACACTGGTGACCTTGACGCGAGTATGGACCGGAGGCGTTCTTCTTCAAGCGACTCATCCGTGGCAACTCAGGCAGACGCCAGCAACTACGCAGACGAGGGAGCGGACGAACAACTGTTCCCCCCGGCAGAAGGAATTGAGAGAGCTCAACCGAGCTCCAGCACCGCCGTGAGAGCCGAAGCAAGGCACCCTCACCCGGCGGGCACAACAGTGATGGTGTGCGCGAACGCCGTCGCTGTCAAGCTGCCAGACTTCTGGCGAGAAGACCCCGCCTCTTGGTTTCAGCAGGCTGAAGCTCAATTCATACTGGCGGGCATCACGGCAGACGATATGAAGTTCTATCATATCGTCTCCAAACTCGACTCCGCCACTTCGAAGTGTGT
Organism: Pholidichthys leucotaenia; assembly: GCA_020510985.1. NCBI lineage: Eukaryota > Metazoa > Chordata > Actinopteri > Cichliformes > Pholidichthyidae > Pholidichthys > Pholidichthys leucotaenia. The sequence goes on from CM035836.1 coordinate 311,568,583, forward strand.
GCGGAGCTTGATCCGGCAACCACCGACCCGGGACAAGTACGAGACGCTCAAGGCAACCATCGTGGCGAACTACGTCCCATCAGCGGAGGAAAGAGCCGAGAAAATCCTGGCGGTCTACGGCCACAGAGGGGGCAATCCGAAGGCCCTCATGGAGGATTTGCTGCAGCTCAAGGAAGAGGACAATGACAATTTCCTCTTCCAGTTTATTTTCCTTAGCACGCTGCCGCCACACATGAGAGGGACACTCGCCAGCATGAAGTGCAACGACCACCAAGACTTCTGCACACTGGCCAACGAGGCTTACCGGCTCGTCAACGCCTGCAAGGAGCTGACACCCACAGCGGCATCCGCAGACCTCAAAACTGACGCCCCGAGCCATGGAGAGCCACAACCCGCGGAGCAGACCCAACCCACGGTGACAGCGGCGCGGTCCAAACGTAACAAACAGAACGACGTCTGTTATTACCACCACCGCTTCGCTGAGAAAGCCCGCAAATGCGTTTCCCCCCTGCAAATTCGCGATGTCGGGAAACGCCAAAGCCGAGGGCCGTTAACAGCAGCGGTTCTCGTCGAGAAAAACAAGCTGTTGTACGTGACGGATGGACACACAGGCAAGCAGTTCCTCATCGACACAGGAGCTCAGCTGAGTTTCGTCATGCCCTCCCACGCAGATCGAGCCATGGGCACCCGGGGCAACGGAGCAGTGGCAGCCAACGGCTCTGACATTGACACGTTCGGCGAAAAGAGCCTGCACCTCCTCATCCACGGCCGCAGCTACAGATGGACATTTGTTGTAGCGGCGGTGAGTTTTAACTTGTTAGGCGCAGATTTTTTGTGTGCACACGGGTTATTAGTGGATCTAGCAAATAGGCGCCTGGTTAATGCACTATCTTTTGCTTCTATTCCATGCTCAGCTCGAGTTTCTCCACCACCTGTGCAGGCCAACGTCACCACGGCAGGAGGTAAGTTTGAGCAACTCCTCACCCAATTTCCAGCACTCACAACCCCCAAATTCTCAGCCACTGTAGCTAAACACGGAGTTAAACACTTCATTCCGACAACGGGACCTCCCGTTTTTGCCAAAGCTCGCCGCTTAGACGCGGCCAAGCTCAACATAGCACGGGACGAATTTGCAACTCTCGAAAAATTGGGCATTGTTAGACGCTCGAAGAGCCCCTGGGCTTCACCACTTCACATGGTTCCGAAATCCGACGGTTCTTGGAGACCGTGCAGAGATTACCGCAGATTAAACAATGCTACAGCGCATGACCGCTACCCAATCCCTCACATTCAGGACTTTTCACTGCATCTAGCGGGTGCGCGCATTTTTTCAAAGATAGACTTAGTCCGCGGTTATCACCAGGTCCCAGTCCGAGCTGAAGACGTTCCTAAAACGGCGGTTATAACCCCTTTCGGCCTTTTTGAATTCTTGCGAATGCCTTTCGGCCTCAAAGGTGCGGCCCAAACTTTTCAACGTATGATGGACACGGTCCTATGCGACCGCCCCTTTGTCTTCGTCTACCTCGACGACATGCTGGTAGCCAGCTCGTCCGAGGAGGAACATGAGCAGCACCTCACTACCGTTTTTCAGAGGCTGGAAGAGCACGGACTAATAATCAATCCAGCCAGATGCAAATTCGGCGTTTCGCAAATTGATTTTTTGGGACACAAAGTCTCCCCAAAGGGGGCAGTTCCGCTTCCAGACAAAGTTCGTGCGATAGAAAGTTTTCCACGGCCCCACACGGTCAAATCGCTACAGGAATTTTTGGGGATGGTTAATTTTTACAACCGTTTCCTCCCCCACGCAGCCCAGCTCATGCAGCCCCTATATGACGCGTTCAAAAAAAAGAAGGCTTCCAGCGCGGTCGAATGGACCCCGGAGCGCAAACGCACTTTCGCGGAAGTTAAAAACGCTCTAGCTAACGCCACAATGATAGTTCACCCAGATCCCGCGGCCCGCATTGCACTAACCACAGATGCTTCAGACCTGGCCATAGGGGCAGTTGTAGAGCAACTTGTCAGCGGGGTCTGGCAACCTTTAGCATTCTTTAGCAAATCGCTAAACCCAACTGAACGCAAATACAGCACTTTTGACAGAGAGCTGCTGGCGCTTCATTTGTCCATCCGCCACTTCCAGTTTTGGTTAGAAGGGCGGAGTTTCACGGCTTTTGTAGATCATAAACCGCTCACCTTTGCTATGGCTAAAATTTCAGAACCATGGTCGGGCAGACAACAGAGACAACTAGCTGCGATTTCAGAGTTCACCACAGACATTCGACACGTAGCAGGCAAACTTAATGTAGTAGCGGACTGTCTCTCTCGCGCTGTGGCACCGCCAGAGCGCGAGGAGACAGATTACACTGCCTCAGCAGCGGAACTCTTCACTAACACAGACACATACGCAGCACCTATCCTTGAAGGGATAGATTATGCAGCCATAGCAGAAGAACAAAACACCGACACGGACGTGCGCGCGCTCTTGTCTGGACCAACAGGGTTAAGGCTGGAGAAAAAAGGGTTACGCGACGGCGTGCCCCCCCTAATATGCGATATTTCAACCGGCCGACCTCGCCCGTTAGTACCAGCTGCTTGGCGCCGCCGCATTTTTGACGCAATTCACTCCCTCGCACACCCAGGTGTGCGCGCCTCAGTCAAAATGGTTGCTGAAAAGTTTGTGTGGCCAGGCCTGCGCAAAGACGTAAAAGAGTGGGCAAAAACTTGCATTTCTTGTCAACGCGCCAAAATACACAGACACACAAAAGCCCCTCTGGAGCCTTTTCCAATCCCTGTTAGAAGGTTCGACCACATCCATGTCGACCTAGTGGGACCACTGCCTTCCTCCCAAGGTTTCACACACCTGCTAACAATGATAGACCGCACCACGCGCTGGCCAGAGGCAGTTCCTCTAGCGGCAACTACAGCGGAGGAAGTCGCTCGCGTTTTTCTAGCAAACTGGGTGGCACGTTTCGGCGTCCCATCAGACATCACGTCCGATAGGGGGCCTCAATTTGTCTCAGAGCTCTGGTCAGCCATGTCCAACAGCTTAGGGGCAACAATTCACCGCACCACCGCTTATCACCCTCAGGCTAATGGGTTATGCGAGCGTTTTCACAGGTCCTTAAAGGCCGCCCTCAGAGCCTCACTAACGGACACAAATTGGGTAAATAAACTTCCCTGGGTTTTATTGGGGTTGCGTGCTGCACCTAAAGAGGATCTAGACGCTTCCCCTGCAGAATTAGTCTTTGCTCAGCCTCTCAGACTCCCAGGTGAATTTTTACCAGAGAACCCAGAGCCAGTCCCAAGGTTTTTAGGCAGCAACGGACCGGACTCTCTTCCCGGTCCAGCTCATCACTCCTTTCCACGAGTTTTTGTCCCTCAAACTTTAAAAAAAGCTGAATTCGTTTTTGTTAAGCATGAAGCTCTAAAACCAACGTTACGCCCAGTATTCGATGGCCCTTACAGAGTGCTGAAACATGGTGATAAACACTTTGTGCTTGATTATGGGGACAGAAAAGAAACAGTCAGCATTGACAGACTTAAACCTGCCTTCTTGTTGAAAGACGAGCCTGCACAGTTGGCACGAGCACCTCGGCGAGGTAGACCCCCCCAAGGGAAAAGTCTCAGCCCCCAGGCAGGGAACAAATAATCTCTCCCCTTCCCACACTGCAGATTTCCCACAAGAAGGTCCCAGCAGGACGCCTAAACCAACCTACAGCAGTTTTGGGAGAAGAATTAAACCCAGGCTGCACAGGGACTGATACCAACCACTCCACAGTTATTCTCTAATTGTGCTGCAACAGTTTAGGACCGACTTATGATTTTACTATACTGTTATGATTACCACTGAACTATCTTAGAAGCATGGCTGCTAGAAAGTTCTTCTGTGGCAACAGCTGTAACACGTAGTATGTCGTAGTAACTGTTCTAGACTGTGAATCTTTCTGTTGTCCTTTCCTAGTTGTTTGGGAGACCTGTGGTCTATATTACTCATATATTCCATACCTACATATGTTAGGACATGTGAAATGCTTAGTGACTGCATATGTAAGGAACTTCACACCTCTGAAAGGACAAAGGAATCTCACCCGCCGTGTGAAGAACAAAGACGTCCCAGGGCGCGACGGCGGAGACCGGAGGAGTCACCCTCACCCCCCAAGACGAGGAGAGGAGTTCCCATCACCTCCCAAGACGAGGAGAGGAGATAACAGGACAATGGGGGGATTAAGATAACGAGGGATGTCAGCCTTTGTAACGCCTGTCTTTGATGTGTGCCTGTATTTAATCAGCGAGCTGGCAGAACTCTGTCTCTTTTTACCTTCTGCCACGCTCTGCACCTGATGAGACAAGTTAGGAGAACTGTTCATTAAAACGCTGCTTTTAAACAAAATCGCCTCATTATTTCCAGCTCCTCTACAGTGAGTTCCTTTTCTTGGAGAAAGTTGTATTTGGGGTGTGCCCAGTGAGTACTTCTGGAAAAACTAACACATTCAAAATGTGAATTATAACTGAAAAGGGGAAGGGTGAAAATAATTTAAAAAAAAAATTATACTAGAACAGTTAAATGAGGATGTCCCGGGGGGGGGGGGGGGGGGCTGCAAAGTTCATAGGCTGAAAAGTTCATAGTGGGAGACTATGTTGAAAAATAAACCACATTTGGTCAAATTTGACCACTATGAACTTTTCAGCCCCCCCCCCCCATATTTTAGATGTTTACTGAAAAGGAATGTGGCAAACGTCATTTTGTAAGATGGTTTTGAACCTCAGACATTTAAGGAATACACCACAGAAGCAAGAGAACCTATTAGCATAGTTTAGCACAAAAATGGGAGCTGTGGGCTACTGTTGGCTTATTCTATCACAAAGAACAGAATCAGAGGCACTGTGGCAACCCCCACAACAGACTGGGACAGACAGCTCGCTCTTCTGGTTTTTTCCGCTGCATGCTGTGAAGTAATCTGCCATTCATGCATGGTTTCACTGCTGTGATGTTAATGTCCCACTCATGCATTGTGTTCATGCATCCTGTACTGTCTGTACCTCTCATATGCAAATGCCCAGATCGACTGCTGTGAATGTCTTTGATGTATTGTCTGAGCTGAGTATATAAGCTGTCTGATTTTCATGTTCACTCTCTCACTGCTTCAACTGCTGCTGCTGACACACACTGTGTCCCTTTGCTGGAGAGCCTCCGGGCTTGCCCATTGGGCGAGCCTCTTGAAGGCGGTATGATAATAAACCTGCTTAAAACCTTCACATCGCTGCCTTTATTTTATCATCCGCTTCACTGGTGACCTCGAGGACGCACACGTTTTGTGCGACGCAACCTTCTGGCTTGGACAGCCACGCTGCCGGCGAACGCAGCGCCCGGCGGTGATGCTCCGACGACAAGCGAACACAGCAGCTCCCTTCTGCTTCAGTGAACTCTCCGGACATCACCCACGACCGGGAAAGCTGCAGCAAACTTCATGGTGGGATCTGCACGCCTAGATCGGCACATCCACACTGGACCGGCCGCGCTCACAGCTCCTCCACACGAGAGCGCAGGCACCTCGTCCCCTCTCCACGACGGCAACCTCCATGGCCGACGGAGAATGCAGCGCGTGGACCTGAGCGCACCATGGCCGGGCGAGTGACAAAGATCGTCTCCTCCCTCTCACCGCTCCAACGCATCTACACGAGCTCGGGGGACAAAGATCGTCTACTCACTTTCACCGCTCCAACACAACTACAACAGGGATGATTAAGCTCCCTGACCCTGGCTCTTCCTCTCCAGCAGGCCCACCCACGCACGGAGCCCCGGCACACGCACCGGGGAGTTACGAGGACGGCGCGCCACGCACGGGACACATACGGCTCCACTGACCGCCTTCCTTCTTCGCCGCTGCACACTTGCCCTTCAGGCTTGCTCGTACACCTGAGGCACGCAGCTTGCTCACTGGATTTTATGGTCTTAGCCATGGCGCTCAACGGGAATTCAGCAGTCTGCGGTCCCCGAAGGCTTTAAGGTTGTGCCTGCACCTAAAGTCAACACGCCAAGTCCCTCTGCTTTTGTTTCTTTTTTCTTACAGCCGCTACGCAGCCTCACAGCTCCTGTTTTTCTTCATGGCCACGAGAGGAGTCAGAGACTAATTTTTCTTCTTGTGGACCTCCGCATGTTCACCGGGACAGCCCCTCGACGTTGTGGACCAGCAAGCAATTTTTGCGCGGCTCGGACAATTTCACCGTCCCGGCCGGCAAGTACTACCCCCCTCCTCCCTCCCCCTCCTCCTGCAGAGAGCTTTCCCTGCTCGCTGCCAAAGCTGCAGTTCGAGGTCTCGGCCGCCTGCCTTGCCCTCTGGGGGGGGGAGCGGTGTGGCAACCCCCACAACAGACTGGGACAGACAGCTCGCTCTTCTGGTTTTTTCCGCTGCATGCTGTGAAGTAATCTGCCATTCATGCATGGTTTCACTGCTGTGATGTTAATGTCCCACTCATGCATTGTGTTCATGCATCCCGTACTGTCTGTGCCTCTCATATGCAAATGCCCAGATCGACTGCTGTGAATGTCTTTGATGTATTGTCTGAGCTGAGTATATAAGCTGTCTGATTTTCATGTTCACTCTCTCACTGCTTCAACTGCTGCTGCTGACACGCACTGTGTCCCTTTGCTGGAGAGCCTCCGGGCTTGCCCATTGGGCGAGCCTCTTGAAGGCGGTATGATAATAAACCTGAAGACCCAGACATTAGCCCTCTTGTGGCCACTTGATGGTCCCCCTATGGGTTTTCTAGCCAAAAAGGCCAAATGGCCCCTCTCTGGGTCTTCTAGTGTTAAAACCTTCACATCGCTGCCTTTATTTTATCATCCGCTTCAGGCACAGCTATTGTTTTGTTTGTGTATCCCTTTCCAACTACCACTGCATGGGCTTTAATAAACCTGTGTAATGGACATGTATTGTGCAGAGTCTTTGCATAAGCTCATTCACGTTCATTTCAGTCCATGCAGTGTTATTAGGAGTGAGTCAAAGTGCATTACAAGAATAAATAACACACTAGCAACTGGAAGCTAACTAGGCTAATATCAATAACAGTAATGGTAACAGCAATAATCAAGGGATTCTGCATATACAAAGTCATAAAACAAGTAACAACTGGGAGTTGTACATACAGTGGTGTGAAAAAGTGTTTGCCCCCTACCTGATTTCTCATTTGTTTGCATGTTTGTCACACTTAAATGTTTCAGATCATCAAACAAATTTAAATATTAGACAAAGATAACAAACACAAAATGCAGTTTTTAAATGAAGGTGTTTATTATTAAGTGTAAAAAAAAATCCAAACCTACATGGCCCTGTGTGAAAAAGTGATTGCTCCCTAAACCTAATAACTGGTTGGGCCACCCTTAGCAGCAACAACTGCAATCAAGCATGAGCTGAGGGGGAGTTCAATTTCAAGCTGAGTTCAATTTCTCTAGCCACACCCAGGCCCAATTACTGTCACAACTGTTCTCAATCAAGAAATCACTTAAATAGAATCTGCCTGACAAAGTGAAGTAGACCAAAAGATCCTCAAAAGCTAGACATCATGCTGCAATCCAAAAAAAATTCAGGAACAAATGAGAAACAAAGTAATTGAGATCTAAGAACGCAGTGACGACTCATCCAAAAGGTCACAAAAGACCCCACAACAACATCCAAAGAACTGCAGACCTCACTTGCCTCAGTTAAGGTTAGTGTTCATGACTCCACCAAAAGAAAGAGACTGGGCAAAAATGGCCTGCATGGCAGAGTTCCAAGACAAAAACCACTGCTGAGGAAAAAGAACATAAAGACTCATCTCAGTTTTGCCAGAAAACATCTTGATGATCCCCCAAGACTTTTGGGAAAATACTTTGTGGACTGAGAAGACAAATGTTTAACTTTTTGGAAGGGGTGTGTTCCCTTACATCTGGCGTAAAAGTAACAGCATTTCAGAAAAGGAACATCATACCAACAGTAAAATATGGTGATGGTAGTGTGATGGTCTGGGGCTGTTTTGCTGCTTTAGGACCTGGAAGACTTGCTGTGGTAAATGGAACCATGAATTCTGCTGTCTACCAAAAAATACCGAAAGAGAATGTCCGGCCATCTGTTCGTGACCTCAAGCTGAAGCACACTTGGGTTCTGCAGCAGGACAACGATCCAAAACACACCAGTAAGTCCACCTCTGAATGGCTTAAGAAAAACAAAATTCAGACTTTGGAGTGGCCTAGTCAAAGTCCTGACCTGAATCCGATTGAGATGCTGTGGCATGACCTTAAAAAGGCGGTTCATGCTCAAAAACCCTCCAATGTGACTGAATTATAATTCTGCAAAGATGAGTGGGCTAAAATTCCTCCACAGTGCTGTAAAACACTCACTGCCAGTTATTGTAAATGCTTGATTGCAGTTGTTGCTGCTCAGGATGGCCCAACCAGTTATTAGGTTTAGGGGCAATCACTTCTTCACACAGGACCATGTAGGTTTGGATTTTTTTTACCCTTAATAATAAACAACTTCATTTAAAAACTGCATTTTGTGTTTACTTGTGTTATCTTTGTCTAATATTTAAATTTGTTTGGTGATCTGAAACATTTAAGTGTGACAAACATACAAACAAATGAGAAATCAGGAAGGGGGCAAACACTTTTTCACACCACTGTATGTTTCAGTGAGTTTCACAGGTCTATTACAGCCCACACAGTGGTATCTGGAATGGCAGACACAGAAACAATACGATAGCTGTGCTATGCTAATCTAAATGGGCAAACTATTAAACAGCCCAGTATGGTTACAAAAAACAATCAAAATGTGAAACACAAACTTCAAAAAGAAAAAAATGATCTCCCTGAACCCCATTTCCAGAATGTATAATGATAAAAGTGATAAAATTGGTTTATTGACGAGAAAGCACCAGGAAATCGAGCTGCTGAGAGAACGGAATGTGGAAAAGCATGTCACTCAACATTGTGCAAGAGGGCAGGAGAAAACTCTTAGCCTGTTTTGACATTTAAAAAAATTGCAGTTTTCTGTGTTGTTTCCCTTGCTAAGTGAAAAGACTGGAAGCTTCTGGCTCCACCGCAAGAACAGAAAGAATTGTTCTCTCTCCCAGAGCTACAAGAAAAAATGGCATCATTTTGTTCTTGCAGCTCTGGTTTGGGAGTTCTTGTAGCTTGTTCTTGACACATCATCATGGCAGAACCTTTTTCTTGTGGTCTCTGACAACTATTAATAATAATGCATCAAATTTATATAGCACTTTACAAATAGATACATTATTCATTCACTCCAGACAGACAATGGTAGTGGCAAGCAACTACTGTAGCCACAGCTGCCCTGGGGCAGGCTGATGGAAACGTGGCTGCCAATCCGGGCCAACACCGAACATTTATACCCACTGTTATGGACACTGGAGACAAGATGGGTAAAGTGTCTTGCCCAGGAACACAACAGCAGGATATCTGGGGAGAGCAGGATTTGAACCGCCAACCATCCGGTTATTGGATGACCTGCTCTACCTCCTGAGCCACTGCCGCCTATTGTGTGATTGGTCAGAAATTTGAATTTCCCAGGAGATCTGCACTTGAGTTTCTTGTGAAGTATGAAATGTCCTGGCCAGAAAGAACTTTGTTCTTGTTCTTGCCACCTCAAGAAATGGAAAAAAAAAATATCTGTTCTTGCAAAACAAAGGTTAGAAGCAAGGGAAGACTGTTCGCCAAGTTTAGCACAAAGGCTAGAGGCTGTAGGTTACTGTTAGGCTAACCAAAGAGGCTGTATTTTTGAGAGGTTCATGTTAACAGAAAGGCTAGAAGTAGGGGAAACTGTTAGTTGACCTCACAGTGTATTCCAGGAGTTACCCTAGGCTGGATTTTCCCAGTCACAAGAAGCTGTGAAATGCCCCACTACCTAACCGTCCTGGGAATGACGTTAAACTGCATCCGGGCGAGGGGTCTGTTGGACTAGGAGGATGATGGAGTGCCTCTTAACCCTCGCTGATACTCCCAGATGTCCCTTGGGCAAGGACTAGTACCTGTTAGCCTCCCTTACCAGGGTTACGGTAACTCCCCAACAACTTTGTGTGTTATAATCCCCTAGGGGGACCAAGGGTTAAAGTGGTTCCGAGCACCCCCTTGCTGATCATATGAGGTGACAAATGGGGCAACTTGTTTGCCGTGAGTTGCAACCTGTGTCAGTGGAGGAAGAGATCCTGGTTCTTCAGGAATGTGTCTTGCCGCGGCTTTCACAAGTCCAACACAGTGCTTTGGCTCCTACTTCACTTAGACGGGAGGTTGGAAGGGCCTGGTCTAATCAATCGGCTTGTCAAGGTCTACTCTGGGATGTCTTTTGGCAGCATAACATCTACTAATTCCAGAAGCCTATGGCGGAGGGTCATTTGAGTAATTTGCACTTTGGTGCTTTATTGCTCGAGTATACCATCCCTGTATCCCTGGTGCATAACCTGCAGGAAGTCCGCGGCTCTGTGCATCCCCATGTAGGGCTCCGAGGAGGGTGGGGAGCAGGGATGATGAATCGTACTCTATCAAATATGGCTACTAAACAAACCCCTAAAAAACAAATGTTGGAAGACGATGTGGATGACCCAGGAATTAGCAGGATGGCTCTTTCAAATGGTGATAATTGGCCGAGGCTTATCGTTTTAGAGTCGCTCTCATCAGATATGCCTCTTTCTAAGCTGTCCCCTTTTGCTGTACAGAAAGGAATTTCAGGTATTGCAGGGCCAGTTAAGGATGTTAAAAAACTGAAGTCTGGCCAGATTTTGGTGGAATGCTTAAAGAAATCCCATTCTGACAATCTGTTGCGGTGTAATATGCTGGCTGGTGTTCCAGTGAAGGCTTTTCCTCACCCTTCTCTAAACAGCTGCAAAGGAGTAATTCGTACTCAAGAACGTCACGATATGGAAGAGGATGAAATGGCCTCAGAACTGCAACAACAAGGAGTAATACATGTGAAGAGGATAACCATTAAAAAAGATGACTGAACAGTAAAAACTGGCACTTACATTCTGACGTTCAACTGGCATCAACTCCCAGAAAGAATCCAAATAGGATATCTGAGTGTAACTGTCGATACCTTTATTCCAAACCCGTTGAGGTGTTTTAACTGCCAAAAGTTTGGCCATGGCTCTGCAGGATGTAGGAATAAACCAGTCTGCTGCAAATGTGGAGCGGAAAGGCATGAGCTGGCCTGCACAACACCTCCCAAATGTAGTAACTGTTTAGGCAATCATGCAGCATCATCGAAGGAATGTCCTTGTTGGATCAAGGAAAAAGAAATTCAAACTGTCAAATGTACTAAGAAAATTAGCTACTCTGAGGCACGTAAACTGGTAGAAGGTTTCCCAAAGTACAAATTCCAGCAGACTTTCTCCTCTGTTGTGAAACCTAAGATGCAGCCTGCTGAGTGCCAGACAGATCTGACCTGGTTAACTAAAGATAAGCCCTCATTATTAAGTAGTATTAAAAATTCCGGAGTCCCAGTTAAAAGTAAAACAAGCACTCAAAGCCTGACTACAATAAGTCAACCCTTAGGTCAAAGTCTAAGCAAGTCCACAGAACAAAACCAATTATCAAAAGAAAAGAAAAAATCCAGCTCCTCTACTCAGGCAAAATCAAGCCAGGAAAATAAATTGCAAAAGAATGGGAATCCAGAAGATGCAGAAATGCCTGAAATCACGACTTGCTGTAGTCGCAGCCCCTCCCCCAAAAGCAAGCATAAGGAGCGTGCTTTTATTTTACCTTCCCGATGGTGGGTAGCCACATTATCCAGTGGAACTGTCGTGGCTTTAAGGCCAGCTTCTCTGAAGTGCAGCGTTTAGCTGCTAGTTTTAATCCCCTTGCTTTTTGCCTTCAAGAAATTCATCTGCTATCAACCAACCCCATGTCTCTGAAACATTATACTATGTATAATACATATGGTCCAAATGTGCATCGTCCATCTGGTGCTTCAACAATTTTCGTAAGGAATGACCTAATTCACAGCCACTTGGGTTTAATCTCCAACTTACAAGCAGTGGCAGTTCGTCTAACTTTGCATAAAGCAATAACCTTATGCTCTGTCTATATACCACCAGATATGATTGCGACACCGGAAAATCTTGATGCTCTTCATAATCAGTTGCCATCCCCATACATCCTTATGGGTGATTTTAGTGGACATAATCCTCTGTGGGGAGGAATTTGCTCAAATGCAAAAGGCAAGATACTGGGGGATTTTATTGCTAAAAATGATCTATGTTTTTGGAACGATGGGTCTCACACATACCTCCACCCAGGACATGGAACCTATGCTGCAATTGACCTATCTATATGTGATCCTGAGCTAGTGCTGGAATTCTCGTGGCAGGTCTTGGATGATCTTTGTGGAAGTGACCACATTCCACTAATATTGACGTCTACAGAAGTGGATGTACAATCAAGAACTCCGCGATGGCAACTCAAAAAAGCAAACTGGCCTTCCTTTGTCTCTCTATGCAAAGAGAAATTCAGCCAAAAACCTCAACCATACTGTCACTCTGTTCAGAGCTTTGCTCAGACCTTAATTACAATTGCAAATAAGACTGTCCCAAAAACATCAGCAAAGCCACACCGTAGGTCCAACCCATGGTTCAATGATGACTGCAAAAAGGCCATTGAGGCAAGGAAAAAAGCAGTGAGGGTGTTCAATAAACATCCAACAACAGAAAACCTGACCAGATTTAAAATCTGTCGAGCTAAAGCATGCAGGATCATCAATGAAGCAAAGAGACAGAGCTGGAGGGAATTTGTATCAAGCCTCACATCCAACACATCTACCAAAAAGATCTGGGATTTAATTAGAAAGATGAAGGGTAAGGAGAATGGACTTCAAATACAGCATATTAATCATCAGGGTGATCTGTTGATGACAAAATATGAAATAGCTAATCAACTAGCAAAATTGTTCGAGAAGAATTCATCTATTGGAAACTATTGTCCTGAGTTCCAAATCATACAAGCACAAGGAGAACAAAAAGAACTAAACTTTTCTTCAGATAACTCAGAACCATACAACCAAGATTTCACTATGGAAGAACTTTTGTTCTCAGTAAGGAACTCTCATGACACTGCTGTGGGGCCAGATAAAATTCATTATCAGTTTTTAAAACACTTACTCCCCAGTGCACTATCCATTCTCTTGATGGTTTTCAACAACATTTGGAAGTCAGGCAGTATTCCTGAAAGCTGGAAAGAAGCAGTAGTTATACCCGTTCCAAAACCCGGGAAAGATCATACTGATACCAACAACTACTGTCCAATAGCTCTGACAAGTTGCCTCTGTAAAACCATGGAAAGAATGGTAAACAATCGCCTTGTGTGGGTGCTTGAGTCTGAAGGCCTTTTAACTGATTACCAGTGTGGCTTCAGATGTGCAAAAAGCACTTTAGACCACCTTATCAGATTAGAGACCTATATACGTGATGGTTTTATTAGAAAAGAACATGTAATTGCTGTATTTTTTGATTTAGAAAAAGCATATGACACAACATGGAAATATGGTATTTTAAGAGACCTATATGGCCTGGGTTTTAGGGGACATTTGCCCTTTTTCATTTCAAACTTTTTGTCCAATAGACGCTTCAGAGTCCGAGTAGGAGATACCCTTTCAGAGCCCCATGTGTAAGAACAAGGAGTCCCCCAGGGAAGCATCCTCTCGGTTACTCTTTTTAGCATTAAGATTAATGGTGTAGTTGGTGCTTTTAGACCAAATACCTTTTGTAGTCTTTATGTAGATGACCTCTGTATTTGCTCCAGGGGGGAAGACATGAGCACAATCAAAAAGCAACTACAGCTGTGCATAAACAAGATTAATAGGTGGTCAGTCAGTAATAGTTTTAAAATTCAAAAACAAAAACTGTGTGCATGCACTTTTGCCTGCTGCGGTCTCTTCACCTCAACCCTGAGCTTTTCATAGATGGAGAAGCTGTCAAGGTGGTAAAAGAAACCAAATTCCTTGGACTTATTTTTGATAATAAACTTTCTTTTATTCCACATATAAAATTTCTACAAATCAGATGTTTTAAAGCCCTTGATATTATTAAAGTTTTGGCTAAAACTAAATGGGGTGCGGACTCTACTGTGCTGCTGCGTCTCTATAGAGCACTTGTAAGATCTCGGTTAGAGTATGGGAGCATAGTTTATAGATCAGCAAGGAAAACATACATCAGGACACTAGAAACTGTCCATCACCAGGGGCTAAGACTTGCCTTGGGGGCTTTCAGAACCTCTCCTGTTAAAAGTTTGTATGTTGAAGCAAACGAGCCTTCACTGCACAACAGGCACCTGAAATTGGCTCTCCAGTATATGGTTAAACTTAAAGCTGACCATAGAAATCCAGCCTACTCTGCAATTTTTCACCCTCGATTTTTGCAGATGTATAAGGTCAGACCTAAGAGCATCACTCCTTTTGGACTCCGTATAGAACCTCACCTGGTAAAATTAAACCCTGATATGAGCAACATAACACAGACACAGTTTTGTCCCATTCCACCATGGAGTTTGAGGAAACTCAATATAATTCTGGATCTGAGCCAAAACAAGAAGAAAGACACTCACCCAAATGTGTATCAGCAGCAGATCTTGGATATAAAATGCCGTTTTCCTCACCATATTTCCATATACTCGGATGGATCTAAAGTAGATGGCTCAGTCTCTGCTGCAATTGTCACCGGGCACAATCAGTATGGTTTGCGGATTCCCAAACAATGTTCAATTTTTACAGCAGAGGCTCGTACTTTGCTTCTAGCATTGGAATACATTGAGAGAACCAAACAACAGAGCTCCTTAATTTTTACTGACTCCAGATCCTGTCTTCAGGCACTTGGGTTTTTAAAGACTGATCACCCCGTTATTGTCCGGATTTTAGAGAAATTAGTTTTTTTTACAGAAACATAATGTTAATATCATCTTCTGTTGGATCCCCAGCCATGTTGGCCTGTCAGGTAGCGAGCAGGCAGACAATGCTGCCAAGAGAGCTCTTACCCAAGAAGTCACTCAATGCCAGATCCCAGCCTCAGACCTCAGGCCTCTAATAACCTCCTATATTTTAAAGAAGTGGCAGACTGAATGGGACACATGCACTGCAAATAAACTGCATGATATTAAGCCTGCTATAAGCCATAGACATTTGCATCGCTTTCAAAACCGACATGACGAGGTAGTGTACACTAGGTACCGTATTGGCCACTCTAGGCTTACGCACAGCTTTTTATTAAAAGGTGAAGCACCACCATCTTGTCAGTTTTGTGGAGTTTTTTTTTTTATCAATAAAGCACATTTTACTTGACTGTCCTGCTCTCATGACAGCAAGACAACGTTTTTATACTCAAAAGTCACTGAAGGATATTTTTAATCAGGCACCACCAAAGAAAATTTTAGGGTTTTTAGCACATGTGCATCTGAAGCATCTTATTTAATTTTTCTATTTTATTGTATCTACATATGTATCTCGCTGTATTTATTTATTCTTTCATTTATCACACTGTCTCTTTATAATTTTTTTTTTTTTATTTAAGTTTTTGTAAAGGGTATACAGGTCATTACAGCATTGCATTGTTTACATTTTCATCACATGTTCCCTTATTTTTTGTTATCTGACAACATTGGAAGAATAATTATTACAATACCCCTTTTTTTTAAGTGAAAGAAAAAGTGAAATTAAAGAGAACAGAAAAAACAAACAAAAGAGCAAAAAACAAACAAACAAATAAATAAATAAAAATAAAAGAGCATCTGAGTAGCGTTGGAACAAAGAGCGGTGCCATTATTGAAATGGTATTTGTCAAAGATTAGATCTAATGGAAGACATACAGTATATGCGATCCAGGGTTGCCAAAAGTTCAAGAACCCATCCATGTCCTGTCTCAATGCGAAGGTCAACTTTTCCATCGAGTAAATGTCCTAAATCACGTTAATCCAGTCTTCAGATGTAGGACAGTCCCTCAACATCCAATTTTTAGTTAGGGCTTTTTTACTTGCCAATATTAAAACAGTGAATAAGTATTTTTCTCCTCGTCTTTCCAGTGAATCCGGTAGTAAACCCAAATACAAAGTTACAAAAGAAAAGGGGACTGTTGTTTTGAATATTTTCCCCAATATTGTCTGTACATTGGTCCAATATTGGTGGATAACTGGGCAAGACCAAAACACATGAAAATGATTTGCAGTCTCTTCACCACACAAGCGCCAACAATTCAACCCCTTATGAGTAAATTTGTTTTGTGCAGGTGTTCTGAAAAATCTTACCAAATTTTTCCATCCAAATTCTCTCCACTGCAGGGAAGAGGTACTTTTCCATTGTTGTTTATTTAGCTTTTCCCATGTTTCCAGTCGTAAAGTGAAATTCCCCTCTTTTTCCCATCTCTCTTTTATATATAAGATAAGATAAGATAAGATAAGCCTTTATTAGTCCCACAACG
Source organism: Pholidichthys leucotaenia (assembly GCA_020510985.1). NCBI lineage: Eukaryota > Metazoa > Chordata > Actinopteri > Cichliformes > Pholidichthyidae > Pholidichthys > Pholidichthys leucotaenia. The sequence continues at coordinate 311,585,029 of CM035836.1, forward strand.
GGGAAATTCCAGGATTGCAACAGCACAGGGATAGCAACACTCAGAGCAACAATCAGAAGGCAAGAAAAAAAAAAAAAAAAAAAACAAGCAAGCAAGAGCAGCTAATAAACATATGTACGTATTACTATAAAATATATATATATACACACACACACAGACACACAGTGCAGAGCATTGTAGCTGGATGGAATAATATATGAATATATGAACACACAGTGCAGAGCATTGTAGCTAGATGGAATAAATATGTAAATATATAAACACCCACAGTACGGAGCATTGCAGCTAGGTGGAATAAATATGCAAGTATATAAACACACACAGTGCGGAGCAATGTAGCTAGATGGAATAACATGTAGATATATAAATATATAAACACCCACAGTACGGAGCATTGCAGCTAGACGGAACAAATATGCAAATATATAAACACACACAGTGCAGAGCATTGCCGCTAGATGGAATGAAACAGCATAACCGTCTACCCAGCTATCCTGCATGGTATGATTATGTGCCCATACACACTCTCACCCTCCATAGCGACCGGCATGCTCCTAGTTGTATGCCGGAGAGGACCACTGTGTAAGTCTATTGCATCTTCTGCATTCAAAAAACTATTAGTTTGTTACGTCTTTTTTGCTATCTCTGCGAGCAGCCCTGCTTAGGTTGTACAGTCTGACAGCCGTTGGTAGGAAGGACCTACGAAACCTCTCGGTTGTGCACCTGGGATGATGTAGTCTGCTGCTAAATGAGCTCCTCAGTGCATTCAGTATGTCCTGCATAGGGTGGAACTCGGACTCCAGCAGAGATGACAGTTTAGCCACCGTCCTTCTTTCTCCTATCTCCTCCATCGGATCAAGGCGCTGCCCCAGGACAGAGCTAGCTTTCTTAATCAGTTTGTTCAGTCTCTTCCTATCGGCTGCAGTAATGCCACTGCCCCAGCAGACCACTCCAAAAGTGATGGCTGATGCCACCACCGTGTCATAGAATGACTTCAGCAGCGCCCCTTGTACACCAAAAGACCTGAGTCTCCTCAGCAGGAACAGCCTGCGCTGTCCCTTCTTGTAGAGTGCATCAGTATTGTGTGACCAGTCTAGTTTATTGTTCAGATGAATACCCAGGTACTTATAGGATGTCACCATCTCGATGTCTGTTCCCTGTATATTTACTGGTACTGTGAGGGGCTGCCCATGCCTGCGGCAGTCCACCACCAGCTCCTTAGTTTTCCTCGCGTTGATCTGGAGGCAGTTCCGATGGCACCAGTCCACGAAGTCCTGGATAAGCCCTCTGTACTCAGCTTCATCTCCATTGGAGATGAGGCCAACGATCGCAGAGTCATCAGAGAACTTCTGTAGATGGCAGTGTGTTGTGTTGTGTGAGAAGTCCGCAGTATAAAGAGTGAACAGGAAGGGAGCCAGCACCGTTCCCTGGGGGGCCCCCGTGCTACTGATGATCGTGTCGGACACACAGTCCCGGGTTCTCACAAACTGAGGCCGGTTCGTGAGGTAGTCCAGGATCCATGATGACAGGTGCTGGTCCACCCCTGCGCGCAGCAGCTTGTCCTTCAGGATCATCGGTTGGATGGTGTTGAAAGCACTGGAGAAGTCAAAGAACATGATCCTCACCATATTCCCGGGCTTCTCCAGGTGGGACAGAGAACGGTGAAGGAGGAAGATCACCGCATCCTCCACCCCAATGCCATGCTGGTAGGCGAACTGGAGTGGATCCATCGCTGGTTCCACCAGGGGGCGGAGGTGAGCAAGGAGCAGTCTCTCCAGGGTCTTCATCAAGTGGGACGTCAAGGCCACCGGTCTGTAGCTGTTCAGGTCTTTGGGGTGGGAAGTTTTTGGTACAGGTACCACACAAGATGTTTTCCACAGCTGTGGTACCCTCCCCAGTTTCAGGCTCATGTTGAAGATATACGTCACAATCCCACACAGCTGGTCTGCACAGGACTTGAGGAGCTTTGCGCTGATGCCGTCCGGTCCCGGCGCCTTCCTCGCCTTGATCTTCCTCAGCTCCGTCCTCACCTGGGTCCTGGTCAGGGTCAGGATGGGGGGCTGTGTGTTGGGAGTGGGGGGGTGTTGGTAGAGTGGGGAGTGGGCAGCAGGACTTGATTTCTTTAGAGGCAGCAGTGGTTGTTGTGCAGTCAGGGGGGAGGGCGGTTGGTCAAATCTATTGAAAAACAGATTCAGGTTGTTCGCCCACTCCCTGCCCCCTGTGGCCTGGGGGGAGGTATTCTGGAGCCCCGAGATGGTTTTGAGGTTTCTCCAGACCCCGCTGATGTCGCTCTGTTGCAGCTTGTCCTCCATCTTCTTCCTGAAGCGGTCCTTGCCTTCTCTGATCTTTCTCCTCAGCTCCCTCTGTACGGACTTCAGCATCTCCCTGTTCCCTGACCTGAAGATCCTCTTCTTCTCTCTCAGAAGTGTTTTAATCTCAGGGTTGATCCAGGGTTTGTTGTTTGAGTGACGCCGTATGGTCTTGGTGGGAACGGATTTGTCCACACAGAAGCTGAGGTAGCCCGTGAAGGTGTGAATGAGGCCATCGATGTCCTCACCATGTGGATCGCAGAGCTGCTTCCAGGCGGTGGCTTCAAAACAGCCCTTTAGGGTGTCCATTGTCTCCTCAGACCATAACTCCACAGTGTGCATGGCCGGAGGTTGTCTGTGCACTAGGGGTTTGTACACCGGCCGGAGATGAACCAAGTTGTGATCCGATCTCCCGAGTGGGGGTAGTTGTGATGAGGTGTACGCCTCCTTAGTGTTTGCGTAGAATAAATCCAGTGTTTTATTGTCTCTAGTGTGGCATGTGACATACTGGGTGAACGTGGGTAGAATGGGAGACAGTGAAACATGGTTGAAATCGCCTGAGATGAGGAGAAGAGCATCTGGGTGTTCTGTCTGCAGCCTGCTGGTTACTGAATGGATGACGTCACGTGCTGTCCCAGCGTTCGCCGTCGGATTTGCATAAACAACAATGCAGATCACGTGTGAGTGTTCTCTCGGGAGATATGTAGGCCTCATGCTAACAGCTAGCAACTCAATGTCTTTGCTGCAGTGTCGTTGTTTAACAGTGATATGTCCCGGTCTGCACCAGTTGTTGTTAACATACATGATCACTCCACCGCCCCTAGCCTTGCCACTGTCTGGTGTTCGGTCAGCTCGTATCATGTGAAAACCCTCCAGCTCAATGTTAGCATCTGCTGCTAGTTCAGTTAGCCACGTCTCAGTAAACAAAAGGAGAGAGCACTCCCGGTATGTGCTATCATAACGGGAGATAGCCGCTATATATATGATGTGTTGTTTCCTTTTAAGTCTTGAAGACCTTGGTATATTTTAGAAATGTATCTGATCCCTGGGATCCCTTTATATGCCATTAAGAAGACCTTCAGAACACCTGACTGGGCCCTTTCCAAATCCTCCTTTTTAAGTATATTGTTTATGTGGTGTCTAAGCTGAAAGAACCTGTAAAGGTCTTGATTTATTAGACCTTGTTTTTTCAAATCTTCAAAACTTCTTAAAATTTGCCCTTTAAAAAAATTGTAATATTTTATCAGTCCGATCTCTTTCCACTTTTTAAATCTAGTGTCTGTTTTATTAGGAGTAAAGTCTTGATCATAGGCAATCCATTGCAGAAGTCGATAGGGCTCTTTAGTTTGATTCTCTCTGACTATCTTAAACCAAATTTTTAGCGGGGTCTCTATCCACGGGTTAGTGTTATTCAAAAGTTTAGGTAAGGCATTGTTCCCTATTATCGCCTGTAGGGGGATGTCACTTGTTATTTGGCATTCCATCTCCTTCCATTGTGCAGTGTAGACTGGGTTACATATCTCTACTAAAGTTTTAATTTGTGCGGCTTTAAAATAGTCCCTGATATTTGGCAGCACAAGCCCACCTTTGTCTTTGTTTAGCTGTAGGGTTCTATATCTGATTCTAGGTCTCTTGCCCTGCCATATGAATCTTGAGATCCTTCTGTCCAGCTCCTGCCGTGTTTTTTTGGGAGGTTCTACCGGTATTGTTTGGAAAAGGTATAGAAGACGTGGAAGTATATTCATTTTGACTGCTTCAATTCTTTGTGCAGTACCCAAGAATGGTATCATATTCCATCTTGCTAGGTCAGATTTTATTTTTGCCACCAGTGGATCATAGTTTAGTGTTATAATTTTGTTGAGTTGTTTCGGGATATTGACCCCCAGATATTTCATAGATTCCATCTCCCAGTTAGTTTTGAGTTTGCTTAGTGAATAATGATTTGGGTCATAGTTGAATGTTAAAATTTGGGTTTTATGCATGTTTAATTTGTACCCCGATAAATCTCCATACTCTGAAAAAACTGAGATTAGTTCTGGTAAAGAGGTGTCTGGCTGCCCCAGATATATTAAAATGTCATCAGCAAAGAGTGCTATTTTATGTTCCTTCTGACCAAGTGTAATACCTTGAATTTTTTGATTCTGTCTTATCCATTGGCTCAGAGGTTCTATGAAGATTGCAAAGAGCAGTGGAGACAAGGGGCAGCCCTGATGACATCCTCTTTCCAGCTCAAAAGATGATGATAAATTACCGTTAATCCTTATTTTAGCTGTTGTTTTTTTATATAATGCCTGGATAGTTCTAATGAAGTTGTTATGAAAATTGAAACTGGATAAGATTCTATATAGGAAAGACCAGTCAACCGAATCGAATGCTTTTTCAGCATCTAATCCCAATATGACTGCATTTAAGTTATATTTTTTTATATGATGAATTATGTGTAAAGTGCGTCTAATGTTGTCTTGTGTCTGTCTTTGTCTTATAAAACCTGTTTGGTCTAAATGAATTAAGTCTGTCAGTATATTTTCTAACCTTTTGGCAAGGATAGTGGTAAAAAGCTTATAGTCCTGATTTAATACACTGATTGGTCTGTAGTTGGAGCATTCTAGTTTATCCTTTTCAGGTTTAGGTATGACTGCAATGACCCCTTCTCTCCAGGAGGGGGGGATTTCCCCTGTGTGGAGGACATAGTTAAATGTTTTCAGGAGGAGAGGAGATAGTTGCTGTTTAAAGGTTTTGTACCACTCTGCTGTGTAGCCATCTGCTCCTGGGGATTTGTTAGCTTTAAGTTTCATAATAGCTTTTTCCAATTCTTTAGGTTGTATTTCTGACAGTAGTGTTTTATTTTGAGACTCAGTAAGTTGGGGAAGGTTTAATGTGTTTAGGAATGCTTCGGATGCGTTTTTATGTTTTTTGAGGGAGTATAAGTTCTTATAGTAGTTCTCGAAGCTTTTAAGAATATCCTGAATTCTAAATTTTATTTCCTTTGATACTGGGTCTCTGATTTTGTAGATTGCTCTTTCTGTTTGTTGTTTCCTCAATTTATAGGCTAGTAATTTTGCCGATTTGCTGCCTGCTTCATAGTATTTTTGTTTCAGAAATGCAAGTTTCTTCTGGATTTCTATTGTGTAGATCTCATTTATTTGATTTTTAATTTCCTTAATTTTGAGCGAGTCATTAGAATGAGTGTTGCCTTTGTGTTCTTTTTCTAGGTTCTTAAGTTCTGACTAATGTGATTAGTTTTTCTTGTCTCAGTTTCTTTTGGATTGCCAGTTTTGCAATAATCTTTCCCCTTATTACAGCTTTGCATGCATCCCACAGTATTAAAGGGGATACTTCTCCATTATCGTTTTCTTCCAAATATCTGAGAATATCTGATTCCAATTCATCTTTCAGTGGTCCTTTCAGGACATTTGAATTCAACCTCCAAGAAAATGTATTATTTGTGTATTTTTGGATACTTAAGTCCATATAGATTGGACTGTGGTCAGAGAGATCCATCAGTCCTATTTTACATGTTTTTACTCTTCCATTGTCTCTATTAAACATAAAAAAATAGTCAATCCTTGAGTAAGATGAATGTGGTGCTGAGTAAAATGTATAATCTTTTACACTGGGGTTGAATTCCCTCCACACATCACAGATTCCCATTTCTTTTAGTAGCATCCGAGTTTTCTTACTTTGAGTGTTGTTTTGATGTGGAGAATTACCTGATGCATCCCAGTATGGATTCAGTCTTAGATTGAAGTCTCCAGCACATATCACTAAACCCTGGGCTTTAGTTATCATTAGGTCAAATACATTTTTATAAAATTTCCAGTTAGCCCCTGGAGGTGCATATACATTCAGCAGGGTGATATCTTCTCCCTCTAGCCGCCCAATTACCAAACTGTATCTCCCTTCTTTATCTTTGTGTTCTGATTTTTTTTCAAATGTAATTTTGGTTGATATCAATGTCGCTACTCCCCTCCTCCTCCCTGACTTATATGAAGATGAAGAGATCATTTTAAACCCTTGTCTATTGAGTTTAGTGTGCTCCACGTCTGTTAGGTGGGTTTTTTGTAAAAATATTATTCCTGCTTTGTCTTTTTTCATTTTGCCTAGAATCTTGGATCTTTTAACTGGATTCAGGATTCCTTTTACATTATATGAGATTATTTTGGTTACACCCTGTTTCTCCATTGTATTGTCTTATTTAGTATAACAGTGTGGTGGCCCTCTTTTGTGCTACTCAGAAACTGAAAGAACATTAAGAACATAAAAAACATTAAGAACATAGTGTATAAAACTTTAAAACAAAAAACTGTCAAAAGAACTTCCTGAGCTGAGGTCTTTTTAAAGACCCTGGAAGAGCCTTGATGGAGTGTAGGCTCTGAGAGAAATTCCTCAAACTCTGTTACGTGTTAAGGGCCCTCTCTTACCCCTGTAAGTTGTCCCATGTTTTTAACGTGAATTTCAGATCCCAATCCGAACTTGTAATGATTTTATTTTTTTTTTTTTAATGCCTATACCCTATGAAATTGTGTGCACCCTCCCACCACCATCACAGCAAACATTCACGCTAATACAGTATTTGTTAGTGTGGGGAGAACATGTGGATCATTGTCACATTTCTATTTTAACAAGTTGTTGTTTGTTTGTTTTTTAATTTATTAAAAAGACTTATTTATTTCTAATTGTGATATCCTACCGTGTAGCAATGACCACACTTGAGTTATTTCTTTGGCTAACTCTGCCGTTTTTTCTGCAACACACATAATATGACTGAACATGGATTCTGCGCGGGGTTTTCACACTCTTGTTCTAATGTGTCCCCTTAATAGTAGTGCTGAACAATACAGGTAGTTCCCCCTAGAGGCATGTGCCAGTAATGTTTTAAATTAGACTTGCAGTCTACCACATCCCTCCCCTCTAGATTAAACTACTTTTAATTACACTAGCCAATTATGCTAGACATCCTGGAACTCCCATTTAACCCTAAACAATCACAGTTACTTTTAACTTCTTAAACACATGTGCCATACACATAATTTCTTTCTCTTTTTTTTTTTTTTTTTACATGTATAACACACATAACAGTCTAACTGGGGATTTGGTTTGACTACCGCATCCCAGTGAGGTTCCAGGACGCATTCTTGTCCTGTGGCTGGGGAACTCACTACTGACTAAGTATAGTCCTTCAAGTAGTCTGGAGCTTTCCTAGCTCGCTGAGATCTTCTCACGGCGGGTGAGCCAACTGCAGGTGAAGACTCAGACTGCTCCACTGTTTCGGCTGCTGCAGTGCTGCCCGTAGAATCTGCAGAGACGGTTACCTCAGGTTTCACCTGAAGTGGTGGTTCGTTGATGCTCTCCTCAGGATGGGTGTCAGACAACACCTCTGGTGCCATCGGCAGGGGAATGGAGCTCCTACCACGAACTTGGTCGATGTGTCGCCTCACCACTTGTCCATGACCTAATGTCACCTTGAATGACACAGGGCCTGTCTTTTCTGTTATTTCTCCTGGTACCCAGGCTGGTCCTGAGCCAAAGTTGCGGGTGTAGACCACGTCTCCTTCTCTCAGTATTCTCTCTCTAGCATGCATGTCATGATAACCTTTTTGTTTCTCTTGTTTATCATGCACTTTGTTTCTGAAGTCTGGATGTATTAAGTCAAATGTTGACCTCAACTTCCTTCCACACAACAGCTCAGCTGGTGACTTGCCAGTTGTAGATTGGGGTGTTATTCGATAGCTGAACAGAGCTCTCGACATTCGGGTTTCAATAGAGTCTCCTGTCATCTTTTTCATGAGTGACTTGAATGTCTGCACGGCCCTCTCGGCTAAGCCGTTAGAAGAAGGATGGTATGGCGCAGTCGTGATGTGACGTATGCCATTCTTTTCAGAAAACTCTTGGAACTGTTCACTCGTAAAACATGTACCGTTATCTGATACTATGATTTCAGGTAGCCCATGTTGGCTGAAACTCTTTCTAAGACATTCAATGGTAACAGTAGAAGTAGAGCTACTCACAGAATATGCATCGATCCACTTTGAGTATGCATCAACTATGATCAGGAACATTCTTCCCATCCATGGACCTGCGTAGTCAATGTGAATTCTTCTCCATGGTTTATCTGGAACTTCCCAGGGATGTAGTGGGGCTGCTGGAGGACTGTTCCTGTTCTCCTGGCATGCCGCACATGACTTCACAAGCGCCTCCACCTCTGCATCCATGTTGGGCCACCACATGTAACTCCTCGCCAACGCTTTCATGCGAGTGATGCCAGGGTGTGCTTGGTGTAGTTGTTGCAGTAAGGCATTCCTACCAGGTGGTGGAACAACCACGCGTCCTCCCCACAGGATACAACCTTCCTGGGTGCTGAGCTCATCCTGTCGTCGGGCATAGGGAATGAACTCAGGACTGTTCATCTTCGGCCATCCTCGCAAGATGTATTCTCGCACTCTTGCTAGAACAGGGTCTTTGTCTGTCCACTTCTTTATTTGTTGTGCGTTCACCAGGGGCACGCCGATATCTTCAAACAATAGCACTCTCTCCTCCTCCTCAGGCGTGCTGTCTCTTCCTCCATCCAAGGGTAGCCTACTCATCGCGTCAGCATTTGTATGGTCCCGTCCGGCTTTGTAAACGATGGTGTACTCATACGCTGCTAATGTAACGGCCCATCTCTGAATTCTCTGAGATGTCATCTGGGGTATGGCTCTCATTTCACTGAACAGTGAAATTAGTGGCTTGTGGTCAGTCACTATAGCGAACTGTCTCCCATACAGGTATTTGTGGAACTTTTTTACACCAAATACTACTGCAAGGCCCTCCTTGTCTAGCTGGGAGTAGTTTTTCTCAGCTGCACTAAGAGTTCTTGAGACGAACCCTATGGGTCTCTCTGAGCCATCCTCCATACGATGAGAGAGTACAGCTCCCACACCGTAGGGTGATGCGTCACACGCCAGGATGAGTGGTTTGTTTGAATCATAGTGCACTAACACACTACAGGACTGAAGTAGCGCTTTGGACTCTTCAAACGCCTTCTGCTGCTTGACCCCCCATGACCATTTTTCTTCCTTCTTAAGTAAGGTATGTAGTGGTGCCAGCAGCGTGGAGAGCTTTGGGAGGAACCTATGGTAATAGTTCAACAAGCCCAGGTAGGCTTTTAACTCAGTAACATTTTGTGGCTCAGGCGCCTCCGCAATGGCTTCCACTTTGTCTGTTAGAGGGTGTAGACCACTGGTGTTGATCTTGTGGCCTAGGAACACCACCTCTTTTCCCATGAACTCACACTTGCTTCTTTTCAACCTCAGACCGCTTTTCTCCAACCGTTGAAGCACTTCCTCCAGCGTTTTCAGATGTTCTTGTTCATTTGGTCCTGTACAAAGGATGTCATCCAAATAAATGGCAACATTCGGAATTCCACCTAGGATGCCCTCCATAGTTCTCTGGAATATAGCAGGACTGGAAGCTACTCCAAATGGTAAGCGTGTGTAGGTATATAAGCCTTTGTGTGTATTGATGGTTACATACTTTCTTGATTCTTCTTCCAGGACTATCTGTTGGTAGGCGTGACTCATGTCTAATTTCGTGAAGTGTCGGCCGCCGTTCAGCTGTGCGAAGAGGTCCTCCACTTTAGGAATTGGATACTGATCCACCCGTGATGCTCGATTGACAGTGAGTTTGTAATCTCCACATATTCTAATGGAGCCATCCGGCTTTCTCACTGGGACTATGGGCGCCGCCCATTCTGCAACCTGCACTGGCTCAATGATCTTGTCATCCAGCAGCCTCTGTAGCTCGCTTTCAACCAGTGGCTTGACTGCATAGGGTACCGGTCGGGGTTTGCAGAATCGTGGTTGGGCCTCCTTGTCCACATTAATCTTTGCAGTGACACCTTTTAGCTGTCCTAAGCCTTCTTTGAACACCTCAGCATGTCTTTCGAGGATCTCCTCCAGCTGCAATTTGGGCTGAGATTCCACTTTATTCACCAACTGATCAATCATGGCCAGTTCTTGTAGCCAACTTCGCCCTAGTAGATTTGGTCCTTCGCTCCCAACTACTACTACAGGTAAGTCCTTTTCTTTGTTTTCGTGCTGCACCTTCACTTGTGCCATGCCTAGCACGTCTAGCTTCTCTCCTGTGTATGTTTTTAATTTTAATGAACAGGGGTTTAATTCTGCTGTGTCTGTTTTCTTCCACAGTTGTGTATATTGCTGTTTACTTAATATGGTTACTCCACAGCCTGTATCAACTTCAAATGTTACTTTCATTCCATTAACATTCATGGTACGCGTGATGGGCGCTACCTTGGTCAGCTCCTCTGACGTGTTGTAAATTGTGTGAAAACCCATGTCTTCTGTATCACTTTCTCCCTCCCCTCTCAGTTGATTCGCTTGCTGTTCCTTTCCTGGGCCCTTGTTTTCATACTTTTGCCCATTAACTGTCGCTTTCAGCACCTGTGCGCTGTCCACCTTTATTCTACATGCTTTCTTAATGTGCCCTCGCTTGCCACAATTATGACACAGCTCAGTGGCAAATTTGCACTCGGCAGCATTGTGCTGGCCTTTGCAGCGATAACAACTGGGGAATTTGTGCTGAGTTTTGTCAGTCGACACTTTGTGGACACCTACTTGGGTCTTAGGCACACGAACATGCGTTGCTGTGTCCTCTGTTAGCTTCCCTTGCATCTCTCTCACATCTTTAGATGCTGTTTCCATCGCTTGGCATAATTCCAAAGCCTTTGCAAAAGTGAGTTTTGTTTCAGATAAAAGTCGCCGTTGCATTCGGTCATCATTCACTCCACACACAAGTCTGTCTCTTAACATTTCTTCCAATGAGTCTTTGTAATCACAGTGCCGTGCTAATTTCCTCAATTCTGCCACATACTCTGCTATGGACTCAGTGTTCCTCCTTATGCGTGAATTAAATTTGAATCGTTGTACGATTTCACTCGGTTTGGGGCTGAAGTGCTTCTGAAGCTCAGCAGTAAGCTGGTCGTATGTTTTATCTTTCGGTAATGCAGGGCTTATTAAATTTCTCAACAAGCTGTAAGTAGTTGCACCAACTCCACTCAACAGTACAGCCTTCCTTTTGTCTGGCTCCTCAATGTCATTAGCTTGGAAGAAAAAGTCCAACATTTCACTATATTCTTCCCATGACTGAGTCGAGTTATCAAAAGGGGTTACCGTTCCGATTACAGCCGCCATTGCTCGTCGTGGTGGGGAAACCTCGTTTTTCCTCCTCTGAACTTGCACTCGAACTACTGGAGTCACTTGAGTTCGCCACACTTGCAATGTTCTCTGTTTCTCGCCGCTGATTTTTTTCTTTTAATCCTCGTCGCCAATTGTGTGATATCCTACCGTGTAGCAATGATCACACTTGAGTTATTTCTTTGGCTAACTCTGCCGTTTTTTCTGCAACACACATAATATGACTGAACATGGATTCTGCGCGGGGTTTTCACACTCTTGTTCTAATGTGTCCCCTTAATAGTAGTGCTGAACAATACAGGTAGTTCCCCCTAGAGGCATGTGCCAGTAATGTTTTAAATTAGACTTGCAGTCTACCACACTAATATTATGACTGTTCCATGAAATGTTTTACCACATGCTGATTCTGCATTATCCTTTAATGTTTGTTACCTTGTAGGAGGGGGGTTGGATGTGCAGATTGACTAAAAAAAAAAGGTCGCTATTCCCTCCTGTAAACGGCCAGTTTATCCTTGTAGCTCTGGCGCTGGGTTTCCCGCTGCTGGCCCGTGGATTTTGAAGCTCTCTGTGTGGACCACGTTTGAGCCTTGATCCTATTGCTCGGGTCTGCTGCGGGTTTAAACACCGTTACCGGGAGCCCTCTTCTTGCCATGTCAGCTGTTGCTTCTTCCGCCGAATTATAGAGACATGTCTCTTCACCATAGAAGACCCTTAACTTCGCAGGAAATGGCGTCTGAAAGCACAGTTTTTTCTCTCGTAGCACCTTTTTAGCGTCGTTGTATTCCCGGCGCTTTTTAAGGACCTCCGGGGCACAATCGTGTTCCACAAAGACTTTTCTCTCTTGGTGCATAAATCCTTTTTTCTGCCAAGCCAGTCTTACAACCTCTTGTTTTATTTTGAAATTGGAGAATCTCACCACCACCGATCGTGGTGGCGCTTCCGCCGCCGGCCTAGGGGCTAATGTACGGTGGGCCCTTTCTATCTTCAAGTCGGTGGTTTGGGGAATATCCAACTTCTCTCTCAGTAAGGATTCCACACATTCCGCCATTGTGTTGAAACCATCCTCGACTCCTTCTTTCAGACCATGAATTCTTATGTTGTCTCTTCTAAGTCTTCCTTCTTGGTCGGTTAGCTTAGCCTCTAGTTTTGACTGCCTTTTGTGTAGATCCAGCACGGAATCTTCAAGCCCTTTTATTCTTTCTTCTGCTTCCAAGATTCGGTTCTCGGCCTGGTCCACTCTGCTGTTTGTCCTTTTTAATTCTTCTCTGAATTCACGAAATTCGGCCCAAACCTCTCTGCGAAATCGTCTTACTTCTTCAAATAGCGTTTTCAAGCTAACCTTCTTGTTAGCTACATTCAGCTCCTCGTCTTCTGAATGGAAATCCTCCGGATCAGATTCTTCGGCCGATGCGTGTCCTGGCCTGGAAAATGTCGATTTCTTCTGTTTTCCTTTAGGCATGATGACTTTGTCTTTTGATTTTCACTCTTCCAAAAATCCGTTAAATCTGGTTTTCAAGATATTTTCCTGGATTGAGTCTGGGAGCTTCAGCGTTAAGCTGCAATCACCATGGTGTCCAGACCGGAAGTCCCGTTTCTTTATAATTTTTAACTCAATTTTCTTATTAGTTCTAATTTTGCCATGAAATAGCCATAGATGCTGACATGGCACTAAACAAGAACACACACACACCCACACACGCACACCCCACTACCTAAACTCAGATTTCTGACCATAAATGTGTTCCAACATAACCGTTTCACAAAAACAGAAAATGAAAATAGACACCTCTATGAAGCCACTATATTGTGCTGGCTCTGTCTGCAGTGTTAATCAATAGAATTTCTATTAATGTTAAGTGCAGTCATTCTGAATCCTTGATTCTTAAGTTGGTATGGTGCTGGCTGCTGTACTTATACAGTCTGAAATCTAACATCAGGGGCCAGGTGCTTCAACAACTTCCAGTGTTTGATTGATTGTAAAAAAAAAAAAAAAAAAAAAATCAAGCTAGGGCAACTCCTGTAACGGCATGTGTTCTATAGGCACCCTTGCACCCATGCACAACAACAGCAAAGTATTTGCAAATCTTTGGACCAATTAAGAAGTAAAATTAGAAAATTTCCCACAGAAACCTGAATGTTCCAGGAGCCCCAGGTTGGAGACCCCTGCCCTAGAAGCTAATAACCCTGAATAAGAAACCCATAAAAGTGAAGCTCCTCTGCCCACAGAAGTGGCTAGCGGTGCCCTAATACACTATTCCCACAATTTTAACCACTTTGGTAGTACACACAATCACACCACACAACTAACACTCGCCCATCATGATTTGCGCATGGAGAATGGGGGGAGGGGGGTCTTCCCCCAGCCTTGCTGCCCTCCTTCTGCTGGGGGCCTGGGGTCTGGCTGGTGACCTGGGGCCCGTCATGTTGTCGCCATCCCTGGGCGCTGCAGAATGAATGGGTGCGAACAAGGGAGAGTGAGTGAGAAAGTGAGAGCGAGGGAGTGATGAGTGGAGATTGGAGATGGTGATGGTGGTGGTGGGTCGGATTTGTGTGGCGTTTTGCGTGTCGGGTGGCTTCTCAGAGTGCTTGTGGTGATCCGTTGATCAGTCACTCCGGGTGAGCGTTGGTGGTGGTGGTCTGCTTCTGTGGCTGTGGTTGCCGTGGGGAGGGTTGTTGGAGGTGTGGCTGCTGGTCCATGCCAGCGGTCTCCCCAGCCACTGCCGAGCGTTGGTGCGCATTCATGCCCACCACATCTGCGCCGCAGCCGTCCCAGGTGTTAAGGGTGTATGAGTGTGGGTGAGTGTGTAGGGAAGAGCACGAGTAGATGTGAGGGAGTTGGAGTGAGAGTGTGTGTGTGGGTGAGCATGGGTAGGTGCGGGTGACTGTGAGGGCGAGTGGGAGTGGGCGCAAGATTGAGCAGGTACAGGAGTGGGAGAGAGTAAGTGGGTCTGGGTGTGGGGGTTCCCGGGGGGGGGTGTCAGTGGCACTGGGGTGGGTCGGGCCCGCTGTGGAGGTGTCTGGAGGGGCTTGTGCTGGAGCTGTGGGCTGATCCCCGGCCCCGGGAAGGGGGGTGGGGGCTGGCCTTCTGGTGCCTGGGGCCCAGGTGCTGATGTTGGCCCCGCTGGGCGGTCCAGGGGCAGGGGTGCACCACACTGGCCGTTTGGCGGTCTGGCCTTCCACGACCGTCCTTCCTGTGGTGGATGCCTGGTTGTCCTGGGGCTTGTTGATCTCGGGACATTTGCGCTCTGTGGGGGTTGGTGGTGCTGTCTTGCTTGCTCGGGGTTTCTGGGGAGGTGGGGGTGCTGCGACCTGCCGTCCTCTTTGTATATTTCCTGGCAAACCACTCACACGCACACAGTCACTTTGCACGCGCTCTCATGCACACGCACACACACACCTCTCCTTTAACAAGTGCAGATACCAGACTTGTGATGAGACCTTTTCAGCAGAAGAAACAGTTTGTCCTCTGTTTGTTTCAGTTGTGTTAGTCTGTTTGTCTTCTTTGTCTGTTCCTCTCCCTTTTCTTCCCCCTCACCACCCCTCCTTTCCTCATTCCCCCCATTGGGTCCCTCATGGGTAAAACAATTTAAAGTATTAAAAGTTTTTACAGGAGGCGTTTATTAATGATATACAGTACATACAGTGGTGTGAAAAAGTGTTTGCCCCCTTCCTGGTTTCTCTTTTTTTTTGTATGTTTGTCATACTTGAATGTTCTGGATCATCAAACAAATTTAAATATTAGACAAAGATAACACAATTAAACACAAAATGCAGTTTTTAAATGAAGGTGTTTATTATTAAGGGTAAAAAAAATCCAAACCTACAAGGCCCTGTGTGAAAAAGTGACCCCCCCCCATTAAAACAAATTAACTGTGATGTGTCACATCTTTGGAAAACTGAGTTCAGTTTCTCTAGCCACACCCAGGCCTGATTACTGCCACACCTGTTCTCAATCAAGAAATCACTTAAATAGGACCTGCCTGACAAAGTGAAGTAGACCAAAAGATCCTCAAAAACTAGACATCATGCTGCGATCCAAAGAAATTCAGGAACAAATGAGAAACAAAGTAATTGTAATGAATGCCCTTCAGGGCAGGATGAAGACCCAAATGCTAGCTGTGAGTTTGCTGGAAGTTTAATAATAAAAAACACAAAATATAACAAAACACACACAACTTGCAGGATTACTTGTAATACCTAGAATCTCCAAAAGTACAATGGGAGGCGGAGCCTTCAGTTATCAAGCTCCTCTCCTGTGGAATCAGCTGCCAATCTGGATTCGGGAGTCAGACTCGATCTCTGTTTTTAAGAATAGGGCTAAAACCTACCTTTTTGATATAGCCTACAATTAGGGAGGGATCATGTGTTTCTGAACCCTCCCTTAGTTATGCTGCTAATAGGTTTAGTCAGCCGGGGGACCTCCAGTAATGCACTGGGCCTCACTCCTTTCCTCACTCTCTATGAATTTTTTTTTTTTTTGCTGGTCATTAACATTTGTTTGTTCTCTCCCATAGATTGAGTCCCCATCGTGCTGTTTGCTCTCTACATGTCTGTTCTTTTCTTTTTCTCTATCCCCTCACCCCCCAGCCAGTCGCAGCAGATGACTGCCCCTCCCTGAGCCTGGTTCTGCTGGAGGTTTCTTCCTGTTAAAAGGGAGTTTTTCCTCTCCACCGTCGCCAAGTGCTTGCTCACAGGGGATCGCCTGATTGCTGGGGTCTTTCTGCAACTGTGGGGGTTCCCCCCTACAGTTGATAGTGCTATGAGATGACTGTTGTTGTGAAATGGCGCTATATAAATAAAGTTGAATTGAATTGAATTGAATTGAACTTACGAGGCAGGAATTCGAGTAGTACAGCAAAGGCGGAGATGTGCAGCACACGTTAGGATAATGAAGTGAAGCATGAAGTGAAGCATGGAATGCATGCAGGATATGAGGTGAGAAAAGATGGGGGACTCCCGTCTGAGCATAGAGAATGACATTGCACCGCTACTCGGTGCAGCGGTCTTTAAATAGAGCAACAGGGATGATTACAAAAATGAGAACAGGTGTGGGTGCAAGAGCGAGGATAATCGGATTCAACCAGTGACAGCTGTGACAGCCCACGAACAGCAGTTGAAACAACGGAAGTAAACAGACGGCGCTGTCAAAACAAAAGTATAGGGGAGTATGGCGAAAGGTCACTGAGTATGAATATGAAATGATACACAATCGGAACAGACCAGAATACACGAAGCGAAATATAACAACCGCCAAGGCAAGGACAAGAAGAAAACCAAAAAGTGCTCATAATACAATACTAATGAGTGATGAGGTTACAAAAGGACGGAGAAGGCTCAAATATAAACACAGGAAGATAAATTGAAATACAAGATAATACAGAAATGCATAAAATAAATACACAAGACTAATAACCAAACTAGGATATAATAACAGGAAAACTGAAAACAAAAACAAAGAACAAACTCAGAGAACAAAATACAACAACCCAGACCCAATACAAAATAAATCCGAGAAGAAGAAAGTACAGAACATAATTGGAAATAACTGAAAGCGTGAGCACGGTACTTCCCCCATGCTCAGCTTCATGACAGTAATTGAGATCTATCAGTCTGGAAAAGGTTATAAAGCCATTTCTAAAGCTTTTGGACTCCAGCAAACCACAGTGAGAGCCATTATCCACAAATGGCGAAAACATAGAATAGTAGTGTACCTTCCCAGGAGTGGCCGGCCGAACAAAATTACCCCAAGACCACAGCGAAGACTCATCCAAGAGGTCACAAAAGACCCTACAACAACATCCAAAAGAACTTGATGATCCCCAAAACTTTTGGGAAAATACTGTGGACTGACAAGACAAAAGTTGAACTTTTTGGAAGGTGTGTGTCCCATTACATCTGGCGTAAAAGTAACAGCATTTCAGAAAAGGAACATCATACCAACAGTAAAATATGGTGGTGGTAGTGTGAGTGTCTGGGGCTGTTTTTCTGCTTTAGGGCCTGGAAGACTTGCTGTGGTAAATGGAACCATGAATTCTGCCATCTACCAAAAAGTCCTGAAGGAGAATGTCCAGCCATCTGTTTGTGACCTCAAGCTGAAGCGCATTTGGGTTCTGCAGCAGGACAATGATCCAAACACACCAGCAAGTCCACCTCTGAATGGCTTAAGAACAACAAAATTCAGACTTCGGAGTGGCCTAGTCAAAGTCCTGACCTGAATCCGACTGAGATGCTGTGGCATGACCTTAAAAAGGCGGTTCATGCACAAAAACCTTCCAGTGTGGCTGAATTACAACAATTCTGCAAAGATGAGTGAGCCAAAATTCCTCCACAGTGCTGTAAAAGACTCATCGCCAGTTATCACAAATGCTTGATTGCAGTTGCCGCTCAGGATGGCCCAACCAGTTATTAGGTTTAGGGGCAATCACTTTTTCACACAGGGCCATGTAAGTTTGGATTTTTTTTTCCCCTTAATAATAAACACCTTCATTTAAAAACTGCATTTTGTGACAAACATACAAAAAAATGAGAAATCAGGAAGGGGGCAAACACTTTTTCACACCACTGTATATATGTACTGTATGAAGCTCCTTTAGGCAAAATAAATCTGACACAATAAAGGAAGCAGATTTCTGTTCTGCTCACCTAGCTGCTTGACAGGACAAGGGGAAAAAAAAAAGAAAAACATAAAAGTGAAAAAGAAATGACTTCCTGTTCCTTTTCAGCCAGCCTGTCTGGCGGCATATTATGGCGACATCAATCATCTGTATCAGCTGCTGAGAGATGACCCATCTCAGCTGAATGTTCAGGAAGAATACACTGGGGATACGCCGCTAATTGTCGCCTGCCGCCGCGGTCACCTGAGAGTGGTCCAGTACCTGTTGGAGAACAACGCTGATGCCCAGCTGGCCAATAAGGTGCTTTTTCCTGATGATGTGATCAGGTTATGGTTGGGTTTTTTTTGTCTAATTTTCAATCTGTCCATCAGAAACAGAGAACATGCCTTCACTACGCTGCCAGGAGGACGTTCTCACTGCTTGACTACTTGATGATCATCCTCCTTATCCCTATTCTGCTGCTGGGATACTTCATTATGGTATGACTCTGCCAATCAGCAGCCTGTGGCACCGTGACATCGCACCAGAGACAGGTGTTTAGGTCAATGTGCTGTTTAATAGAGATGGATGAAAACTTCATGGAGATTAGAATGAAAAAACTATTTTGGCATCTCACTAGGATTTAAAAAAGGGGAAAACGTTAGCCTTACTTTGCATAATGATCAGAAGTGCTAAGAAACGAATAAACTAGCTTAGATTTGAAATTGTTACTAGTGGAAAACAAATCCCCTCGCTTAGCACAAAATCTGGAAATAAAGGAAAACATATCACAGAGATTAGCCAAAGATTTAAAGGATGTGAAACTATTAACCAGGCTTAATACAGAGATTTCAAAGACAACATTTTTCTCATTACACATATTTCTGATGACTTGAGATTTTCACCAGATATCAGTGAATATCGTGGGATTGTGACGTATATCTTCAACATGAGCCTGAAACTGGGGAGGGTACCACAGCTGTGGAAAACATCTTGTGTGGTACCTGTACCAAAAACTTCCCACCCCAAAGACCTGAACAGCTTGAGACCGGTGGCCTTGACGTCCCACTTGATGAAGACCCTGGAGAGACTGCTCCTTGCTCATCTCCGCCCCCTGGTGGAACCAGCGATGGATCCACTCCAGTTCGCCTACCAGCATGGCATTGGGGTGGAGGATGCGGTGATCTTCCTCCTTCACCGTTCTCTGTCCCACCTGGAGAAGCCCGGGAATATGGTGAGGATCATGTTCTTTGACTTCTCCAGTGCTTTCAACACCATCCAACCGATGATCCTGAAGGACAAGCTGCTGCGCGCAGGGGTGGACCAGCACCTGTCATCATGGATCCTGGACTACCTCACGAACCGGCCTCAGTTTGTGAGAACCCGGGACTGTGTTTCCGACACGATCATCAGTAGCACGGGGGCCCCCCAGGGAACGGTGCTGGCTCCCTTCTTGTTCACTCTTTATACTGCGGACTTCTCACACAACACAACACATTGCCATCTACAGAAGTTCTCTGATGACTCTGCGATCGTTGGTCTCATCTCCAGCGGAGATGAAGCTGAGTACAGAGGGCTTATCCAGGACTTTGTGGACTGGTGCCATCGGAACTGCCTCCAGATCAACGCGAGGAAAACTAAGGAGCTGGTGGTGGACTGCCGCAGGCATGGGCAGCCCCTCACAGCACCAGTAAATATACAGGGAACAGACATCGAGATGGTGACATCCTACAAGTACCTGGGTATTCATCTGAACAATAAACTAGACTGGTCACACAATACTGACGCACTCTACAAGAAGGGACAGCGCAGGCTGTTCCTGCTGAGGAGACTCAGGTCTTTTGGTGTACAAGGGGCGCTGCTGAAGTCATTCTATGACACGGTGGTGGCATCAGCCATCACTTTTGGAGTGGTCTGCTGGGGCAGTGGCATTACTGCAGCCGATAGGAAGAGACTGAACAAACTGATTAAGAAAGCTAGCTCTGTCCTGGGGCAACGCCTTGATCCGATGGAGGAGATAGGAGAGAGAAGGACGGTGGCTAAACTGTCATCTCTGCTGGAGTCCGAGTTCCACCCTATGCAGGACATACTGGATGCACTGAGGAGCTCATTTAGCAGCAGACTACATCATCCCAGGTGCACAACCGAGAGGTTTCGTAGGTCCTTCCTACCAACGGCTGTCAGACTGTACAACCTAAGCAGGGCTGCTCGCAGAGATAGCAAAAAGACGTAACAAACTAATAGTTTTTTTTTTTTTTTTTTTTTTTAATGCAAAAGATGCAATAGACTTACACAATGGTCCTCTCCGGCAAACAACTAGGAACATACCGGTCGCTATGGAGGGTGAGAATATGTATGGGCACATAATCATACCATGTAGGATAACTAAATAGACGGTTATGCTGTTTCATCCCACCTAGCAACAATGCTCTGCACTGTGTGTGTTTATATATTTACATATTTATTCCATCTAGCTACAATGCTCTGCACTGGGTGTGTTTATATTTATATATCTATATATTTATTCCATTTAGCTACAATGCTCCGCACTGTGTTTTTATATATCTACATATTATTCCATCTAGCTACATTGCTCCGCACTGTGTGTGTTTATATACTTGCATATTTATTCCACCTAGCTGCAATGCTCCATACTGTGGGTGTTTATATATTTACATATTTATTCCATCTAGCTACAATGCTCTGCACTGTGTGTTCATATATTCATATATTTATTCCATCCAGCTACAATGCTCTGCACTGTGTGTCTGTGTGTGTGTGTGTGTATATATATATTTTATAGTAATATGTACATATGTATATTAGCTGCTCTTGCTTGCTTGTTTTTTCTTGCCTTCTGATTGTTGCTCTGAGTGTTGCTATCCCTGTGCTGTTGCAATCCTGGAATTTCCCCGTTGTGGGACTAATAAAGGCTTATCTTATCTTATCTTATCTTATCTGGATATCACTGATATCAGTGAATATCAGTGTATGGCTTACCCAAGTAATCCATACATTGTGGGGGCATGGTGTGGGACTTCTCCACCCAGACAAGGCAGCTGGGGAAGGGGAGAACAATGGACCAAAAGAGGAGGTGTGCCGGGGGGGACAGTAAGGACTGTGCACCCCCCGGCGAGAGAAGCAACTGCCAGAGCCACTGGAAGAAGGGTGTGAGAACGGCGCCAGCCTTATGCCATGTTAATGCGCTACACAGGCTTTGTTCTAAACAACAATGTATTCTGATCAGAAATTCTGGGTCTCAATGCATGGTATTAAAGATATAAAAGAGGAATGCACAGAAACCCGGGAGCTCTTTTACTGTACTGTATGTTGGAGATGGAAAAACGTTTGTGTCATCTAGCTCGTTGCCTCGCCTGCTTCCTTTCTCCACATTGGTGACCCTAAGACGTGCCATGGAAAGCGAGCCAAGCACCACCCCGGAGACTACCTGGAGGGAGAACACCAGCGCTGTCTCAGTCAAGCTCCCGACCGCGTGGTTCTTGCACATAGAAGCCCAGTTCGCACTCCGTGGGATAACAACGGATGATACCAAGTATTACTACGTGGTCGCTGCGTTGGATGCGCGCCACACAACAGGTGACGAGCCTGCTACAGGAGCCGCCGGCCAAAGGAAAATATGAAGTACTCAAGAGGATGCTTGTCCAGCGCTGTACCCTTTCTGACAGTGAAAGGGCAGAGAGACTCCTAACGCATTCGGAGTTAGGGGACAGATCAACAGTGGCGCTCATGGAGACCATGTTGGCGCTGAGGGGGAAGGACAATGACTCTTTCCTGTTTGCCCACTTGTTCCTCAGGAACCTACCGACTACAGCGAGGGCGATCCTGGCCAACTTGCCACAGCTGGTTGCTAAGGACTGCCGCACCCTGGCGCAGGAAGTGGACTGCATCATTTTGGTGACCAGAACTCTCAGCGTGCAGACAGTGGCACCAGCATCCATGAGGGACTCCAGCAAGGTTGAGGAGCCGTTCGTGGTAGCCGGGACAGACACCAGGAGACGAAGGAATGGCGTGATCTGTTTTTATCATCGCTGTTTCAGCTTGAATGCCCAACGCTGCCTGTCGCCATACCAATTCAAGAAGCCGGGAAGATGGCACGTTCGGAATTCAGTGGCAGCTGCAACTGATGGTGACAGGAACAGACTGCTTTATGTCACGGACACACATTCAGGGAGACGGTTTTTGGTGGACTCCGGCTCCCAGACGAGCCTCATCCTGCCGGTCAACGCAGACAGGGTGACAGGAGGCAGCAGTTCCGAGCTCACGGCTGCCAATGGATCCACCATCAGGACATTTGGCGAGTGGACACTGACAATATGCTTAAATGGACGCAACTTTCAGTGGGATTTTGTGGTAGCTGCATTTTCTGGCCCCATTTTAGGCACAAATTTTTTATATGCTTATGGGTTGTTAGTCGATGATGCTAATAGGATATTAGTGGATGCTGTCTCTTTTACCTTACTGCCCTGTACAGCTCGGGGAGCTGGGTTGACAACACTGGCTAACGTTATAGCTCCAGGGGGTAAGTACCAACATTTGCTCACACAGTTCCCAGCGCTCACGGTCCCGACTTTTTCAGCTACGGTAACGAAGCACAGTGTCGAACACTATAACGACAAGAGGCCCGCCGGTGTTTGTGCAACCTCGGCACTTGGATGCAGCTAAACTGGCCAGCACGCGAGAGGAGTTTGCCAACTTAGAGCAGTTGGGCATCGTCAGGCGCTCCAACAGTCTGTGGGCATCTCCGCTCCACATGGTGCCTAAAGTCGACGGGTCGTGGCAACTGTGCGGCAATTTCCGCCTCTTGAATAACGCCACGGAACACGATCGTTATCCCATTCCACACATCCAGGATTTTTCCGTGCACCTGGCCGGGGCACGTGTTTTTTCGAAAGTGGATCTGGTCCGCGGATATTATCAGGTCCCGGTGCATGCGGAAGACGTTCCAAAAACAGCGGTAATAACTCCTTTAGGCCTTTTTGAGTTTTTACGCATGCCGTTCGGATTAAAAGGTGTGGTGCAGACTTTCCAGAGGATGATGGACACAGTGTTTCGCAACTTGTCCTTCGTTTTTGTCTACTTAGACAACATTCTGGTAGGTAGCGCGTCCAAGGAGGAGCACATCGCCCATCTCAAGACAGTTTTCCAGAGGTTGGAGGTGCACGGGCTGATAGTTAACCCGCCGAAGTGCCAGTTCGGTGTGCCAGTGATTAATTTTTTTGGGCCACTGCATTTTGCCGGAGGGCGTAATTCCGTTACCGGATAAGGTGCGCGCTGTGTCGGACTTTCTGCATCCACAAACCATGAGAGCACTACAGGAGTTTTTGGGAATGGTTAATTTTTATAACCGTTTCCTTCCCCAGGCAGCCCAACTGATGCAGCCATTGTATGCCACGCTTAAAAAAAAAGAAGCCCGCGGAAACCATCAACTGGACTCCCGAGCGAATCCAGGCTTTTACAAACGCCAAAACAGCGCTTGCAGATGCCACATTGCTAGCCCACCCGGATCCATCTGCACAGATAGCTCTCACTACGGACGCGTCTGATGTTGCCATAGGGGCAGTGGTGGACCAGTACGTCTCAGATTCGTGGCAGCCACTCGCATTTTTCAGCCGAACTTTGCGCAACAATAAACGCAAATACAGCACGTTTGATAGAGAATTGCTGGCTCTCCACCTGGCAACGCGCCATTTCCAGTTTTGGCTAGGGGACGCGAGTTCACCACGTTCATGGACCATAAGCCACTGACGTACGCGATGTCCAAGGTCTCGGAACCGTGGTCAGTCTGGCAGCAATGGCATTTGGCCGCGATTTCGGAGTTTACTACCGACATTCAACCCATTGCCGGTAAGCTCAACGTCTTGGCCGATTGTCTGTCGCGTGCATTAGTCTCCCCAGTCTACATGGGAATAGATTTCCCTGTGATGGCCACGGAGCAAGCCGGGGACACGGACATTTGCGCACTCCAGTCTGCGCCTACTGGGTTAAGGCTGGAGAGCAGGGTGGTGCAAGAGTGGTGCCCACCCTTCCTCTGTGATGTTTTCACCAGCCGCCTGTTCCTGGTGGTTCCGAGCTCTTAACACCGTCGCGTTTTTTAGTTGGTCCCCTCACTTTTGCATCCAGAAGTGCGCTCTTCGGTGAAGCTAGTGGGGGTGAAATTCGTCTGGCCGCACTTGCGCAAGGACGTGAAAGAGTGGGCTGCAGCTTGCATTGCATGCCAGCGGGCCAAAGTGCACAAACACGCCAGAGCCCCCCTCCAGCCATTCCAAATCCTGGCCAGGGGGTTCGACCACGTCCACGTGGATTTGGTGGGGCCCCTCCCGCCGTCGCAAGGTATCACACACCTTTTAACAATCGTGGACCACACCACGCACTGGCCTGAAGTGGTCCTGCTGGCTTCTACCACATCCACAGAAGTGGCTTGTGCTTTTTTGTCAGCTTGGGTTGCGCAATTCGGATCCCTGTCGGACATCACTTCCGACAGGGGTCCACAATTCATTTCGGAACTCTGGTCCACGATAGCCCGGAGCCTGGGGGTCAAAATTCACCACACTACTGCTTACAACCCCCCGGCTAACAAGTTATGCGAGCATTTTCAATTTGTATCACTCACGGATACAAATTGGGTCAACTGCCTGCCCTGGGTTCTTTTAGGGTTGCACTCCACACCTAAGGAGGATTTGGCAGCCTCCCCGGCAGAACTTGTTTTTTCTTAGCCGCTGCGGATCGAGATTGGAGATTTTTTACTGGAAAACCCCGCACCCGAGGCTGATCCGCCCGTGCAATTTTTGCACAGTACGGAGGCTTTTAACGTACCGAGACCGGCCCACCCTTGTTTTCCCCGCACCTTTGTCCCAAAAAGCTTGCAGAACGCCAGTTTTGTTTTTGTCAGGCATGATGCACACCGGACCCCGCTGCGCCCACTGTATGACGGACCGTTCAGGGTGTTGGAACCTGGGGCGAAGCATTTTGTGATAGACTTGAGGGGACATAGGGAGACCATCTGCATCAACAGGCTGAAGCCCGCTTTTGTGCTGGCAGACAAGCAGGTGGTGTTGGCCCAAGCTCACCGGCACGGACGCCTACTGTTGGTGGCTCCGCAAGTTGGTGATCCCTCGGCAGGGACCTGCGCTCTTGAAGCTGATGTGTTTTCTCCCTCTCCCTTTTTCCCTACAGACTGATGTGCCCTCCTGTACGCCCCGCCAGCAGGGCGGCTCGACTGGATCAGCGACCCCCCGCTACAGCCACTGTGGGTGGCGGCTCAAGCCCAAAGGACGGGGGGGGTAGTGTCTTTTCTGGGGTGCCTGTGTGGGGGCATGGTGTAGGACTTCTCCACCCAGAGAAGGCATTTGGGGAAGGGGGGAACAATGGACCGAAAGAGGAGGTGTAACTGGGGGGTATCAGACAGGACAGTAAGGGCTATGCACCCCCCAGGGAGAGGAGGAACTGCCGGGGCCACTGGAAGAAGAAGGGTGTGAGAGCGACACCGGCGTTATGTCATGTTAATGTGCCACACAGACTTTGCTCTAAACAACATTGTATTATGGTCAGAAGTTCCGGGTCTCAATGCACGGTATTAAAGATATAAAAGAAGATTGCACAGTGACCCGGGAGCTCTTTTACTGTACTGTATGTTGGAGATGGAATAAAGTTTCTGTGTTGTCCAGCTCAGTGAACACAGTTGCCTTGATTTCTTTGTATGTTTGGAATACTTGGGTTGTTACTGATATCTGGTGAAAATCTTAGGTCAGTGGCTCCATCAGAAATATGTTTAATGAGAAAAATGTGTTCAATACTTATTTTCCCCACTGTATGTATGTATGTCTGTGTGTGTGTGTGTGTGTGTGTGTGTATAAATGGCAACGGGCAAGAGCAGATGGCAACCTTTCATACGATTGTTGCAATAGAAATAAAGATGAGATGTTACAGGAAACGGTGTGTACACCAACTGCTGCTGCCATCATTTTCATGTAGTTAATGGAGTTTGGACAAGTTGTACAAATGTTCTGTATCGGATAACATCCTCAATATTCTTTTGAATTTGAACTGTTGTTCATTCCACTCGCATTGGAAGTGGTGCTGCGGTGAATGGGCAGATCTGAGAACCAGGAAATGTGTACAATGAGACAAAGCAGACCATATGGAAGGCCATCCTGTTCAAAATTCTGCCACTACGTGTTGGTTACATTTCAGGAGAGATGCATGTCAGGTCAATATAAGATATACAGTATATTTACTGCAGCCCAGTTGAGCTCTGGGAGGGGCCGAGGTTGGTCAGTTGGTCCTTGCTATTGTAATTGTCATCAGGATTAAACACCATCTATATTCAGTGGGAATTGATGCTAGTTATAATACAATATATGCAGTATGGACAGTAATATGAAATAACACCTAATGAACTTTTATCATTTTTAAAATCAGTCAATAAATTGCAAAAGTCAATCTGAACTCTGAAAACATCACAGGAAAAATAAATCTATAAAACATGGGAGTTTATCTCCAGTATGATTTTGATGAGTCTGATATTTAGAATATAAAGCCTTAATAACTATAGTCACTGACATTTATCCTGGGCAGCACGGTGGTGCAGTGGTTAGCACAGTGGCAGCACAGCAAGAAGGTCATGGGATCGATTCCACCCTTCACCATTGTGGGTTCGATCCCACCCCCAGACCATCGGTGACCCTTCTGTGTGGAGTTTGCATGTTCTCCCCGTGTCTGCGTGGGTTTACTCCGGGCACTCCGGTTTCCTCCCACATGCCAAAAACATGCAAGTTAGGTTAATTGGCATCAAAACTGGGGATTCTAAATTGTCCTTAGGTATGGATCTGAGTGTGAATGGTTGTCTGTCTCTCTGTGTTGGCCCTGCGATGGACTGGCGATCTGTCCAGGGTGTACCCTGCCTCTCGCCCAAAAATGCTGGGATAGGATTCAGCCCCCCTGCGACCTGAAAAGGATTAAGCGGTAGAAGATGGATAGATGGATGGACGTTTATCCTCCTCATTCTCCCTCATCATCCAAAAAGGTCTAACATAAAGTAAAATTATATTTTAATCATTTTTTTCTAGCATAATTTTGATTGAAGAAATATCTTGGGGGAGGAAATGCCTGCTGTATGTGAGGTAACATTATGGCTTAACACCAACATAAATACAGGCATCAGGAGGTGCTGATGCCTCGGTGTATGTCGGCAGGAATCCACACAGAGACATTGACAGTCTACCAACAGTCTACTGGGGTTTTTATGCCTCGATTCACTGAGACATAAAACCCTTTTATGATTATGTTCACGCATCCTATTCACTGTTTGCCCAAATAGATAGTTCCAAACACAGAGCTGTGGGCCTAATGGGGCTCCTATTAAGTTAATAACTTACTAAATAATTAAGTCACCTCACAATTACTGCTATCAGATAGTTGGAAACTTCTCTTGAAACTTATGTTGATTTAAACTACTCTCACAGCATTTTTGTAATCTACCCAAAGGTAGATTTTAGCCTAACAGGAGGTAACCAGCAAAGCTCTTCACTATGGCAAGAGCGTTCACTGTTAATCTAATGTTTTAGAAGAATTTTATGAAGATTTAAATATGCAGAACAGTAGGCCTGTAATGATAACAAATTTTGATGGATGATAAATTTTCCCCCAAATTGTCGCGATAAACAATATTATTATCATTGACATCATGAAGACCATTTTATGACCTAGATATAGTGATATACTGATAACAGTCTCAGTATAACTTTTCAAAGACCTTTGAACTTTTATTTATGAACAATATTAAACACTGGAACAGAAATATAGAAAAAATATTTAAAATAATCCAAATAAATAAAACAAACAATAAATAAATAAAATGTGAACCATATGTCTGGTTTAGTACTTTTCAGCGAGCTAAACCCAATAATCTGAGAGGAAACTGTTAGGCTATCTTAGACTGAAACAAGTGAACACTTCTGCAAACCTCTGATCCAAGTAATGAGATCAAACTTATGTCACTTCCAGGCTAAGTACACTCCAGAAAAACCTATAAATATGGGTTTTATGTGCAAATTATGGCATACTGTATTGTTTTGGGTTAGTACTGAATTTCTTGTTAGCTAAAAAAAAAAAGTCTCTTGTTAGTCCAAAGAGAGATTTAACACCGACTCAAAACCAGTGCAATACACCTTAATTTTTTGCAGCTTGGTGGCGCAGGGGTTAGCACTGCGGCAACACAGCAAGAAGGTCAGGGATTCGATCCCACCCCCTGACCATCAGTGACCTTTCTGTGTGGAGTATGCATGTATTATCCCCGTGTCTGCATAGGTTTCTCCGGGTACTCCAGTTTCTTGCCGGTGTCAACTGGGGATTCTAAATTGTCCTTAGGTATGAATGTGAGAGTGAAGGGTTGTCTGTCTCTCTGTGTTGGCCCTGCGATGGACTGGCGATCTGTCCAGGGTGTACCCTGCCTCTCGCCCAAAAATGCTGGGATAGGATTCAGCCCCACTGCGACCCGAAAAGGATGAAGCGGTAGAAGATGAATGAACCTTAATTTATATATAAAATGCTGGTGCACAGTAGCATTATTTTAGAGTCACCAACTTCTCAGAAAGGCTTGAAGTGAGATTTAGAGTGCTCTCACACTGATGCCAGGTGATTTGTTCCCTGCCAAGTGAAATGGCTCTCTGCTCCACACAGAGTGTCTCTTCCTATAAATATGAAAGCTATTCAGTGCCAATGTGAAGAAAAAAAAATAATTATGTAAACTGTTGGGTGCATTTTGCAACTCTTTCCATTGAAACAGAGGACAGAGAGCAGCAACCACTGAATTATATAGATCGGTGTATTCTAATCAACCACTGGTCTGCGCCGAGGTTGACATGGGGCAATAAAAGACTTGTAAAAATGCCAGTGACTCTCTAATCAGTTGCAGCTGTCATCACCAGCTTCCAGGCTCATGCCACATTTGTGTGACATCAGTGATGTGAGGACATGAAACTTTATACACCTGAGAAATGCACTATCTACAGGAGATCACTGGCAAACTGGCATCTCCTTAAAGTTTGAAAAAGCTATGGAGGGCTGTTGAGGTGTTAATCTATGCCAATGGAACATGCACCTCGCCAATTGTAGTTAGCAAGCTGCATTAGACAGTTTCCCTTGGCACCCCGGTTGAAAACACATTGGCCGAGCGGCTAGCCATGTTCTGTTTAATGTTTTCATATCTATGGCTGGTAAAGATACCACAGCTGGTCACAGTCAATAGCATGATTGGGTTGATGCCACAAAACCATCTTAACAACATTCTATTACTCCTTCAACAAGAGTACAATGACCTTTCCTTTCACCCGTTGGATCTAAGAAATCACCTTACAGGACCGGAACCACCTGATGAACACTGCCAACATCTGCTCAAAAATTATATGCCACCCTGTCAGATCTCTCTCCTTCTGTGAGCAGCAGACTGTTGAAACAGCTCACAGGATTCTATGGGATCCATCACACATCCTATTCCCTGTGTTCGAGTGGCTCCCCTCACGACACAGACGCCGTTGCCCTGACTGCAAGACACAGAGTAGGAGGGTAACCTTTGTCTTCAGGGCTTTCCAGCTCCTTAACACCCAGCATCTCTGAGGACACCCCCCCCCACACACACACACACACGCACACCTCTTAAGTAGCACAGCACTACACCACAGTGTGGACACTTTTTATGCTCCTCATGAAACAGGCCTTCTTCTAAATTGTGATTTTTGTCCTAAATGTTGGTATGTGTGCTATTGTATGGTTATGCTATGCCTCCAGGGACAGATTGATTGATTGGATGGATGTCACGTGTTTTTACCAACTAATTAGTGCAAGAGTAAAGGCGACACCTACACACCAGGAGGTCAGATTGTTGTCTATATCACCTTTAAATGTTAGCTTTGTTTTTGGAGCATGTGGTAAACTAAATATATAATTAAGGTGTTTTTATAATCTGTGTTACAGTTGCAGAAACAAAGGAAGAATGTGGCTTTAATGGAGGCCGTGCTGACCTCCACCGTTGATGTCAATGCCATCGATTATGTGAGTGAACAGAAATACATTTAACTACAGTGCATCCGGAAGGTATTCAAGGCGCTTCACTTTTTCCACATTTTATATTATAGTCTTATTCCAAAAGGAATTAAATTCATTTTTTTCCTCAAAATTCTACACACAGTACCCCATAATGACAATGTAAAAAAAAAGGAGTTTTGAGATTTTTGCAAATTTTATTAAAAATAAAAAATCACATGTACATAAGTATTAACAGTCTTTGCCATGAAGCTCAAAATTGAGGTCAGGTGCATCCTGTTTCCACTGATCATCCTTGAGATGTTTCTGCAGCTTAACTGGAGTCCACCTGTGGTAAATTCAGTTGATTGGACATGATTTGGAAAGGTACACACCTGTCTGTATAAGATCCCACAACTGACAGTGCATGTCAGAGCACAAACCAAGCATGAAGTCGAAGGAATTGCCTGTAGACCTCCAAGACAGGATTGTCTCAAGGCACAAATCTGGGGAAGGGCACAAAAAAAATTCTGCTGCTTTGAAGGTCCCAATGATCACAGTGGCCTCCATCATCCATAAATGGAAGAAGGTCGGAACCACCAGCACTCTTCCTAGAGCTGGCTGGCCGTCTAAACTGAGCGATCGGAGGAGAAGGGCCTTATTCTGGAAGGTGACCAAGAACCTGATGGTCACTCTGTCAGAGCTCCAGCATTGCTCTGTGAAGAGATTAGAACCTTCCAGAAGGACAACCATCTCTGCAGCAATCCACCAATCAGGTCTGTATGGTAGAGTGGCCAGATGGAAGCCAGTCCTTAGTAAAAGGCAAATGGCTGTCCGCCTGGAGTTTGCCAAAAGGCACCTTAAGGACTCTCAGACCATGAGAAACAAAATTCTCTGGTCTGATGAGACAAAGATTGAACTCTTTGGTGTGAATGCCAGGCGTCATGTTTGGAGGAAACCAGGCACCGCTCATCACCATGCCAATGGTGGTGGCAGCATCATGCTGTGGGGATGTTTTTCAGTGGCAGGAAATGGGAGACTAGTCAGGATAGAGGGAAAGATGAATGCAGCAATGTACAGAGACATCCTGAATGAAAACCTGCTCCAGAGCGCTCTTGACCTCAGACTGGGGTGATGGTTCATCTTTCAGCAGGACAACAACCCTAAGCACACAGCCAAGATACTGTATCAAAGGAGGGGCTTCAGGACAACTCTGTGAATGTCCTCGAGTGGCCCAACCAAAGCCAAGACTTGAATCCAACTGAACATCTCTGGAGAGATCTGAAAATGACACTGCAATGCACTGACGCTTCCCATCCAACCTGATGGCACTTGAGAGGTGCTGCAAAGAGGAATGGGCAAAACTGCCCAAAGATAGGTGTGCCAAGCTTGTGGCATCATATTCAAAGACTTGAGGCTGTAATTGCTGCCAAAGGTGCAGCAACAAAGTATTGAGCAAAGGCTGTGAATACTTATGTATATGTGATGTCTTAGTTTTTTTGTTTTTAGTAAATTTGCAAAAAATTTCAAAAACTTTTTTCACATTGTCATTATGGGGTATTGTGTGTAGAAGTTTGAGGGAAAAAAATAATTTAATCCCTTTTGGAACTAGAAAAGCACTCGCAGAGCGCAGACCTCCGCCAAGCGTCACAGTTCCCCCCATACAGTGTTTGTGTGTACGTTTTCAGATTCCTTGACCATGAAAACATATGACTAGCAATTTGACAATGATATGATTAGTGGTTCAGTAGTTATTCACGAAAATGACATTTTCCGTAATGGCGGCCACAGTTCCCCCCATACAGTGTTTGTGTGTACGTTTTCAGATTCCTTGACCACGAAAACATATGACTAGCAATTGGATTGACAATGATAGGATTAGTGTTTCAGTAGTTATTCAGGAAAATGGCATTTTCCGTAATGGCGGCCACAGTTCCCCCATACAGTGTTTGTGTGTACGTTTTCAGATTCCTTGACCATGAAAACATATGACTAGCAATTGGATTGACAATGACAGAATTAGTGGTTCAGTAGTTATTCACGAAAATGGCATTTTCCGTAATGGCGGTTTTCTTCTGGACGGTGATCCGGATCATCCCCAAAATTTAATCAGTTCTTCCTTGTACCATTTCCAACAACGCCTGAAAGTTTCATCGAAATCTGTCCAAAACTTTTTGAGTTATCTTGCTAACCAACAGACAGACAAACAAACAGACAAACAGACAGACAAACGCTGGCAAAAACATAACCTCCTGACAGACAGACAAACAGACAGACAGACAAACGCTGGCAAAAACATAACCTCCTGGCCTTCGGCCTGGCGGAGGTAATAAGGCTGTAACATAACAAAAATGTGGAAAAAGTGAAGCGCTGTGAATACTTTCTGGATACACTGTATTAAAACATTGTAAGAAATGTCCATTTAAATCTAGCAGCCAATCAGGCTACAGCTTTACTCCAGTCAGTTCGGTTTCTGTGCTTTCATTGTAGAAGGGGAACACAGCACTTCACTATGTCTGCCAGCGGAAAAGTCGTCATCTGGTTCCTTTGCTCCTGCAAAAAAATGCCAAAACCTCAATCATGAATCAGGTACAAACATGTCAACATGGTCATAACGTGGTAATCCCATGATTCATCTGAACGTCAGCTCTCTTGCAGGATGGAGAAACACCACTGGACATCGCTAAGAGACTGAAGTTCCATAAGATCATTGACATTCTGATGAAGGCTAAATAACTGTTGGAGTCATGGACGTATCTTATGTATCTTATGTTACTGACGATGAAAGATTTCAGGACATTGTGTTTCAGCCATTATGGGTCAAAAATATACAGAGCTTAATGTGTTGCCAACTCTCACTCTTGGAGTGGGTTTTTATGCTAAACTGACCTAACCCAGGATTTGCACTGACTCTGGATGCAGTCCATTGCAGATGCATTGCAGATGGCCCCCTGCGTTCATCCCTACCAGCTCTGTTTGTGTTTTTTAGTAGCATGGATGAAAACAGTTTAAAGTACAAGATTACGTGAGAATTATACAAAATAATGTGAGATTCTAAGAAAGACCCAAGGATGACAAAGATGAACCAATAGTGGTCACATGATAACAACAAGGAAGTGTGATGTAGCAGCTCCCCACCTGAATTTTTGGGCTCTAAATAAAATGTAAGTAGGCCGTTAATTTTAATTATATAAAGCGTTTATACGTTAAGTCAAGTTTTTACCTTCCCTGACACAGTGGTGGAGGAGGAGACCTCAGAAAATAACAGACAATCCTTAAAGGGTACCTGTAGTGAATTTTAATCAAAAGCTGTTTCAAAGGATCAAATATGATACTAGTGGTTCCGTCCAGTAATTTTGGTCACGATTCCTTCTCAAATACGCGTGAGTTTCAAGTCACTGCTCTGTCACTCAATCATGGTCAGGGACATCTTGCCTCCTTCATGGCCAGTTTCAGCACCAGTAGTGACCCACAGTTGTTGCTTTGTGCAATTGACTGAGCTGCAGTATAACAGTCAACAAAGTTTTAAAATTAAAATTTTATGTAATTTTTTTAAACAATGTGCAAGCAAATCTCCCCACATATAATTTAATGAAATAAAATTCTAGTGTATCAAGATTTATTCAATGTGTTCTGAAGTTACTTGACTGGGAACTTGCCTGTTCGTCAGGTCCCCTTCAGCTGCTGGTCCCCAGAGGTACCTGCAGATCATGCCATCAATGAAGGCCATTTCCAAGGGCGGTTTGTGCAGTATATATCTGTGCAGATTTTGCGCTGTTTTCAACTTGGATCTCGACCCACTCAGCATCTGCTGAACACGTTTACTTGTCCGTGGTAAACACGTTTACTCAACCGCGGTAAAGCCAGAATCGAGTGCACGTCACTTCCGGCCAGCAAGGGCTGCTCCCCATTGGTTTTGACCAAGCGGTTTTCATGGGATAAAATTATTCAGTATACTGACTCTAGGGGGTTATTTTTACTGAATAAATGCATTTTTGGTTTATAAGTAATACCTAAAGCACAATTAATGTTGTTATAATGACCAGTACAGGTTTCTTTTAAATCGTTTTTAATGACCAAACAGCTATTAAATACTGCAAGATACCGTGGGATTTCCTTGGGAATTTGATCCAGCATCTGTCAAAAATAGACTTGTTGCATTTCATTAGCGAACCGAATCTGATGAGCCGGATTCGTTCCACAGTGGTCTGGACCAGGTGTGGATTAGAAAATTGACGAGAATGGGAACTATTTGCTGCGGAGGCTGGATCGCAGCCGTAACATACTGCATCTGGAGTCAGTGTAAATCCAGGGTAAGAGTCACAGTTTTTTTCCATTTTACTCACTTATTTATGAATCCATCTTACACATAGATTTAGTTATAAATAGTGTTTATTTGTGTTGGCTGTTTAGCTAAAGCTAAGCTAAACAGTTTAATTCTGTCTGTTTTGACTGTTTTAGAGAGCAGGTGCTACTTTCACATGTAGAGTATTAATAAAAACTGTCCATGGTTATGAAAACTAAAAACCATACATTTCAAACACATCAACGTTTCAAATATTTTTTTCTCTCTAAATATAAATCTGTGAATAAAAGACAAGTGAACAAAGACATTTGTGATTTGTTGGTGTTTATGATCACTGGTTACCAACCTAAAGGTAGACTTCCAAAAATAGATAGATAGATAGATTAGTTTATTTGACAGGGACAGTGCAATAAACATAGACAACTAATCAATGACAATCAATCTGATGTGTTGCACATAGAGTGTATAGCTATTAGCTAATTTGCAACTCTTGTCCCTGGATGGGCTTTAGAAAAGAGAATCAAGTAAAAAAAGAAAAAGAAAATACACAATAACCACATACATCAATGCAAAAAGATTATAAATACACAATTATAAATATTATAAATACACAAATATAACAACCTGATTCACATTTGCCTATTTCAGGCCTCCCTCCCTTCGTCACTCATTATAAACAAACACATTCATTCCTTCCCTTCATTCACTCTCACTTTGCAGACAATCAATTCATACATGAGTACATTCTTGTTTATTTTTCAGCCAGTTTTTAACCTTTTTAGTGAATGTTTTAAAGTCCGTTATTATTTTAATTACATTTGGCATTGTGTTCCAGATGTGACTGCCCTTTATAGAGAAAGCTGTTTGTCCAAATGTGGTTCTGCGGTGGAATATTTTACAGTTATTGTTAACAGAACTCCTGGTGGCTCTGCTGCCGTCCTGTCTTTGGACGAAACCAGCAAGTGGCTCGGGTGCTGATTTATGGAAACATTTGAACGTTAATTTCAGAAAACAGAGGTCAATGAAACTCTCAAAACTCAATAGGTTGTATTTTTTTAAAACATTACAGTGATGCCACCTAATGGGCTTTTGGTCCAAGATTTTTAGGGTTTGATTATATAATGAACCTATATGTCTTATTGTGGAAGGGGCTGCTTGAGCCCAGACTATCAAACAGTATGATATATGAGAAAAAACCATAGAATGCATATACAGTACAGCTGCTTCATAAGGTATGTAATATCTAATTAATTTAAAGCAGTTCAGATTTTTTTTTACTGTTTTTGAAATTTTCTTTATATGAAGATTAAATTTGAGTTGAGGATCTAGTACAATTACTAACTAACCTGCACTTATATAGCGCTTTTCTAGTCACAAAGACCACTCAAAGCGCTTTCACTAGTACTAACCCTCTATTCTAAGGGCCTATAGGAAACAGATATCTAGGGACAATTTAGAACAACCAATTAACCTAACATGCATGTCTTTGGATTGTGGGAGGAAACCGGAGCCCCCGGAGTAAACCCACACAGCACAGGGAGAACATGCAAACTCCATACAGAAAGGTTCCAACCCCTGCCAGCCTGGGGATTCGAACCAGGAACCTTCTAGCTGTAAGGCAACAGTGCTAACCACTGCACCACCGTGCTGCCAAGGTATTTGAATTCTGTAGCTAAACTGATGTCATGATCATGTATATTAGCTTTAAAACGTTGCAGGTTACATTTTTTGATTGAAAAGCACATTGAGACTGTTTTCTGAAGGTTCAGCAATAGATGGTTCTGGAGGAGCCACTCTTGGACATCAACCATACTTGTAGACAGTACATCTGCAGCCTGTGCTGGAGTCTTGGCAGCTTTGTAAATAACTGCATCATCTGCATAAAGTTGGCATGTTGCAGCTGAGCAGTGTAACGGCAAGTCATTAATAAAAATGCTGAAAAGTAAAGGACCAAGAATGGACCCTTGTGGGATACCCATGCGGTTGTTTAAAAATGAGGATTTATCCTGGTGAACTTTTACACACTGTTCTCTATTCTGGAGATAAGATGCAAACCATTCTAATGTATCTGGGGAGAAGTTAAAAGATACCATTTTGGATAAAAGCAAACTGTGGTTTACAGTATCGAAAGCCTTTTTGAGATCTAGAAAAACAGCTCCTACCACATTACCCCTGTCCAAGGACTGTTTGACGTTTTCAATAAGGCAACAATTTGCTGTTTCTGTTGAGTATCCTGGTCTAAAACCAAATTGATGTGGATGAAGAAGTTGACTGTCTTGTAAGTAGTCTATCAGCTGTGTAGCTACAACTTTTTCAAGAACCTTAGACAGGACTGGTAAAATAGAGATTGGGCGGTAATTGCATATATCGTCTTTACTGCCTGATTTATGAACTGGTATGACGACAGCTTTTTTCCAGCCAGATGGAAATGTACTAGACCTAATGGAGAGATTAATGAGATGAGTCAGTGGTTTGATTAATATTTTGCTGTGCATTTTGAGAAAGGAGGTGCTCATATTGTAGATATCATTAGTTTTTGAGTTTGACAGTGTTTTAACAATACCAGCAATTAACTCCTCATTTACCTCATCGATGTGAAAAGAATCTGTTGGAAGTATGGAATTTGTGTTGTTGAGCACATTTGTCAGCACAAAAATTTTTGTTAAGTCTTCCACAGAGCCCACAAAGTATGAATTAAATTCATTTGCCAAAGTAGCCTTGTCACTGACGGTCTTGCCATTGATTCTAAGTTCCTTTACCCCCTTCTGATCGTTTTTTTTATTAGTTAAGTTATTTAAATGCCTCCATAGGGAACTGTTGTTACCCTTTGCATGATCTATCAGTTTATTGTAATAAGATACTTTTGATTTTCGCAGCTCATGTACCACTTTATTTCTTAAACTTTTGTACACAAGGTGATCATTTTGTAGTTTAGAGGTTAATGATGTTTTCAATGCAGAGTCTCGCCTCTTCATAAGTTTTCTTATTTCATTATTTAACCATGGTAGGCTGATCTTCAGTTGTCTACTTTTAATTTGCTTTGTAAATTTTTCTATAGACTTTGTGATTGTTGCAGTTATAAAATTACAACAATCATCTACTTCATATATTGACATGAGCTGCTCCCAATTTTGATTCTCTAAGTAATCTTCAAACTCCTCATTTTTTGATTTGGGAATAATAAAATTTGATTTGTCAATATCGACTCCCCCAAAATACTG
This sequence comes from Pholidichthys leucotaenia, assembly GCA_020510985.1. Taxonomy (NCBI): domain Eukaryota; kingdom Metazoa; phylum Chordata; class Actinopteri; order Cichliformes; family Pholidichthyidae; genus Pholidichthys; species Pholidichthys leucotaenia. The sequence goes on from CM035836.1 coordinate 311,622,688, forward strand.
TAGTCGCTTTTTAGTAAGTTTAGTGTCATGGTCTCTGTGATTCTGAGTATTAAAACAGACCTTAAAGATCTATTAAGGTTTGCAGCTGAATGGTTTGCAGCTCCAGTCGGGAACCTGCCGGAACCTGCTGTCGCTCTGCAACTCTGTTATTAGGGGAGAGCGCCACCGCTGGAGTGCAGTTTGATGGAGGATCTGGCCGGTTCTGTTCGGCCACGGCTTGCAACTCCTGCAGTGACGTGGCAGCTCAAGGAGGCTTGTGCTGCGTGAGAACTAGCTCCGGGTCCTGTGTGGATGCAGTCTGGGGCTCTTGTTGCGGCTCCGGGTATTAAAACAGACCTTAAAGGTGTGTTCAGACCAAACGTGAGTAAATTTACTCATGTGAGCAGAATACATGTTTACTCAATGTATTTGCTCAAGTAAATTTACTCATGTTTGGTCTGAACACCCCTTTAGAATAAAAGCCTTATTAGGTCCATTAAGTTTTATACTTTCACACCCCCCCCCCCCCCCAAGGTTTAAAAGATTCTACAGTCTAATTTTTCACAATAAGCACACTGTTGTATCTGGAAATAAGGTGAACACCAACTGAGAGTTGAGGTGAACTTTATTAGCCGTTAGCATAAAGAGAACAGTGCAATACAGTGGGTAGCTGGCAATAGCTATGGCGCCAAGAGAGAGGGCTGGCCCTGGGCAGCTGTATAATATACACTATAACGTGCTGACGTCAACTGTGCCTGCGTGCGTTCACAGTGCAGTGCGTCATATAGTTTCCCATACACTACATTTAACCCCCCTTCCTTGAAAAGCTCAAAGCATTTACCCATGCAAATTAGCCTTAGCAGGGGCGGGAGCATGCATATTGGCGTATCAGCTAATATAACGCAGAACACATACCTGGTTGGGCTGAATGGGCTGTTATAATTAACCACCTAAAGCACGCTTCCAACCATAACATGTCTAACTAGGCAACTGGGTAGACTGCCGGTGTGCCCGCGTGGTCATGTGGGTTATTCTGCCACTGAGCAGACCATGTGCTATCAATCAATGTATGACTATCAATGTATTTAAAGTCAGTAACATAGTCCTCAAGATGAATAGGTCTCCATCTGACTTGTACCAGGCGGGGCTCAGGCTGCACTGGCCTGGGTGGTTCCGGCAGGTTCCCGACTGGAGCTGCAAACCATTCATCAGTGAAGTCCCAGTATGGGCGGGCCGGCTTGGTCATGGTCCGTTGATCAGGAGAGGGAGATGGTGTCATCCTTCTGCGGCAGTTGGTGCAATGCCACAGCCCATTAGTCAGAAGAAAGGTGGCTGGTCCTAACTGAGTAGCGATCCGTGTCGGTGTTGGCCAGAAGGACCGCAGCTTGTAGGCGCTATAAGGCCAGTGTACCCAGACCCAGTTGAGCACCATGAGTGGAGGGCACTCCGCTTGACGTTCCTCCTTCATGAAATGCTGCTGTCGCTCTGCAACTCTGTTATTAGGGGAGAGCGCCACCGCTGGAGTGCAGTTTGATGGAGGATCTGGCCGGTTCTGTTCAGCCACGGCTTGCAACTCCTGCAGTGACGTGGCAGCTCAAGGAGGCTTGTGCTGCGTGAGAACTAGCTCCGGGTCCTGTGTGGATGCAGTCTGGGGCTCTTGTTGCGGCTCCGGGTCCTGCATTGATGCAGTCTGGAGCTCCTGTGGTGGCTCAGGGTGCTGTGTGGGTGCGGTCTGCAGCTCCTGTGGTGGCTCCACAGACTGGAACTCCTGTGGCAAGGCAGCGGCTCGGGGAGGCTTGCACCTTGCAAGGCTCAGTTCCAAGTCTCCTGTGCTCTGCTCGATGTGCGGTGTGAAGCAGGGAGTGACTCCATCCACAGGGCCTGTGATAGAGAAGCCCAGTTCACAGAATTAATCCCACCCCAGGATATTATTGCCATGGTGTGTCACCTGCAAACGAATGCTAGGAGTATTCTGTCGCCATAGCGCACTGAGAAGATGACGCTTCTGCTTGTCTTGGAACATCTGTCGTCCGGCAGTTCCATCACGTCTGTTCGCCAGAGTGTAAGTCTTCTAATTATGGCTTCATTTACCAGGGACCTTGAGGCAACGGTGGCTAGCACCATCAGTATGCTGACACTGTCCAGCTTCACTATACACCGCTGTGCTGACCAGTTCTCGGGGCCCACAAAATTGATGGTGTCCATGCTGGATGTGTGGTCGGAGGGCTGAGCAGCCGGGGCAACGATTTGTACCAGTGGGGCTAACTGTGGGGAGCGCAGGTCGGGACCCGCTAGCTGTGATGCTAATTCCACTGCTTTGGTCAGAGTCAGACCGCTCGGTGTTGTCATCTTCTCCCGCAGCTTTGGGTTGATGGTGTGCTCTGTTAACTGGTCCCGGACAAACTCGTCCTCCAAGTGTCCAAATCTACACGTACTAGCCAAACAGCGGAGGTCAGTGACATATTGCTGGACCGACTTTCCCGTATGCTGTCGGTGCTGGTAGAACGCAGGTCTTCGGGCCATCATGCTCTCTGGAATGACAAAATGTCTAGTTAGTAAATCAACACACTCACTGTAGTCATCGTGAGTGTCCGCAGATCCAAGCATTCGGAAGATACGCTGTCCCTCGATGCCAAAGAAGTGGCTTAGCACAGCCTTTAGCTTAGCATCACTAGTGAGCACCAGGCCGGCGGCACCCATGAACCCCACAAAAGGGCCAGAATACCAGCAGAACCAAGGGACAGGTGGCTCACCAGGTAAAGCAAGGAACGGCGGCGGTTCAATGAATAAGCTCTTCATCCTTAGTTTTCCATGGGTCATCCTCGTCACCAAAATGTTATGTCTGGAAATAAGGCGAACACCAACTGTGAGTTGAGGTGAACTTTATTAACCATCAGCATAAAGAGAACAGCACAACAGAATCAGAATCAGAATCAGAATCAGAATCAGGTTTATTGCCATTGTTCATGTAGTACACAAACTAGGAATTTGTCTCGGTACAATGCTGCAACATTAAACATGATAAGATAAGAGAAATAAACTATACATGTAATAAAGTGTAGGATAAGATTAAGTGATACTGGTCAACAGTTAAAATATACAGTATATTAGCCAGCAGCAGATAAACAAACAGAGTGGGTAGCCGGCAGTAGCTATGGCGCTAAGAGAGAGGGCTGGCCCTGGGCAGCCATATAATATACCCTGTCAGGTGCTGTAACATCCGCAGCGCAGTGCGTCATGTAGTTTCCCATACACTACACGCACCTCGTTGAGTTTTGATGTTGCTGCTGTTTACAGTCATCTTTCCTTCATTAATCCTGTTAATCTTTGTTAATCCGCTTGTTTATCCTTGGTAATCCTCCTTAAGACTTGTTAACCCATGTTAAAGCAGCACTATGTAATGGGGCTGTTGCATAGTACTGGTGATGGTATTATAAACCAGTAATGAAGAAATCTGATACGGAGGTGAAGCCACTGTTGAGAAACTGGTTACAATATTTGAGAAAATTTGCAATCTGGAACAAGTACCTTCTGATTGGTTGAAAGGTGTTATAATGAAAGTTGGGAAGAAGGGCGACCTCTCCTACTGAGAGAACAACAGAGGTATCATGCTACAATGTGTTGCCTCGAAGCTGTTCCAGGTCATTATCATCATGAGATTATCTGACAAAATTGAGTCCCTGCTCTGAGAAAACTGAAGTGGCTTCAGGCGAAATCGCTCCTGCATACGTAGACCAGCTGTTTTTGCTGAGGGTCATTATTGAACGTGCCCTGAAATATAATCTCCCACTTCATATCAACTACAGTACATAGATTTCAAAGTAGCCTTTGATTCTGTGAACAGAGAATACATGTGGTCTGCCCTTGAGCATTATGGAATCCCTTCAAAGTATATTAATATCTTCAAGGCATTCTATTCTAACACTAAGCGTGGTTTGTGTAGGTGACGGTCTGACCACATGGTTCAAGGTGAAGTGCGGAACTGGCCAAGGTGATATCCAAGTGCCACCGATCTTTAATATCGTACTCAACTGGGTCATGGAGCAGACGATTCCAGTGAAATCTCTCACGAGCGGCTTCCTGCTCAGAAACCAGAAGAGCTCCAGGTACCCTGCCATTTTCATCACTGACCTGGATTATGCAGACGACATTTCCATCATCGATAGCTCACCCCTGGGTCTCCAAGAGTCCACCTCCCTGATATCTGATGTCAGCAGGAAAGCTGGACGAAAGATCAGTGCAGGCAAGACCAAAACCACCCTGATCAGGCAATTCCATAATCAGCGCACGAAGACATTGTGCACGAAGGAGAGTTTCTCGAGCAAGTGAACTTTTTTCAATACCTTGGTTCTACCATCTCTAGCGATGGCTGTCTTGACAGAGAGATAAATATTCGAATTGGTGTAGTGTCCAGTGCATTTAACTTGCTCAATTGTCTATGGAACAACAAAGGAGTATCGCTTGGAACAAAGATAAAAATTTACGAGTGTGGCGTTATTCCCGGCTTCTCTATGGCTGTGCTACTTGGGCCTTGAAACAATGATAGCAGCAGTGCCTTGATGCATTCCATCACTCATGCCTGTGGAGAATCTTAAAGGTTTGGTGAAAAGAACATGTGTTCGATTGTGAGATAAGAAGCAGAGCAGGTTGCTGTAGCCTAGCCATTTCCATCAGATACTCCCAGATGTCGTACTATAGTCACATAGCGCAAATGCTTCGCGAGAGGTACCCAAGATTCCTGCTAGACTGGATTCCCACTCATGGAAACCGAGGTGTCAGCCAACCTAGGAATAACCTCATAAAGACCTACGAGGATGACCGACATGGGTTTCTTGGGCTAACTCCAGCGCAGACCCTACTACGAGATCAAGATCACTCCAGTTAGTGGCATCTCTTGAAAGCCGCTAAAACTCATGCATTAGATCGTGAGCAAGCAGACCTATCTCAGGATGGGTAAAGACCTAACCAAGTTCAAGTTCATGTAACAGGGCAGTGGTGGCCGAATGGTTCGGGATGTGGACTGGTGAGTGGAAGGTCGCCGGTTCAATCCCTGGAATAGCTGGATCAGGTCTGGGTGGGACAGATAACGTAACAGTGTTTGGCCCACCCTCCTTAACCCCACTGAGGTGCCCATGAGCAAGACCCTTAACCGCAACTGCTCGAGTGGAGCTACTCAGTGGCCACATATCAGTTTGTGGTTGTACTGGGCAGCTTCCAGGTGTGAATGTGTAGCTGTGTGTGAGTGTGAACAGGGCGTCCTTGAAGAAGAGAGGTTGCCTCTCAGTAGCCATGTTTATATGTGCAAAATTTCTTATATCTGATTACAGTTCAGATCAAAACTTTACTGCTTACATGGACCCTGAAAAAGTTGAAGTTGATCCAGTTATGACATACGTTTATATGCATCACATGTTTGAACAGACTAAATCATTTTGACATGCGCAAAAGTGTCTGACATTCTGGAAACAGTAGAAGAATTTTTTAGATTTTTTAGATTTAGTATACTTTATTGATCCCCAGAGGGGAAATTGAGGGTCATCCACCACCCGGATGGATGAAGCAGCCACGATACGGCGCTATCCCTTAACCATTCACACACACATTCACACCTAGGGCCACTTTAGAGTCTCCAATTAACCTAACCTGCATGTTTTTGGCATATGGGAGGAAACCGGAGAAATCCCGGGGTAAACCCACGCAGACACGGGGAGAACATGCAAACTCCACACAGATCACTGTTGGTCGGGGGCTGGGATCGAACCCACGATCCCACGATCCCCACGATCCCCCGGCCAAGGGTAAACTGTGCTGCCGCAGTGCTAACCACTGTGCCACCGTGCAGCCCAAGAAGAAGAAGCAACCTCCAATGTAAACAAATCCACTTTGTGTGTCTTTCTCTTTTTGAAATGGATCTGTATTGTGTTATTCAGACTGTACTTTGCTTTGCTTTTGCTTGAAGCTACAAGCCCAACGGTACATACTTCTGCATATGACAAACAGAGGGAGACAGCAAGACGACACAGACCAGTTCTGTTTTACTTCCGCTATGTCTTCTGCTAGCTGCTGTAAAGGCGGAAATACGTTACGTTGACGTGCGGTTGATGTACAGAAATGCGCAGTAAGCCAAACTTCGGAATAAGTGTTTATATGCACACGAATCAAATCAACAATTGGCGTAACCCACCCGTGTCGATCGGAAGGAAATTTTGATCTGAAGGAGTGTAATCGGGTCAGAATCTTCAGATTGGTGTATTTACATAAAGCAATTTTATTCCGATCAGGCTTTTAATCCGGTTACTTGTGTCCATGTAAACATGGCTAATGGAACTCCCCTGTATAAATAAAGGATAAATTAAAACATTTTTTCCAGGTTCTGGTAGAAAAACTAAAAAGACTACAACTGGCACGTATACAGCCTGAGTCTCATTAGCCAATCAATGCTCAAGCAATGCTCATAAAAGGGTCGCAGATTGACTCCTTCACAGTCCGTGGGTTTATGGTCGGAAAGTAAAGCTGAAACTCTCTAACAGTGAACGGTTTTTCATTTTGGCCAGCTAGCTTCATCGCTGACCGTCATGTGGGGATTTTATATTGAAGTACGGTGTGATGGCGCCGCCTTCCTGTCGCATCATCACACCGCCTTATATTAAGGGGCATTCGCCATTAGGGCTTCCTCTTGCCCTGGATGACTCCACCACAGTGTGTTCTGTACTGTGTGCTCTGTTACAATAAAGCAGTGTTCAGTGCCACCTCTCTGTCAGCCTCCTTTATTACCAGGTTTGTGGACATAACATTTGGCAGCTGAGGATTAATGGATGGAGGCGTGCATTACACCACTCTGGCCCTTCTTGGAGTTTCCCGGCGAGCCACCGGTGCCATGGCCTCGCTGGTTGGAGGCTTTCCAGACGTACATCGCAGCTTTGGACCTCGAGAAGCTAGATAAGGTGAGGGCACGTGCGCTCCTTGTCCACAACCTGGATATTAAAGGCCAGAGGATTCTGCAGACGCTTGGCGCGACAGACTCGTACGAGGTTGTCGTGGAGCTGCTGACTAACCATTTCACCACACCGGACAGCATGACAGTATGGAGAATTCGCTTTCACCAGAGATGCCAGAGAGTCGGTGAGCCAATTTGGCAGTATGTCGCTGACCTTAGTCAGCTGGTTAGCGAGTGCCATTTTGGGCTGCTGGAAGACGAGAATGTGTGGGACCGATTGGCTGAGCACCCGTGCAACGCTGGACTATGTGCTAGGCTACTAATGGTGCCAAATGACTTGACATTAGCTAGAGCTGTCGAGCTAGCTCTCCAGTTGGAGGCCACCAATAAGCTAGCTTCAGAGCTAAACTGGCGCCAGTCACAGAAGCCGCCAGAGACGCTCGCATTAGCGAACGTGGTGGACCCCAAGGACGAAGACAGCATGGATGAGGCCTATGAGGCTAACTTAACGAGCCGAAGGTCTACCCCGAGAGACCCCGTTTGCAAGGGTTGTGGGTCCCCGACACACTGTTTTAAAGCGAGAGTGTGCTCAGCAAGAGGGAAATGATGCAGCAAGTGTTGGCGCTTGAATCATTTCGCCAGGGTGTGCCGTTTACCAGCACCGTGGAGCCCACTGAAGAAACCTGCCCACCTGCCCGCAACAACCATCCACTCGGTGAGTCCCAACACAAATGGGTATTCTTACTGTGCGGTGGAATTGGACATTGTTGATGTACCATTATTGCTTGGCATGGCGACCGTGCAGTCAATGCCAAATTGGGCCACAGTGAAGAAGTTTTTCCCATACCAGAGGATTAGGAGTAACCCAGCGCCGTTGTATGGCTACGGCGGTAACAGACTGTGCAATGTCTGGACTGTGGAGTTGACTGTTCACTACAAGTCTGAAGTAGTGCACGACTTCACATTCCAAGTGGTGGCGCATCGCGATAACATCATGGGGTGTGACCTGTTCTACGGACTGGGTTTCGCCATCAGAGACAGCGCTGAGAACGAATGGTCTGGATGTGGTCACTGGGGCTCACATGCTCCGGTGATTAACGATGTTGTGGTTTGGGACGAAGTGCTGGCGGACAGTCCTGGCATCATGTCACCCAGTCCCTGCTTAGTGTCGTAGTGGGACAGCTTCAGTGCCCGTGCTTGGCAGGAGGAAGTAGGGGGTGGGCGAGAAGGAGGGTGAAGCGTCCCTTCCGATGAGCAACACCAGGTAGGCACCGGATACCTTCAGTACTCGCATTGGGTCTCGGCCGCAGATGGGTGAAGGGTCCGTTGCAACGACGGTGACCGCTGCATCACTGCAGGATGAGAACGGGTCAAAACCACATGGGAGCATGGTGTTACCGCATGCTCAGCAGCACATCAGGCCGAGTAAGGTTCCACTCCAGGTCATGGACTGGGTTCGGGCTGAAGAAAGACCTAGTCGACATTCAGCCAGACCATAGCTGGCGAAACATCGGGCGCAGCTGAGGATTGTGGCGAAGTTGGGAACGGCGTGCTTCCGGCTGTCGGACAGTTCAATGACGCATGCCAACCAGCTGCAGCGTGCCCAGGGGCATGCTCCAGGTGGCAAGGCTGGGCAGGAGTCGGAGAAGGTGATTTGGGATTTGGGCTCCTGCGTTTCAAAGAGCGGTCCTCGCCCCAGGGGCCTGGCACCTCCAGGGGCAGGCCCAGGGCCAGGCAGGGCTGCCGCAGGGCCCCCCACCACCACCACCACCTGATCCACCATTTGTATGGAGGACTGTGTGCAAAAGACTTAAAAGTTCTTAGTTGTTTGTTAGTTAAGAGCACGAATGTTCTTTTTTTTGTTCAGGTGGCAGAATAACCCACTTTGCCGTGTAGACTGTGTGGTAGTCGACCCACCAGTGGTAGTTTAGTTGTGTTTATTGTGTTTATGCTTTGATTTCTTTATGACTGATTTTATTTTGTGTATGTTTTGGTTTTATGTTTCCAAATTGGGATGGGTTTGATTCAGTGTTTTTTCTACTTTGTAAAGTGGGGGAGGACGTTATGTGGGGATTTTAAATTGAAGTGCGGTGTGACGACGATGCCTTCCTGTTGCGTCATCACACTGCCTTATATTAAGGGGCATCCGCCATTAGGGCTTCTTCTTGCCCTGGATGACTCTGCCACGGTGTGCTGTGTGCTCTCAGTTACAGTAAAGCAGTGTTCAGTGCTACCTCTCAGAATCAGAATCAGAATCAGAATCAGGTTTATTGCCATTGTTCATGTAGTACACAAACTAGGAATTTGTCTCGGTACAATGCTGCAACATTAAACATGATAAGATAAGAGAAATAAACTATACATGTAATAAAGTGTAGGATAAGATTAAGTGATACTGGTCAACAGTTAAAATATATATTAGCCAGCAGCAGATACTGTGGAGAACTATATAGTGCAGTCGGTAATGCAGGAAGAAAACAGTGATGATTGACATGAGTCTGGTTGAGCTGCTGTACATGGTGCACGAGAGTCACTTAGTGTTCAGCAGTCTAATGGCAGAGGGGAAGAAGCTGTTCATGTGACGGGAGGTTTTAGTCTGGATGGACCGAAGTCTTCTACCAGAGGGGAGGGGGGCAAACAGTACATGACCAGGGTGTGAGGGATCGGCTATGATCCGGCCAGCACGCCTCCGGGTCCTGGAGATGTACAGATCCTGGAGAGATGGGAGCTTGCAGCCGATCACCTTCTCAGCAGTGCGCACGACGCGCTGCAGCCTTAGTCTGTCCCTGGCAGTGGCTCCTGCGTACCACACGGTTATGGAGGTGGTGAGGATGGACTCGATGATGGCTGTGTAGAACTGCACTAACATCTTGGTGGGTAGCTTGAGCTTCCTCAGCTGCCGCAGGAAGAACATCCTCTGCTGGGCTTTTTTGATGAGTGAGCTGATGGTCAGCTCCCATTTGAGGTCCCTGGTGATGGTAGTGCCTAGGAAGCGGAAGGAATCAGCAGTGGTGATGGGAGAGCCTGAGAGGGTGAGGGGGGGCAGAGGAGTAGTGACTTTCCTGAAGTCTACAATCATCTCCACTGTCTTCAGAGCGTTCAGCTGCAGGTTGTTATTGCTGCACCAGGAAGCCAGCTGGGCCACCTCTCTCCTGTAGGCGGACTCATCGCCGTTGGAGATGAGCCCGATGAGGGTGGTGTCGTCCGCAAACTTGATCAACTTGACAGACTGGTGGCTGGAGGTGCAGGAGTTGGTGTAAAGGGAGAAGAGTAGGGGGGAAAGTACACAGCCCTGGGGTGATCCGGTGCTGATGCTAGTATAGTCTGAGACAGTCTTTCCCAGCCGCACATGCTGCCTCCGGTCCGTCAGGAAGTCGATGATCCACCTGCAGAGGGAGTCAGGCACGTTGAGCAGGGACAGCTTGTCCCGGAGCAGAGCGGGGCGGATGGTGTTGAATGCGGAGCTGAAGTCCACAAACAGGATCCTGGCGTAGGTTCCCGGGGAGTCCAGGTGCTGCAGGATGGAGTGGAGGGCCAGGTTGACTGCATCGTCTACAGACCTGTTGGCTCGGTAGGCAAACTGCAGCGGGTCCAGGAGAGGGGTGGTGATGGACTTGAGGTGGGACAGGACCAGGCGCTCAAAGGACTTCATGACTACAGAGGTGAGCGCTACAGGTCTGTAGTCATTAAGTCCAGTGATCCGTGGCTTCTTGGGGACAGGGATGATGGTGGAGGATTTGAGGCAGGATGGCACGTGGCATAACTTAAGGGAGGTGTTAAAAATGTCTGTGAATACAGGAGCCAGCTGTTTCGCACAGAGTCTCAGGGTGGAGGGAGACACGCCGTCTGGGCCGGGGGCCTTGCGCGGGTTCAGTCTGGAGAACTGTTTGAGCACATCCTGCTCACTGATGATAAGGGGAGGGGGGGAGGAGGGGGGGGTGCCTTAAATGAAGTAGGGAATGTGGAGGCTGTGGAGCTGGAGGGAGGGGGGGAGTTGGACACAGATGACGAGGTGTCAAAACGGGCATAGTGTTGGGACAGTCTCTGACAAAGGGCTTTGTCATCCTGACCTTTAGGAGCCTTAGGTCGACAGTTGGTGATTTGCCTCAGTCCTCTCCACACGGAAGCCGAATCATTAGCAGTGAACTGCTGCTGGAGTCTCTCTGAGTACACAGATTTAGCCCTCTTCAGCTCTCTGTTAAACCGGTATTTAACCTCCCTGTAGCAGTCCCTGTCTCCACTTTTCAGCGCTGCTTCCTTCTCCTTCCTGATCTGTCTGAGCTTAGCTGTGAACCAGGGTTTGTCATTAGAGTAACTCACCCTGGTGCGTGATGGAAGAATGTTCTCTTCACAAAAGTGGATATATGAGTTCACAGTGTCCGTGTACTCATCCAGATCATGCGTGGCTCCTTTAAGCATGCCCCAGTCAGATATTTCCATGCACGTTTCCAGCTTGTCCTCAGCATCACTGGTCCGTATCTTCGTAGTGCTCACAACAGGTTTAGTGAGCTTCAATCTCTGTCTGTATGTGGGAATGAGGTGAACCATCACGTGATCAGATAATCCCAGCGCAGCTCGAGGGACAGCGCGATATGCGTCTTTCACTGTGGTGTAACAGTGATCCAGTGTGTTTAATCCTCTGGTGGGGCATTTAATAAACTGTTTGTAGCGGGGGAGATCGTGGCTCAGATTGCACTGATTAAAGTCGCCAGCCACAATAATCAGCGAGTCTGGAAAACTCCGCTCTGTGTGTTGAATGTGATCCGCGAGCACGCGCTGAGCTTCGCGCGTGTCCGCGTCGGGAGGGGCGTACACAGCGATCATTATGAAAGAAGCAAACTCCCGCGGGGAATAGAAGGGCTTGCAATTGATAACAAGAAATTCCAAGGCAGGTGAACAGTGTTTGGAAATTACCGTCACATCAGAGCACCAGATGCAGTTGATGTAGAAGCAGACTCCGCCTCCTGTGGTCTTGCCGGAAAGCTCTGTGTCACGATCAGCACGGAAGAGCTGGAAGCCGTCGAGGCGCAGCGCGCTGTCCGGTATATTTTCCCGGAGCCAGGTCTCAGTAAAGCAGAGGACAGCTGAGGAGGCGAGGTCCTTAAAACGCATCAGCAGTCTCAGTTCATCCACCTTGTTAGAGAGAGAGTTGGTATTGGACAGAAATATGCCAGGCAGCGCCGTTCGCGAGCCTCTCCTGCGAAGCCGCACGAGAGCGCCCGCTCGTCTTCCTCTCTTCCGCCGTCTCACTTTCCGAGCCAAACAATAAACCAGATCGGCGGCAGGGGCTAGAAAAACTGGGAGGAGGTCCGTGGGGGTGAAAGTCCTGATATTTAAAAGTTCTTCACGGGTATAAGTGCAAGCAGACACACAATTGACAAACAAAAACAAACAAAGAGCGCAGCGAAGCACCATGTCGACCGCTGTGGGCGCCATCTTGGTCGCAAGAGAACTAAGCCGTCAGCTCCGTCAGCCTCCTTTATTACCAGGTTTGTGGACATAACACTGGCTATTGAGATAGTTGCATTAAGACCACGTAGACACAACAGGTGGGAAGATACTATCCAGTAAATTTTTAAAATGAAAACATTGATAGTCAATATGGAGGAAGACAATTTTTTTTTTTTTTTTCCTCTGTGGCTTCCTGTGACCCAGTATCAGTGGTCCGGTGTTCTGACAGTTTAGTTTGCTTTGTCAGAATAGCATCCCTACAGCATGGAAAATAAGCATTGAACACGTCAACATTTTTGTCATTAGACATATTACTGATAGAGCCATTGACCTGAGATTTTCACCAGATATCAGTAACAACCCAAGTAATTTGTGCATATAAAGATATCAAGGCAACTGTATTCACAAAACAAGTTACAGTATCTCACAAAAGTGAGTACACCCCTCACATTTTTGTAAATATTTTATATCTTTTCATGGGACAACACTGAAGATATGACACTTTGATACAATGTAAAGTAGTCAGTGTACAGCTTGTATAACAGTGTAAATTTGTGGTCCCCTCAAAATAACTCAACACACAGCCATTAGGCTGCATGTCCACCAAATGCGTTTTTTGTCGCCAGACTGCCCTGAGCATTTTTTTTTTCAGCGTTTGTGCGCTGCGCTCTGGGGAAAAAAAAAAGTCTGTGCTCTGTATCCCAGCAACAGCTTGTCACTCTCCGCTCTCAGTACTTCCACTTTCCTTTGGTCAGACCTTCTACTGATGTTTTAATAGCAATCTCTAAATAACAATGGACAGGAAATGTATTTTAGCAGCTCTGGATGTGAAATATGATGATACGGAAAGCAGTCTAGTACACACTTGTATCAGCGTCCTATGTCCTGCCCGGGCAGCAGTTCTGATTGGCTGCTTAAGGTCTGACATGACGAGCTCAGCTGCAGTCTCTGAAAACTTGAACTTTTTTCAACTCTGAGTGCCGCAACAAAAAACGGCCACCACTGAGAGCATTTGAGCACCGAAGGCGCTCAGCACTGTAAATGCTGAACTACATAGAGAATGAATGGAAAATAGCTGCCCAGAGTGGAAAAAACACGTTTGATGGACACGTAGCCTTAATGTCTAAACCGCTGGAAACAAAAGTGAGTATACCCCAAAGTGAAAATGTCCAAATTATGGCCAAAGTGTCAATATTTTGTGTGGCCACTGATAGAAAAATTCCATATTATCTATATTATTTTATATTATTTCATGACTTTCCTGTTTCATGTCTGATGTCTATATGTGAACACCATGTAGAATAAGTTCAGATATTCTTCTGTATTATTCTTTTATATATTATACCTGATGTATTTTTGGTGCGTTGTATAAGCCATCATTTTCCTATGTGATTTCATGTCCCAGAGTCCTGAGTGTTGAGTGGATGTGCGTGTGGATGGATACAGGAATGTAGGTCATCTAAGACGTAAATAACGACCCAGGATAAGCTCTCATGTTACATTGACCCACTCTGTTTAAGATACCAGGACTGTGGTAGACACTTAGACTGTCTCCGAGATGTCCCTGAACGGCTCTGCAGATGGCCCAAGGCCTCCTCCTCCTCCTCTGTTTACTCATAGCTATAAAAACACCATGGTCAGAAATGTATGTTTAGGGGTTATGTGTGTGTGTGTCTAAGTTTCATGCTCATGTAATTCCTCCTCCAATGGCCATGGAGTAAAATAAATATACTTAAATCCAAATACTCTGCCTGATTTTTGACTTAGAGTAATTATGCTCAAAATTATTCCATCATTTGGCACACCGAACAGCGGATCCACATATCTCTGTCCTTCCGGCGCCTCTGCCTAATTTCAGCGAGTGCACAGCTGACGAAAGACCTTCACAGGCTAGGTATGACACTCAGTGTTACTGCAGTGAAGGCATTTCGAACCGGGGCGCTTGAACTGACTGGGTGACGGGTCTAAGAACCCTAAAGGCAGCTTGGATGTGAGTACATTTATTTGTTGTGTAAAAGCTTGTGTTCCCTGGATGAAAGATTCCCAGGAGGGTGAAATGTTTTCCTAACCACTTTAACACCGGAAAGCCTGGTTAAGCTTCTGCTCACTTTAACTCTGGTTCAGAGTAGGTCCGAGTTTTTGGTCTGAGGAAGCTTCGTGTCGGCGAGGTGGATGCTTAGGGGTGTTGCACGCAGAAATTACTGCAAGATACTTCAATATTATCCAGTGAACCCTGAGGTATTAATAGGGGCAAGATTCTGTCCTCAATGTTGCAGTGAGCATTAATATAAAGTCTGGCAAGATTCTGCCGTTCGACTGCAGTGAGCATTCGAGTTGGAAAAATCGATGCAAAATTCTGTCAGGAATTGCAGTGAGCACTGGCTTGTGTGAACTGGTAATTTTTATTTTTTGTTATAGCGGGGGGAATTTCACTTGCGGGATGATTTTCCAAGATGGCGCCCACAGTGGTCGCCATGGTGTTTCGCTGCCCTTTAATTTTTTTAATTTGTTTGTTTCTGTTCATTGATTGTGCGTCTGCCAGTTCATACACCCGTGAAGAGTTATTAAATATCAGGACTCTTACTCCCACGGACCTTCTCCCAGTATTTTTAGCTCCTGCCGCCGATCTGATTCATTGTTTGGCTCAAAGAGTAAGACGGCGTAAAAGAGGAAAGCGAGGGGGGATTCTTGCTCGGCTGCGAAGGAGAGGCACGCGGACAGCCTTGCCTGGCATATTTCTATCCAATGCCAATTCTCTCTTGAACTAGAAGAATTAAGACTGCTGATGCGATTTAAGGACCTTGCTTCCTCGTCTGTTATCTGTTTCTCTGAGACCTGGCTTAAAGGGAACATACCGGACAGCGCGATCAGCCTCGAGGGATTTCAACTGTTTCGTGCTGATCGCGTCACAGAGCTCTCCGGTAAGTCTATTGGAGGAGGAGTCTGCTTTTACATCAACAGCAGCTGGTGCTCTGATGTAACGGTGATTTCCAAACACTGTTCTCCCGCCCTGGAATTTCTTTTTATTAACTGCAAGCCATTTTATTCCCCGCGGGAGTTCGCCTCATTCATCCTCGTCGCTGTGTACGTCCCTCCCGACGCGGACACGCGCGAAGCTCAGCGCGTGCTCGCGGATCACATCCAACACACGGAGCGGACTTTTCCAGACTCCCTGGTTATTGTGATTGGCGACTTTAACCAGAGCAATCTGAGTCACGAGCTCCCCCGCTACAAACAGTTTATTAAATGTCCAACCAGAGGAAAGAACACGCTGGATCACTGTTACACTACAGTGAAGGACGCGTATCGCGCTGTTCCCCGCGCTGCGCTCGGACTATCTGATCACGTGATGGTCCACCTCATCCCCACATACAGACAGAGACTGAAACTCACTAAACCTGTTGTGACCACCACGAAGAAACTGACCAGTGAAGCTGGAGAGAATCTGAACACATGCATGGAAATAACTGACTGGGACATGTTTAAAGGAGCCACACATGATCTTAATGAATACACGGACACTGTGAACTCATATATCAACTTCTGTGAGGAGAACATTCTTCCATCGCGCACCAGGGTGAGGTACTCTAATGATAAGCCCTGGTTCACTGCCAAGCTCAGACAGATCAGGAAGGAGAAGGAAGCAGCGTTGAAAAGTGGAGACAGGGACTGCTACAGAGAGGTCAAATATCGGTTTAACAGAGAGCTGAGGAGAGCTAAATCTGTGTATTCTGAGAGACTCTAGCAGCAGTTCACTGCTAATGACTCGGCTTCTGTGTGGAGAGGATTGAGGCAAATCACCAACTATCGGCCTCAGGCTTCTAAAGGTCAGGATGACAAAGCCCTTTGTCAAAAACTGTCCCAACATTATGCCCGTTTTGACACCTCGTCAGCTGTGTCCAACTCACCCACTCCACCCAGCTCCACTGCCTCCTTGGCCCCTAATTCATCAAAAGCGGTCCCCCCTCCTCCTCCTCCCCCCTGCCCTTGTCATCAGTGAGCAGGACGTGCACAGACAGTTCTCCAGACTGAACCCGCGCAAGGCCCCCGGGCCGGACGGTGTGTCTCCCTCCACCCTGAGACACTGTGCGAAAGAGCTGGCTCCTGTCTTCACAGATATTTTTAACACCTCCCTTAAGCAATGTCACGTGCCAACCTGCCTCAAATCCTCCACCATCATCCCTGTCCCCAAGAAGCCACGGATTACTGGACTTAACGACTACAGACCTGTAGCGCTCACCTCTGTAGTCATGAAGTCCTTTGAGCGCCTGGTCCTGTCTCACCTCAAGTCCATCACCACTCCCCTCCTGGACCCGCTGCAGTTTGCCTACCGTGCTAACAGGTCTGTGGACGACGCAGTCAACCTGGCCCTCCACTCCATCCTGCAGCACCTGGACTCCCCGGGAACCTACGCCAGGATTCTGTTTGTGGACTTCAGCTCCGCATTCAACACCATCCGCCCCGATCTGCTCCAGGACAAGCTGTCCCTGCTCGATGTGCCTGACTCCCTCTGCAGGTGGATCACCGACTTCCTGACGGACCGGAGGCAGCATGTGTGGCTGGGGAAGTCTGTCTCGGACTCTGTTAGCATCAGCATTGGATCACCCCAGGGCTGTGTACTTTCCCCCCTACTCTTCTCCCTTTATACCAACTCCTGCACCTCCTCCCACCAGTCTGTTAAGCTGATTAAGTTTGCGGACGACACCACCCTCATCGGGCTCATCTCCAACGGCGACGAGTCCGTCTACAGGAAAGAGGTGGCCCAGCTGGTGTCCTGGTGCAGCCACAACAACCTGCAGCTGAACGCTCTGAAGACAGCGGAGATGATTGTGGACTTCAGGAAAGTCACAACCCCCCTGCCGCCCCTCACCATCACAGGCTCTCCCATCACCATTGCAGATTCCTTCCGCTTCTTGGGCACCACCATCACCCGGGACCTCAAATGGGAGCCAACCATCAGCTCCTTCATCAAAAAGGCCCAGCAGAGGATGTTCTTTCTGCAGCAGCTGAGGAAGCTCAAGCTACCCACCAAGATGTTAGTGCAGTTCTACACGGCCATCATCGAGTCCATCCTCACCTCCTCCATAACTGTGTGGTATGCAGGAGCCACTGCCAGGGACAGACTAAGGCTGCAGCGCGTCGTGCGCACTGCTGAGAAGGTGATCGGCTGCAAGCTCCTATCTCTCCAGGACCTGTACATCTCCAGGACCCGGAGGCATGCTGGCCGGATCATAGCTGATCCTTCACACCCTGGTCACGTACTGTTTGCCCCCCTCCCCTCAGGTAGAAGACTTCGGTCCATTCGGACTAAAACCTCCCGGCACATGAATAGCTTTTTCCCCTCTGCCATCAGACTGCTGAACATTAAGTGACTTATTGACTCTCATGCACTATGTACAGCAGCTCAACCAGACTCATGACATTCATCACTGTTTTTCTGTTGCATTATCAACTGCACTGTGGTACCCCATATTATCTGCTACTTGCTAATTTATTTAAAACTGCCTTGACTAGTATTACTCATTATTACTATTATTATTATTATTACTTATTTTTCTACACTTATTGCACGTTTTTAGTCCTTTAGTGTTTTAGTTTATCTCTTTATCTCATCATGTTTTTAATGTTGCAGCATGGCACCGAGACAAATTTCTAGTTTGTGTACTACATGAACAATGGCAATAAATCTGATTCTGATTCTGATTCTGAATTATATATATGGGTGTTTTTGCAAAGCTTATGAGTTTTTGCAGTTTCTTTTTGTGGGTTTTTCAATCTAATTTTGTGGGTTTTGAATTGAGTAACTGGGTTGAGTAACTGATAAATATTCTCATATTTTTGAAGCCAACATTTTCAGTTACCAGATTTTTTCCTTATTTTGGGGGGTTTTAATTTTTCAGACGCCTGAGGGCAGATGAACATTTGGCTCTTTTTATTCAATTTTTGCAGTATTACTGTAAATTTTATTAACTCAGTTGCATCATCTACCTGACCGAGGGATAACATTGAACTTTACAGGGGGAAAAGGACGACGGAGTAAGGGTCTGACATGACAACGCCTGGGTTTCTCCATCCATCTGCAGTGCTCTTCTGCTGCTCAGCCATGACCCTGCCCCAGAAGCCCAGCCAACAATGTCGCCTCGCCCCTGCTCACCCCACTCCTCCCGTCGACAATCAAGCCATGCCGGATAAGCCAATAAGTTAAGTAAAATTACATGCAAATTAATCACTGCAACCAGCATGACAATGAAGATTATGGAATAATGCTGTCACTTAATAATGCCCGATGACTAAAAGCTTGAAATACAGCTTGTATTACGATTCAAAGCACAGAACAAGGTGATGATGACAATCTTTGTGCATATGATTTACCTGAGGCTACTAAATATCAAACAGAGGTCTCTCTAGCCTAATGAAAATGATTCACCAAATTTAAAAAAGAGAAAATAAAAGATTTCATCATAATCCTTGAGTAGTAATGCTTACAATTTTATCTGGAAAAACACCAGTCACTTGGACAGCAGTCTAACTGGAAAAGACAGACTGCTGCCCAGCTGACTTATCACTATGACCTCTTCGACAGATAACTAGAAACAGTTCACAAGGCTTAGCATAAGGAGAGAACGGATCTCTCCCACTCCAGCAAAAAGATTAAGCCTACACTTTGCATTTAATCACATGTGTAACCACACATTTTAATCTTTTAAGTTAAAAGCAACAATTGCAAACTTTTGAAGTTATATCTGTGTGTTTCATTTCTTTTAAATGCTGCATTGTGAGACTTATTTCACAGGAAGCCCATTAGACATTAGATTCTAATAAATGACACTGTTCTATTCCAGAGTGATCTTAAAGTAATGCTAACCCATGAATACTGGTAAAATATTTACTGATTCACTGAATATTTAGCAAGAAGCTGTTGGAATTAGAAAGTCACATTATTCATATAATGGAAGCTTTAGGTGTATTTTTAACTCATTGTGTTATTCTGGGTTCATGTTCATGTTTTTGTTTTTCAACAGAAAAAGGAAAGCATTAACCCCTTGAACTCTGTGAATTCCACGGGCGGTCACGTCTCTGCATCTTAGTGCGTCTCAGTGCGCACTGAAAAAAAAAAGCTGTATTTCCGGTCTTCCAGTACAGACACAGACTTGTTACAACCTAAGAAAAAAGCTGTGTAATATATTAATTTTTTGTGGTATTTTTACAAAATTTTGACCTGAGCTTGAAAACACTTGGTTCTACATTTCTGTTGTGTTTTCCAGCCAGTATCTGACAGCTGTATGTTATTTGCAAGCATTTGTATCTAAAAAAACACCCAGGCAAACTTTCTTGTTACTCAGTGGCAGGAGCACTTAGAGATATTATGACTGTTTTGCCAAAAAATTCAGAGTGTTTTCTTTTAAATGAGACCAACCCCATGAAGATGCTGCAAAGGGTTGAAGAACAGCTTTTGATTTACTTTGGGCATGTTATTTTTAGGCGTTTTTAGGGAAGTTGAACACAAACTATTTATCTTTCACCAATATTTAGAATTGAAAAGTCAAAAAGGTGAAAAATAAAAATCACAAGATCACCATTGGCTTTAATTCTAACTCATCCCTGGTGACCAAGATAAACAAAAACAATTCACTTGTGTTTCTTAGCATTAACAACTGTAATCAACAGTAGAAATAAGCACTGTACAAAATTTAAAGGACAAAAGCTGAATGACTACAACAGTAACACTTGCAAAAACAATTTATGGGGAGACAAAAATTTCCACTCCTCTTGCTGTGAATTCTGACGCACGGACAGGGGGTAGCCTTGGGCTTCCCCCGATTTCTTTTTACAGGATGGCTCTAGCATTGCACATGTGTCGTATGCGGGAGGACGGAGAGCGGTGTGGGGCAGGCTGGCTGTGGCGAGGGAAACAACACTTTGTCATCAACCCAGTCATCAGGCTCATTGGCTGGGGGGCAGTGGCAGCGTGGGGGCGGGGGGACCTCACAGAGGACCATAACAACAGTGTGACAAGCACACCCGAAGCTAAGTAAAATAGATGACATTGACAATGACATAACACATATGAATTTAACTGACTTTGACTTTGAAAATGCAGTGTTCACATGATTTTACATTGCAGGACACATCTGACACATTGTAATGATGCCTCTCACCAAATAATGGTATGACAGTATTGTGGAAGATGTGAAAATGACGAGGCAGCGTTCTTTCTCAGAGTCAGCTTTATTCACATCTCCATCAATTCAAAGCAGAAAAAAGAGAGAGTATGAAACAGTAACTCTCGTCCTTAAATATCAGGGTCTTCACACCTCATAGATCACATGTCCCACAGACCGCCTTGCATAATAAAGACAGTCACAATGCATTTCACCACCTGGCATAATAAAGACAGTCACAATGCATTTCCCTCCATGATATCACTTCCACTGTTTCCCACGCATCCTTTAATCGACCCCCCACAGTCTCCAGCTTTGCATAACAAGGCTAAGCTTCCTGCCTTTGTTCTGACCTGAAATGCGAGTCACAGAACTGGTCCAACAGGTCCATTGAGTGTTCACCACACAAGCCCCCCCAGCATTTTAGAAAAACAGAACAACAAGAAAATAACCACATGCATGCCATGATAGCATCAATACACATCAGTTCACATGCTGGATAGGCTTCAGCCTCCTGCCGAATCTGCTGTAGCTGGGGTTCACAGTCTCTGAGGCGCTGTCTCGCCGGGGACTTGCCGTCTGGGGGCGGAAACCCTTTGTCAGTCTCTGCGGGTGTTCTGGGGAAACATTACTTTGGGAAACATTACTGTGTGAAACCCTCCGTGGTGGTCTACCTCGCCGTGGGGCCTTTGCCAACAGCACTTCCTCCTCTGCCGCCACAAAAGCGGGTTTAAGTCTGTCTATGCCAATTTTCTCTTCCCTACCCCCAAATCTAGCAAAAACTGCTTGTCCCCTGTTTCTAGCACTCTGAATGGTCCGTCATAAGGCAGTCGCAGCGGTGTTCGATGCGCATCATGTCTAACAAAAACAAACTCTGCGTTCTTCAAAGTTTTAGGCACAAAAACTTGCGGAAAACTGTGGTGCGCGGGACCGGGCAGCGTGCTTGATTCTATGTTACTCCGCAACAGCTGAGACGGGGAGGCATTTGGCGCAAGGTTATCTGGGAGAAACTCCCCAGGCAGCCGGAGTGGCTGCGCAAACACGAGCTCCGCTGGGGAGGCTTCTAGATCCTCTTTAGGTGCAGAACGCAACCCCAATAACACCCATGGTAACTTGTCAACCCAATTTGTAGCCGTCAGTGCCACTCTGAGAGCCACTTTCAATGACCTATGAAAACGTTTGCATAACCCGTTAGCCTGTGGATTGTACGCGGTTGTGCGATGAATTGTGACACCCAGGCTGCTCGGAAACAAATTGAGGGCTTCTGTCGGACGTAATGTCCGATGGAACGCCGAAGCGCGCCACCCAAGCTGTTAAAAACGCGCGCGCCACTTCCTCGGCCATGGTTGATGCCAGCGGGACCACTTCAGGCCAGCACGTGGTGCGGTCCACCATTGTCAGAAGATGTGTGCACCCTTGTGACAGCGGGAGGGGTCCAACGAGGTCCACATGAATGTGATCGAACCTCTTGGCCAGAATGTGAAACGGTTCCAAAGGAGCTCTCGTGTGCCTGTGTACTTTGGCTCGTTGACACGCCGTGCAGGCTGCTGCCCACTCTTTGACCTGTTTGTGGAGGCTCGGCCAAACAAATTTCTCTCCCACCATTTTGACCGACGCGCGCACTCCAGGGTGCACCAAAGAATGAACCGAGTCAAAAACGCGGCGGCGCCACGCGGCCGGTACCACTGGACGCAGCCGTCCAGTGGAGACATCGCAGATTAGGGGGGGCATACCGTCTTGCAGCACCCTGCTCTCCAGCCTTAACCCTGTTGGTCCAGACTGGAGCGCACGCACGTCTGCGTCATTAACCTGCTCTGCGGCCATGGCTGCATAATCTAACCCTACGCTGACTGGGGCCACCACAGCGCGCGGGAGGCAATCTGCCACTACATTGAGTTTGCCCACCACATGCTGAATATCAGTGGTAAACTCTGATATCGCGGCCAGCTGTCTCTGCTGCCGGCCTGACCACGGTTCCGAGACCTTGGCCATCGCGAATGTTAGCGGTTTGTGATCAATGAACGTGGTGAAAGCGCGTCCTTCCAGCCAGAACTGAAAGTGGCGGATAGCCAAATGGAGAGCGAGCCGCTACCCGTCGAACGCGCTGTATTTACGTCCGCTATCGCGCAAGGTCCTGCTGAAAAATGCGAGGGGCTGCCAAACCCCGGCTACATGTTGCTCCACAACCGCCCCTATGGCCACATCTGGCGCGTCAGTGGTGAGCGCTATGCGGGCCGTTGGGTCTGGGTGTGCCAACAATGCAGCCTTTGCCAAGGCTGCTTTAACCTCCGAGAACGCTTGGTCCCACTCCGGGGGCCACTCGATCTTATCCGCGGGTTTCTTTTTTTTGAGTGCGGCATACAGCGGCTGTATGAGTTGCGCCGCGCGGGGGAGAAAACGGTTATAAAAATTCACCATTCCCAAAAACTCCTGCAACGCCCTGACTGTCTGCGGCCGGGGAAAATCTGCCACAGCGCGCACTTTGTCAGGCAGCAGAACTGCTCCTTCGGGAGAGACGCGGTGTCCTAAAAAATCAATCTGCGCCACCCCGAACTGACACTTCGCTGGGTTCATTATTAACCCGTGATCTCCCAACCTTCGGAAAACTGTGGCCAGGTGTTTTTCGTGTTCGTCTTCGGACGCGCAGGCTACTAAAATATCGTCCAGGTAGACGAACATGAAAGGGAGATCGCGAAGCACCACGTCCATCATGCGTTGGAACGTCTGAGCAGCCCCTTTAAGTCCGAATGGCATGTGTAAAAACTCTAATAAACCAAACGGAGTTATTACCGCTGTTTTGGGTATGTCCTCAGTGCGCACTGGGACTTGGTGGTAACCGCAGACCAAGTCTATTTTAGAAAAAATGCGCGCCCCTGCCAAATGAACCGAGAAATCTTGGATATGTGGGATTGGGTAGCGGTCGTGCACTGTAGCGTTGTTTAACCTGCGAAAATCCCCGCAAGGGCGCCATGATCCGTCAGCTTTCGGGACCATATGTAGGGGGGAAGCCCACGGACTGTTTGAACGTCTGATAATGCCCAACCTCTTCAGGTTGGCGAACTCCTCGCGCGCTATGGCCAGCTTAACTGCGTCCAAGCGCCGAGCTTTTGCAAAAATGGACGGTCCAGTAGTGGTAATAAAATGCTCCACCCCATGCTTAGCAACTGTTGCCGAAAATGTGGGAACCGTGAGTGCTGGGAACTGAGTGAGCAGTGTGTGGAACTTACCGCCTGCTGTTGTGACATTGGCTTGTGCTGTAGGCGGGGCCACTCGCGCTGCACAGGGGACAGAATCAAAAGAAAATGCATTAACCAGGCGCCTGTTAGTGAGATCAACCAACAACCCATGTGACCACAAAAAATCAGCCCCCAGCATATTGAAATTTACTGTTGCTACAACAAAAGTCCACTCATATGCACGGCCGTGTAGAGACAGAAGCAGAGTCTTCTCACCAAAGGTCTTAATCTCCGAGCCGTTCGCCGCTGTCACCAGGGGACCTCTGGAACCCACCAGTCTGTCCGCGTAGGAAGGAGTGATGAAGCTCAACTGGGAGCCTGTGTCAACGAGGAACTGCCTCCCGGAGCGTGCGTCCGACAAGTAGAGCAGCTTGTTCTCTTCCCCGAGGGCAGTGGCTGCTACCGACCCCCGGTCTTGGCGTTTCCCGAACGCCCGAACTGGCACGGCGGTACACACTTGCGTGCCCTCTCTGCGAAGCGGCGATGGTAGAAACAAAAGACGTCTGGTCCACGCTCCCTGGCCCTTGCCGCTGCCGTCGTCGGTGAGTCTGGCACCGCTGTCTCTGGCCTCCTGTCGTCTGCGGTCGTCGCGCGCGGTAGTCCCATAGGGCCAACAGTGGCGAACTGGCCAGAGCCGCTCTCGCTGCTGACGGTAGGGTCCTGAGGAAGAGGTGGGTGAAAATGAAGTGATCATCGTCGGAGTCTTTCAACCTCAACAACTTCTCCATCAGGCTCGCGGGCATGTCGTTTTCCCCCTCCGTCAGCGCCAGGAGCTTCTCTGCTCGCTCCTCCGCCGAGGGGGTGAATTGCTGGATGAGTGCAGCCTTCAACGTGCCATATTTGTCGCTCTCCGGCGGCTGGTCAATCAGGCTCTCCACATGCTGAGCCGTGTTGTTGTCCAGCTTTGCAACTACGTGGTAGAATTTCGTGACATCTACCGATATCCCCCGGAGGTTGAACTGCGCCTCAACTGCGTTGAACCAGGAGCGCGGATTGTTTTGCCAGAAGTCCGGTAGCTGGACTGTAGCGGCGTTCGCTTGGCTGGGGGCTCCTGACGCGGCTGGCCCGGGGGAATTTCTTTCTTCCATGATACGTCTCAGGGTCACCAGTGTGGAAGATGTGAAAATGACGAGGCAGCGTTCTTTCTCAGAGTCAGCTTTATTCACATCTCCATCAATTCAAAGCAGAAAAAAGAGAGAGTATGAAACAGTAACTCTCGTCCTTAAATATCAGGGACTTCACACCTCATAGATCACATGTCCCACAGACCACCTTGCATAATAAAGACAGTCACAATGCATTTCACCACCTGGCATAATAAAGACAGTCACAATGCATTTCCCTCCATGATATCACTTCCACTGTTTCCCACGCATCCTTTAATCAACCCCCCACAGTCTCCAGCTTTGCATAACAAGGCTAAGCTTCCTGCCTTTGTTCTGACCTGAAATGCGAGTCACAGAACCGGTCCAACAGGTCCATTGAGTGTTCACCACAGTATCACATTTCAGAAATGTGACAGGAATAAGGAATAATCGTGTTGTATGATAATGACGTGCTAAAGAGCTGGCCTGTGCTCCCAGTGCTTGGCCTCGGCCGAGCCAGGCCTCAGGACTACAGACCACACTACAATTTAGGAAGAAACATAGAAAATAAAGCATTCCGTGTGCAAAATGAAGCCATATTCTGGTTAAGCAATATGTCCACCTTTCCATTAAAAGAAGGAATGGGACATTACCCTTTCACGTAGATGCACTTACACAAATTTAATCTGCCTGTGTTCAACAGGACATACAGATGTGGCCTTAATGACTAACTCAGAATTGGTTAAAATAAATGCTAAATCACATACATCTGCACAGACAGCTGGATTAATTGTCGTAATTGAAATCTGTAAACTCGGTCAAGGGAGGACACTCACAAAAGAAGACATGATTACAGAAAACCTCATTTTGGGGGTGTTACATAATCTGCACACTTTCGTCTAAGTTAACCATGTGTAACATGTAACATGTGTAACATAATGGCACACAAAATTTCCTTCTTCTAGTAAAAAGGACACTACCCATCACGCAAGTACGCTGTAACTGATGCATGTGCGTCTCCATGCATCGGGGGGGGGGGGGGGTACCACAACAATTAATTAGCAAGAAATAATTAGCAAAAATCCTCAGAAAAATAGATAATAAATAAAAATTGTCAATAAATGATCAATAATGTAGGAGAGAAAAAAATACAGGTGAAACCGCTTGTTAATGAAATCACAACATTCAATAGGAAAAGTTAAATTTATATCAATAGATTTGCAGGCATTTAAGAAAATTATGTGCTGGAAAATATTTGCAGACTATTGTAAAGAAAAAATATCATGTTTATAAGAAACAAGGTAAACTGATAAGGAAGCAGAAGACCATGCAAATTTATGAGAAAAGTTCCCTGCATAAACTTAGTATTTTCAAAACCTTTGCATGGATCTCATTGAGCTAAATAAGTGTGAAGGTAAAAATGTTGTTTAGAAATTATTGACATACTTACCAAATAGACAAAGGCTTTCCCCTGCACTAATCCAAATAGTACTATGGATTGCAATAATCTGAATACTGCTATGGTAACAGTGAAACCCTTAACCAAAACAATATCAAGATTTGGAACAGCTGAAATGATTCACTTAGATAATGGAATGCATTTAATGGAATACACTTTGTAAATCAAATCATATCACCAATCAATCATTTAGGTACAGTACCCCAATTGTTAGTACCTAACATTTACCTAGGAAACCATTTACCTTACCATCAACAATCTACAGAATCAGCATAATGCACAAATAGGATTATGAAAGATGGATTAAGAAAATAGGAAAAATATAGGGAAATTGTGAATGGCAAACCCTACTATTGAAGCCTTTTAACTTAGGTGATGAGGAAGGGTTTCTGGTTGATTACATGCAAAGAATGACAACTGACGTTATCCATACTGCCCTTCCCAGGAGGGACCATGTGACGAAGAAACCGTGGGCGGTGCACCCATCTATTGGCCGAACCAAGGGATCTGGTCATCAAAGAAAACTGGACCAAAATTCCTGGCAAGGACAACACAAAGGTTATCCTGGCGGCGCCAGCAGCTGCGAAAAGCAAAGGATGTGACACTTGGGTGCATCTAACGGTTTACCCCACTTGGAACCCTCCGCAAAAGACTGTTTAATACACATTGCATACTCATTAAAAAAAAACAACAAGTGACTGTTTAACTGTTTCTCTATGCAAGTGTCAGCTGATGGCGCCCCTGGCGTCCAGTAACAGCTTTTGCATAACGAAGCAGGCTGTTTATCATGGCGAGGCAAAAATGCAAGGGAAAGAAAGGTGCGGTTGGTGTTTTTGCCTTATCATCCTCATCATCTTCATAGTAACACAGTGTTGGTCGTGTTTAAGTTGTTCCACTGTCTATACACCGTAGAGAATTGTTATGTTTGTTCCTTAATGCCACTATCAGCTGGACAAATTATTTGCTATTGCTAAAATAATTGCTAAAATAATGCAGCTACTACAGGCTGTTTGGTTTCTTAAGAGAGGCTATATATAGGAATAACACCGCAAACACCACTTTGAATCACACCTGTCACAACATTTATCACTCCACTGATCGGAAACATGATGACACTCCTTACTCTGCGAAGGCAAGGTTAATTTCATCAGGGAACTCCTCTTTTCTGGAGCGGTGATGTCCTTTTCAGTAGCTTAACACGTGCTTAACAAGTGTGCAACAGCTTACAGTGCGTCTCTCCCCTGTACCACTACCCTGCTTGACCAACAAAGCGAGCAAGCATTATACTAAGGATCTACATTGTCAAAGGGGGGTTGGTGGTCATTGGATGTACCCACACCTGGCCAGGAAACTGGGCAGGGTTGTGTACCCCATTTTGGCGACTGACCATACCATCATCATGTCGGCAGGGCAGGTGGGCAGGGTGAAGAGAGATGCTTTCTTACCACATGATGCCATTCTGAAGCACGATGGAAAGCACAAGAGTGAGGGTCTATCATTCACTGTTTCTTTGAGTGAGAGTGGGCAAGAACACCTTAGGGATTAAAACACTTAATTATAGGCTACAATTATTTGTAAAATTATAACATAGAATAGAATGGTTCTTGGTCAATTAACTGCCACCCGTAGGGGTGTGTGCCCTGTTATAGGAGGTTGTTGTCATACTTCTACCCATGAAAATAATGCAATTGGTCATATTAATACACACAGCCTCATTGCTTTGCAGGTAATGATAACAAAACTGATTAAGTTAGTGATTCTCTTCATGGAGAAGTCTCATCATGAACTTGGTAATGATTTTTGTAGTGATAACTTGGGACTTTTCCTGTGTGAGTCCTTAATTTGATGATGAGGCTGGTTATTGTAAACTTGTAAACTTGGTGATATGTCTTCATACAACTGTTGCAGATGATGAGGATGGTGAAAGGGGCAATACTAGCCTAAGGAGTATGAAGGTTGCAATATAATCTAAATCTATTCTGAGTTTCTCTTATTTGACACAGTCTAGGATTGATTTTGATTATACTGTATTCAATTCAATTCAATTCAACTTTATTTATATAGCGCCATTTCACAACAACAGTCATCTCATAGCACTATCAACTGAAGGGGGGACCCCCACAGTTGCAGAAAGACCCCAGCAATCAGGCGATCCCCTGTGAGCAAGCACTTGGCGACGGTGGAGAGGAAAAACTCCCTTTTAACAGGAAGAAACCTCCAGCAGAACCAGGCTCAGGGAGGGGCAGTCATCTGCTGCGACTGGCTGGGGGGTGAGGGGATAGAGAAGAAGAAAAGAACAGACATGTAGAGAGCAAACAGCACGATGGGGACTCAATCTATGGGAGAGAACAAACAAATGTTAATGACCAGCAAAAAAAAAAAAATATTTCATAGAGAGTGAGGAAAGGAGTGAGGCCCAGTGCATTACTGGAGGTTCCCCGGCTGACTAAACCTATTAGCAGCATAACTAAGGGAGGGTTCAGAAACACATGATCCCTCCCTAATTGTAGGCTATATCAAAAAGGTAGGTTTTAGCCCTATTCTTAAAAACAGAGATCGAGTCTGACTCCCGAATCCAGATTGGCAGCTGATTCCACAGGAGAGGAGCTTGATAACTGAAGGCTCTGCCTCCCATTGTACTTTTGGAGATTCTAGGTATTACAAGTAATCCTGCATTTTGGGAGCGTAGTGCTCTGTTAGGATGATACGGTAGTATCAGATCTTTTAAATAAAAAGGAGCCTGATTGTTTAAAGCTTTGTAAGTAAGAAGAAGGATTTTAAACTTAATTCTAAACTCTATGGGAAGCCAATGAAGGGAGGCCAGAACCGGAGAGATATGATCTCTCTTTCTAGTACCTGTTAAAACTCTTGCTGCAGCATTTTGGATCAGCTGAAGACTTTTTAAAGATGTTTTAGGACAGCCTGATAATAAAGAATTACAATAATCTAATCTTGAGCTAACAAAAGCGTGGATCAGCTTCTCAGCATCACTCTGAGACAAGATGCTCCTAATCTTGGCAATATTACGCAAATGATAGAAGGCAGTCTTAGAAACAAATTTAATATGTGAATTGAAGGACAAATCCTGATCAAAAATAACTCCAAGGTTCCTCACAGAGCTATTAAGAGAAAGAGTAACTGCATCCAAACTGAAAGTTTGATTTGGAAAGGAATTTCTAAGGTTTTTTGGACCAACAAGAATGACTTCAGTCTTATCTGAATTTAATAGCAGGAAATTACAAGTCATCCAAGCTTTGATTTCCTTAAGACAGGCTTCTAACTTGGCTAATTGATTAGTATCATCTGGCTTCATTGACAGGTATAATTGTGTGTCATCTGCATAACAATGAAAATGTATACAGTGCTTTCTAATAATGTTGCCTAACGGAAGCATATATAAACTAAAAAGAGTAGGGCCTAGCACAGATCCCCGTGGAACTCCATGACTAAGCTTTGAGCTGAAAGAAAACTCATTATTTACATGAACAAACTGGAACCTATCAGATAAATAAGATCTAAACCACTGCAACGAAGTTCCATTAAGTCCAACATAGTGTTCTAATCTATCAAGTAGAATATTATAAAATATATGTATTACACATATTCACTTTTAATGACATAATCTACACGTTTCAAACCCTCATAAGATTGCTGCTAGTCTGCAAAGACACATAACAACATGTAAATCCTTACACATATATCTTTATCATTTTAATCAATTTACTCTACTACCACTTTGATTATTTTTCTTTTAATCATGATGCTTTATTGAGCATCAAGGGGGGAATTTGATAGAAAAATTCCATATTATCTATATTATTTGTCAGAAGTCTGAAATATAACCTCACAAATACAGAGTACAAAAAGGTATTAGACTGAATCAAAGATCAGACTTAAGACACGCAGAGCCTTTGAAGTTTTTACT
Organism: Pholidichthys leucotaenia; assembly: GCA_020510985.1. Taxonomy (NCBI): domain Eukaryota; kingdom Metazoa; phylum Chordata; class Actinopteri; order Cichliformes; family Pholidichthyidae; genus Pholidichthys; species Pholidichthys leucotaenia. The sequence continues at coordinate 311,652,922 of CM035836.1, forward strand.
TGCAAGGAGTAATCAACCCACATACAGGGCGAGTTGAATACTGCCCGACAATCCGTAGTTGCTTTCTTTATATACATGGAGTATGTGACAAACTCAGCAAAAGCAGAACAAACAGAATTACCACATAAGCAAAAGTATGCTCTGTATGTCTTCAAGTGTGTGTAGGAGATAAATTGCATGAACACTCTTATCGCGGGGAGAACATCTGCTTCTCCACTCAGTAAAGGCAGAGAGGGGGAAACAACTCCATATATGGGCCTGCAATAAACCAGTGCTTCCGGTCATAGTTAACAGATGAAATAACATACAACAGTCTTTTGCAGATAAAATAAGATGCACAGGGTGTACAGGGGACAAGTCTTGATACAGCATATATGTCAACACTCTTTTATCACACATCAGATGAATAAACAGAAGGGTGATGCAGCTTAGTCACTAACAGTGATTATAAGAAGAGGCACAAGTTGTATTTATGACTAAAAAAGCATCATACATATAAGAATATCAATCTTCATTTCATGAGTTATTAATAAAATGATAACCATATATTCAATTTTCCAACATTTCCCTCCTGTTTATTATTTTATTAATCTTTTTAATCATATGCAATTATCAGTATAATGTAACTTCAAAAGATTTCCTACATTGACATCATTAAGCATTCATGTGGCATATAGCTAGAGCACTGCCATACATTGGAAAAAGAGTACCCATTGGTTTTCCAAGAATCCATACCCATCATCATTTGGCCAAAAAAAACAGTAGGATTATTGCTACAGTTAAAAGTACAATTTTTCCTCTTTAAGGTGAATTTTCCAGCAGCAATATAGGGAAAATGAAATACATTTCTACAGACAGAATCATAATATGACACTTCACAGGTCACTTCCTTAGTATCATTGCATCTTTGTGAAATACCCAGGTTGAAACTGTTTTTACTACAGTTTTTGTGAAAGCAGATTGGTGAAGTAAACAGTGTAGGATTTACTTTCATTAAATGCTTCTTAACTGCAAGCAAAGAAGTTCCAATCCCAATAATATTAAATATTCTAATCTTAGACCCAGTGTAATCAGTAATAGTGACATTCAATCTATTAAGATACCTTTCTGACAAATTTCCCACCAACCAATGTCCAACATTATTGCTTGTATTAAACAGACTGAGACGAGAGTTCATCGCTATTGTCGCTCCGGGCATTTTCTCTTCACTCAGTGGAACAGGGACCATGGGTATTGTAGTAAATCATGGGTATTGCAGTCTTGTGCAAATGGGGTAGCAATGAACACACATAGCAAGAAGTATCGATTCCCAGTCCTCTCACCGAAACCACCATTGTCTGGTACCATAGGTTATGCATATTGTTCATTGTCCGTGCTTCGTGGGTTCCTTGTCCTCGAATCAGAAAGAGATTACCACCCTACTGCCAGGAGAAGTGCTGAACACAGAGTCATCAATAGTTTTGGTGCCATGCTTCCACCTGAGAGAGTACCCCTCCGGGCCTCTTTCTTCACCAGGGTTGAGACGGCCTTGTCCTTAAAAGGACATGCCCCCTTTGTACTGGACTTACTCAGGGAAACAAGTTAGTTAGTTCACTTACAGGCACCCGTAGTCTTTTAGCGTGTGAAAGGTGAATCCGAGATGGTCATTCAGCAATACGTACTGCAGTGGGAGTGGGAGTGTCTAGTGTTGTCGGTGGTGGTTCTTTATGAAGACATAGTCTCCAGGTTATCCTTTTCTGTCTTCTGACAGAATCAAAACATTCCCTGAGATGTTCACCAAGATCTGTGTATTTGTTAGGTGTGGTTAGTGGTGAGAGGTCAGGTAATACATAAGGATGGTGAAAAAACACATTCAAAAGGTGATAATCCTGTCTTTGGGTCTAGTATAGAGTTAATGGTTAGTCTGACTAATTTCAGAGCTTCTGGCCAAGTAACACCCTTTCCATGTGTGGTTTTTGCCAGCATTTGTTTGATTGTACCGATACTATGAAATTTGATCTTACTTCTTACAGCTTGGATTAAGTCTTGAACTGTTTGTGCTGTAAAATGAGTTCCATTATCTGCATAAATCAGTTCTGGAACCCCAAAAACGGAAAGAGCATCATTCAATAGAGTTTCACACACACAGATGCGGCATTTGCTGGGGACGTGTGATGAATTCCTGTCCACTTTGTGAAGGTGTCAATCAACACCAAGCAATATTGTAGCTTTCCATTGCTCCTTGAGCATTATTTTATAAACAAATGATGCACTTTTGGCATGTTTTTGTTACTTCTTTCATAATATTAGGACAGTTTTTCCCAACATCCTCATCAATGATTTCCTCCTGTTGGCACATGATTGGCCATGTGCCACCAGGACAGCTCATCTGTATAATGTGGGTGGCAGAGCAAATTTTCATCAGACAAGCCAAATGTATATCTAATTATTTACACATGAAACAGGAGGAAGGTCCATATTATTTTGACAGTCTTTTAAAACATCAACATTATTAATAAGACAGAGGGTTCCTAAAAGACCAATAGCAGCACAGTGAGTAGCGTTATGCAGGTGGCATGTGCTATTAGCATATTTACTATCTGTACAGAATACAGATAAGTTAACTTCTATTTTTTACAGAGCAAGCCTGTCGCTCGTTTCTTCCTTTGCTAAGTAGAGAGAGAGAGAGTGTTGCTGTTCGCCCCCTCCTTCACAACATGGGAAATGTGTAGGATAATAGAGGGCATGATCTTATTATTTGTATTATCCCATAAATAATAAAAAGGTGGTCTGTATTGCCCAGCCTGTATTTGAGTTATAACTGCAGCTATATGTTTATCCTGGGCACTACAGAAAATGAAATGAAAAGCACTTATGTAAATAAAATTGCATTTATTGATAATTTTTTATGCATTATCTATTTTTCTGAGGATTGCTAATTATTTGTTAATTAATTTCTTTGATACCCTCTGTTTTGATACATGGAGGCTTACATGCAGCAAAATTACAGGGTATTTGTTTGATTCTTTTACTGAAAGGAAGTGTGTTACCATTTTTAGTTTTAAATAAAATTTGCAGGTAGCCCAGTTCCTTCAAAGATGAGATCTCAATAATTATAGCTTCTTTTTGTGACATCTCTTGAAATAGTTTACAAATTTCATTTAAGAAAAACAAAATAACTATCTGTGCATTTTTGATATGCTTCAGCATTGATAAATAAGATCAGTTTGTCCAATTGAACACAGATGGGTTGAATTTGAAATATTGTGTCACATTCTTTCAGTCAAAGGAAAGGCGGACGTTTTGCCTAATTTAGAATTTGATTTAATGTTTTACAAGGAATGTCCCTATTTCATACATTCCTTGGTAAATTATGGAGTGCAATGTAGTTCACCCTGACCCAGCTTGGCCACCGCTGAATCAGGAGAAGCACATCCCTCATTGCTGTCACATTTCTGAAATATATTGTTACCGCACCATTATGTGGTGAGTAATATCAGTATAAAATCATATAAAACATTACATTTATAAAGTCAAAGTCATTTGAATCAGTACACCTTATGTTATCTACAATGTCATACAAAGTCATACTTGGCTTCAAAAAGTGCTTATCAATTTAAGGATTCTTTCTCCAAGACCTTTGTCTGATAATCCACAGCCTCTGGCAGATCATATGCACAGACACATTAATTATCAATCTGTTTTGATCCTCTGTGCTCTAAATCATGTGATATAGGGTAAACATAAAATCTTCAGTGATTAGGCATTATTAAATGACATCATAATATGATCATAGTATGGCCTGTAGTCACATTGTCACACGTCAGTCCTTTTTTTCCTATAAAGTGCACTGTCGTATTTCAGTCAAGGACAAAGGTCAGTAATGCGTCAAAATTGCTTTTTTTCTTTTTTTTTCTTTTTTTTTTTTTAAATATGTAAACAGTTTATCACGTACGCAACCTTAATCAAGACCCCACAGAGTTAAATTGAAAAAATAAAAACCCAAAACTTTGTAAAAGTACCCATATTTAGACCACTTTCTTCACAGATCAACCACACACACACACACACACACAGAGAGAATAGATAATAGATAAAACAACGTTCTCATTGTCCATTTTTACGTTATCCAGTTTTGCTGCCATTTAATCCGTCTGTCTTTAAATATTATGGTCTAATTATTATGATTTTATTTGCTTCCTCCTTTTCCCAACCTCTTGGGCTTCTTGTGAAAGAGTGGAATACGGGCCCGCCTTAGGTCCCGGTTTGGGGTATGGGGGTGGATTTTCCAATAGTGGAGTTTTCATTTGTTTCTGCTTTTCTCTGGCTTCATCAGCTTTCCGTTGGGAAGCCTCTGCCGCTTGTGACCACAAGATGGCACATTGGAGCTCCGCACTGGGTTTGCCTGTTTTAACAGGTTTATTAGACGTCATTTTAATGGTTGTTAACAATGCCTGGCATTCATCCACGTTCAATGTGGGCTTGAATGAGAAATCCTTTTTTCCATTTATTTAAGTATTTTTCTGGATCCTTTATTTTTCCCTTTTCATTTTGTCTGTTATTGTAATTTTTACAGCTGCACGCGCTATGTCCTGTTTTTTCTTCTGTTTATTCGTCTGCCTATCTGGTCTTCTAACACAATTCCCCATTTTTAGATGGCCAGGAACGTTGAACAGTACGCCGACTGCAACACTATTACCGCCCAATTTTTGAGGTGGGTTCGTGGTCAGGAACGTTGAACAGTACGCCGACTGCAACACTATTACCGCCCAATTTGGGGTGAATTCCTTCACCCTACTTATTTTAAAACCTGACCACCAAACAGTTGTGAATCGCCGTCACACTGTCTCCTGCACCCCTCTTTATTTTAAAACCTGACCGGTCAGTAACCGTGAATCGCCGTCACGTTACTTCCTAAGACCACTGCATTCCTGCAGCGGTTTTTAACCACAAGGAAAAGTACAGGGCGCCGCCTTATACTACCATTACTTGCTCGTCAGCTGACCCGTGGTTCTTTAAAAATGGGAAATTGTGAATTGTGAGGCTCGGTTATTCTTCATATACGTCTACTACAGTCAATCTGAAAAGGGAAAAATTTGTAACTTACTTTTTAGGCTCTATCAGTAAGGACAGCTGTCACCAGATTAGAGCCGGGAGAAGGAGAGTCTCTGGCAGCGTTCCCTCAAGTCGGGTTTCCAATTTTCAACCTGCAGGACACACATCCCTTCCCGCTCCACCTGGATCTCAGCTGTCCCGGGTTTCAGGCACCAGCTATGTCAGAAGTCTGAAATATAACCTCACAAATACAGAGTACAAAAAGGTATTAGACTGAATCAAAGATCAGACTTAAGACACGCAGAGCCTTTGAAGTTTTTACTTGCAAGGAGTAATCAACCCACATACAGGGCGAGTTGAATACTGCCCGACAATCCGTAGTTGCTTTCTTTATATACATGGAGTATGTGACAAACTCAGCAAAAGCAGAACAAACAGAATTACCACATAAGCAAAAGTACGCTCTGCATGTCTTCAAGTGTGTGTAGGAGATAAATTGCATGAACACTCTTATCGCGGGGAGAACATCTGCTTCTCCACTCAGTAAAGGCAGAGAGGGGGAAACAACTCCATATATGGGCCTGCAATAAACCAGTGCTTCTGGTCATAGTTAACAGATGAAATAACATACAACAGTCTTTTGCAGATAAAATAAGATGCACAGGGTGTACAGGGGACAAGTCTTGATACAGCATATATGTCAACACTCTTTTATCACACATCAGATGAATAAACAGAAGGGTGATGCAGCTTAGTCACTAACAGTGATTATAAGAAGAGGCACAAGTTGTATTTATGACTAAAAAAGCATCATACATATAAGAATATCAATCTTCATTTCATGAGTTATTAATAAAATGATAACCATATATTCAATTTTCCAACATTATTATTTTTATATTATTCCATGACTTTCCTGTTTCATGTCTGATGTCTATATATGAACTCCATGTAGAATAAGTTCAGATATTCTTCTGCATTATTCTTTTATATATTATATCTGATGTATTTTTGGTGCGTTGTATAAGCCATCATTTTCCTATGTGATTTCATGTCCCAGAGTCCTGAGTGTTGAGTGGATGTGCGTGTGGATGGATACAGGAATGTAAGATTAGGTCATCTAAGACGTAAATAACGACCCAGGGTAAGCTCTCATGTTACATTGACCCACTCTGTTTAAGATACCAGGACTGTGGTAGACTTTCTCTGAGATGTCCCTGAATGGCTCTGCAGATGGCCCAAGGCCTCCTCCTCCTCCTCCTCTGTTTACTCAGCTATAAAAACACCATGCTCAGAAATGTATGTTTAGGGGTTATGTGTGTGTGTCTTAGTTTCATGCTCATGTAATCCCTCCTCCAATGGCCAAGGAGTAAAATAAATATACTTAAATCCAAATATGCCGCCTGATTTTTGACTTGGAGTAATTATGCTTAAAATTATTCTATCAGCCACCATTATTTTCCAGCACTGCCTTAACTCTCTTGGGCATGGAGTTCACTAGAGCTTCACAGGTTGCCACTGGAATCCTCTTCCACTCCACCATGATGATGTCATGGTGTTAGAGACCTTGCGATCCTCCACCTTCCGTTTGAGGATGCCCCACAGATGTTCAATAGAGTTTAAGTCTGGAGACATGCTTGGCCAAACAGTCACCTTCACTCTCAGTTTCTTTAGCAAGGCAGTGGTTGTCTTGGAGGTGTGTTTGGGGTCGTTATCATTTTGGAATACTGCCCTGCGGCCCAGTTTCCAATCATTCTTTGCTTCATTAAGTCACAGTACATGTTGGCATTCATGATTCCCTCAATGAACTGTAGCTCCCCAGTGCTGGCAGCACTCATGCAGCCCCAAACCATAACACTCCCACCACTATGCTTGACTGTAGGCAAGACACACTTGTCTTTGTACTCCTCACCTGGTTGTCGGCACACACACTTGACACCATCTGAATCAAATAAGTTTATCTTGGTCTCATCAGAACACAGGACATGGTTCCAGTCATCCATGTCCTTAGTCTGCTTGTCGTCAAACTATTTGCGGGCTTTCTTGTGCATCATCTTTAAAAGAGGCTTCCTTCTGGGACGACAGCTATGCAGACCAATTTGATGCAGTGTGCGGCGTATGGTCTGAGCACTGACAGGCTGAAACCCCACCCCTTCAACCTCTGCAGCAATGCTGGCAGCACTCGTATGTCTATTTTCAAAAGACAACCTCTGGATATGACGCTAAACACGTGCGCTCAACTTCTTTGGTGGACCATGGCAAGTTCTGAGTGGAACCTGTTTTGTTAAACCACTGTATGGTCTTGGCCACCGTGCTGCAGCTCAGTTTCAGGATGTTGACAATCTTCTTATAGCCAAGGCCATCTTTATGTAGAGCAATAATTCTTTTTTCAGATCCTCAGAGAGTCCTTCGCCATGAGGTGCCATGTTGAACTGCCAGTGACCAATATGAGAGAGTGTGACAGCGATAACGCCAAATTTAACACACCTGCTCCCCATTCACACCTGAGACCTTGTAACACTAATGAGTCACATGACACCGGGGAGGGAAAATGGCTAATTGGGCACAATTTGGACATTTTCACGAGGGGTGTACTCACTTTTTGTTGCCAGCGGTTTACACATTAATGGCTGTGTGTTGAGTTATTTTGATGGGACAGCAAATGTACACTGTTATACAAGCTGTACACTGACTACTTTACATTGTATCAAAGTGTCATATCTTCAGTGTTGTCCCATGAAAAGATATAATAAAATATTTACAAAAATATGAAGGGTGTACTCACTTTTGTGAGATACTGTATATTTAATTAAGTGAAATGACAGGGAATAAATATTGAACATATGGAGAAAAAGAGGTGCAAAAAAGCATAGAAAGCCAAGAAACCAGATGAAATCCATCAGAATTTAGGAAGCCATCCCACCCCCATCAGTGCAAATTAATTTCAGCTGGTTAAGTCCTGACTGTTAGCCTTTAAAAAGGTCTGTGAATATCAGATTGTCACACCATAAAGAACTCATGATGGGTCAAAGCAAAGAGCTCTCTCTAGACCTTCATAATCTTATTGTTGCAAAACAATGATTTCATTGGTTACAGGTGCATTTCTAAACTGCTGAATGTTCCAGTGAGCACTGTTTGAGCCATTATTCGGAAGACTCAGAAGAAGACTCCATTGCTGAAGAAAAAGCATGTTGAAGCTCATTTAAAGTTTGCTGCACAACATTTGGGCAAGCCAGTAAAATCCTGGGAGAATATACTCTGGTCAGATGAGACCAAAATTGAACTTTTTGAATGCCACAGCACACAGCATGTTTGGAGGAGAAATGGCACTGCACATCAGCCCAAAAACACCATACCAACAATGGAACTTGGAGGTGGGTGTATCATGGTGTGGGGGTGTTTTTCAACACATGGTGCAGGCAGACTTCATATGATTGAAGGAAAGATGAATGGACAAATGTAGAGACATCCTTGATAAGAACCTGTTGCCATCTGCCAAGATGCTGAAGATGAAACGAGGGTGGACATTTCAGCAAGACAGTGATCCCAAACACAGTCAAGGAAGCTTTCAACTGGCTCCACAGAAGGAAAATAAAGCTGCTAGAATGGCCCAGTCAGTCACCTGACCTGAATCCAATGGAAAATCTATGGAACAAACTGAAGATCAGAGTTCATAGAAGGCACCTGTGGAACCTTCAAGATTTGAAGACAGTTTGTGTGGAAGAATGGGCTAAAATCACTCCTGAGCAATGCCTGTGCCCAGTTTCTCCATACAGGAGGCATCTGGAAGCTGTTATTACCAAAAAATGCTTTTCTAATAAATATTAAATTAATACTGGTGATCTGTCCAGGTTGTACCCTGCCTCTCGCCCAAAGACAATGGGATAGGCTCCAGGCCCCCTGCAACCCATAAAAGGATTAAACAGTAGAGGATGGATTGATGGATATTAAATAAATTTCACCAAGTGTGTTCAATACTTGTTCCCTGTGTCATTCCACTTTATTAAATATAACTTGTTTTGTGAGCACAATTGTCTTGATTTCTTTGAATGTATGGATTACTTGGGTTGTTCCTGATATTTGGTGAAAATCTCAGGTCAGTGGCTCCATCACAAATATATTTAATGAGAAAAATGTTGATGTGTCCAATACTTATTTTCCCCACTTTATGTTATTGTAGTGTCCGAATAAGTGAGGAGGTGAGGTGACATTTTATAAAGTTTATTACAAGAATTATGTACACGTAAGTACCGGAGTAACAGCAAGGAGACAATATGTCTCCTGCTCCAGGCTTATATATCCCAGGTGACGCAACCCCCCGAAGGTGGGGCATCACCCCTCCCAGCCTAGGGCACTGCCATACTAATATATTATAACTACATTACGATCCTACATTCTACCCCCCCCCCCTTGAATAAATGCAAGCATACAAATTACCCAACCAAATAATTTACACCCGAATCGTACACTAAGGAGAACAGGCCTACACATTCACACAACATACTGGCCCAGCGGACCTTTTCCGCTATGTAAACAAATAGTCCCTGAAAGAAAAATGGGCCACTCACCAAACTAAATTAATCCCTCCTAAGCTAAACACATAACAAATATGGACATATACAATGGTGGTACCCGATCCCATAAACTCACAGGGTACATAAAAGTACATACAGAGAACACCCCAAACAAAACAGAATTCTCACAGTATAGGGCAGTAAACCTAATCATTCACACCCAGGTGTTACTGCACCTCACACTCAACAACAGTCACACAACAATGGTGGTCTTGTGCTTTCAATCCCTTAATCACCCTGTTACAGTGGCAGACGTATCCCAAGTCTGGGATACGTGGCGGTGGCGTGGCGATAACGGCAGTGCTGTTCCAGCAGAGTAGACTTTTAGGATTCTCTTCCAAGGTCATCATAGACCGACGGAGGCCGACGACGGGCGTATCCCATTACTAACAATAATGTAAACAGCCATAAAGGCCCCACCACAGACAGGGAAATAAACACAGCATCTCATGCTGGAAATAGAAATAAAATACAACATATCAAAATATTGTAGACAGTTACACTGACCAAGAGGTGGCACACACACGAACAGGTCAATTTGTAATAAAACAATTCTATAAACACACTTTGTTTTCAATCTTTTTTTTTTAACTGCAGAACAAACTAAATAGTCACATAAGTTGCACCATTAATAGGGTAAATGTCTGTTGGAACCAACTTATACATGTTACACATCACTCACATGGTTCTCTTCAACCCCATTCCCATACAATTCAACATGTGAATATATTCAGAACCCATTAACCATAATAACTGTAAACAAAACACATCTACTAATAAAAGCACATTTCAGACACACCGTAAGCCCTCATACATTCAACCCGGGTCTCCCGAAGGCCCCCCCGGAGTGTCCGTCACGCGGCCCACTTCCAGAGTGTCTGCGTTTTGTCGTGACCGGAGACGGACTGCATAGATGCCCTTTCATGCTCCGACATCGCAGCTCGTTGGGATGCCATCTCGACCCATCAGTCAAACTCAGGTAACCGTCGCTGCAAGACTGGACCACCCACAAATTAAACTGCCCAGCTGTTTGTTTCCTGGAACTGCGCACCCAACCAAGCCGAGACTCGACCCTAGGACCTAGAGCGCATGTCATCACCCTCGCCCAGGGGAGCATTCACTGGCTTCCTCCATCGTCTGCGCCGCGGTCTGGCTCCCTTATGACTCCTCAGCGGTTTGCCAAGTTGACTAGAGTCATGTCCCTTGCCTTTGGTATCAGCATGGCTAGGGTTCGTGCCATCTGGAAGTACCCCGGATACCAGATGTTGCTGCACTCAGAGTGGCACCAGTCACTGTTGGCTCAGCAACCAGAACTCGTCGGCCGCCGGAGCCCTGTAGCTCATGCTCTTTGGACCTTTCCACCACCGCAGAGGTCCAACCATGTCGTTTGGGTCCACCGTCCATGGGACCACAAACACTGGCACGGGACCCCCGCCTATTCGGCGTACTAAGGTGCTGGCGGTGTCCCTCTTCACCCAGAATGGGCCACCCAAAGTCCCACACTTCATCGCCACTTCCCACGTAGAAAGGCCGGTCCCATAAGCCACCACCTGACCATTCCTCGACTTCACCGCAGGTAATGGTGAAACTGAGCCCATAGAATAAGTCACAGCCCATTAGGTTATTACCATCCCGCGACACCATGAACTCGGTGGCGCACATGGAGGCCCTTTTGTACCTCACCGACAGCCACACCAAGCCCACAGCATCCAGCGGGTGGCTACCATAACCATAACAGGTGATATTAGTGTTACTCACTCTATAGTGGGGAAAACACCAACTTACAGTTGCCAAGTTGAGGATGGAGACCACTGACCCTGTGTCCACTAACAGCGGTATCAGCGTCCCGTCCAACAAAATGTCACAAACGATGCGACCGTCTGTGTCTGGCGAGACTGTGTGGACCACCGTAGGGGCCTTCTTCTTAACAGTTCCTTTCACTGGTCTCCGTTTCTCCTTGTCAAAATTGCAGCAAACTCTGGCGAAGTGATGGAGCAAACCACACCGTCCACAACGCTTGCCCCTTGCCGTGCACTCCCTGGCTCGATAGCGGTGCCTGCTGGATCCGCAGCCGTAACATCGTGGTGTCCCCGGGGTGGACCATATCTTGACAATGGCCACATACTCGTCATCGCTGCCATCGTCCAAATCCAAGGCCAGGGTCTTCCTGTGTGCCTCGCTCTTCTGCAGAGCGTCATCGCAGCTGAGGTGTTTTGTCAGCCGCTCCGCTGCCTCGTGCTGTTGCACTAGCTCCATGGCCGCTAACAAAGTTAGCTCACCAGCGTGAGTTAGCAGGTAAACCCTCACCAAGGAGTAGGCCACATGCTCGGCCAACTGGTCACGGACCATCTCCTCCTCTAGGGCCCCAAACCTGCACTCACCCACCAGCTGTCGGAGGTCTGCCACAAACTGCTGGACTGATTCTCCGGGTCACTGGTGCCGTTGTCAGAACTGGATGCGCCACATGATGATATTTTCGAGGGTGCGGAAGTAGCCGGTCATGAGCCTCACAACTTCGTTGAAGCTATCACCTCCACCTAAGGTGCTGAGGATTTTCTGGCCCTCCATCCCCAGGTTATGGACCAGAATTGCCCTCTCTCGTAATTTGTCCAGGTCGCCGAGGTCCAGCGTGAGTAGATAGTTCTGGAAGGCCGCAAACTACCTGGCCCAAGGGACCAGCGGCTCTCCCGGAGCCTCCAAAAAGGTATGTAACGTGGTTGCAGCCCTCTCCATCTCCGTTTGTCCTCGTCGCCAAATGTAGTGTCCAAATAAGTGAGGAGGCGAGGTGACGTTTTACAAAGTTTATTACAAGAACTATGTACACGTGGAGAGACCCTACCGCGTGTACGGGAGTAACAGCAAGGAGACAATATGTCTCCTGCTCCAGGCTTATATATCACAGGTGACGCAACCCCCCAAAGGCGGGGCATCACCCCTCCCAGCCTAGGGCACCGTCATACCAATATATTATAACTGCATTACGATCCTACAGTTATGATGCTCCGGTAGGTACTTACATTTAAGCTAACAGAAAAGAATACTAGTTTAACACAGGTTAATTTACACTGACAAAATGGCATACCTATAGTTAAATACAGTGGTAAAACTAAACAAGAAAATCAATCACACATTCACATACAAAACACAAGAGCACTCTGAGGTGAGTGCAATATCCTCCATCTTGGTTTTCTTTGAAGATCCCAATACTTACTGACAGAGAGCAGTTTTCAACTTTTCAATATAATTACTGTGGCAGAACCAAATTATGATAACTCCATCATCCATGAATATACAACAAAGTATACAACCCATAGCTGTAGGGCAGGATCCCGAGGTGAATCTGTGTAGCAAGTCTGGTGACCCTAGAGAGCTGTATACGTTCAATAGTAAGAGCGCATAGGGAGTATTAAACTTGACTTTTGACCTTTTAACCCAAAACCTTTCATCAGAGGTCATAGTCTCAGTGTGAAGCTGTGTACCAGGTTTGTTGACCCTAGCTTTCTTTGTTGTTGAGATATAGTTTATAAGCCATTTTGATGTCGACCTTTGACCTTGCAATCCCAAAACCACAGTCACACTTCAGGGTCACAGGATGAACCTGTGTACTAAGTTTGTAACCGTAATTGTACTCATTGTACAGGAATAAGGCATAGGGAATGTTAATGTTGACCTTTGACCTTTTGACCCCCAACCCATAGTCTGCGATCAGGATCCCATGGTGAACCTGTGTACCAGGTTTGGTGGCCCTAGCTTTACTTGTTTTATAGTAATAGTGCAAATAATGGAATGCTAACCTTGACCTTTGACCTTTTGACCCCAAATCCATATTCAGAGGTCAGGATCCCAAGTTGAACCTGTCTACCAGGTTTGGTGGCCCTAGCTTTACTCGTTGTACAGTAATAAGGCACAAGGAACATTAACGTTAACCTTTGGCCTTTTGACTCCAAACCAAAAGTCAGAGGTGAGGATCTCAAGGTAAACCTGTATACCAGGTTTGGTGACACTATCTTTACTTGTTTTATAGTAATAGTAAATGTAGCATTTACCATAGTGCAACTGTAATGTTAACTTTGAACTTTGACCCCTTCACCCCAAACCCATAGTTAGGTCGGGGTGTAACTCATCCAAGATGTGCATTAGATACAACTACTGTATCGATTTGAAAAGCCTACATAATTTCTTTTAGTTGTTGTGATTAGAAGATTTAGGGAAACTCTGACCTCAGACCTCAAGGTCATCCGATGAGAGTGAAATTGCAATATGCGTATCATCACAGTATATCAAAACCATGGTACCAAGTCTCAAAATAATTGGAACAAAATTGTAGGAGGAGTTGATTTCACAAAAGTGGGACAGACGGACGGATGGACAGACGGACTGACCCACAACATAATCCCCCTTCGGCCTTTATAATGCAGCCTTCGTTGGCTTGGAATAAAAACCTTGGACATCAATAAAATTATAGTTGCACAAAAATTTTCTCCAGTACAAAGGCATTTTTTAACGATCTATATATCACTTATTTTCTCCAGTACAACTGCGTTTTTTTTTTTTAACAATTTAGATATCACATTTTTTTTATTTTAAGTTAACAAACCTAGAGGAGTACACTGACGTTGTTGTAGCATACATAGCTAAATGCATTGATGATGTCACTCACTGCAAAACCATCACTGTTTGTGCCAACAAAAAGCCATGGATGATAGCAGAGGTCCACAGGCTTCTGAGGGCTCGGGACACAGCCTTCAGGGCCAGCGACACTGCAGGACTAACAACAGCTAAGGCCAACCTCTCCCGTGGCATCAAGGAGGCAAAATGACAGTACAGTCCCTCTGGCATGGGATACAGACCCTCACCAACTACAAACCTCTACCTCAGGCCTATGCGAGTGACACCACACTGCTCAACACCCTAAATGACTTCTTTGGCCGCTCTGAAGCACAAAACAGAACATCAGCACGGAAGACCACTCCTTCTCCAGACAAGCAGGCCATAAGTCTCGATCTGGCTAGCGTGAAGAAGACTCTCTGCAGGATCAACCTACGCAAGGCAGCTGGACCAGACAACATTCCGGTCACGTCCTGAAGGACTGTGCAGAGGAGCTCAAGAATGTCCTGGCCAACATCTTCAACATCTCCCTGACTCAAGCTGTTGTCCCCACATGTTTCAAAACTGCCACCATAATACCAGTCCCAAAGAAGCCCGTCCCATCCAGCTACAACGATTACCGGCTCGTAGCATTGACCTCCATCATAATGAAGTGCTTCTAGCAGCTTGTCATCCAGAACATCAAGTCCATCCTCCCTCCATCCCACGACCCATCTCAGTTTGCATACAGGTCAAACAGATCCACAGAAGATGCCATCGCTGCTGCTCTCCATCCAGCCTTCACCTACCTGGACTCAAAGAACTCCTACAAGCGAATGCTGTTCTTGGACTTCAGCTCAGCATTCAACACAACCATCCTCCAGCACCTAACACGTGACACTTGGGTCTCAAATCCTCTTTCTGTAATTGGGTGCTGGACTTTCTCACAGAGAGGCCGCAGAATATGCAGTTGGCAGCAACACCTCCCAGACCATCACACTGAGCACAAGGACCCCACAAGGGTGCGTGCTCAGCCCACTGCTCTTCACCCTGCTGACCCATGACTTTGTACCAGCCTACAACACCAACCACATCATCAAGTTTGCGGATGACACGATGGTGATAGGCCTCATCACCAACAATGAGGAGGCCAACTACAGAAATGAGGTGAGCCAACTGGTCCAGTGGTGTAAAGACAATAACCTCTTCCTGAACATGGCAAAAACCAAGGCGATTGTGGTCAACTTCAGGAGAGGACACACGCAGCATTCCCCTCTGATCATCAATGGTGTAGCTGTGGAGAGGGTGAGCAGCACCAAGTTCCTGGGGGTGCACATCTCTGAGGAGCTCTCCTGATCCAACAATACAACATCACTGGCCAAGAAGGCTCAAACTCGCCTGCATTTCCTCCACAAACTGAGGAGAGCACGAGTCCCACCCACCACCATGTGCTCATTCTACCGGGGCACCATTGAGAGCATCCTCACCAGCTGCATCACAGTGTGGTATGGAAGCTGCATCGCCTCCTGCCGGAAGACATTACAACACATGGTGAAAGCAGCCAGCAAGATCATCGGTGGCCCTCTGCCCACCCTCTCGGACATCTCACCTGCCTCACCCGCCTCACCCACAGAGGCATCAACATTGCAGGCGACACCTCCCACCCCTCTCACTCCCTCTTTCAGCCTCCTTCCCTCGGGGAAATGGTACTGAAGCCTCCGGGCCTGCTTCACAAGACTGCTAAACAGCTTTGTTCATCAGGCTATCAAGACCCTGAACTCTGTCCACCCACCCCCTCCACCCCCACCGTCCCAAGACCATAACGCACTCACCCACACAATAACTACCTCAGTTGTTGGCACAGAAAGACTGGCACACCAACAGTAATACATTTGCTGCTGTATGTATCTACACTTTACTGCAACCATTTGCACAAATGCCATATCTGCTGCTGTCTGTTTTGCAATACTGATCATGTGCAGTTCTATCTGTCACAGTCTCCACCTACACTACCGCACTGAACTTGCAGCTACAAGTAGTACTGTGCTATTTTCTGTATATAGGATTGCTGGGTTTCATCATTTATCATTCATCTTTATTTGCACTATGGAAGGTCTGGGTCTATCTTTTGTCACCATTTGCACTAAGGGTAGCATAACTGTACATAGACCACTGTTGTTGTTTTTCCAGCCTTATTCCTTTTTTCTTTTTTTTAATATTGTGCATACCACTGGAGAGAGAGAAACACCATTTCAGTTCTCCTGTATGTCCTGTACGCATAGTAGTATTGACAAATAAAATCTTTGAATCTTTGAACTGCACTCTAATTACAGTTACAGTGGGGTAAAAAAGTATTTAGTCAGCCACCAATTGTGCAAGTTCTGCCACTTAAAAGATGAGAGAGATCTCCAATTTTCATCATAGGTATACCTCAACTATGAGAGACAAAATAAGAAAAAAAAATCCAGAAAATCACGTTGAAGGATTTTTAATGAATTAATTGGTAAATTCCTCGCTAAAATAAATATTTGGTCAATAACAAAAGTTCATCTCAATACTTTGTTATATATCCTTTGTTGGCAATGACAGAGGTCAAAAGTTTTCTGTAAGTTTTCACAAGGTTTTCACACACTGTTGCTGGTATTTTGGCCCATTCCTCCATGCAGATCTCCTCTAGAGCAGTGATGTTTTGGGGCTGTCGCTGGGCAACACAGACTTTCAACTCCCTCCAAAGATTTTCTATGGGGTTGAGATCTGGAGACTGGCTAGGCCACTCCAGGACCTTGAAATGCTTCTTACGAAGCCACTCCTTCGTTGCCCGGGCGGTGTGTTTGAGATCATTGTCATGCTGAAAGACCCAGCCACGTTTCATCTTCAATGCCCTTGCTGGTGGAAGGAGGTTTTCACTCAAAATCTCACGATACATGGCCCCATTCATTCTTTCCTTTACATGGATCAGTCGTCCTGGTCCCTTTGCAGAAAAACAGCCCCAAAGCATGATGTTTCCACTCCCATGCTTCACAGTAGGTATGGTGTTCTTTCTCCTCCAAACACGACAAGTTGAGTTTTTACCAAAAAGTTCTATTTTGGTTTCATCTGACCATATGACATTCTCCCAATCCTCTTCTGGATCATCGAAATGCTCTCTAACAAACTTCAGACGGGTCTGGACATGTACTGGCTTAAGCAGGGGGACACGTCTGGCACTGCAGGATTTGAGTCCCTGGCGGCGTAGTGTGTTTCTGATGTAGCCTTTGCTACTTTGGTCCCAGCTCTCTGTAGGTCATCCACTAGGTCCCCCCATGTGGTTCTGGGATTTTTGCTCACCGTTCTCGTGATAATTTTGACCCCACAGGGTGAGATCTTGTGTGGAGCCCCAGATCGAGAGAGATTATCAGTGGTCTTGTATGTCTTCCATTTTCTAATAATTGCTCCCACAGATGATTTCTTCACACCAAGCTGCTTACCTATTGCAGATTCAGTCTTCCCAGCCTGGTGCAGGTCTACAATTTTGTTTCTGGTGTCCTTTGACAGCTCTTTGGTCTTGGCCATAGTGGAGTTTGGAGTCTGACTGTTTGAGGTTGTGGACAGGTGTCTTTTATACTGATAACAAGTTCAAACAGGTGCCATTAATACAGGTAACGAGTGGAGGACAGAGGAGCCTCTTAAAGAAGAAGTTACAGGTCTGTGAGAGCCAGAAATCTTGCTTGTTTGTAGGTGACCAAAAACTTATTTTACTGAGGAATTTACCAGTTAATTCATTAAAAATCCTTCAATGTGATTTTCTGGATTTTTTTTTTTCTCATTTTGTCTCTCATAGTTGAGGTATACCTATGATGAAAACTGGAGACCTCTCTCATCTTTTAAGTGGGAGAACTTGCACAATTGGTGGCTGACTAAATACTTTTTTGACCCACTGTATACATAACAGAGTGCAACAACAGAATTAACAATATACAACTCTATACAGTTATAACATTACATAATTGCTTACCTTGTTCAGTCAGCTGAATGAGGGTATGCCACAACGATTGACTTTCGCTCAGTCCCGTGTATTTCTGTTGTACGCATGCGTGCGCATGCACAGTAACCCAGAGTATGCTGTTTTGATAGGTATGCCAAAATGTCAGAACTCCGGGACCCACTGTTGTAAGCCATACTAGTTGTAGTCCTTTGAGAGTTCCCACCAGGAACAGGAAAGTTACATAATGATGTTGCAAGTGATGCAGGGCCACTCAGGCTATGAAGTAAGTGACATTCACTCAGTCAAAGATTGATGAACCATCAAAACGATTTTGGAACTATTAGTTTAAGGTGAAAATCTTACATACTCTTGCTTTAAAGCCACACTATGTAACTTTTTTGTTCGAGGTAAGAACGCTGAAAAGACTACAGCTATGGCAACTATGACCTTAGTCCCAACAGCCAATCACTGGGTGCTTAGTTGTTGGTGGCTAAAGTTGTGCCCATTGATTGGCTTTTTTTTTGGGGGGGGGGGGGGTTGAACCTATCCCTGTATCTTTGGGTGAAAAGCTAGCTATAAAAATATAGTTTTAAAAATCATTCAAGTGGATAGCAGACTCCACACTACAGCGATAACCATGCCACTTCATTGAGATCACTTTCAGAGTCATTTTATGAATGATAAAAACACTTTCAGTCAATCAGAAAACATAAATTACAGAGGCTGGAAATGTTTACCTACCTGCTTTGCTGAGTGGCAAGCAGGGGGAGGAAGAGGAGAAATAATTAGATTCATAAAGCGGCCCTGAGAAACAGCTCTATGCATCTAAGCTGAAATTATTTGTTATTATTAGGCTATTATTATTGATAATTATTTGCAAGCCCATATGATTCTGCTTTGTGATATGCACCCACTAATTCTACTTGTGTGAGTCAGGAAGTGGGGGAGCTGAGAGAAAAAGCCACTGAAAATTTTCAAGAGCCCACACACTATTTTGCTTTTCTTAATTTTTTTTTTCTCTGCCCAAGGTACAGGCCTAGTTTAAAAAAAATCCTTTAAAATTCTCTGATTGCAGCAGCATAAATGGTCTTATCTTGCAGCAGGAGAAATATAAATATACACTGGTTTGAGAACGGTGTCTGGAGTATGCAGCTCATGTTTGGCTCTGCTATTATAGAATGATAAGAATTGTGGCTGCTCACATTTTATCTTTATAGTATTTATTAGTCCATCCACATCATCTATCCATCCATCCATCTTCTACCGCTTTTCTGGAGGTCTGGCTCATGAAGGCAGCAGTTCAAGCAGGGAAGCCCAGACTTCTCCTTCCCAAGCCACCTGCTCCAGCTCTTCAGAGAGGATATCAAGGTGTTCCCAGACCAGCTGGGAGACATAGTCTCTCCAGCAAGTCCTGGATCTGCCATGGGGTCTCCTCCCAGTGGGATGTGCCCGAAACACCTCAAGTGGGAGGCGTCTAGGAGGCATCCTGATCAGATGCCCAAACCACCTCAACTGGCTCCTTTCAATGTGGAGGAGCAGCGGTTCTACTCTGAGCCTCTCCCAGATGACTGAGCTCCTCACCCTATCTCTAAGGGTGAGTCCTGCAATCCTACGAAGAAAGCTCATTTCAGCCGCTTGTATCCACAATCTCATTCTTTCGGTCATTACCCAAAGCTCATGACCATAGGTGAGGGTGGGAACGTAGATTGACAGGTAAATCGACAGCTTTGCCTTAAAGCCTAGCTCTCGCTTCACCACAACAGACTGGTACAACGTCTGCATCACTGCAGATGCTGCTCTGATCTATCTGTCAATCTCTCGCTCCATTCTCCCCTCACTCATGAATAAGACCCCAAGATACTTAAACTCCTCCACTTGGGGCAGGAGCTTGTCCCCAAACCGAAGAGGACAATCCACCCTTTTCCAGCTATGTCCATATATGCCAGGTGCACATATGGACACCCTTATGCTTGAACATGGCGTTCGGTATGGACAAACTGTGGTTAGCATAGAAGTCCAATAACGGAACACCACTCGGGTTCAGATCGGGCAGGCCGTTCCTCCCAATCACCCCCCTCCAGGTTTCACTGTTGTTGCCCACATGCACATTAAAGTCCCCCAGGAGGACAATGGAGTCTGCAAGAGGAACACCCTCCAGCACCCCAGTCACAGACTCCAAAAAGGTTGGGTACTCTGAACCATCATTTGGTGCATAGGCACAAATGATGGTCAGGACCCGTTTCTCAACCCAAAGGTGCAGGGAAACAACCCTTTTGTCCATTGGGGAAAACTCCAATATAGAGGCAGCAAGGTGGGGGGATACAAGAATACCCACCCCTGCTCATTGCCTCTCACCCGGGGTAACTCCAGAGTAGGCCAAGCTCCAGCCCCTCTCCAGGAGACTGGTTCCGGAACCAGAGCTATGTGTTGAGGTGAGGCCGACTATATCTAGCCGTTATCTCTCAACGTCATGCACCAGCTCAGGCTCCTTCCCCACCAGAGAGGTGACATTCCATGTCCCAAAAGCCAGTTTAGGAAGCTTGGGATCAGACCGCCAAGGTCTCCGCCTTCGACCACCAACTGATCCACATAGCGCTGGACCCCCATGGTCCCTGCTGCAGATAGTGAGCCCACTGGAGGGGAGACCCATGTAACTCCTTTGGGCTAAGCCCGGCTGGGTCCCATAGGCAGAAATCCGGCCACCAGCCGCTTGCCATTGAGCCCCTCCCCCAGGCCTGGCTCCAGGGAGGGGCCCCAGTAATCCCATACCGGGCAGGGTACACTGAATCCTTGTTCTAACATTTATCATGAGAGTCTGTTGGATCGTTCTTAGTCTGGCCCTTCACCCAGGACCAGTTTATCTTGGGTGACCCTACCAGAGGCAAATTGCCTTGGACAACATAGCTCCTGGGATCACTAGAGCACGCAAACCCCCCCACCATGACAAGGTGATGATCCATGAGAGGATGAGGTTTTTATTAGTATTGTTATCTAATATTATTGTAATATTAGATTATAATTATAATATTGTTATCTTTGTCATCTTTAGTGTGGTCAGGCCTTTACATTAACTTGCAATTCTTTTTTTTTTTCAATTCTGCATTTGAAATAGCCTACTGTATTGGTCATAGTCATATTATTTTGGTTATATTCAAATTAGTTGGAATATATACACGTCTCTTTCATTCAGTTAGCACTTTTTTATCAGCTGGTTATGTAAACAGTGCGGCGGCATGCAAAAATAAGCAGCTATGCTGTGGTTTTAAGCAGGTTTTATTAAATCATACCGCCGTCACAGAGCTCCATTCCCGGCGCCGTGCATGAGCGCCGGGAGCGAGCTCACGGCTCTCAGAGAGGCGGACACGTGTGTGTCTACCTGTTGCAGGATCGGAGTGAGAGAGAGAGATTGCGTTACAGAGTTGCACCTTAAATACTTGATCATAACAATACATCAAAGAGACATACCCCACAGTTTAGAATGATCAAAGGGACAACAGAACAGGCAGGAGGTATTTGCATTTGTAAGCCATACATCACAATGGGCAGATTAGCTAGACCTCGCTCTAAGTGCAAGACAAAGAGGCTAACAAGCACATCTACATATTGATCTGAGTCTCTAGGTCACAGTAAGGACAGGACGCATGAATACAATGCATGAAAGGCAACGATTAACCTCACATAGGTGAGACAGAAGAAACTCGTCTACCTGTAGACATTAATACACCAAAGCACATCTACATATGTAAGATGCTCAGAAAAAGCACAGTAAGGACAAGCCATATGCACACTATACAGAATGGCGCATTACATCACAATACATGCATGTTTGCATCACAAATACATGAATGGCACATTGCATCTCAGTAGTGTAGCAGGAAAACAGAGAAAAGAGGCCTGAGTGTCCTTAGTCTGTTGTGGGGTTAAAACGAACCGCCACAACAGGACCATTAATCACTCATTTGATGTCCACGTCAGAATGAATGGATCTAGTTCAGTCTCTCTCCACACACTTTATCCAGGTTACCAGTAGTGCTGGGCAAGTTACTAAAAATAGTAACTAATTACAGTTACTAGTTACTTCTTTTCAAAAGTAATTGTTACTTTACCTATTACTGCATGATTAAAGTAACTAGTTACTTGGAAAAGTAACGTTCACGTTACTTTTAAATGCACACATAGCAAGATAATTTAATTAATTGATTACATTATAGGCTTATTAATGTCAAGCTGAAAACAGATTGTTTCAGCCAGAGCTTTTAAAACATATTCAGTCCATTTTATCCTGCCTTGAGAGCTTTTATTGTGGGGAAAATCAGAAGAAAATCAACATGAAATTGCCAGCAATTTCCTAATTTTGGAGTAAGAAATAGGATTTGTGAAGTGAGAGAGAGGGAAAAAGAGTGACTCACTCCAAAGGTGTGAGAGTTGGCAACACTGCATCAAGCTGTCCATGTTTATCTTACCTTTATGATATGGATTTAATCCGATTTACAGTGATTCAAAGAAAATGTCCATTATCCACAGTCCAGATGACTGCTGTGACAGAGACATGGTCCAGTCCCTCAAATTCCTTTTAAAGATCAAAATCCATTTTTGAATAATCTTTATTCAGGTAGCAAGTAAATGTGTTTTAACTTCAGTGGCTCACAGTCTCGGCTGTCTGATGGAAAGTCACTGTTACTTATCACGTCTTCAGTCTGTAATGACACACAGTCATGTGAGAAAATTAGGGCACCCTGTATAAGCCTGTGGTTTTTTTTTTTTTTTTACATATTTGGACATATGGATATTTAATATCAATGTTAAAAATGCTGGGAGATTCATGTAATACAACTAAACAATTAAAAATGAATTAAAGACTTTTTTCATATTTTCTGTAAAATGTAATTCTGAACAAATAGTGAGAAATAAATTAGGACACTCCCATCTTTTTTAGGACAACCCCACATGCATTCCCACTTAAAATGGCTAAAATAAATGTTAAAAAATGCAAATAAAAGAAAAACAAGGTTAGACATAGATCATCATCATCGTCGTCGTCGTCGTCATCGCAGTCTGTCAGGGCAAAAATATCTGTTTCATTTAGGTCTGATCAGATTCCTCCATGCAGCTCTGTCCTTCGCCTTCCACTGCCAGGAATTCCTGACCTTGTTAACCCAGGCCGTCCGAGCCGGTATGAGTTGCTTTCTAACTGACCATTTCATGAAACTGCTTGCAACGTATTTGAGTACTGCTAGCTTTTGCTGGACTGTTGGCATATTCTTGGCAGATAGAGGTATTATCAGTGGCAAAGACAGATATGTGAACGTTTATTGATAAAGAACTGAATATTTAAAGGGGTGTCCTAATTTTTTCACATGACTGTAACTTGGCAATCAGTCGATTTAATTCTTGCTGGATCACAAACTGTCCAGACACATACTTATGCTTGAAATCCAGTCGTGGCTGTTCAGAATACAGTAGATCCACTAACACGGTGTTGTTAGCATAGTTAGCCGTTACTTAGCATTAGCTCTGTCGGAGCTTTGTTGCTGTTTTCAGGCACTTCTGAAGATTGTAGTAGGTCTCAACTGGCACTTTAGCTTGCAACCCACCAATATGCTTTTGACCTTAACCACGACAAAGGAAAAATAATCTATGTCCACAAAAACAAAGTAACTTCATCTTTTCCTCTGCTCAGTAATTAATACTGCTCTTTGCAACAGGTCACATTGAGTGACGACTGCGTCAGCTACGGTAGCTGCAGTTTGTATTTATTTGTGCTACAAACATCCATCCATATTAACAAAATGAGTAACGAGTAACGCATCTGATCAAATTTCAGTAATTGTAACGCATTACTGAATTTTTACACAGTAGTTTCATTACACAGCACGTTACTGCAAAAGTAGAGGTGTTACAGTAATGTGTTACTCCCAACACTGGTTACCAGCAATGATTTTTGAAACCAAGCAGATGTCACTATTAAGCGATACACCAACACAGTATCAGCATAGATAGGCATATGTGTCATACACTCCATGTCAACCACCAAGCATCAGCATCAGTTGTAAGGCTGCAGCAGGATGCATCTCTGCCTGGCTGATAAATACATACAAGAAAGTCGCCTGACAAACATGACATAAAGTCATATGACTTGTAGGAAATGTAGCCCATAGTGTGTGACCAAAGGGGGGGGACTTAATGTAAACTTATAATTTCTGTGACACTGAAACATGTGACCAAATATTGGGGGTCTCAGACTTTCTGTTTTTGACTTACTGCTTTCTTCAGGGATGAACTGTCTGAATTAAATGTGCTGCAGAGTGTCATAATCAATTAAGCTGTCTTTTTTTAAAACTGCTTAAATCATCAATTAAATTGCTTAAATGAATTAAATTCTTGTCAGGCAATGTAGTTTGTTTTTTTCCTCAAAGACAGAGGTAGACAGAATATTGTATTCAATACTCAAATGATGCATTTGTGTATTGAAGGTGTGACCAAGTACTTAAAAAATCTGCAAGTTATTCAAAACCATATCTATTGAGTTGTAAATTAAATAAATTTGTGTTGAAGTAAATGGAGTACACATGCATGTAGATGTCATGAAGTGCAAGGTGTCAGTCTTGTTTTGGGTACCAATCATGCAGCCACAGGGGCCATGAAGGGCTCAAAAAGTCAATGAGTTGGCCCTTAACCAGCTCATGATTTCACATTGGGAAAGCCCTAAACCCTGAGACACTTAAGCCCCTTTCAGAGTACCCAGGCAAACCCAGTATGATCCAGGCTCCCTCTGTTGTCTGAACGGGGTTACCAGCGCTACTTGACATGGGCTAAATGACCCGGCAAGCGACGTGAGCTGTTGCCCGCCTCACCTTGGTCAACATTTGAATAGGAAACGGGGATAAATGCACAATGAAGTCGGTGTCACAGTCACCATGTTACAGCACAGCGACAGAGAGTGGGAATAAATTAGAAGGCTGTATGTCATTATTCCCATTATTATATCAATGTTGTAGCTGCAGCAGACAACTGTGTGTGCTACAATTACACAAATATCATAGCAGCTGAGAGTGAGAGGTTTGTTTAAGAGCATTTTTTCAGTCACTCCCGTGGAGCCTCCAGCAGCTCTGACCATCCCTGGTCTGCTGTTGAGCCGATATCAGCCTGTCCTGGTTTGGCGAAGGGCAGTCTGTCTCTGTTCACCTCCACTCTGTGCTCGTTTGTGCATCCTGGTTCACCCTGCTTTAATTTATCCTCTGCTCCTCTTATTGTCCATGATGGCCACCTCCAAAATAAAATGTAGGCTTATTCTGTTTATCCCTGGTTAAATAAAGGTTAAATAAAAAAAAAAAATAGAAAAGCAGGACCTGAGCAGCTCACCATCATAGAATTCACCATGAATTCTATCATGTATCAGAGGGTGCTTGAGGACCACGTGGGACCATCTGTAAAAAAAATTAAAGCTGAAGCAGAACTGGACCCTGCAACATGACAGTGGCCCAAAACATACCAGTAAATCAACCAAGGACTGGCTAAAAACTAAGAAATGGAGAGTTCTGGAATGACCGAGTCAAAGCCCAGATCTTATTCCAACTGAGATGCTGTGGAGTGACTTGAAATGGGCTGTACATGCAAGAAACCCCTCAAACATCTCACAGCTGAGAGAATTCTGTGTTGAGGAGTGGGGCAAGCTTTCCTCAGACCAATGTCAGAGACTGGTAGATGGCTACAAGAAGCGTCTCACTGAAGTTATTTCAACCAAAGGGGGTAACACTAGCTATTAGGCGGTAGGGTGTCCTAACTTTTTTCTCAGTTAGAATACACATTTTTGTTGATATCTTTTGTTTAATGAGTAAAACAAGGTTATTTTTTGTTATTTACCTGCAATTAAATCACCTTCTTTTCCAGAGATAAATAAAAACAAGATTAGGCATCAATATGTGAACATTTCTTAATAAAGAACTGAATATTGGTGTGTAATGTATCAAATATGGTACTGGATGTACCTGGGTGTAGTGGGGGTGACGTCCCCGCCTTTCCGGTTCTGCCGTCACTCTGGGGTATAAAGGGCTGAGGCGGAAGAGACCCTGTCTCTTTCGCCGTCGATCCTTTGTCTATACTGAGCACCTGTATTGTTGTGGTTCATTTAATAAAGTTACGTTCAACTGCACCTCCAGCCTGATTCTTGATAGCATAAGTTATGGACATAACATTTGGCGACAAGGATAAAGGTATGGAGAGAGCTGTTTCTGCTTTTCGGCCGTTTCTGGAAGTTCCAGGCCCTGGGTGAAGGGGGTACGCGACTTTTCAAAATTACTTGGTGGCCCTAAACCTCGGAGAAGTAGAAAAACTGCGTGCAAAGGCTATTTTGGTCCATAATCTTGGCATGGAGGGCCAACGGATTCTTGGCACACTGGGAGTGTGTGATAGCTTTGACAACATCGTGGGGCTAATGGTGCGCTATTTTCACGCTCCGGAAAACATCATAGTCCAGAGGATCAGGTTTTGGCAGCGCTGCCAGAGGACTGGAGAGTCGGTGCAGAGTTATGTTGCAGACCTGCATCAGCTGGCGGAGGAGTGCCAGTTTGGAGCCTTTGAAGAAGAGATGGTCCGTGATCAACTGGTGGAGCACACACTTTGTTCTGCGGCACAGTCGAAGCTCCTGACTTACTCGGGCGAACTGACATTAACCACGGCAATTGAGATAGCGCAACAATTTGAAGCAGCTGAAAAACTGTCAGAGGACCTTGATGAGAGAACCAAGTTGGGGCACGCTGAACCAGGATTGAAGGCGCTGGCTCTGGACCCGGATAGCGAAGACAGCGTGGATGAAGAAGAATACGCTGCAGCTATAAAAATTAGGTCCGCCCCGGGTATGCCAAGATGTTATGGCTGTGGGTCCACCAGGCACCTGTATAAGACAAGAGAGTGTCCGGCGAAAGGCAAATGCTGTGCATCTTCTGCATCATGCTTCTGCATCATTTCGCCAGGGCCTGCAAGAATTTTGAGCGAGGGGACCGAAGACATGGAGCAAATGCCCCCGCCCCGACTCCTACGGTTGTTCATACCGTCTCCCTGAGCACAGATGGGAGGATTTACTGCAAAGTTTTCCTGGACGGCGTGGAAGTGCCATTGTTAGTGGACACGGGAGTGGCAGCTTCTGTGTTGAACTGGCCCACTGTGAGGAGTCTGTTCCCACATTACCGCATGAGGGGACTATCGATGTCATACTTTGACTATGGAGGAAACAACTTAGCTATTGTGGGCTTGTTGGAGCTGACAGCGAAGTATAAGTCGGCAATGATGTCCAACGTCCAATTCGTGGTGACTGACAGTGGCTCGGACATAATGGGATGCGATATGTTCTACGGCCTGGGATTCACGATCACCAGCGGTGTTGGAGAAGAATGGTCGGGCTGTGGCTTGTGGGACCAACCGGTTCCATACGTGGACGACGATGTGGTTTGGGACAATGACTGGCCTAGTATTCTGGGAGATGACCAGGACCAGTGTTGTAAAGCGCCATCGCTGGAGGGTTCCGGTGCCAGTGTCCAAGTTACCCTGGATGTGGGAACTGGACAGCATGGTGGGACACCCGTGATAGCGGATGGAGCCAGAATGACAGCCCCCTCTACTTTCGGAGTTCAGCCTGATGTTACCGAGATGCAAGGTGCTGCAGTGGCTTTGCCCGTGTTTAAAATGAAAGAGAATGGGGCAGGACCAGCTGGCGTAGTAAAATGACAAGCCAACCAGCAACACTGGAGGCCAAGGCGGGCTACAGAACGGGTCGGTGGAACAGTTCGACTCAGAAAAGAAGCTCAGTTGAAACACAGTGGACATTGGAAGCCGAGTCAAGCTCCACTACAGGTTGATGACAAGGTTCGGCCCAGGGAGGAGGCTCAACTGAGGAGGGTCCACGAAAAGAGAAAACAATGGGATGACCAGGGGCGGCTGCGGGTGGTGACTGCCCGGGAGGACGACTATCTTAGGTTGTCGGACGGCTCGTGGAGACACCCCAATGAGCTGCAGCACATGGACGAGAGGAGGCGCCGACGTGGCTTATCCCCAGAGGCGAAGAGGCGAAGACACTCTGGGAGGGATCCGCCAGACGGAAATCCATGGGGTGGGTCTTCCATCGGAACTGCAAGGTGACTGTGGGGTGGCTATTAACATGATGTGATGGATATGTTAATATGTTTTATTGCTCAGAAGTCACGTTGTTAATACTGTATGTTCTTCATGTACTCTTTGTATTATTGCCCTGTTTTACAAAAAAAAAAAAAAATCAACACTTTGTTTACTTGAATGTGATTGTGTGTGGTGCCCTAGTTATGGTGTGTGTGTGTGTGTTGGGGAGGGGGCTAACAATGGGTTGTAGATGTACATATTGACTGTTGTTTTGTTATAGTATCATGAGAGTTTGGTTATACATATAGACTTGTTTTGGGATGTTTTACTTGCTAGGAACATGGCTGAATTTATTTTGTGGACTTTAAAGGATCAAAGACGGCAAAATAACCCGTCCAGCCGTGTTGAGGCAGGTCAGCAGTCTATCTGGCCCCCTCTAGTTTCGTTATGTTGTATGAATGGATAGGCGTGTGTGTGTGTGTGTGTATAGCTATATAGTGGAGAGAGGAATAACCAGGCCGAGCGTTCAGAGCTTTATTCACTCTCTCACATCTTCCAGAATCAGAAAACATTAACCTCATGTAGCAGGGACTCTCTTTTATATCACAACACTCACACGTCCCTGCTACTCGAGGTCCTGCATTACAATTCATTCCCGCATGACAATTCCTTTTGTCCCTCAGCCCTTTAATCCCCATGCTCTTCTGTCAGAGGAAATTACTGCATCTCCATGTCTTTCAGTCTGGGAGGAATACCACAGCATGGGTCCCCCATACCCCCCCCCCCCCAGAGTCTCAGACTCAGTGTTAACTCTAACGTCTTCTCAGGTTCAGCCTCCGCCCATAGCTGCTGTAACGAGGGGTCTTCGGCTCTGCGGCGCTGCTGTGCCAGTGGGGGGTTCCTGGGGGTGTGTCCGACTGTGGGTGGACAATGGGGGGGGGGAACATTCAGCATGCTCGTGTGACTGCTCTGATGAATTTACCTGGGGAGTTCTCAGGGCGGGGGGGTCTTCCGCGCCAAGGAGCTCGGGCCAACACCACCTGCTCGTCTGCCACCACAAAGGTGGGCTTAAGTCTGTCTATACAGATTCTCTCCTAGCGACCCCCCAAGTCTAACACAAAATGTTTGTCCCCGGGTTCCAGCACTCTAAACGGGCCATCGTAGGGTGGGCGCAATGGGGGCCGGTGGGCATCGTGCCTGACAAACACGAACGCCGCGTCCTTCAAGGTTTTTGGCACAAAAGCGCGGGAAAAACAGTGGTGGGCCGGGCCAGGTAGCGTCCCTGCATCTGCGCTATGCCATGAACGCGGGGACGGATGGGTGTTCGGCGCAGGGTTATCTGGCAAAAATTCCCCGGGGAGCCGCAGCGGCTGAGAAAAAACCAGCTCTGCTGGGGAAGCCGCCAAATCTTCTTTCGGTGCGGAACACAACCCTAATAGAACCCACAGCAACCAGTCCACCCAATTTGCATCCATAAGCGAAGCCCTGAGCGCTGCTTTCAGTGACCTATGGAAACGCTCGCATAACCCATTGGCCTGTGGGTTGTACGCGGTCGTGTGATGAATTGAGATGCCCAGGCTCCGGGCCATCGTGGACCAGAGGTCAGAAACAAACTGAGGGCCCCAATCCGAAGTGATGTCCGCAGGGGGTGCCAAAATGTGCCACCCATGTTGTCAAAAAAGCGCGTGCCACGTCTGCGGACGCGGTGGAAGCTAGCGGGACTGCTTCTGGCCATCGTGTGGTGCGGTCCACCACTGTTAGGAGGTGCGTGAACCCCTGCGATGCCGGGAGGGGGTCCATGAGGTCCACGTGAATGTGGTTGAACCTCTTAGCCGGGATATGGAATGGCTCCAAGGGGGCCTTTGTGTGCCTGTGCACTTTGGCTCGTTGGCACGCTACGCAGGCTGCAGCCCATTCTTTCACCTGTTTGCGCAGGCTTGGCCAGACGAACTTCGGTCCCACCATTTTGACTGACGCGTGCACTCCTGAGTGCGCCAGGGAGTGAACTGACTCAAAAACGTGGCGGTGCCAAGCGCGTGGGACCACCGGGCGCGGGCGTCCTGTGGAGACGTCGCAGATTGGGGGGGGGCGGGGGCTGGGCTCTTGCAGTACCCTGCTCTCCAGCCTTAACCCTGTTGGTCCAGACTGGAGCGCGCACACATCCGCATCGCCGATCTGCTCCGCGGCCATGGCCGTGTAATCTATCCCTACATAGACTGGGGCCACTAATGCGCGCGAGAGGCAGTCCACCACCACATTGAGTTTACCGGCCACATACTGAATGTCGGTAAAACTCATAAACTCTTAGATCGCGGCCAGCTGTCTCTGCTGCCGGCCCGACCATGATTCCGAAACCTTGGCCATCGTGTACGTTAGCGGCTTGTGGTCCACGAACGCAGTGAAGGTGCACCCTTCCAGCCAGAACTGGAAGAGGCATATGGCCAGGTGGAAAGCCAGTAACTCTCTGTCGAACGCGCTGAATTTACGCTCACTGTTGCGCAAAGACCTGCTAAAAAAGGTGAGCGGCTGCCAAGAACTGGTGAGGTATTGCTCCACGATGGCCCCTATGGCCACGTCCGAGGCGTCGGTGGTGAGCGCTATCTGAGCCGCCGGGTCCGGGTGCGCCGGTAGTGTGGCATTTGCCAGGGCTGTTTTAACCTCAGAGAATGCCTGCTCCTGCTCAGGAGTCCAGTTGACTCTGTCCACTGGTTTCCGTTTCTTGAGCACAGCATACAACGGCTGCATGAGCTGGGCTGTGTAGGGGAGGAAACGGTTATAAAAGTTAACCATCCCCAAAAACTCCTGCAGCGCCCTGACCGTCTGAGGCTGGGGAAAATTCGCCACTGCGCGCACCTTGTTCAGCAAGGGTATCGCTCCCTCCGGTGAGATGCGGTGTCCCAAAAAAATCAATCCCTGTCATGCCGAACTGGCATTTCGCCGGGTTGATTATTAACCCGTGCTCCTCTAACCTCCGGAAAACCGTCCTGAGGTGGGTTATGTGTTCGTCCTCGGACGCACTGGCCACCAGGATGTCATCCAGGTAGACGAACACAAACGGCAGATCACGCAACACCGCATCCATCATGCATTGGAATGTCTGTGCCGTGCCTTTTAATCCGAAGGGCATGCATTAAAAAACTCAAACAGGCCAAACAGAGTTATTACCGCCATTTTGGGTATGTCCTCCGCACGCACCGGGACCTGGTGGTAACCACGGACCAGGTCTATCTTAGAAAAAATACGTGCCCCGGCGAGGTGAACGGAAAAATCTTGAATATGGGGGATCGGGTAGCGGTCGTGTGCTGTGGCGTTGTTTAATCTGTGGAAATGTCCGCAAGGTCGCCACGATCCCTCAGCCTTAGGGATATAGTGGGGATGCCCATGGGCTGTTTGATCGTCTGATGATGCCCAGCCTTTCCAAGTTGGCAAACTCCTCGCGCGCTATGGCCAATTTAGCTGTGTCCAGGTGCCAGGGTCGTGCGAAAACGGGTGGCCCAGTGGTGGTAATAAAGTGCTCCACCCCATGTTTAGTGATGGCCGCTGAAAACGTCGGAACCATGAGTGCTGGGAACTGGGTGGGCAGTGTGTGGAACTTACCATCTGGAGCTGTGAGGTTGGCTAGCGTTGTTGGCCCTGTTCCTCGTGCTGTACAGGGGAGAGAATCAAAAGACATTGCATTAATCAGGCGTCTGTTAGCAACATTGACTAGTACTCAGTGTGCACACAAAAAAAATCAGCGCCTAAGATTGGGAAACTGCATGCCACTATGACGAATGTCCATTGGTACGTACGGCCGTGCAGGGATACAGTCAGTGTCCTCTCACCAAAAGTCTTAATGTCTGAGACGTTTGCGGCTGTCAGCTCGGGGCCACTAGTTCCCGCTAGCCGGACGGCGTAGAACGGCAGGATGTGGCTCTTTTGGGAGCCGGAGTCCACGAGGAACCGTCTCCCCGAGCGCGAGTCTGTCAAGTAGAGCAACTTGCTTTCTTCACCGGTGGTCGCAGCCGCTACCGACTGCCAGTCCTGGCGTTTCCCGAATGCTTGAATTGGCACGGTGGCAGGCATCAGCGTGCGTCCTCTCCAAAATGGCGGTGGTAGGAGCAGAACATGTCTCTCTGGCACTTCCTGGCCCCCGCTGCCGCTACCATCGCTGGCTCCTCGCTTCCGCAGGCCGTCTTGCTGGGTTCCGATGCCGCTGCGTTCACTGTGAGGGCTCTGGTGATGAGGATGATCCGATCTGCCTCCTGGGCTAGCGCACGGTAGTCACGCTTGGCCAGCAACAGCGAGTTGGCAAGGACCGCTCTGGCCAACGTTGGGAGGTTCCGGAGGAAAAGGTGGGCAAATAGAAAATGCCCGTCGTCCGTGCCCATCAATGCCAACATCTTCTCCATCAGTTTGACCACCGACCCATCTCCTAACTCGGAGCGTGTCAGGAGCCTCTCCGCTCTCTCGCAGTCCGAGAGCATTAGCGCCGGGTCAGCGCGGTTTTGACAGCCCCGTATTTGTTGTGGGCTGGGGGCTGTTGGAGCAAGCTTGCTACTTGCTGAGTCGTGCGAGCGTCCAGCGCTGCAACCACACAGTAATATCTGGTGTTATCTGCCGTTATTCCCCAGAGCACAAACTGGGCCTCGGTGTGGAGGAACCAAGACTTCAGGTCGTGCAGCCAAAAGTCTGGTAGTTCGACCGAAACGGCGCACACATTGCTGGGGCTTCCCGTCCGGGTCATCTCCGCGGTGTTCGCCTAGTGTTCCATTATCACGTCAGGGTCACCAGTGTGGAGAGAGGAATAACCAAGCCGAGCGTTCAGAGCAGATGAACTTTATTCACTCTCTCACATCTTCCAGAATCAGAAAACATTAACATCATGTAGCAGCCCTGCTACCCGAGGTCCTGCATTACAATTCATTCCCGCATGACAATTTCTTTGGTCCCCCAGCCCTTTAATCCCCATGCTTTTCTGTCAGAGGAAATTATTGCATCTCCATGTCTTTCAGTCTGGGATGAATACCACAGCATGGGTCCCCCATAATATATGTGTGTGTGTGTGTGTGTGTGTGTGTGTGTGTGTGTGTTATTGTTATTAAGAGTCTGAGTCGGGTCTAAATTTGGGAGGGCCTAATTTGTGTGTTTTGCATTTTTCTACAGGGGAGGTAAAATGTATCAAATATGGTACTGGGTGTACCTGGGTGTTGTGGGGGTGACGGCCCCGCCTTTCTGGTTCCGCCATCACTCTGGGGTATACAGGGCTGAGGCAGAAGAGACCCTGTCTCTTTCGCCATCGACCCTTTGTCCATACAGAGCACCTGTATCGTTGTGGTTCATTTAACAAAGTTATGTTCAACTGCACCTCCAGCCTGATTCTTGATAGCGTAAATTATGAACGTAACAGGGTGTCCTAATTTTTTTCACTTGACTGTATATCCATCATTCATCTGTGCTGTTTAACATGGACAACAAAATCAGTAGTGGCCAGAATCACCAGCCTCCAGGATCTCGGCACATTCATGTGACATCAGCGATGTGAGGACATGAAACTTGATACCCCAGAGAAATACACTTATCTGTGGGAGATCAGATCCATGTTTCCTTTAAGTATGAAAAAGCCACGGAGGATTGTTGGGGTGTTAATTTGCGTGAATGGAACCCACGACTGTAGCTCGCCAATTGCATTTTAAAAGCGCCTTTAGACAATTTCCCTTGGCACCTGAACAATCTCTCACAGCTCCCCGGTTGAAAAACACCGGCAGCTTTACCGTGAACATGCCTCAAAGTCAGTGAGTCTGCATAGATGGAAACTGGGATTTGACCATACTGTCAGAATATCAGCACCAGTCCTGAGGCTCTGACCGTTAGAATATAGAAACCAGACCGTCAATGACTGATTAGCTCATTTCGAACTGACCTTGAGCATAACTTGGATGAAGACTGTTATAATAAATAAATAGTAAAGATTGGTTAGTTAGATATTACACAAAGTGCTTGTATACACACTTATCTCTTTAGCTGCACCCATACACCCAAACTGCTCTTGTATCTGCTTTTGCTTCTATATATGGGCATGTATTAAGTGGGGGTTGCATAGGGCTGGAAAGACAAAGACACAGACAACAGGATGTGGAGTCATAAAGTGCTGAGGAGAAGACATCTGGGGAAGATAACGCTGAGAGGACTGGTTAAAACCAGTTTGGACAAAGACCAGACTTTTGTTGGTAAGTTACTGGGAACGCCCAGTAACTTGAAGCCTATATGTACCTGTTTGAAACCATTCTGAGTTCTTCTGCCAGAGACGTGCTGAGAAGAACCCACAGTTGTGTGTTGACTCTCTGCGTGCTTCAATAAAAGATAAGCTGAGAAATAGTATTACTTCTGTCATTATTGATTGGTTAGCTGAAAAGATTCTGCTGTCTAATTT
This sequence comes from Pholidichthys leucotaenia, assembly GCA_020510985.1. Classification (NCBI taxonomy): domain Eukaryota; kingdom Metazoa; phylum Chordata; class Actinopteri; order Cichliformes; family Pholidichthyidae; genus Pholidichthys; species Pholidichthys leucotaenia. The sequence goes on from CM035836.1 coordinate 311,687,603, forward strand.
TGAAACTTTACAAGACCCACCTGAGGATCATAGCGCGCGAGTTTGTCAAACATTTGGGCAGTTGCCTACAGGGAGTAACGATTTTTGTGAAATCATAAAGGCCCAGATCTCCTGACTTTGACATTTAACTTAACCTGGATGCAGACACTACCTGAGGATAATAGATTTCAAATATGGTAACGACTGGGGAAATTATCTAGAAGCAGTACTTATTTTTCTAAAAAAAAAAAAAAAAAAAAAAAAAAAGTGTCCAAAGCTCCTAACCTTTGACCTTGACCCCAACTTCAACGCAGTTTCACCTGAGGATCATTGTGTGCGAGTTTGGTGACTATCGGAAAATTGCCTAGGAGGAATAGCAATTTTTCTGAAATCACATAAGTGCCCAGATCTCCTGACCTTTGACCTTGAGCACAACCTAGATGCAGACCCACTTGAAGATCATTATGTGTGAGATTGGGGACTATTAGGGCAACCGCCTAGGAGGAGTAGCAATTCCCATGAAATGTGGATGGACACACTGATAGATAGATGGATAGATGGACAATGGATGCCATACCGTCACATTAGATCCTTTTGGCTTGGCGGGAATGATCTAAAACCGGAAATAATCCTGAAGAGCTAGCGTTTTGAGCTGTTGCTTTGTCACTACCGCTGGAGAATAAACCTGTTCGTGCGAAAAAAGAGAAATTGCCAGTCTCATAACTTAATATTGTAGTGGCTGGTGAAGCAATCAGTCCCCTCACACTCCGGGAGAACAAAGGGATTTCTCCCACGTGTTTTGTTTTTTTTGTTTTTTTACGATCACAATAAACGAACATCGGCCGGGATCATGGGTCCCAAGAAAGCTCAGCAGACTGAGGAGGTGGACGACATCAAAAGATCGCTGGACTTCTTGGCTGAAGAGATTTCTGCTGTTAAGCTGCAGCAAAAAAACATTCTGGACCTGGTCGAGGAGGTGAAAGCGCTGCGGATCCAGAACGCCGAGAAGGACAAGAGGCTGGCATATCTGGAGAGCAGAGTGTCGGAACTGGAGCAGAACACCCGGGTGAACGACGTGATCATCACGGGGCTCCACATTAAACCCCGATCGTACGTGCGAGCGGTGGCTGCGGACAGCGGAGGGAGGCTCGACGTGCTGGAAGATGAACCCACAGAACAAGTGGCGGCCTTCATGCAGTCCAAAGGAATCCAGCTGGACTGTAACACCATTGAGGCCTGCCACCCTCTGCCCAGGAAAAACGGCGACAAACCGGCTGTCATCATGAGGTTTGTCAACAGAAAACACAAGACTGCGCTGCTAAAACAAGGTAGGAAACTGAAAGGAACGAACATTTACATACACGAGCACCTTACAAAAGAAAACGCAGAAATAGCCAGAAAAGCAAGATACCTGAGAAAGCAGAAAAAGATTCAAAACACCTGGACATCAAACTGTAAAATATACATCAAATTAAACAGATCACCTGAAGAAGCCAAGGTCATTAACATCCGTAATATTATGGAACTGGACAAATATCAATGAATGTTATGAACTGGAGTCACAGCAACAAGAGACAATTGTAGGACACTGAAGGGATATACTCATCTGCTACAAGACACTTAACAACATGACACAAAAGATCAACAAACAGGAACAACAGGAACTGAAAGTTTTTGAATATACAGATCACAACCCACAGGACGTAGAATATAACATAGACCCTGATAATAATTTATTTAACTCCATCAATAATAACTGTAGTTACTACACGGATGAACAGTTTAACACAATGGTCACATCTGATTTCAATATTTCTATGATCCATTTCAACAGCAGAAGTCTCTATGCCAACTTTAATAACATTAAAGATTATTTACATCAGTTTAAAGAGCCATTCAATATTGTGGCAATATCAGAGACGTGGCTCAGTGAAGAGAAAGCAGGGGATTTTACCATGGATGGCTATGAATTAAATTATATAAATAGAAAAGTGAAAAAAGGAGGAGGAGTTGCAATTTATGTTGACAAGAGCTTGAAATACAAGGTTGTTGAAAATCTGTCAGTAACTGTGGATGATTTATTTGAATGTATTACAATAGAAATCTGTCTGGACAATGTGAAGAATATAGTAGTGAGCTGTGTATATAGAACACCTGGATCAAACATTGACTTACTTAAGGACTGGATGGAAAAAATGTAAGCAAAACTAACTCATAAAGTTATGTTCATCTGTGGGGATTTCAATATAGATCTGATGAATTCAAAACAACATAGTTTGGAAAAAACTCTCCTATTTGACTTCCGGTCTGGACACCATGGTGATAGCAGCTTAACGCTGAAGCTCCCAGACCCAATCCGTGAAAATACCTTGAAAATCAGATTTAACGGATTTTTGGAAGAGTGAAAATCAAAAGACAAAGTCATTATGCCTAAAGGAAAACAGAAGAGATCGACTTTTACCAGGTCAAGACACGCATCGGCCGGAGAATCTGACCTGGAGGACATCCACTCGGAAGCAGAGGAGCTAAATGAAGCTAGCAACACGGTTAGCTTAAAAATGGTACTTCAAGAATTAAGACAATTTCGCCGAGAGTGTTGGGCCGAATTTCGTGAAATTAAAGACGAAATACAAAGGACAAACAGCAGAGTGGACCAGGCTGAGGACCGAATCATGGAAGCAGAGGAAAGAATAAAAGGGCTGAAAGAAACCGTGCTGGAACTACTCAAATGACAGTCAAGACTGGAGGCTAAGCTAACCGACCAAGAAGGAAGACTAAGAAGAGACAACATAAGAATTCATGGTCTGAAAGAAGGAGTCGAGGACAGTTTCACCACAATGGCTGCATGCGTGGAATCCATACTGAGATAGAAGTTGGAAATTCCCCAATCCACCGACTTGAAGATAGAAAGGGCGCACCATTCATTAGCCCCAAGGCTGTTGGCGGAAGCGCCACCAAGATCGGTGGTGGTGAAGTTCTCCAACTCCAGAACAAAAGAAAAGGTTGTGAGACTGGCTTGGCAGAAAAAAGGATTTATGCACCAAGAAAGAAAAGTTTTTGTGGAGCACGACTATGCCCCGGAGGTCCTTAAAAAGCGTTGGGAATACAACGACGCTAAAAAGGTACTAAGAGAGAAGAAACTGCGCTTTCAAACTCCATTTCCGGCGAAGCTGCGGGTTTTTTATGGGGATGAGATGTGTCTCTACAACTCGGCGGAAGAAGCAACCACGGATATGGCGAGAAGAGGGCTCCCGGTAACGGTGTATAAATCCGCAGCAGACCTGATCGAAAGAATCAAGGCTCAAACGTGGTACACACAGAGACCCTCAAAATCCACGGGCCAGCAGCGGGAAACCCAGCTCCAGGGCTATAAGGAAAAACTGAGCGTTTTCAGGGGGGAATAACGATATTTTTAGTCAATCTGCGCATCCAACCCTCCTCCTACAAGGTAACAAACATTAAAGGAGATGCAGAATCAGCAAGTATCAAGTGGTAAAACATTTCATGGAACAGACATAATATTAGAAACAAAAAAGTCTTTAAAAAAAAAAAAAAAACTTGTTAAAATAGAAATGTGACAATGAACCACATGATCTCTCCACACTAACAAATACTGTATTAACGTGACTGTTTGCTGTGATGGTGGTGGGAGTTTGCCCACAATTTCATAGGGTATAGGCATAAAAAAAAAAAAAACAGTTTGACAGAAGAATTTATCAACACAATGTACAGTATGGGCTTACATCCAACAATTACTGGACCTAGCAGAATCACGTCACACAGTGCCACACTAATAGATAACATATTCCCAAACATTATGGAAAATAATAGGAGTGGGCTTTTATTGAATGATATCAGTGACCACCTGCCCATTTTTGTTGTCTATCAATGTGATTATAGGAAGAAAAAGTATACCAAAAATATTAAATATTAAAAAATAAGAACCGAAGAATCTATGTATTTACTGACCAAGGAATTATTAATACAAGATTGGAAGATAGTTTATGATGAAAATGATATAAATAAAGCATATGATAAATTTTTACAAATATTTCATTGTACAATAAAAACTGTCCTATAAAACAATACAGTGACAGACAACAAAATAAAAATATTCCTTGGGTCACCAAGGGGTTAATAAATGCATGTAAAAAGAAGAATACATTATATAAACAATTCATTAAGTGCAGAATGGTGGAGGCTGAGATCAAATATAAAAGATATAAAAATAAGCTTACTAATATAATGAGGACCTGTAAGAAAGAATATTACAACAGAATATTAGAGGATAATAAAAAATAACTTAAGAGGAATATGGCAAGTACTCAGTGGGATTATTAATAATCGACCTAAGAATGCTAATTATCCAGAATATTTTATTGAAAATGGCAATTTGATAAATAATATGGAGGATGTGGTCAGTGGTTTCAATAAATTTTTTGTAAACGTTGGTCCTGAATTAGCAAAATCAGTAGTGACAACAGAAACAAACAACAGTGGTTCTGTAAATGAGATAGAAGATAGAAATCCAAACACAATCTTTTTGGGTGCAGTTACTGAAAAGGAAATTATCGAGACTGTGAATAAATTTAAGAACAAAAAATCAGCGGACTGGAATGAAATTGACATGACAATAGTGAAAAAAGTAATTGAAGGAATTGTTAAGCCACTCACCCACATCTGTAACCTGTCATTTCAAACTGGTAAATTTCCAAACAAAATGAAAATAGCAAAAGTAATACCTCTATACAAAACAGGAGACGGTCATTGTTTCACAAATTACAGGCCAGTCTCTTTACTCTCACAATTCTCCAAAATACTTGAAAAAAATCTTCACTAAGAGACTGGATGATTTCATTGAAAAACACAACCTCCTTACAGACAGCCAGTATGGTTTTAGAGCAGATCAATCTACATCTTTGGCACTGATCGAACTTAGAGAAGAAATTACTAGTTGTATAGATAAAAAAAAGTTTGCTGTAGGAGTATTTATAGATTTAAAGAAAGCTTTTGACACCACTGACCACAGAATACTACTAAGGAAACTGAAAAGGTATGGAATAAGAGGGGTCAGACTGAGTTGGGTGGAAAGTTATTTAAGTAACAGACAACAATTTGTACAAATTGGTGAGCACAAATCACCCTTCATGGACATCACTTGTGGTGTGCCCCAGGGGTCAGTTTTGGGACCACAAACTCTTTATTTTGTATATAAATGACATATGCCAAGTATCAAAAATTCTGAAATTTATTTTGTTTGCGGATGACACAAATATCCTTTGCACTGGTGAGAATTTGCAGCAGGTTTTAGAGGTGGTCACAACTGAAATGAAAAAGTTAACAGTGGTTCAACAAAAATAAATTATCTCTAAATCTAAAAAAAACAAAGATTATGTTGTTTGGAAATTATAAAATAAATCATGAAATAATGGTAACGATAGATGATACCAGAATAGAAACAGTACAGGAACATAAGTTTCTGGGGGTGACGCTAGACAATAAAATCTGCTGGAAACCTCACATCAGTCACATCCGGGCCAAGTTGGCAAAATGTATAGGCATACTGGGGAAGACAAGACACATCTTGGACTATAAATCATTGGTCTTACTGTACAATTCACTGTTTCCATCTTATCTTAACTACTGTGTAGAAGTCTGGGGAAACACCTACAAGACCAACCTACAGTCAATATGCACGTTACAAAAAAGAGCTATAAGGATAATAAATAATGTAGGACATAGAGACCATACCAATTCGTTGTTTTTAAAGTCACATGTCATAAAGTTCATCAATTTAGTTAAATTTAAGACAGCACAAGCAATGTACAGGGCTGTAGAAAAGCTTGAAATGATGAGGCGATTTGATATATAAACCAAAGTTTAATTATCAGCTCTCCTAACAAGTCTCATCTAGTGCAGAGGTAGCAGAAGGAAAAGAGACCGAATATCTCCGGCTCACTGACTTTATACTTGCACATAACAAAAGACATGCATAACAAAGGCTGACATCCCTCATTATCTTAATCCTCCCCATTGTCTTGGTATTTCCTCTCCTCGCCCTAGGGGGTGAGGGTAGCTCCTCCGGTCTCCACCGCAGTGTCTGGGAACGTCTTTGTTCTTCACTTGGCGGTTGAGAGCCTTTGTCCTTTCAGAGGTGTGAAGTTGCTTTACATATGTAATTACCAAACATTTCCACATGCTTCAACATATGTAGGTTATGGAATATATGATTAATATAGCCCACAACCCCCCCCAAACGACTAAGAAAGGACAATAGAAAGGTTCACAGTCTAAGATAATTACTATGACATACTAAGTGTTACATCTCTTGCCACAGAAGAAACTTTCCAGCAGCCATGCCCCTAAGAGAGTTCAGTGGTAATCATAACAGCATAGTAAAATCATAAGTCAGTCCTAAACTGTTGCAGCACAATTAGTGAACAATTGTGGAGTAGTTTGCATCAGTCCCTGTGCTGTCTGGGTTTTAATCTTCTCCCAAAACTGCTGTGGGTTCGTTTAGGCGTCCTGCTGGGACCTTCTTGTGAGGAATCTGCAGCGTGGGAAGGAGAGTGGTTAATTGTTCCCTGCAGGGGGGCTGAGTCTTTTCTCTTGGGGGGTCTACCCCGCCGAGGTGCTCTCGCCAACTGTGCAGGCTCGTCTTTCAACAAGAAGGCAGGTTTAAGTCTGTCACTGCTGACTGTTTCTTTTCTATCCCCAAAATCAAGCACAAAGTGTTTATCACCATGTTCCAGCACTCTGAATGGCCCATCGTATGCTGGGCGGAAAGTTGGTTTTAAAGCTTCATGCCTAACAAAAACGAACTCAGCGTTTTTTTAAAGCTTGAGGGACAAAAACCCGTGGAAAGGAGTGATGAGCTGGACCGGGGAGAGAGTCCGGTCCGTTGCTGCCTAAAAACCTTGGGACTGGAAGATGCCCTGGCTCTGGGTTCTCTGGTAAAAATTCACCTGGGAGCCTGAGAGGCTGTGCAAAAACTAATTCTGCCGGAGAGGCGTCTAGATCCTCTTTAGGCGCAGCACGCAACCCCAATAAAACCCAGGGAAGTTTATTTACCCAATTTGTATCCGTTAGTGAGGCTCTGAGGGCAGCCTTTAAAGACCTGTGAAAACGCTCGCATAACCCATTAGCATGAGGGTGACAAGCGGTGGTGCAGTGAATTGTTGCCCCTAAGCTGCTGGACATGGCTGACCAAAGCTCTGAGACAAATTGAGGCCCCCTATCGGACGTGATGTCCGATGGGACGCCGAAACGTGCCACCCAGTTTGTCAAAAAGACGCGAGCGACTTCCTCCGCTGTGGTTGCCGCTAGAGGGACTGCCTCTGGCCAGCGTGTGGTGCGGTCTATCATTGTTAACAGGTGTGTGAAACCTTGGGAGGAAGGTAGTGGCCCCACAAGGTCGACATGAACGTGGTCGAACCTTCTAGCAGGGATTGGAAAAGGCTCCAGAGGGGCTTTTGTGTGTCTGTGTATTTTGGCGCGCTGACAAGAAATGCAAGTTTTTGCCCATTCTTTTACGTTTTTGCACAGGCCTGGCCACACAAACTTTTCGGTGACCATTTTAACCGAGGCGCGCACACCTGGGTGCGCGAGGGAGTGAATTGCGTCGAAAATACAGCGGCGCCATGTAGCTGGTACTAACGGGCGAGGTCGGCCGGTTGAAACATTGCATATTAGGGGGGGGCATGCCGTCGCGTAAACCCTTTTTTTCCAGCCTTAACCCTGTTGGTCCAGACAGAAGTGCGCGCACGTCCGCGTCACTGCTTTGTTCCTCTGTCATGGCTGCATAATCTATCCCTGCATGGATAGGTGCTGCGTATGTGTCTGCGTTAGTGAAGAGTTCTGCTTCTGAGGCAGTATAATCTGTCTCCTCGCGCTCTGGTGATGTCACAGCGCGAGAGAGGCAGTCTGCTACCACGTTAAGTTTGCCTGCCACGTGTCGAATGTCTGTGGTGAACTCTGAAATCGCAGCCAGCTGTCTTTGTTGCCTGCCTGACCATGGTTCTGAAATTTTAGCCATAGCAAAGGTGAGCGGTTTATGGTCTACAAAAGCCGTGAAACTCCGCCCTTCTAACCAGAACTGGAAGTGGCGGATGGATAAATGAAGCGCTAGCAGCTCCCTGTCAAAAGTGCTGTATTTACGCTCAGTTTAGTTTAGCGATTTGCTAAAGAATGCTAAAGGTTGCCAGATCCCGCTGACATGTTGTTCTACAACTGCCCCTATAGCCAGGTCCGAAGCGTCTGTGGTTAGCGCGATGCGGGCCGAGGGATCTGGGTGAACTAACAATGTGGCGTTAGCTAGAGCGCTCTTTACTTCCGCAAAGGCGTGTTCGCGCTCCGGGGTCCATTCGACCGCGTTGGAAGCTTTCTTTTTTTCTGAGCGCGTCATATAGGGGCTGCATGAGCTGAGCTGCGTGGGGGAGGAAACGGTTGTAAAAATTAACCATTCCTAAAAATTCTTGTAGCGATTTGACCGTCTGTGGCCGTGGGAAACTTTTTATCGCGTGAACTTTGTCTGGAAGTGGAACTGCCCCCTTCGGAGAGACTTTGTGTCCTAAAAAATCAATTTGTGACACGCCGAATTTGCATTTGGCTGGATTGATTATTAGCCCGTGCTCTTCCAGTCTCTGAAAAACCGTAGTGAGGTGCTGCTCGTGTTCTTCCTCAGACGAGCTGGCTACCAGCATGTCGTCGAGGTAGACGAAGACAAAAGGAAGGTCGCGTAAGACCGTGTCCATCATTCGTTGAAAAGTTTGAGCAGCGCCTTTGAGGCCGAAAGGCATTCGCAGAAATTCAAAAAGGCCGAAAGGGGTTATTACAGCTGTTTTAGGAATGTCCTCCGCTCGGACTGGGACTTGATGATAACCGCGGACTAAGTCTATTTTTGAAAAAATGCGCGCACCCGCCAGATGTAGTGAAAAATCTTGAATGTGAGGAATTGGGTAGTGGTCATGCGCTGTAGCATTGTTTAATCTGCGGTAATCTCCGCACGGTCTCCAAGAACCGTCAGATTTCGGAACCATGTGACGTGGTGAGGCCCAAGGGCTCTTCGAGCGTCTAACAATGCCCAATTTTCAAGGGTCGTAAACTCGTCCCGTGCTATGTTGAGCTTGGCCGCGTCTAAGCGGCGAGCTTTGGCAAATACGGGTGGGCCCGTTGTGGGAATAAAGTGTTCAACCCCGTGTTTAGCCACAGTGGCTGAGAATTTGGGAATTGTGACTGCTGGAAATTGGGTGAGGAGTTGCTCAAACTTACCTCCTGCCGTGGTGATGTTAGCCTGCACAGGTGGTGGAGAAACTTGAGCTGAGCATGGAATAGAAGCAAAGGACAGTGCATTAACCAAGCGCCTGTTTGCTAGATCCACTAATAACCCATGTGCACACAAAAAATCTGCACCTAACAAGTTAAAACTCACCGCCGCTACAACAAATGTCCATCTGTAGTTGCGGCCGTGGATGTGGAGGTGCAGGCTCTTTTCGCCGAAAGTGTCGATGTTAGAGCCGTTGGCTGCCACCGCTCCGTTGCCCCGGGTGCCCATGGCTCGATCTGCGTGGGAGGGCGTGACGAAACTCAGCTGAGCTCCTGTGTCGATGAGGAACTGCTTGCCGGTGTGTCCATCCGTCACATACAACAGCTTATTCTTCTTGCCGAGAACCGCTGCTGTTAACGGCTCTCGACTTTGGCGTTTTCCCGAAACCGTAAATTTGCAGGGGGGAACGCATTTGCGGGCCTTCTCGGCGAAACGGTGGTGATAATAACAGACGTCGCTCTGTCTGTTACGTTTTGGCCGTGTCGCTGTCACCGCGGGCTGGATCTGCTCAGTGGGTTGTGGCTCTTCGTGGTTCCGGGCATCAGCGTTGAGGTCTGCGGATGCTGCTGTGGGTGTCAGCTCCTTGCAGGCGTTGACGAGCCGATGAGCTTCATTGGCCAGCACGCGGAAGTCTTGGTGGTTGTTGTATCTCATGTTGGCGAGCGTCCCTCTCATGTGTGGCGGCAGCGTGCTGAGGAATATGAATTGGAAGAGGAAGTTGTCATTGTCCTCTTCTTTAAGCTGTAGCAAATCCTCCATGAGGGCTTTAGGTTTGCACCCTCTGTGGCCGTAGACCGCCAGGATCTTCTCGGCTCTCTCTTCAGCTGAGGGGACGTAATTCGCCACTGTTCCGGCCCCGGATTATGAGCTGCATTTTGGTGTGCAATAACTGATGTTTGACACATCTTTAATGTCCTTGCTTTTGACTTTAATGCATCAAACACCGTAAAGACTGAAACATATCAAACACAAGAAACATTATTTTAGCTGTGGACACAAAATTCTAGTATTACAGAAATTAAATCATACTGCATACACACAAATGTAAACATTTATGATCTCAAATTGATAGATTTTTTAGGTTTACTGAGTTGTTGCAAGAAAGCTACCAGCAAAAGTTATGCAGCATTTACTGTAAACAAATACAACAGATTATCAAATCCACATTTAAAATTGTATGGTTTGTGCACATCAGATTTTCATATTAGAAACACACACAAAAGTTTCTATTCTTTGGACATGTGCATATTCAAACAACCATCATTAAACTTCAACAGAGTTAAACATTTCACTAACCACTTTGCCGGGTCGCAGCCTTCCGAGGGCAGAAATTCCTTGCAGGCTCTCACATTTTGTCTGCAATTAATAGCCCGGAATAAATACCTTGTAAATTGGTATTTTTGCTAATTTAAAGTCAAGATGTCAATTCAAAACATAACAATAAAATTGACTAGAACTAGGCATCCAGTAAATAATGAAGGATTGCTAGATTTGCACTTCTAAAAACTACAAAGGCCATGCAGGCCGGGAATTGTAGCAGTGACTGATCAGAATAATACTGCATTTACTTCAAGTCAAAAATACATCCCTATTCACAAATGAAGCTTCAAAAATTACTTTTTCACAACTATTACAGTTTTTTGCACATGCATGGAGACTAGGTGAAGGGTTACATAGGCATGGATTACCACTGACAGTCACATGGTCTAGTCACACTTCAACAAACTTCAAAAATATCATCATCTCTCAAACAACCTACAAAATATCGGGTAGATAACTGGATATGAGGGATTATTTCATCATTATGACAGTTTCACCCTACCTGGGCTGAGGTAAGCAGCTGGATGGCTTTGGATTTTTGTCTTAGCCAGCCATGCTGAATTCGTCCGTTGTCCTATTCTGCTGGGCAGGAAGTCTCAAAATCGTCTACTTCCTGTTGTGAATAATCTTATACCTCATGTATTTTTGATGACAAATTATTTCAATAATTTTTAAATCTCAAAGGACAAATTTCCAAACCTAGGTTTTTAAAAGAAAATATGGAGGGAATAAAATAAAAAAAAAGGTAGGGAATTCACAAGGGATTCCCCAGAGGTCAAAGGTCATTTCCATGTTGGGGGCTCCCCCAGACACAAAGTAAACAACTTTTGACTAGCACACAGAGCCAGGCTGTGAGTATATATATACCTGCCAAAACAAATCTTTGGGAGGCATTGCTGTACAACCAAAGGTCAAATACTAGAAAGGATGTCACTGTTGACATATATAGCGGGGAAATTACAACAGTCACAAGAATTGCCATGTTTCTCACATGGATCTAACAAACACAGCTGCTGCCGTTACACTCCCACCAAAATCTTTATGATGGAAGACTATAAAGTCATGCCAACATAAAGATTTTCACAATGTCACCTAATCTTTAACCGGCAGCAAGAGCACAACCTTTTGCACTGGTCTTTCCAGTTCTCCCACCATTCAATTATGACAGGCTCGACAGGTTCATCCCAGGATTTCTTTTGCTTGCACAGTTCTTGCAGGATCTTTTTCCCTTGCAACACCACAGGGCTAACAAATCCATTTGGGTCATAGACTGACATGACTGTAGAGAGGATGCCTCTTCTTGTGTTGGGTTTATCCTGTAGTGTTATCTTGAACCTGAAGCAGTCATTTTGAACATCCCATCTTGTTCCAAGTGTGCGCTCAACCGGGAGAGGTTCCAGTTCCAAGTTTGTTTCGGAGACGGTAGTGGCTCTTTCTGAAGGTGGTATAGATTCCAGGACGTCTATGCTGTTCGACAGGAACTTATGGAGTCTAACTTTGCCCTTTTTGCATATTTCAGTGGCCTGGCAGATTAGCTCCTTCGCTTCATCTTTGGTGTCGCTGAAATCTTGGTCGAGAACCTTCAGGATCTCACAGGGTGGTGGCACTATCAATTCTTTGGCGACAATCCTATGGCATACACCATTGTTGCCTTGTTCATAACAAGGGCCTCCAATAATGCTCCATCCCAAGTCTGTTTTCACAGCAAAGGCTTCTTCGGGATTTCCGGAGACTATCTCCACCGGTCTGAGTGCTTGTGGGCAGGAGTATCCAATGAGCAGTCCCACTTCACAGTCTTGAATAGGAGGAATGAAGGGGGCTATTCGAGCCAAATGAGGCATCATACTTGCCGCTACCTTTGAAGGAATGTGCTCCCTGTTGTGAGGGATGTGGTCTTTTGTGTAGCACGACTTGACTCAGACTTCGACAGTCGAGTCGTATCCTCTCAGTTTGATGTCTGAGAACTTCTTACAATAGACCACCGATGAAGATGTCATAGTTGTTATCTTCATTCTTGTTATTTCATGTGGTATGCACAGCTTGGCTGCCAGATCCTCTGTGACATAGGAGCTGTCGCTCTGGGTATCAATCAGTGCATAAACCAATACTTCTTGCAAGCCAGCTTGGCCTGTCTTGACCCGAACAGGTACGATCATTGAAGTATAACTCTTCATGTAATCTTGGTTGGTTTTGTTTGAAATAGATTCAAATGTGTTTTCATCTTTGTCGGCTTCTGACTCTGTAAGCCTTGTGTCTGCTTTCTTCTTGTCTAAGTGCAGCAGAGTTTGGTGTTTGCCTTTGCACGTGTTGCAGGACACTTTAACTAGACACTTCTTTGATGTGTGGCCACGTCTGAGACATTTGAAGCAAAGGGCCTTGCTTCGAATGCTTTGTATTTTGTCATCATAAGGCAACTCTTTGAAAGCACTGCACTTGTAGATGAGGTGATCTTTGTCGCAGTAGGTGCAAACTGGAGAATTTTTGGCTCCACTTTTAGGGGTTTCTTTTTCAGCACTGGTGTTGGTGTTGGTGGCATGAGTAATGCCAGGTGCTTGTTTTGTCTTTGCCCTAGACTCGTTTCCTCTATTCGTGGTTGGCAACTTGTCTTGGTTTTGAGCGACCACGCATATAGGGTTGTTAGCCACTCTGGCTTCTCTGGCTACGAAGTCGACAAATTCTTGAAACAAAGGGTAGCCCTTTCCAACATCTATGTCTTCTGTAACACGCCATGTCCACCTAGTGTTACAATACTCAGGTAACTTGGCTGCTGTTTCCTGGATTTGGACGCAATCGTTCAAAACTTCAAGACCTTTCACGTAGGGGATAGCTTCTTTGAGGGTGCTCAGGAAATCGCTGAAATCCTGAAGACCTTTCTTATCTTTGCCTGTTACTTTGGGCCAGTCTCTCAACTTGTTTCTCAAGGAGAGTTGAATGGTGAAGGGGTGTCCGAACCGCTCTTCCAACGTGGTCCATGCACGGTTGTAGGCAGCTTCATCACTTCCGAAAAAACAACCTTCTACTGCCGCTCTGGCTTCTCCTGCAAGGTACTGCTGCAGATAATACAGCTTGTCTGATGGTGGAATTCCCTTGTTCTCAACAAGTGTCACAAAACTTTTGCGAAAGTTGATGAACTTGAGTGGGTCACCATCAAACACAGGAGGTGTGGGGACAGGCAACCTTGATTTGCTGACGCTATCTGAGAATGTTTGGGCGATGAAGGCCAACTGTGACTCTACTTGGCTCGCGCAATCTTCAGCTCTTGGTGATCTGGCCTCAGGAGAAAAAGCAGGTGCCTCTGGATTCAGATAACCTTTACTAGGCTTGTCACTGCAACAAGAGATGTCATCTGACCTTTGGACTCTTTCCTCTTCTTCTGCTATTTCTAATTGTTCATGACAACTTTCCAAGGCCACCTTGTATTTCCTTACCTTTGCGTGAAGTTCTGCACACTTTCGCTTAGCGCTCAATTCAGCCAGCTTCCTGGCCTTTTCTGAGGCATTACTTGATCCTGTTGAAGAGCCTGTTGAAGATTCTGAAATCTGTGCACTTACAGATACCTTTGACTGAATGGAGACTTTAGACTTGGCAGAAATATCAGACTCATAGTCTAACTTGCTTCCAAAGAGAGACCTGGAATAATTCATTCCCCAAGTAGTCTTGAGAAGGCTTTTTCTCTCCTTGTCTGCCATCATTGGATTCTCTCCAATTTGTTTCAAGGTTTTCGCCATGTCTGAGCACATTTGCTTAGCGCTGTCGACTCTGCGCCGCATCTCGTTGTCTGGCGGGCACAAATCTCGACAGGCTTCATATGTAGCTGTCATTTCTTTGTCCAGGCGAATCAGGTCTTCCAAGTCATCTTCAGTTGTGTCCAAGACCTCATCTTTGTATGCATAAAAAAGAGCGAACACAGCCTTCTTTACTTTACTGTATGTTCGCATAAACCTTTTGTTTGCTCTGTCTACCTGTGCTTCTTGCTCTTTCTTTTTACTGACGACAGCATCTAAAGTCGCAACTTTGTCATTGAGGCTGTCGTATTCAGCAGAAATCTCTGGTGAGACAGACTTATCCTCTCCCTCTGTTTTCACTAACCGCCTGACTTCTTTCAGTCTCTTCATGCATGTCTCTCGTCTTTGCTTCAGCTCATGAAGTGGGACATGCCTGAGTTTTGTTTGTGCAGTGTTCTGGTTAGTCTTGCCAGTGGCGCCATCTTCTGGATCACTTGCATCTTCTTTTTCTTGGATTCCAGCCACCGCATTCTCTCCTTCTGGTTGCTTCTTGTCACCATTATTCTTTTCTTGTTCACTGATTGTAGCCAACTCCATTTCAAGAGTTTCTATTGCATCATGTACTGTTTCTGCATCAGTGTTGAGTTGAGCTCGCTCTTCCTCAGACAAGGTTTCAACTGCCAAGTCAGCATTTATGGCTTGTAATTGCTCTTTGGCAGCTGTGATCTGCTCTCGCAATTCTTGTTCAGTTGCATTTTTGGCAGCTGCAGCCATTTTGTTGCAGTACAGTGTTTATGGAAAATAGTGAGGAAATGGGACAAAAAATGAAATGGTAATTTATATTACCTCTTTGAATAATTCACCCACCAGATTTCTTGAGTGAAAACCTGGAGATAAAAAATATTATGCAAACCTGAAACACAATGTGTTTTTATGTTTACCTCGAAATTTCCACTCAAAATAACTGAATGGAAACTATACTTGAATTAGGGAATTCTTATCTTTGGGGTATATGATTCCCTAAATACTTTGAACTTGTACTTGATTTGATTAATTCAAAATTGAATTAAATTTGAGGAATCTTGAAATATACTTATATCATTGGATTGAAGCTCAACCAGCCCTTACCTCAGCCCTTGATCTTACTTGATCTTACTAGCCTGATTTAAATTGATGTTCAAAAATACTGATTGAAATACGCTAGCAACAGGATGTGCACAAGCAGTACATGTACAATGAAAACAGAATAATGCAAACACTTCTCTCAACATCAGCACAAAATAAACACAGTATTCAGTGACTAATAAACTTGACTTTGCACTTGAGAAACACAAACTTGACTTGACTTGACTTGACTTAAAATGTGTCCTCAAGGTTCAATCACTGGATACATGTCCTTCACTTACAGGCTGTAGCAGAAAAGTGAATGTCTCTTACTTAATTGTCATATACTAGCACTAGCACACTGAGTGGTACCGACAGGATGTCACCATCACGATCTCAATGACACGGCACGACCCAACCTCTTGAATCTGCAGCGTTCTTTGCTTGCACACCCACGCTCGTCCACGATGACTTGGTACAGATGAGTATGAGGTAGTGTCTTTACTAGTGTCTTTACTGTTCCGGCCCCGGATTATGAGCTGCATTTTGGTGTGCAATAACTGATGTTTGACATCTTTAATGTCCTTGCTTTTGACTTTAATGCATCAAACACCGTAAAGACTGAAACATATCAAACACAAGAAACATTATTTTAGCTGTGGACACAAAATTCTAGTATTACAGAAATTAAATCATACTGCATACACACAAATGTAAACATTTATGATCTCAAATTGATAGATTTTTTAGGTTTACTGAGTTGTTGCAAGAAAGCTACCAGCAAAAGTTATGCAGCATTTACTGTAAACAAATACAACAGATTATCAAATCCACATTTAAAATTGTATGGTTTGTGCACATCAGATTTTCATATTAGAAACACACACAAACGTTTCTATTCTTTGGACATGTGCATATTCAAACAACCATCATTAAACTTCAACAGAGTTAAACATTTCACTAACCACTTTGCCGGGCCGCAGCCTTCCGAGGGCAGAAATTCCTTGCAGGCTCTCACATTTTGTCTGCAATTAATAGCCCGGAATAAATACCTTGTAAATTGGTATTTCAGCTAATTTAAAGTCAAGATGTCAATTCAAAACATAACAATAAAATTGACTAGAACTAGGCATCCAGTAAATAATGAAGGATTGCTAGATTTGCACTTCTAAAAACTACAAAGGCCATGCAGGCCGGGAATTGTAGCAGTGACTGACCAGAATAATACTGCATTTACTTCAAGTCAAAAATACATCCCTATTCACAAATGAAGCTTCAAAAATTACTTTTTCACAACTATTACAGTTTTTTGCACATGCATGGAGACTAGGTGAAGGGTTACATAGGCATGGATTACCACTGACAGTCACATGGTCTAGTCACACTTCAACAAACTTCAAAAATATCATCATCTCTCAAACAACCTACAAAATATCGGGTAGATAACTGGATATGAGGGATTATTTCATCATTATGACAGTTTCACCCTACCTGGGCTGAGGTAAGCAGCTGGATGGCTTTGGATTTTTGTCTAAGCCAGCCATGCTGAATCCGTCCGTTGTCCTATTCTGCTGGGCAGGAAGTCTCAAAATCGTCTACTTCCTGTTGTGAATAATCTTATACCTCATGTATTTTTGATGACAAATTATTTCAATAATTTTTAAATCTCAAAGGACAAATTTCCAAACCTAGGTTTTTAAAAGAAAATATGGAGGGAATAAAATAAAAAAAAAGGTAGGGAATTCACAAGGGATTCCCCAGAGGTCAAAGGTCATTTCCATGTTGGGGGCTCCCCCAGACACAAAGTAAACAACTTTTGACTAGCACACAGAGCCAGGCTGTGAGTATATATATACCTGCCAAAACAAATCTTTGGGAGGCATTGCTGTACAACCAAAGGTCAAATACTAGAAAGGATGTCACTGTTGACATATATAGCGGGGAAATTACAACAGTCACAAGAATTGCCATGTTTCTCACATGGATCTAACAAACACAGCTGCTGCCGTTACAGCCACGATGGTTGCTTTAAGTGTTTCATATTTGTCTTGGGCCGGCGGCCGCTGGATCATGCTCCGCACACACTTCGAAGTGGCGGCGTCGAGTTTGGAGACGATATGGTAGAATTTGGTATCGTCAACCGTGATGCCCGCCAGTGTAAACTGGGCTTCAGCTTGCTGAAACCACGAGGCGGGGTCTTCTTGCCAGAAGTCTGGCAGCTTGACAGCGACGGCATTCGTGTATACCATCACTGCTGTGTCCGTAGGGTGAGAGTGCCTTGCTTCGGCTCTCACAGCGGTGCTGGTGCTCGGTTGAGCCCTCTCAATCCCTTCTGCCATGGGGGACAGTCGTCCATCTGTTCCCCCGTCTGCGTGGTCGCTGGCATCTGCCTGGGTCGCCACGGATGAGTCGATTGCGGGGGTATGCCTCAGGACCATACTCGCGTCAGGGGTCACCAGTGTAGAAGAGCTTGAAATGATGAGGCGATTTGATATATAAACCAAAGTTTAATTATCAGCTCTCCTAACAAGTCTCATCTAGTGCAGAGGTAGCAGAAGGAAAAGAGACCAAATATCTCCGGCTCACTGACTTTATACTTGCACATAACAAAAGACATGCATAACAAAGGCTGACATCCCTCATTATCTTAATCCCCCCATTGTCTTGGTATTTCCTCTCCTCGCCCTAGGGGGTGAGGGTAGCTCCTCCGGTCTCCACCGCAGTGTCTGGGAACGTCTTTGTTCTTCACTTGGCGGTTGAGAGCCTTTGTCCTTTCAGAGGTGTGAAGTTGCTTTACATATGTAATTACCAAACATTTCCACATGCTTCAACATATGTAGGCTATGGAATATATGATTAATATAGCCCACAAGGGCAATTAATAATCAACTCCCAACTAATATACAAAAAATATTTTAAAAAAAAGAGACAATGATCATAATTTGAGAGGAGACTTAAACTTTACAAAACCCAAGATACGAACAACCAAGAAAAGTATGTGCATATCTGTCTGTGGGGTGGATTTGTGGAACAGTCTGGAGCCGGTACTGAAACTATGTACAAACAGAAATCAATTCAAAAAGAGGTATAAACATTATTTGCTGAAAGGATATATGTTAGAAGGGTAGTATTTATATGTACAATTCACTATGCTCACTCTGGGACACTATGGAATGGTGGGTGGGACAGCACTGTGTATATCTGTGTTGTTTGAGGCTGGTTTTGATGTATGGACATCAATGTATGTTAGAATGGATGGGTGTTAATGTTGATATGTACAAAATACAGTTAATCGTTTACTTGGGGTCTTAAATGTGGTAATTTGTATATAATTCACATGGGTGTATTTATGGAAAAGAGGAGATGGAATTAATAAGTGTTCACTTCTTCCTTCTCCCTTTCGAACACTGTATACTGTTACTTTATTGCATTTGTCATTTGTTTTGTTTTTGTTATACTTTTTTGTTCGAAATAAAGTATCCATCTATCATATCTATCTAACATGCACTGCACAGTCATGTGGTAAAACTTAATGCAAATTTTAACCTTTTAATCATAAACAGAGTAAACCAAGTCACTGTTAATATCTACAGCTACATGTGTTGTTTTCATCAGAAGAAACGACTCTCAAAACAGATCAAAATGTTACAATTTTATTAGAAAACTGAATCTATCAATTAAAGAACTGATCAGTCAGCATACGAAAGAAAAAGAGAGGACAAAACTCCTGAAATCTCAAGAATCTGTTTCCACATACAAGTGCATCTCAATAAATTAGAATCATCAAAACGTTAATTTATTCCAGTAATTCAATTCAAAAAGTGAAACTCCTATTATATAGATTCATTGCACACAGTGATACGGTATATTTCAAGTGTTTGTTTCTTTTAATTTTTGTAATTATGGCTTACAGCTAATGAAAACCCAAATTCAGTTTCTCAAAAAAAGAATATTACATAAAATCAATGTATTTATTTATTTTTTGCATGAATTACTGCATCAATGTAATGTGGTATGGAGGCGATCAGTCTGAGGTGCTGCTGAGGTATTATGGAAGCCCAGGTTGCTTTGACAGCGGACTTCAGCTCATCTGCATTGTTGGGTCTGGTGTCTCTCATCTTCCTCTTGACAATACTCCATAGGTTCTTATTGGGGTTTAGGTCAAGAGAGTTTGCTGGCCAATCAAACACAGTGGTACCATGGTCATGAAACCAGGTATTGATACTTTTGGGAGTGTGGGCAGGTGCCAAGTCCTGCTGGAAAATGAAATCAGCATCTCCATAAAGCTTGTCAGCAGAGGGAAACATGAAGTGCTCTAAAATTTCCTAGTAGGTGGCTGTGCTGACTTTGAACTTGATAAAACACAGTGGACCAACACTAGCAGATGACATGGCTCCCCAAATCAAAACTAACAGTGGAAACTTCACAGTGGACCTCAAACAACTTAGATTCTGTGCCTCTCCACTCCTTGTCCAGACTCTGGGACCTTGATTTCCACATGACAGGACTTGGCACCTGATTTGGGGAGCCATGTCATCTGCTCATGTTGGCCCACTGTGTTTTATTTAGTCCAAAGTCAGTACAGCTGTCTACCACACAGCAGCACAGCCATCTACCAGGAAATTTTAGAACACTTCATGCTTCCTTCTGCTGACAAGCTTTATGGAGATGCTGATTTCATTCTCCAGCAGGACTTGGCACCTACCTAAACTGCCAAAAGTACTAATCCTGGTTTAAGGACCATGGTATCACTGTGCTTTATTGGCCAGCAAACTCTCCTGACCTAAATCTCCCAGAGAATCTATGGAGTATTGTCAAGAGGAAGAAGAATTGAATTACTGAAATAAATTAACTTTGATGATATTCTAAAATTATTGAGATGCACCTGTATTTCATAAAGCTCTACATCTGAATTAATCCTAATTAATCATGATTTCTGTTCATGTTCTGCTTCCCTGTGGTCATCAGTGGTACTGTGGTCATTATACAGAATCAATCATTCTTCATTAAAAGGTAAAATTGTAAACTTCCAGTCCACAGCTTTGGTCCTCCACATGTCATAGAACCTCCTCCTCACTGTCTACCGGTACTCCTGCAGCAGCTTCAGGATGGCAGGGAACATCTGCTGAGGAGCATCCAGACCCCAGATAAAGTCCAGATGTTCCCAGTGCTCGATGTGCTGATGGTAGACCAGGTTAGGGACCTGCTCACAGGGAAAAAAAAAATAAAATAAAAAAATAACAAGAGAAAAATGAAGGGGAGGAGAACAGAACCCTGTGGTACTCCCAAATTATAGCACAGTATCTACAGGTGCGATGGAGCTTCATCTCCATGACGACTGAACTTTTGGACAAACGTTTGGTAGCACTTTATAATACAGCCCATAAGTTACAGTGTAAATACTGGGAGAAAAACAAAACTGGAAATTTTTTTTTCCTATTTTATCTAGATTTTGCTGTCACCCCCCCCCCCCAATCTCCTGTGTTTTTACCACGCTTTCCCTGTTTTTCTCATTTTTGACCCGTTTTTCCATATTTTTTCACATATTTACCCCATGTTCATTACCCATTTTTACCCCTTTTCCCATTTTTACCATACCCTGTTTGTACCATGTTTTTACCATACTTTAACAATTTCTGTAACTAAGAAACTAAGACAGTAATCCAACCAGACTAAAACAAACAAAAGACAAAACAAACTGAAGTTGTCTGAAAACATCAAAACCATTTTTCTTCCATAATATCTAATCATTTAACACATTTCTGCTTTAATATTTAAAAAAAAAAAAAAAACATTGTCTGTGGGGACTGACTCATTGATGGAGACTCCCCCTAGTGGACAGCAGAGAACTGCAGACTAGATTTTTTTTCTTGTGACTGACCTGAGTTAGGAGGAGTGCCACATCTTTAGGGTCCGCCAGCGTATCTTGTCCTCCAGAAAATAAAGCAGTAGGAACCTTCATGTCCTGGACGCGGTACACAGGTGGAGTAGACTGAGGACACGAGGACACAGACTGTTGCAAAAGAGGAACAAAAAGGATAAAAATCGAGTTGTGTTCTAAAAGTCCTGACTCCGTCTCACCTGGTTGTAGTGCTTTATGTTTCCTTCAATGCCAAAATCAAACGCCATCAGTTTAGGACTGTGAACTGCCTGGAAGAGGAAAAAAATAAACTTTACCAACACCTGAACAGTGAACAAACTGGGATCCATTTACAGCTGCAGATAAACATGTACAGTACATGTGTGCTACCTGGGCCCAGTGGACCATGTTCTGGACCGAAGTCCCAGCAGGACAGTGAGTGGTGTACACTGGAGTCCGAGTCTGGAAGGAACACGTCAGTCAGTCTTTGGTTTGTATACCAGTAACATTATAATACCGCTAACATTTCGCTAAAATCATATCTCCACAGGTACAAACCATGTTGAGGTTTTTCTCATCAAAGCCACAGAGAACAAAGAAGATATTTCCACACAGTTCGCTGAGCAGCTTCTTTGCACAAACGTGTTCCGCTAACCATTTGATCATGTAACTCTGAGGCAGGAAGTCCCGCTTACCAAACAGATCCTGGAGGGGGTTAAAGAGATGTTTTAAACAAAAATCTGTAATGATAACACATTTTTGGTGCAAGCAACAAAAAATAATTTTCTTTACCTCATTATCAGATGTTTTAGTCATGTGACTCATGAGCACATTAGCTAGTTAGCAGGTGTTTTGGTCATGTGACTCAATGTATTAGCTCGCTTAAAGATTTTAACCCTTTGAGTGTGAGATTTCGCATGCCCCTAGTGGCAGAGCGCAGCGATGCGCCTGTCATCTCACTCTGACATCCCCGGCTGCAGTGAGGATTTGTACTAATTTGTACTGATCTGTCAGTTTCAGAAGGTGGCAGACACGCGTTGGAGGACTCAATGGATGACACGTAATACACCAAAGAAGAAGAACTCCTCATTTCCTTTTCCTGTTTTCATCCTTTTAGCCCAGAAAGCTAATATGGCTGCCGTCCATCATCGTGCACGTCACTTAGGTGGTTTCGTACACGGAAAATAGCCGTGAGATACAAGCAAAATTTATGTGGGATAATGATAAGACTTTGTAGATGTGGTAGAGAGCGTAAATGACCGACAGAATGCAAAATAACGACCACGATGGACTAAAACGCACCAACCACGGCAGCGAGCGAGTCCCCTTAGCCACCAGTAAGTGACAAATTTCTTTGGGGTTTTTTTTATATTTACTGATTTCTTGTACATATACTTTGAAGATAAGATCATAATGTACCTCTGTACAAAAAATGGTGTCAAAAGACTGAACCATTCTTTGTGAAAATATGTCCAAAGTCCGCTTTTGACTGAGTTATGCAATTCAATATAAGCTGCCATGGCATTATGCAAATTAGATGCGTAAAATCACTCCTATCTGAAACTTTGGATCATATTTTACATCTCTCTAATTGACAGTAAGCCATTATCTCTTACCACTTTCAAATTATAGCCTTGGAAATCTGAACTATTTTATTGACAAAAAATATTTACCACGCTTGACCACTAGGGTTATGTCGCAATTCGGCGACAGTCACACTCAAAGGATTAAAAATTTTTTTGTCTTTGTTGTGACTCTTTAGCTTGTTAGCGTGTGGCTAGTCCTACAACTAGTTTGATCATGTCAGTTGGACAGTTTGGTCATGTGGCTCATTACCTTGTTTGCTTGTTAACCTTTTTTTTTTTTCCCCCAAGAGTCAATTAGCAGATATTTTGGTCATATGCCTCACTAACTGATAAAGTAGTCGCCTGACTATTATGTACCCAAAAAACCAAGTTTGACAATTGGACAGTTTGGTCATGTGACTCGTGAGTTTATTTGTCTGACAGCAGGGTTTTTTTGTTATGAGCATTTAGCAGATGCTTCGGTCATGTGACTTGTTAATTCATTAGTCAGCTATGTAGTTGATCATGTGATTGGTCTGTACCCAGATGACGAATTCTGGCAGGAGGGCCAGTTTGGTCATGGGACCTCCACTAAACACCGCAGTTGCTACAGGAGCCAAACCGAAGAACAGTTTGATCTTACTGGCCAGTTCAGGCAGCATGGAGAACGCCATGAATGCTGGAAATTAGAACACATACAGAGACATCTTAGAAACAACCAGTTCAGAGCGGAAATCAGAAATAGAAACAGTGCTAAAGTTACCAATGGTGGTCCCCTGAGAGTGTCCAATGTAGAAGATTTGATCCTGACCAGTCACCTTCAGGATGTAGTTTACCACCGCAGGGAGGTCCTTCAGAGCCATCTCATCATGACTGGAAGCAAATTCATCATCTACAGGGTTAGGGATCCAGGAGAGAAGAACACGGGAAAATTCAAAATGAGGAAGACTTCTTTGGTACCTGAACCTCCAGAACTCAGCCTGATCAGGGGTCAGGGTCTTGTGTTTCCTGGACCAAGTGTTTCCTCGACTGTTTCCAAGCCAGACATCATACCCGGTATCTGCTAGCACGTATCCCAAGCTGGAGTTGGGAGGGTTGGTGATCCAGTTACTGCCTGCCGCCAGGAGGCCATGCTGGAGGAAGACCACGGGTCTTGGACCTGCAGGACACCGGAAACCATTAAACAGCTAGAACCAAACAGGAGAGTCCTGAGGTCTGATTCTATATGGATTTGTAGACCTGAGATTAGCTGTTCCCAGATGGTTTGATCCCAGAACTACAAACAAGCCAAAAATCTGGTCCCTTGCCATACTTAAGGTGACTTCACACCAAACGCGAACGGGCGAATTTTTCGCCCAGCACGATGACATAATAATTCAATGTAAGTACATGAACAGACCTGAATTCACCATCTGGGTGAGATGCAGACAGGCGAAGTTGCCTTTATAACTTCTGCAGCAGTGTTCAACCTGCTGCTGAAATCCCCAAAATAACGTCATGCTTAAGTTTACATTACCCGACGGGGTGCTCACCTGAAAAAGTTGTCCCTGTCTCGAAAACTTGATGGGTGTTTCCACTGCTAGCTTGCTAGCCTTGTTAACACATCTGTGGCAGGAATCCGTGGGTAAATAACTCCGACATCCCGATTCAGCTGAAGAGCTCCCGGTTCTTCTGTCTCCACGTGAATGTCAGTCTCATTTTCAAACTAGTTTACTCTCCAGTGTTGATACTTTTAATCAGATGACGGTGTTATCCCTCGGACGTGAAGGCGCGAATGAGTGATTTCGTGTGTGCTCTCCCCTTTCCATTGACTTTGTAGGAATTTGCTCCGCCCGTTCGCATTTGGTGTGAAGGCACCATAAGTAATAGTCTATAGTGCTAAACACATAGGCTACAAACCTTCTTCAGACAGCCACTAATCTGGTCACTGATTTGCTGACACTGGACACTAGTAGCTAGCCCTGCGGTGGAGAAGGGGTAAACAAGGCACTCACTCCACGAGTGCTTCACTCATAATGGGCTGTGCACCTGACATTTTCAGAAAAAAAAAAAAAATCTACGTGCACATGTAAACATCACAGAAAAAGCAAGGTGTGCACATGGATCCACAAACAGCTGAAAGGCAGGCCAGTTTGTACAGATTTTTATTATCCCCACCGGTCAAAGTCCAAAGGGATTGAAGAGAGTGAAGGGGGATTGTGCTATGGGTCAGTCCGTCCATCCGTCTGTCCCACTTTTGTGAAATCAACCCTTCCTACAGTTTTGGTCCGATTGTTTTGAAAATTGGTACCGTGGTTTGATATACAGTAGTGTGAAAAAGTGTTTGCCTGATTTCTTTTTTTTTTTTTTTGTATGTTTGTCACACTTAAATGTTTCAGATCAAATTTAAATATTAGACAAAGATAACAAGTAAACACAAATATGCAGTTTTTAAAGGAAGGTGTTTACTATTAAGGGGGAAAAAAATCCAAACCTACATGGCCCTGTGTGAAAAAGTGCCCCCCCCCCCAAAGATAAAACATAAATTAACTGTGGTTTGTCACATCTTTGGAAAGCTGAGTTCAATTTGTCTAGCCACACCCAGGCCTGATTACTGCCACACCTGTCCTCAATCAAGAAATCCCTTAAATAGGACCTGCCTGACAAAGTGAAGTAGACCAAAAGATCCTCAAAGGCTAGACATCATGCTGCCATCCAAAGAAATTCAGGAGCAAATGAGAAACAAAGTAATTGAGATTTATCAGTTTGGAAAAGGTTATAAAGCCATTTCCAAAGGTTTGGGGATCTAGTGAACCACAATGAGCACCATTATCCACACATGGCAAAAACATGGAACAGTGGTGAACCTTCCCAGCAGTGGCTGGTCAACCAAAATTACCCCAAGAGTGCAGCGACGACTCATCCAAAAGGTCACTAAAGACCTCAAAACAACATCCAAAGAACTGCAGACCTCACTTGCCTCAGTTAGAGTCAGTGTTGATGACTCCACCATAAGAAAGAGACTGGGCAAAAATGGCCTGCATGGCAGAGTTCCAAGACAAAAACCACTGCTGAGCAAAAAGGACATAAAGGTTTGTCTCAGTTTTGCCAGAAAACATCTTGATGATCCCCAAGACTTTTGGGAAAATACTCTGTGGACTGACCACACAAAAGTTGAACTGTTTGGAAGGTGTGTGTCCCATTATATCCGGCATAAAAGTAACACAGCATTTCAGAAAAGGAACATCATACCAACAGTAAAATATGGTGGTGGTAGTGTGATGGTCTGGGGCTGTTTTGCTGCTTCAGGACCTTGAAAACTTGCTGTGGTAAATGGAACCATGAATTCTGCTGTCTAACAAAAAATCCTGGAGAATGTCCGGCCATCTGTTCGTGACCTCAAGCTGAAGCGCACTTGGGTTCTGCAACAGGACAATGATCCAAAACACACCAGCAATTCTCTCTGGTTCCTGCTTATTAATTCTATAACCCGAGGGGTGGCGGGCGGTGGTTCACTCTCCTTGGCACCTCTGGTGGCTGGCTGCACCATGACCAAGAGGGGTTTCTGTGACCCACTGGGGCCAGTGTTCCAGGGTGGCTGTGTGTCTGGCCTGCGGGGGCTGGTGGTGGTGGTGGTGGTGGGGCTGGCCTAGCCTATCTAAAGTTGTTTCATAGAGCACAGGGAATATATTCCTGTAAGTATCAGCACATTATGAGTTTATGTTGAATAAGTGAAGTGAAATAGTTTTCTGTAGCGCTGTTTGAGATGGTTATGGGGTCAATATAATAAATAAATAACTTGTGTGTGTTGAGGGACAAAAAAAATAAGTAAATCGCTGACTTGCTGACAGCTGGTTTGAATATTTGATATTCTGGAGGAAGCTTCAGTCAAAAAAAAATTAGAATAAAAATGAAAATATTTAATTTAATCTTTACTTTTAATCTATCCTAAATAAAGATTCATTCATTCAAAAAAAAAAAAAAAAAAGGGGGAAATTGAAAACAAATGTTTGTATCATTGTATTGACTGTCCCATAATAAAGAGACTTAATTTTTTAAAAAATTAGAAAAAGAATTACAAGTTTTAAAAAAAGATGACGTGACGTCGGATTGAGGAGCAAAAGCTGGATTTAAAACGTTTCTTTTTATTGGCTGCTCCACAGTTGACTTTTTTCATCATTCAGCAAAGGTAAGCATCATTTTTGGTAGGTATTTTGGTCTGTAAATCCTGCGGTCATACATTTGATGATTATTTTTTATTCATCAGACTGCATCTATTGTTTAAAAAAAGAGTTTTCAGATACCGGTTAAGAGCACTTTTTTTTTTTTTTTTTTTTTAAATAATCCCAACTATAAACATAAAGCTTAAAGTTTAATAGATGTGGGTGTTTTTTGTGTGGACACTGGCAGAAATCCATTATAAATTGGGGCTTTGACATCATCTTTCCCTGATATCCCCATGCACACGGAGGTATAACAGTCGCTTGGTTTCAAACCTTTACACTTTCTGTTGGGTAAATCAAAATTAACCCAATGTCCAGATCAGTTTAGCTGGAAAAGAGTAAATTTATTTACATCAGCTGACAAAGCACATACAATCTTGGTATAGAAAAGAAATGTGCTGCATGTGTTCACTAATACATTCTGTTTTATTCTCTGTACAGTGATGGGGAGGTGCCTCTTGTCTTCCTCTGATTTGTCTGTTCCCTGGGTAGTCTCCCCCCCACCTTTTCGTCTCCTTTGTCTCCAAAATCCATCTGGTTTCACGATCGACCCCCACATCCTGACCCCCGCAGTTTCCTACTGTCGCTCCACATTCCTGTAACACAAGTTTATACCTTCCTGCCCATAAAATGGTAATACTCCCTGCCAGGCTACCATACACTTTTCCATACAAAGAGTGACCGCATTGTTAGGTATTCCCCATACTAACAATAGGCAGCATGGGCATGACGTTGGATGCATGGGTGACGACGGCATGCCATGCCTAAGGGGACTGCTGGTGGGAGCCGTCCTCTTTGGCACTCCGCCTCGGTAACCACAACAGCCTGTATAGCCATAGGGTTAGCTTGTGTGTCAGCTACACTGTGACACATGTACCATTATTGTCTCTAATGAAGTTTGGGTTCAGTACAACTCCTGCCCCTGCTGTCTTGTTTCCAGACATAACAAATGGCGACGAGGAGAAAAATTGGCCTTCCAAAGGAAAACTCAACGCTTCCCCGGAAGAGAGGCACGTGTCTCGCACCCCAGCCGGAGAGATTGGCGGCTAGACGAGCCAGGTTTGACCAGCGCCAATAGCGAGTGGTGAGTCGTCCAACAGTTTATCGCTGACCTCCGCAATATGGCTAGTGTATGTGAGTTTGGATGCTTAGAAGAGGAGATTGTGCCAGACAAGTTGGCAGAGAACACTACAAATAGCAAGCTGCGGGTGAAATTGTTCACGGCGCCAGATGGCCTGACGCTAGCTGAAGCACTGGAGATGGGATTCTAGCTAGAGCTAGAGCTGGGGCCCACGCTCCCCACATTCATCTCCACTAGTGCAGACGGCTGTCCCGATTGCTGAGTCCTTCAACCCCATGTCTGACATGGACAGCATCAACATTGTGGGCCCCGAGAACTGGTCAGGACTGCAGTGTGTAGTGAAGCTGGACCACGTCAGTATGTCAGTGATGATGGCCAACACTGCCACAAGGTCCCTGGTAAACGAGAACACGGTTAGAAGGCTTACTCCCCGGCAACCTGAAGCGGTGGAACTACCGGACGATGGATGCTCCATGACCAGCAGAAACATCACCTTCGCAGTGCAGTATGGCGAAAAAACAATCCCAGCGTTCCGGTTCCAGGTGACATGCCAGGGTGATAACGTTATGGGGTAGGATTTGTTCTGTGAACTGGGCCTCTCCATCATAGACCCCGTGCTGACCGACGACGGTCTGGGTCCATTGCACTCAGATGTGGATGCAACCACCCCCTGCCTTGCACCGCACGCCAAACAGAACCCAGCAGAACCGGAGCAGCCACAAGAGCCTGAGTCCGCAGCCATGTGGGACACGGAGCCGGTCCCTGCACAGCACAAGTGTTTGCAAGCCGCAGCCTCATCACAGGAGGGACAGTACGATTTCACGGACGTGGACATAGCCAAAGAACGCACCATGGAGAGAGAGCACAGCACAGAGAGCAAACACAGCATGGAGAGAGAGCACAGACCGGACTTGCCTCTGATCCTTGCCCAGCACAAGCTTCAAGCAGCCACCGTAGAGCCGCAGGAGAGGGAGTTCATGGAGAAAGGGGGCCCTGGTGAACGACGACAACCCAGCGCATGTCCTGTCACCAACAACAGCGACACATCACTGCAACCACAACCAATACCAGGAGAGAGCAAGCAGAAGTCATCCTGCATCCTCGCTGAGTATCAGCCTCAGGGAACCGCCGCAGCACAGTAGGATGGAGAGTTCGTGGCCCAGCAGGACTTAGCAGAGCAACACCAACCGAGGGCATATCTCGCCACTGGCATGAATAGCATGCCGCCACAACAGCAACCAACATCAGAGATGAGAGAGCAGCAGTGCCGAGTGCAGCCAAACACTACTTGATTGGGTTCGGGTCCAACGATCCAACTGCCTGGACCCACAGATGGTCCCATCATTGCAGATGAGAATTGCCGCGTGGAGAAGACCAGCTGCCGTTCAGATGGCCGATGGCTCGAGATGGAATGCCGGCCATCTGCAGAAGGTAAGAGCAGCTGCTTCAGATCAAGACACGGCGCTGGAGCCGACCCAGCTGGTATGGGACCTGGGCTGGGACGTTACGGACGAGCAAGCCATGACTCCAGTGAGATGGCACCCTGAGCCCCTGCAGCTGGCACCTCCAGGGGTGCATTCACTGCGGGCTTGACTGAGGCCCCTGCAGTTGAACTGTAAGCAGTGACTGTGTTTTGATGGGTTTATAATGTGATAATGTATATTTTGGGCTTTTTTTTTGGGGGGGGGGGGGATAAATGTTAGGTATTCCCCATAACTAACGATAGGCAGCACGGGTGTGATGTCGGACGCATGGGTGGCATCAGCATGCTGTGCCTAGATAAGGGGACCGTTGGCGGGAGCTGTCCTCTTTGGCACTCCGCCTCGTTAACCACAACAGCCTGTATAGCCATAGGGTTAGCTTGTGTGTCAGCTACACTGTGACACATGTACCATTATCGTCTCTGTAATAAAGTTCAGGTTCAGTACAACTTCTGCCTCCGCTGCCCTGCTTTCCAGACATAACACGCATGAAACATTTTTCCAACACTTTCACACCTCCAAATTCCCAGACTCATATGCATAGACAGGTGTGAAAGCGTAAAGGTTTGAAACCAGTCTCCACAGTGGAATGCTGGCACCTTTTTCCCTCCTCTGTGTGCACAGGAAAAACGGTCGCGGTGACCTCAGGGTCACAGGAGCATGAATGGGGCTTAATCACTGGAGCCACAACAAATGACCAACATATGTATGCACTGCTTGCGTGTATCAGAACACACAAGCTGCAACTCACTGGCCATCATGTTCCCTGGCGGGCAGTATGTTCGACTGTTTACCCACATCTTTTTCCTATATCTTCAAAACAAAATAGAGAAACATGTTTCTGAAAACAATCAAAGCAAGAAATAAATGGTATAGTTGCTGGATGTGTGTTTACTTTTCACTAACAGCAGCTATCCTAAAAGTTCAGCACTAGCTACTTGAAGTGATTGACGGTTGACAGGAAGTCGTACATGGTACTGTAAAAAGTAGCACTGCCACCTACTGGTCCATCACAGTTACAACAGCAGTTTTCACACCTTGGGTGGTCCTGTGTTAATGCCCCTCTGTTTGTGTGATGTTTAAGTGTGTATGCAGATCTTTTTTTTCGCAGTTTCAATGAAAATATCCTCATGTATACAAAGCTTGAGTTACTATTGCAGCTGACCATTAGCATTCCTTGGCTGACTCTTAGCATTCCCCAGGCCACTATAGACAAATTTCTAGGCTGACCATTAGCATAAGCTGGCTCCTAGCACCCCAAAGCTAGCTTTGATTAGCTTTTGATTTAGCTTATTGTCCTGATCATCCTCTACATGAATTTGTACTTCTGCCCTTTGGCAGAAGATTCAGACTACCAAGAACCAACGAACAGATTAAACTTTTTTTTTTTTTTTATTATTATTAATCAGGCCATCATACAGCTGAATCTTATAAATCTTAAAAATGACTCACTACAATGTCTTAAAACAGCACCATTCTTAATAGTTTTTTATGGTTTTATGGCAGATTTTATGCAAATGTGCATGAGTATACTGTGATTTTATCTGGCTTCAAAGCAAATTTCCCACAGGGGACAATAAAGTGAGCTGAATCTCTCAGCAGTGGGATAAGAAGTGGATATAGCCCTCTCCTTGTTGTCAGTAACTTTATACTTGTCCCTTCTACAGCCCAATACCATTTTTTTTCTAAATGTTTCACTGCACTAGGACAGTATCAGCTGACGTTTTCCTCGGTCAAAGACAACTCCAGATTCATGTCTCAACTCTGACTCCAGTCTGAAGTCAACATGTCAAATAGTCAGACTTGAGAAGCTGAAGAGTGGAAGTTTAGCTGAATCACAGTAAATTAATTTAGTCACTAAAAGAAGAAGTGAAGCCTCAACTTCCCTCTAGAGTCACAGAAACACAGGACTGCGGACCTGAAATGTCTTTGAGTCCTAGGGGGATCCTGTTCACTGTCAGGATGTACCCGTCCTCCGTCTGGACCTGGTGCTCCTCCGTAGAGTAACCCCACCGCTGAATTATCTCAGTCTAAAGGAAAAAAACAACAACAACAACACACACACACACACACACACACACACACACACACACACACACACACACACACACACACACACACACACCAAATTAGGGTGCGCTCACACTGTAGTGCTTGTTCTGTGCTGACCAAGGTTTGACCCCTGAAGTCTGGCCCGCTTCGTAAGTGTGATCGCTCCCTACTGTTCTGCAGAACAGAACATTTCCCCAGCTAAGGAATGGTTGGCAGAGGTAGCTTCTATCGTCAGGGATTCCTAAAGAAAGTCTGGGAACGGTGCTAAACAAAAACAGTGTGAGTGTGGCTGCTGCAAACCCCACGCTGACAGAGAAGCAGAGGGCCATTTCACTTTGCATGGAGCAAATCACCTGGCACCAGTGAGAACACACCCCTAGATGACCGTCAACACATAGGAAAACATTAAATACAAAATAAAAGTACATTAAAATGATTACACTTAAAACAAGGAAATATACACTAAATAGAAGTTAAAAAAAACCCTAACACTTAAAACTGGATAAATACCCATCAAATAAAAAAGAAAAAAGAGAACTGTTCAACCTTGACAACACAGAGAAACAAATTAAAAATATGCTTGAAAAAATACATAAGTGAAAGCATGACCAATCCCAAAA
The DNA here is from genome assembly GCA_020510985.1 of Pholidichthys leucotaenia. Classification (NCBI taxonomy): domain Eukaryota; kingdom Metazoa; phylum Chordata; class Actinopteri; order Cichliformes; family Pholidichthyidae; genus Pholidichthys; species Pholidichthys leucotaenia. The sequence continues at coordinate 311,719,917 of CM035836.1, forward strand.
ATAAGAATGAAAAAAGTTAAAAACTAATTTTAAACAAATTAAAATCAATCAAAGCTTTATTTACTTGCCATACAGAAAGTTATAACACAAAGTTCTTCACACATTGAAACAGTAAAAACAGGATAAAACATCCTAAAAATCAGTAAAAAGTGTGGAACAAACAAGATGAAAGACAGAAAAAACACACACATGAAAAAAAAATTCCTCCAAAAAACAAATTTTATTTTCCTTTATTGATCACCATGTACAGAATAAAATAAACTAAAAAAGTTTTTAAAAAGTCTAAAAATGACAATCATGCTAAACTCTTTCAAAAAAAAAAAAAAAGAGGAAAGAATAAAGAGAAAAAGTGAGGAGTTTAAAATGATTCAAAATTATATTTTAAAAAAAAAATTTAATTAAAACAGACATGGTTTTCTATCCAAATTTGAGTAAATATTTCATTTTTTCGCATGGACACTAAAAACTAAAATATCAAAATATCAAAATTTAACCCTCTGTGGTTCAATACATACAATATATTTCTGCTCTAAAATCAGATATTTTTTCCACAGATTTTCAATATTGCTTATTTCTAATTAATTTTCACTTTATTGTGAAAATTATTATTTAACTCATAACTTCTTTTGAAAACTTAAACGACTTCCTTCTTTCTTTCAGTATAAACGGCCATAAACATCAGTGCTCATAGGGTTAAAAAAAGGTTTTAAAAATAAAATGTTTCAATGACATTTGGAAACTTACACAACCCTAAAACCAACCAACACTTCAGCACGATGACATCATGTCTATGTGTCAGAGGTCAGAGTCCAGCTGACGATGACAGATGGGTCAAAGGTCTGGGCTTTTACTGTGGAAAACCCACGGAGCTCAGGTATTTTATTATGACAGACAGGACCCACACAGGTCAGGACTTTTATTTTGAAAGTACCACAGAGGTTTGATTTTTAAAGAGAACTTTTATGTTTAGTTTGTTTACTATACAGAGGATAAAATACACCAAAACATTTTAAATTTATGGCAAAATACACCAAAGATCTGCTGAGAATCAGTGAAAGTGCACCTAGAAACTAAAGACCCTCTAAAAGAGATGCTAAGACATGCTTGTGACACTAAAAACATTCTAAAAATACACTAAAGACATTCTAAAGAAATGCTAAACACAAACTTAAGACATGTTGATACATGCCGAAACTAGTGACGTGGATCTTCAGTGGCCTCACAATGACGATTCAGGCTTTTAACAATTCGAATGCAAAACGATTCACGATGCATCTTAATGCATCTCGGTTGCATCTTCAGTTTTAATTTTTGTTTCTATGTAATGCCTTTTTTTTTTAGATTTCAGCATTTATTTTGTAATTTATGAAAGGAAAAATACTGCTGTGTAGATCAAATTATAATTTTTTTAAATTAACCGAACACGTCAGCAAAAAAGTAAGCAAGTATAGTTTATGAATACCTTGATGAAGATTCTCAGTCAGGTGGTTAAGTATATTGTATGAAAGCTCAGTCAAGTGGATTCAAGTATTTTTACTCTGAAAAATTTCACCATTCATCCAAATGACTTCATCAGTCATAAAGTAGTTATACACATACTGTAGTTTATAAAGCCCTTTTCATAGACATACAGTCACAAAGTGCTGTATAACAAAACAGAATAAAAAGAACTAGACAGAGACAAGAAAAAAATTAAATTTTGCAGAAAATATAAAAACCAAGTTGAACACACTGCTCCCTATTCAGAGTTGCCACAGTGGATCTTGGGCCCGCATGCTGATTTGGCAAGGATTTTTTACACCAAATACCCTTCCTGACACAACCCTCTCCATTTTACCAGGGCTTGGGACTGGCACAAGGAGTACACTGGTTTTGTGCGTCTCCCGTGGCTGGGTAACCAACTTTCCTTTCTCCATTCATTTTTCTGCTTTTTTTAAAATATGGTCTTTGGTATGAGCCGGCTAGGGCTTGAACCCACAACCTCCTCGCTGTGGGTCAGATGCCCTACCACTAATCCACCATTCCTGGAACTGAAAAAAAACAGTTAAAATAAAAGATTTAATCTAAAAATACCAGACCATTAAAAAGCAGGTGATTTGAAACTCAACAGAAAGCCTGGCTAACAAGAATCTATTTCAAATAGACTAAAGACAGATTAAAGACACTCCAAAACTACGTAAAGCAAAACTTAAAACTACACTTAAGACATACAAATGATATTCTAAAGATGCTTAAGATACTAATAAAAAATATTGTAAAGACATGCTATAGACAAGCACAAGATACAATGAAGACGTACTGTACTAATGACCGGCTAAAGACACGCTAAGGACATGGCAAAAACTTACTGAAGACGTGGAAAAGATATTCTATACACATGCTAAAGACAGATGAGCTGATAATGGCAAAAATGACAAAATTATGCTAAAACCACAACAAAACTATGAAAAAAGAGAAATAACATATACACCAAAGCAGGGCTGCAGCTAACGACTATTTTATGGCTCGGGTAATCACTCACTCCAATCAAAGATTACCCGAGTAATCTGATACTTTTTTTTAAAGAAACTTGCATTGATCAACATTTGCAGAACCTTTTTTCCTAAAGAGCAATAGTAATTGTACCAAACACTCAATAACACAGGTACACATTTATTGCAATCTTTATTGCATAGAATGTAACTTTAAATGATACGTTACACCATAAAGTTCCTTTTGCTAGCCGTTAGCATGTGCTAGCAGACACGTTAGCATCCAGATGCTAATGGTGGTGGCTTTATGTTTTTTGGGTCATATAAGCATAATTAGTGTAGCTGACTACATTCTACTCATCTTAATTTAAAATCTCAATCACATACCTTGTCTCAGGTGCGCTGGCTGTGCATGATGTGGGATGCTTTCTGCCGAGACATTGTAACTTCCGATATTGTAGCATGCTAGCTCACCACTCAGCTTTAGCATGTACACATTACACGGTGTTTTCCTTCAATTTGAGCTTGAAATGTTTGCCAGCCCATCACTTTGCCACTCTGACATGGCACCATTAAACAAATCTGCATTTTGTTTAGGTAGCGTGACCGGAAGAAGGTTGCAACGGAAGAAGGTCATATAGACTGGAAGCGCTACATTAAACGACACATCGATGCATAAATTTTGAATTGAGAATTTTTTGTAACTGAATTATTTGAATTATTCGAGTAATGGTTGCAGCCCTGCACCAAAGACACACCGAAGACCCACAACAGAAAAAAAACACGGCAAATATATGTTGAAAAACAAAATGTGCCTAAGATGCTAAAACCAAATAAAAAGACAAGCCCAAATCACACTAAAGCCATTCTAAAATGATGCTAAAGACAAATTCTAATAAACAGTAGAGGAACTACAGGTTTCTCCTGCTGTAAATTGTTAACTGGCAGTTTTAATGGTTAAAAACTCACAATGTTCATGTTGACTTCAGGGTCCAACTTCCGCTGTATTCTGAGAATGGATGCATCACTGAGGACGAGGGATGAGACCAGCAACAGGGACACGTACAACATGGTCTGACACACAAACACACATAAACAGGTGGGTCGTTAAAGTCACTTATGTGAACGTCAGTAGAACCAGACTACAGCCCTGTGGCATAGCTACAGGTGGGCCTGGCTGGGCTTGTACCCACCCACTTGTCAATCATGCCCACCCAATCAGAAGGCTTCCTTTGTTTGATTGCTCACACCAACTGCCAATCAGAATGTGAGCAGCCCATTGCCTCTCCCTTTCTAAGAGAAACAGAGCCACAAGCAGCAACCAGTATCTTTTTTTAAAACTACAAACGTCAGAGTGAGGAACAAGTAGGTGCTCTGACTGAATGTTCTCAGAGTTAATAAAGGAGTCTGACACATAATGTAATGTAGGCTTCAAATATTTCCCATCACCAGCAGCTGTTCCCTTCCAGCTAAAGTCCATCTCCCCTCCATGTCAAAGCTCCATGCACAGATCCACATCACAGGTGGGTGACGTAGCCAGAAATTAGACTCAAGTAGAAGTTGGGTCACCTTGTGACATTAATTACTGCAGTATAAGTTAAGAGTAGTGACAGTTTTTTGAGTAATAGTAAGAAAGTATCTACCCAGTAACTTAAAGAGAGTTTGTTTTCCTTGTTAACATGTCTGCAACATGTTTTTTACCTCTGCCAAGGAGGTTATGTTTTCATCAGCGTTGGTTTGTCTGTCTGTCTGTTAGCAAGATAACTCAAAAAGTTATGGACGGATTTTCATGAAATTTTCAGAGATTGTCAGAAATGGGGTATCCTACAGATGACTAGATTTTGGTGGTGATCCGGATCACCGGGGGAACTGTGGCGCTTGGCGGAGGTCTGCGCTCTCCGAGTGCTTTTCTAGTTTTTTATGACTTACAAGGCATATCAAGAGAGAAATCACTCAAATGTCTGATATCTCTGGGTTTTTTTTGTTTGTTTGCTTTAAAGTTTCACTTAAGCCCTACCCCCCTGAAAAAGGCAAGTTTAGATGGAGTGTTTTTGGTGATGTAACTATACATGGCACTGGCACGTCATAGTGCTGAGCCAATCAGGAGTCTCTGGCCTAAGTGAAGTTATCATCCAGGCTACTTAGCATTTTGTAACCAGCTGCTTTGAAAACCTGACCCAAATTACAATGGGTTTTACCCTTAAACTGCTTTAAAAGACCGATGCAGTTTCAGCCATTATGCTGGGCCACTGTGCATGTCCTTCAACTGGTAAGTCTTTTTATCACAGCACTTATTTTGTTTAACCCCTTGAACTCTGTGAATTCCGCGGGTGGTCACGTCTCTGTGTCTTAGTGCGTCTGAGTGCGCACTGAAAAAAAAAAGAAAAAAAAAAGCTGTATTTCCGGTCTTCCAGTACAGACACAGCCTTGTTACAACCTGAGAAAAAAGCTGTGTAATATATTCATTTTTTTGTGGTATTTTTACAAAATTTTGACCTGAGCTTGAAAACACTTGGTTCTACATTTCTGTTGTGTTTTCCAGCCAGTATCTGACAGCTGTATGTTATTTGCAAGCATTTGTATCTAAAAAAAAAAACACCCAGGCAAACCTTCTTGTTACTCAGTGGTAGGAGTACTTAGATAGATCATGACTGTTTTGTAATATGCGAAGGGCAGATCCTACCACAAAGTGCTCTTGGGGCTGTTTGCTTTCGGCTTTAGGACTGTGACTAGGATTCTTCTTTGACTTGGCACAGAGGCGTCGTCTCTTCGAATTTAGTCTGCTGGTAGGATCATTAGCTTCCCCAGGCGAGCCCGGGTACTGGCGGAGGGCGCGACGAGAACGCTGATCCATTGCCCCATGAGAACTATAACTGGAACAATCCGCTCAACACCACTCCCCTGGCTCTCTGTACTGTCAAACATAGCCCCTCCACACATCCGGCGAGCAGCATTAACTCAAAGGATGCTCCAAAAAGTTAAAGATTTTCCTCACTTACCAATCCATGCAGATATCTACACCCCACCCACTGCCCGACTTTCATCTAGACGGCCGATTTGGAAAAACCCTCCCCCAGCTGACTTTACCATCCAGACAGCTTGGCAAGAGGAATGGGAGACCAAGGAGGTCCCAAACAAACAGCTGGTGATAAACCCCAACCAACAGGTCCCGGGCACCAACCTCCCAAGGAGACAGTGGTCTACACTCAATCGCTTCAGGACTGGACATGGCCCCTGCTTGGCCAGCCTTCACAGATGGGGCAGTAGCCCTAGCCCACTGTGCGCATGTGGAGAGGAGCAAACTATGGAACACATCATAGAGGCTTGCCCGCTCCAAAGACTGGAAGGAGGATTACACACCCTCCATACAGCAAACCAGGAGGCAACTGCTTGGCTTAAGGACTTTGCATTCGCTAAATAAATAATGACTGTTTTGCCAAAAAATTCAGAGTGTTTTCTTTTAAATGAGACCAACCCCATGAAGCTGCTGCAAAGGGTTGAAGAACAGCTTCTGATTTACTTTGGGCATGTTATTTTTAGGCGTTTTTAGAGAAGTTGAACAGAGTTCAACAGGTTAATGTAGTGCTAGCCACCATTAGTCTTGTGGGATGTGGGTGGGCCTATCACAGATCCTGGTACTTGAAGGAGAAGGAAAAGTGAAAAGATTTTGACATGAAACTGGAAGACATTGACCCCTGTTACATGGTCACAATAAACCGATTACTGGGAATAAACCAATAGTGGCAATAATCAGTTTTCTCATGAAAGGTTTTCTCTGTAGAAAAAGGGCATAAGATACCATTTTAGACAAAGTATAATTGTTTTTATAGGGGATTTATATCCACCTGAGTGCATCTTTAAGCAAAAACAGTCTAACCAACAGACAAACTAATTTGTAAGGTCTTTCTCCTAAATCTGTGGCTCTTTTTTCATAAATTTAGGACCCCTTTCTCATGAATCCATATTCAACTATTTCCTTGTATATTTAAAAAAAAAAAATCCCACAATTTGGCTTTTTGATGACTGAAATTGGCAACTTTTGCTCATAAAATTTGTTTTTCCCCCTCATAAATATCTGACTTTTTTTTAGAGTCTTTATTCTTATAAATTTGTGACCATTTTTGGTAATATTTTGACTTTTTCCACATACATTTGCAATTCTTTACTCATAATTTGGCAAGGTTTTTCTCAAAAATTTGTAACTTTTTCCACATTAATTTTCACCTGAGCCTAAATAGAGGAATCATGATATCAACACCAGTCTCAATAAAACAAGATTATTAATTTACTATAATGATCAAAGATACAGCCATTTCTGGTGAGAATATCAGGTATAAACAAGCACATTCCATTATAGTACCAGTGCTGACAGACAAGCTGAACTCTGCCTCTGTTCTCCTTTAGAAGACCTGATTGAATCAGTTGACTAAATAGAAATCATCACTGCAGTGCTCAATACTAAGCCCAATTATCAAAGTCATTTTTGGACTGCAAAGACTATTTAAGATAAGATAAGATAAGCCTTTATTAGTCCCACAATGGGGAAATTCCAGGATTGCAACAGCACAGGGATAGCAACACTCAGAGCAATAATTAAGAAGATAAGAAAAATAAGAGCAGTGAATATACATACAGTATGTACACATAAATATATAAATATACATGTATATACACAGTGCAAAGCATTGTAGCTAGATGGAATAAACAGCATAACTGTGTATTTAGTTACCCTACATGGTATGAATATGTACCCATACATACTGTCACCCTCCGTAGCGACTGATATTGTCCTAGTTGTATACTGGAGGGGACCATTTGTGTAAGTCTATTGCATCTTTTGCATTCAATACTATTAGGTCGTCATGTTTTTTTGCCATCTCTGCGAGCAGCCCTGCTTAGGTTATACAGTCTGAAAGCCGTAGGTAGGAAGGACCTGCGAAACCTCTCGGTTGCGCACCTAGAATGATGTGGTCTACTGCTAAATGAGCTCCTCAGTGCGTTCAGTATGTCCTGCATAGGGTGGGACTCGGACTCCAGCAGAGATGACAGTTTAGCCACCATCCTTCTCTCTCCCATCTCCTCCACCGGATCAAGGCGCTGCCCCAGGACAGAGCTAGCTTTCTTGATTAGTTTGTTCAGTCTCTTCCTATCGGCTGCTGTAATGCCACTGCCCCAGCAGACCACTCCAAAAGTGATGGCTGATGCCACCACCGTGTCGTAGAATGTCTTCAGCAGCACCCCTTGTACACCAAAAGACCTGAGCCTCCTCAGTAGGAACAGCCTGCGCTGTCCATCATCCTGCACCATCACCTCTGTAGTCATGAAGTCCTTTGAGCGCCTGGTCCTGTTCCACCTCAAGTCCATCACCACCCCTCTCCTGGACCCGCTGCAGTTTGCCTACCGAGCCAACAGGTCTGTAGACGATGCAGTCAACCTGGCCCTCCACTCCATCCTGCAGCACCTGGACTCCCCGGGAACCTACGCCAGGATCCTGTTTGTGGACTTCAGCTCCGCATTCAACACCATCCGCCCCGCTCTGCTCCGGGACAAGCTGTCCCTGCTCAACGTGCCTGACTCCCTCTGCAGGTGGATCATCGACTTCCTGACGGACCGGAGGCAGCATGTGCGGCTGGGAAAGACTGTCTCAGACTATACTAGCATCAGCACCGGATCACCCCAGGGCTGTGTACTTTCCCCCCTACTCTTCTCCCTTTACACCAACTCCTGCACCTCCAGCCACCAGTCTGTCAAGTTGATCAAGTTTGCGGACGACACCACCCTCATCGGGCTCATCTCCAACGGTGACGAGTCCGCCTACAGGAGAGAGGTGGCCCAGCTGGCGTCCTGGTGCAGCAATAACAACCTGCAGCTGAACGCTCTGAAGACAGTGGAGATGATTGTAGACTTCAGGAAAGTCACTACTCCTCTGCCCCCCCTCACCCTCTCAGGCTCTCCCATCACCACTGCTGATTCCTTCCGCTTCCTAGGCACTACCATCACCAGGGACCTCAAATGGGAGCTGACCATCAGCTCACTCATCAAAAAAGCCCAGCAGAGGATGTTCTTCCTGCGGCAGCTGAGGAAGCTCAAGCTACCCACCAAGATGTTAGTGCAGTTCTACACAGCCATCATCGAGTCCATCCTCACCACCTCCATAACCGTGTGGTACGCAGGAGCCACTGCCAGGGACAGACTAAGGCTGCAGCGCGTCGTGCGCACTGCTGAGAAGGTGATCGGCTGCAAGCTCCCATCTCTCCAGGATCTGTACATCTCCAGGACCCGGAGGCGTGCTGGCCGGATCATAGCCGATCCCTCACACCCTGGTCACGTACTGTTTGCCCCCCTCCCCTCTGGTAGAAGACTTCGGTCCATCCAGACTAAAACCTCCCGTCACATGAACAGCTTCTTCCCCTCTGCCATTAGACTGCTGAACACTAAGTGACTCTCGTGCACCATGTACAGCAGCTCAACCAGACTCATGTCAATCATCACTGTTTTCTTCCTGCATTACCGACTGCACTATATAGTTCTCCACAGTATCTGCTGCTGGCTAATATATATTTTAACTGTTGACCAGTATCACTTAATCTTATCCTACACTTTATTACATGTATAGTTTATTTCTCTTATCTTATCATGTTTAATGTTGCAGCATTGTACCGAGACAAATTCCTAGTTTGTGTACTACATGAACAATGGCAATAAACCTGATTCTGATTCTGATTCTGATTCTGTCCCTTCTTGTAGAGTGTGTCAGTATTGTGTGACCAGTCTAGTTTATTGTTCAGATGAACACCCAGGTACTTGTAGGATGTCACCATCTCAATGTCTGTTCCCTGTATATTTACTGGTGCTGTGAGGGGTTGTCCTTGCCTGCGGCAGTCCACCACCAGCTCCTTAGTTTTCCTCGCGTTGATCTGGAGGTAGTTCCGATGGCACCAGTCCACGAAGTCCTGGATAAGTCCTCTGTACTCAGCTTCATCTCCGTTGGAGATGAGGCCGACGATCGCAGAGTCATCAGAGAACTTCTGTAGATGGCAGTGTATTGTGTTGTGTGAGAAGTCCGCAGTATAAAGGGTGAACAGGAAGGGAGCCAAAACCGTTCCCTGGGGGGCCCCCGTGCTACCGATGATCGTGTCGGACACACAATCCCGGGTTCTCACAAACTGTGGCCGGTTAGTGAGGTAGTCCAGGATCCATAATGACAGGTGATGGTCCACCCCTGCACGCAGCAGCTTGTCCTTCAGGATCATCGGTTGGATGGTGTTGAAAGCACTGGAGAAGTCAAAGAAAATGATCCTCACTGCGTTCCCGGGCTTCTCCAGGTGGGACAGGGAACGGTCAAGGAGGAAGATCACCGCATCCTCTACCACAATGCCATGCTGGTAGGCTAACTGGAGTGGATCCATCGCTGGTCCCACCAGGGGGCGGCGGTGAGCAAGGAGCAGTCTCTCCAGGGTCTTCATCATGTGAGACGTCAGGGCCACTGGTCTGTAGCTGTTCAGGTCTTTGGGGTGGGAAGTCTTTGGTACAGGTACCACACAAGATGTTTTCCACAACTGTGGTACCCTCCCCAGCTTCAGGCTCAGGTTGAAGATGTGCTCCACAATCCCACACAGCTGGTCTGGGCAGGACTTGAGGAGCTTCGCGCTGATGCCATCTGGTCCCGAGGCCTTCCTTGCCTTGATCTTCCTCAGCTCCATCCTCACCTGGGTCTTAGTGAGGGTTAGGTTGGGGGGCTGTGTGCTGGGAGTGGGGGGGTGTTGGTGGAGTGGGGTGTGGACAGCAGGTCTCGATGACCTTAGAGGCAGCATTGGTTGTTGTGCAGTCGGGGGGGGGGGGGGGCGGTTGGTCAAACCTATTAAAAAACAGGTTCAGATTGTTCGCCCACTCCCTGCCCCCCATGGCCTGGGAGGAGGTATTCTGGAGCCCAGAGATGGTTTTGAGGTTCCTCCAGACCCCGCCGATGTCGTTCTGTTGCAGCTTGTCCTCCATCTTCTTCCTGAAGCTGTCCTTGCCTTCTCTGATCTTCCTCCTCAGCTCCCTCTGTACAGACTTCAGCATCTCCCTGTTCCCCAACCTGAAGATCCTCTTCTTTTCTCTCAGAAGTGTTTTTATCTCAGGGTTGATCCAGGGTTTGTTGTTCGAGCAACACCGTATGGTCTTGGTGGGTATGGTGTTGTCCACACAGAAGCTGATGTAGTCCGTGATGGTGTGAGTGAGGCCATCGATGTCCTCACCATGTGGATTGCAGAGCTGCTCCCAGGCAGTGGTTTCAAAACAGACACATAAATTTCATGTGTGCTGTGGCCGCTGAGTGACCTTTATCAAAAATAAGGCTCTTTTGGACTGTTGCCTTCACGTGGTTTATGTGGCTGCCTAGTCTGCTTTTATCAGAACTGGGGTTTTTTGACTGTTACAGTGCCACTGCCAAAAATCAAGAAGTTTTTTTTTTCTGTTGTTAACATACCTGTAACATGTTTTTTATAACTTACAAGACATATCAAGAGCGAAATCACTCAAATGTGTCACGCCTGTTTTTTGCTTTGAAGTTTCAGTTAAGCCCCGCCCCCTGAAAAAAGGCAAGTTTAGATCGAGCATTTTTGGTGACGTAACTGTACAGGTTCGTAGTGTTGAGCCAATCGGGACTCTCTGGCCTAAGTGAAGTTAGCCTCCAGAGCCAGTTAGCATTTTTGGACAGCATCTTTGAAAACCTAACCCAAATTAAGATGAGTTTTAACCATTACACTGCTTTTAAGGACCACTGCCGTTTCAGTCATTACTCTGGGCCACTATGCATACAACTGGGCATGTCCTTCAACCGGCAAGTCTTTTCATCACAGGATTTATTCTGATAATGTAGCACTAGCCACTATTAGCTTTGTGGTATGTGGGTGGGCCTACTCACAGAACCTGGTGTTTGAAGGAGGAGGAAAAGTGAAAAGATTTTGACATGAAACTAAGACAATGAAAGTTTTTTTAGATTAGTTTTTTTAAGATATCATTTCAGACAATGTAGATTTGTTTTTAATGTGGGATTTATAGCCACCAGAATGCATCTTTCCCATCTGCAGTTTAAGTGGCTGCGCTGAGTCCAAGTTATATTCAATAACTTTTCTTTTGCATAGGCTGCCTATAGCCTATTATAGGTTATGTTTGCTTGTGTGTGTTTGCCGTCAGAAGTGCTGTGTGTGCGCTGTGTCAACACAATGTTGTACCTATATGTCTGCCATTGTAACACTGTGACAAGGCTGATGGTTGATTAAACCTGCGGCGCATTCAAGGTTTCGTTGGCATTTATGGTGGCCTGTGTGTTACAGGCTTGGCCCACCTGATTTTCTCAGTGCCCACCTACTTTTTCATTTCTGACTATGCCCCTACTGCAGCCCTGTGGTACGCCACCAGCATCATGCTTCTACAGTTTAAAGGGTACCTGTGGTGGTCGTGAAAAAAAAGATATTATATTGAGCCCCTGGCTCACGTTCTAGTTCAAGTTTAAGTTGAAATTCACGTTCAAAGCAATTTGATATAAATCCATTGCTGATGTGCTGGTTCAGCTATGTCAGCAAAACATGGGTGCAGCCATACTAGTGGCTACATGGCCTGCCAGGACGCTTCCTGTGACGTAATAAAGTGGGCACCGCGATCTGGATCAATATTGGCTGAGCCTGGAGTGCCCGGATGAGCAGTGGCTTTTGGGATATTCAAATTCAAACGTTTATTTCAAACTCAGGGTTCATATTAAATGCAGAACTAAAATGAGTAGAAAATAAATAAATAAATGCTTAAATTCAGCGGGTCAATTCGTCTGATCTGAGGTCCTAACTGCCGCAACACGGCAGATGATTCGGCTCCTCCCTCGCCGCTATACACAGCGGCAGACACTCGGCGCATTGCGTTGTGTGTGAGGACCAAAATTCAAACGTTTATTTCAAACTCAGGGTTCATATTAAATGCGGAAATAAAAAGAGTAGAAAATAAATAAATAAATGCTTAAATTCAGCGGGTCAACTCGTCTGATCTGAGGTCCTAACGATGATTCGGCTCCTACAGAGCAGCAGACACTCGGCGCTCTTGTTAAAACAAAAACATACAATGCGATATGGATATCGCAACATGGCGGAATGTAAAGCCTTTGGATGTCTCAATAATAAGCGAAAAAACAAAGATAAACACTTCTTTTGTGTACCAAACCCAGCTCACCTTGTCAGAAGATCATAGAGGAAAAGTGATTGCGCAATCTCGGAACAGGGCACAGGTGAATCCTTTCAGACGAAATTGCGTTGTGTGTGAGGACCACTTCGTCACTTTAACCCTCAGAAGACCTTTCTGGCTCAAACCTGTAGCCATGTTGGACGAATTCTTCCTCAGAGTCAGAAAATTCAGCAATAATAGAACAAAAACAACGGACAACAGCACCGTAGTCGCAGTGAAACGCTGAGTATTGTCTTTTCAGTAGCAACGGTATAAGATAAGATAAGATAAGATAAGCCTTTATTAGTCCCACAATGGGGAAATTCCAGGATTGCAACAGCACAGGGATAGCAACACTCAGAGCAACACTCAGAAGGCAAGAAAAAAAACAACATCTAGTAAACATATGTCCATATTACTATAAATGTATATATATAGACACACAGTGCAGAGCATTATGGTTGGTTGGTGAATGTGCAGCAGAAAGTCTAAGCTCTCTCTCCGCGGATGCGGTGGGCCAGCTGGAAGTCTTTGGGCATGATGGTGACCCCCTTAGCGAAGAAGAGACCACCAGGTAGGCCTCGCTGGTCTCCTGCAGAGCCATGACGGCGAAGCTCAGGAAACGCAGGACGGCCTTGAAGTCCTGAGCGATCTCCCTCACCAGGCGCTGGACGGGCAGCTTACGGATGAGCAGCTCCGTGGATTTCTGGTAGCGACGGATCTCTCTCAGAGCCACGGGCCTGTGACGGCGAGGCCTCTTCACTCTGCCGGTGGCCGGAGCGCCTCTCCAAGCAGCCCTGGTGGCTAGCTGTCTCCTGGGGGGCTTCTTCCTCCAGTCGATTTTACGGGCGGTCTGCTTGGTTCTTGCCATCGCTCTTTATTATTCTGTCTTATATTTCTTGCACGCCGCCTAAACTCCAGCCTGGCACCCGCGTCGTTTTCGCTACAGCTCCTGTTATGTCGAGTTTCCCATTAGCACCGGGCGGTGGCCAAGTGCTAGCTAGCACTAGCTCCTCCCCGCTGTAACGTCTCCTGCTGCAAACCGTGGCTCCGTCCGCCGGCCCGGGAGACCCCCGGGGCGATCCGTGCGTCCGTGATATATATACAGAGTGAAAGGTGTAGAAAGAAGAAGGAAGATAAAAAAAAAGGCTGTTGCAACGGGCAGCCTACTCGTGTGGCGCCACCGGTCCGGCGGAACCGGAACCGGAAAAATGTGGCCAGTGGCCTTTTGTGTCGTCAATTAATAATTTATCCGGCATGATGGCGGTTTCTTTTACAAACTATGAACACAGAGAGAACTGTTGGTTAAGCACTGTGAATAAATGCAGAATAAAGGTATATTTTATGAGATTATGGACTTCTGCCACTTAAGAGATGTGGAGAGAATAAATCACAATAAAATTAAGATGGTAGAATTAACTAGAAAAGCACTCGGAGAGCGCAGACCTCCGCCAAGCGCCACAGTTCCCCCCATACAGTGTTTATGTGTACGTTGTCAGATTCCTTGACCATGAAAACATCTGAGTAGCAATTGGATTCACAATGATAGGATTAGTGGTTCATTAGTAAAAGCATTACCTCCTTGGCGGAGGAGGTAATGCTGAAGTGAACTGAAGTGACTTCATAAACTGAAGTGTTGCTGTTGTGTCCATGTCCTGCATCTGCAAACTCCCAGGCTGGGGTGTTGCAATTGAGTGAATGAATGAATTCATCTTTATTTTGAATAGATTAAGAGTACAGCTTAAAAGAAAGTGAATAATATAACAAAGGGGGTAATAAAATCCAACAAGGTCAAATTAGACAATAGTATGACGTCACTTCCGCATATGTCATGGCGACGCCCATAGTTTTCATTGGCTGGCCATGCCCGCGGTCCTATTTCAATATATCTCAGGTGGTATATGGCTGGCAACAATTATTTACCCAAATAACAAATACCTTTTCCTAATGTTTTCAAGTTAAATGCGTCTTCACGACCACCACAGGTACGCTTTAATATGAGACTTCAGCAGAAGTTTGTCAGAGTAGGCGTGTATGGCCAGTCTTATGTCAGTCTGTCATCAGGAACAAACAAGCTGTGACTCACAAACAGGTCGGTCATTAAGGCTGTTGATGTGAATACCAGCAGGTCCAGACTGCAGCCCTAAAGCACACCATGTTTTTACTTTCTACAATTTAATATGAGACTGCAGCAGCTGGTTACGGTTTGTCAGAACAGGTTTGTTCCGTCTGTTATCAGGAACAAAACAAGGAAACGAAACACAAACTCACCGTTAACAAGCTCAGGAGTCAAACCGGGAACAACATACGGTCATACGGTCAGCTCACTATTTCAACATCTACCATCCATAGATATGTTTTAAATACATAAAATATAAATGAGTTAATAAACACATAAATAAATGTATGTATATTCCTGAAGAACTATTTGACTCATGTTGGTCCGGATTTGGAGAAAGCTCTCCTGTTTGCAGTCTTAATTCTTCATAATCAAATCAGTTTTTCAAGTGATGGTAGAATAATGTGATATCCTACCGTGTAGCAATGATCACACTTGAATTATTTCTTTGGCTAACTCTGCCGTTTATTCTGCAACACACATAATATGACTGAACATGGATTCTGCGCGGGGTTTTCACACTCTTGTTCTAATGTGTCCCCTTAGTAGTAATGCTAAACAATACAGGTAGTTCCCCCTAGAGGCATGTGCCAGTAATGTTTTAAATTAGACTTGCAGTCTACCACATCCCTCCCCTCTAGATTAAACTACTTTTAATTACACTAGCCAATTATGCTAGACATCCTGGAACTCCCATTTAATCCTAAACAATCACAGTTACTTTTAACTTCTTAAACACATGTGCCATACATATAATTTCTTTCTCTTTTCTTTTCTTTTTTTTTTTTTTTCACATGTATAACACACATAACAGTCTAACTGGGGAATTGGTTTGACTACCGCATCCCAGTGAGGTTCCAGGACGCATTCTTGTCCTGTGGCTGGGGAACTCACTACTGACTAAGTATAGTCCTTCAAGTAGTCTGGAGCTTTCCTAGCTCGCTGAGATCTTCTCACGGCGGGTGAGCCAACTGCAGGTGAAGACTCAGACTGCTCCACTATTTTGGCTGCTGCAGTGCTGCCCGTAGAATCTGCAGAGACGGTTACCTCAGGTTTCACCTGAAGTGGTGGTTCGTTGATGCTCTCCTCAGAATGGTTGTTAGACAACACCTCTGGTGCCATCGGCAGGGGAATGGAGCTCCTACCATGAACTTGGTCGATGTGTCGCCTCACCACTTGTCCATGGCCTAATGTCACCTTGAATGACACAGGGCCTGTCTTTTCTGTTATTTCTCCTGGTACCCAGGCTGGTCCTGAGCCAAAATTGCGGGTGTAGACCACGTCTCCTTCTCTCAGTATTCTCTCTCTAGCATGCATGTCATGATAACCTTTTTGTTTCTCTTGTTTGTCATGCACTTTGTTTCTGAAGTCTGGATGTATTAAGTCAAATGTTGACCTCAACTTTCTTCCCATCCATGGACCTGCGTAGTCAATGTGAATTCTTCTCCATGGTTTATCTGGAACTTCCCAGGGATGTAGTGGGGCTGCTGGAGGACTGTTCCTGTTCTCCTGGCATGCCGCACATGACTTCACAAGCGCCTCCACCTCTGCATCCATGTTGGGCCACCACATGTAACTCCTCGCCAACGCTTTCATGCGAGTGATGCCAGGGTGTGCTTGGTGTAGTTGTTGCAGTAAGGCATTCCTACCAGGTGGTGGAACAACCACGCGTCCTCCCCACAGGATACAACCTTCCTGGGTGCTGAGCTCATCCTGTCGTCGGGCATAGGGAATGAACTCAGGACTGTTCATCTTCGGCCATCCTCGCAAGATGTATTCTCGCACTCTTGCTAGAACAGGGTCTTTGTCTGTCCACTTCTTTATTTGTTGTGCGTTCACCAGGGGCACGCCGATATCTTCAAACAATAGCACTCTCTCCTCCTCCTCAGGCGTGCTGTCTCTTCCTCCATCCAAGGGTAGCCTACTCATCGCGTCAGCATTCGTATGGTCCCGTCCGGCTTTGTAAACGATGGTGTACTTATACGCTGCTAATGTAACGGCCCATCTCTGAATTCTCTGAGATGTCATCTGGGGTATGGCTCTCATTTCACTGAACAGTGAAATTAGTGGCTTGTGGTCAGTCACTATAGCGAACTGTCTCCCATACAGGTATTTGTGGAACTTTTTTACACCAAATACTACTGCAAGGCCCTCCTTGTCTAGCTGGGAGTAGTTTTTCTCAGCTGCACTAAGAGTTCTTGAGACGAACCCTATGGGTCTCTCTGAGCCATCCTCCATACGATGAGAGAGTACAGCACCCACACCGTAGGGTGATGCGTCACACGCCAGGATGAGTGGTTTGTTTGAATCATAGTGCACTAACACACTACAGGACTGAAGTAGCGCTTTGGACTCTTCAAACGCCTTCTGCTGCTTGACCCCCCATGACCATTTTTCTTCCTTCTTAAGTAAGGTATGTAGTGGTGCCAGCAGCGTGGAGAGCTTTGGGAGGAACCTATGGTAATAGTTCAACAAGCCCAGGTAGGCTTTTAACTCAGTAACATTTTGTGGCTCAGGCGCCTCCGCAATGGCTTCCACTTTGTCTGTTAGAGGGTGTAGACCACTGGCGTTGATCTTGTGGCCTAGGAACACCACCTCTTTTCCCATGAACTCACACTTGCTTCTTTTCAACCTCAGACCGCTTTTCTCCAACCGTTGAAGCACTTCCTTCAGCGTTTTCAGATGTTCTTGTTCATTTGGTCCTGTACAAAGGATGTCATCCAAATAAACGGCAACATTCGGAATTCCACCTAGGATGCCCTCCATAGTTCTCTGGAATATAGCAGGACTGGAAGCTACTCCAAATGGTAAGCGTGTGTAGGTATATAAGCCTTTGTGTGTATTGATGGTTACATACTTTCTTGATTCTTCTTCCAGGACTACTTGTTGGTAGGCGTGACTCATGTCTAATTTCGTGAAGTGTCGGCCGCCATTCAGCTGTGCGAAGAGGTCCTCCACTTTAGGAATTGGATACTGATCCACCCGTGATGCTCGATTGACAGTGAGTTTGTAATCTCCACATATTCTAATGGAGCCATCCGGCTTTCTCACTGGGACTATGGGCGCCGCCCATTCTGCAACCTGCACTGGCTCAATGATCTTGTCATCCAGCAGCCTCTGTAGCTCGCTTTCAACCAGTGGCTTGACTGCATAGGGTACCGGTCGGGGTTTGCAGAATCGTGGTTGGGCCTCCTTGTCCACATTAATCTTTGCAGTGACACCTTTTAGCTGTCCTAAGCCTTCTTTGAACACCTCAGCGTCTCTTTCGAGGATCTCCTCCAGCTGCAATTTGGGCTGAGATTCCACTTTATTCACCAACTGATCAATCATGGCCAGTTCTTGTAGCCAACTTCGCCCTAGTAGATTTGGTCCTTCGCTCCCAACTACTACTACAGGTAAGTCCTTTTCTTTGTTTTCGTGCTGCACCTTCACTTGTGCCATGCCTAGCACGTCTAGCTTCTCTCCTGTGTATGTTTTTAATTTTAATGAACAGGGATTTAATTCTGCTGTGTCTGTTTTCTTCCACAGTTGTGTATATTGCTGTTTACTTAATATGGTTACTCCACAGCCTGTATCAACTTCAAATGTTACTTTCATTCCATTAACATTCATGGTACGCGTGATGGGCGCTACCTTGGTCAGCTCCTCTGACGTGTTGTAAATTGTGTGAAAACCCATGTCTTCTGTATCACTTTCTCCCTCCCCTCTCAGTTGATTCGCTCGCTGTTCCTTTCCTGGGCCCTTGTTTTCATACTTTTGCCCATTAACTGTCGCTTTCAGCACCTGTGCGCTGTCCACCTTTATTCTACATGCTTTCTTAATGTGCCCTCGCTTGCCACAATTATGACACAGCTCAGTGGCAAATTTGCACTCGGCGGCATTGTGCTGGCCTTTGCAGCGATAACAACTGGGGAATTTGTGCTGAGTTTTGTCAGTCAACACTTTGTGGACACCTACTTGGGTCTTAGGCACACGAACATGCGTTGCTGTGTCCTCTGTTAGCTTCCCTTGCATCTCTCTCACATCTTTAGATGCTGTTTCCATCGCTTGGCATAATTCCAAAGCCTTCACAAAAGTGAGTTTTGTTTCAAATAAAAGTCGCCGTTGCATACGGTCATCATTCACTCCACACACAAGTCTGTCTCTTAACATTTCTTCCAATGAGTCTTTGTAATCACAGTGCAGTGTTAATTTCCTCAATTCTGCCACATACTCTGCTATGGACTCAGTGTTCCTCCTTATGCGTGAATTAAATTTGAATCGTTGCACTATTTCACTCGGTTTGGGGCTGAAGTGCTTCTGAAGCTCAGCAGTAAGCTGGTCGTACGTTTTATCTTTCGGTAATGCAGGGCTTATTAAATTTCTCAACAAACTGTAAGTAGTTGCACCAACTCCACTCAACAGTACAGCCTTCCTTTTGTCTGGCTCCTCAATGTCATTAGCTTCGAAGAAAAAGTCCAACATTTCACTATATTCTTCCCATGACTGAGTCGAGTTATCAAAAGGGGTTACCGTTCCGATTACAGCCGCCATTGCTCGTCGTGGTGGGGAAACCTCGTTTTTCCTCCTCTGAACTTGCACTCGAACTACTGGAGTCACTTGAGTTCGCCACACTTGCAATGTTCTCTGTTTCTCGCCGCTGATTTTTTTCTTTTAATCCTCGTCGCCAATTGTGTGATATCCTACCGTGTAGCAATGATCACACTTGAATTATTTCTTTGGCTAACTCTGCCGTTTATTCTGCAACACACATAATATGACTAAACATGGATTCTGCGCGGGGTTTTCACACTCTTGTTCTAATGTGTCCCCTTAGTAGTAATGCTAAACAATACAGGTAGTTCCCCCTAGAGGCATGTGCCAGTAATGTTTTAAATTAGACTTGCAGTCTACCACAAATAACCTGGGCAGTAGCTATGGATATGGAACCGTAACAATAGAATTCTTACTACAGATATTGCTCAAATCTGATTGGCCAGTACGTTCTATTAATTGGTGTCTTAAAGATAGCAGGTTACAGGTACGGAAATCTGAGGCATTTATTTGTTTCAAAATTTTAATTAACATTTATTTACTGCCTTTTTAACCTATTCCCACTCCCAAATCCTAAGGCTAACCTCTTAATTTTAAATTCTATCGCATATCAAGTAAAACGGTGCGGGTAAGACGCCGAAAGCAGGACACAAACCAGCAACCTTCCGGTCACTGGTCCACTGGACTCTTTACCGGGGAGTCACAGCAGCATCTGGCTTGGGGTTTCCTGAAAAGGTTTCTTCGGATTGATCAACTCTTCCGTAGCACCAGACAGTGGGTACTGGGCTACGGCTTACGTATCAATAGCCACTTCCAGTGATCTGATTAAACTTATAATCAGATTTTTTTTTTTTCTTCACGAAGTTATTGATCACACTGAGGGTTTATTTCTTATATTTTCATTTTCATAATTAAAGTGAGCAGAAACTACTGTTTATGCAAATGAAACGAGACTAAATATTAACTAAAATTTAACCTAATTCTGTTATTTTAACCATAGACTCTAAAGTTTTAACGCAAACTTTTCCTGCTTGTGTTCCTACTCATTTCCAGCATTTTTTCTAACTTTTTAACTCCTTAAAAACTCAGATTTTTCGGTACAATCATCTGATTATTTGTAATTATGTATCATGCACTTATATACAGTAACTGAATTAAAATAAAGCAGTAAAACCATTACGTATTTACCTGCTCCTCTAGTCCTCCTGACGGCTGACAGCTTCTGCACAGTTCCTATGGCGCTCTTTTATGATTGGTTGTCAGGAAAATTACATCATTTCCTGTTCAAAGGGCGACCTCACAAAATAAAACTATTTTAAAACCACAAAAGTGGAAACATTTTCTTAATGTAACCATTTATCAGGAAAAATTAACTTATTGGAAGAATTAAAACTGTGAAATTCTAAGGGTTTTATTAAAAAAAAAATACAATTCATCAATATGAAATTAAAGTTCCAAGTCAAGGCATTTTCCCCAGATTTTGACAGCTCCCACAGCTATTAATGTTTTAAGATATTTTGGTAAAATTGTCTTTAATTATTTAATTATTGCAGCATCAATACAAATCTTTTGCAGCGAGAACAGCTCGGTTCAGTGAGTGTCTCTTTACATTCCTAAGAGCTGCATTTATGTAACTCCACCCTCTCACTTACATCACTATTGTTAATCTTAGCTGGCTAGCTCGTAGCTTGGGTAGTGTGCCTGAGCCAGCTTACTTTTTTTTGAGGGTTGCCACATCCAGTCCGCAAGGAAATGCTCCAGTTGTTATGTCATAACTCGTAGACAAGGACGAGGCCAGGAGTGGAGCTGAACTCTCTTGTCCAGTTGACTCGCACATCCTCGCAAAATGGTGGAAACAATTTCCACAGCGCTTCCCTCTTGCCGCACACTCTCTGGCCTTGTGGCGGTGCTTCGTGGATCCACAACCCATACACCTGGGCTTCCCCAGGGCAGACCTCATCGGTACAGTGTTGGCCTCTTCCACGTCGTCCATGATGCTCCCATCCCTGTCCGGGTCCACTACCTGTACGGCCATGGGGGCTCTTGAACCTCCCGGCAAAAGGTGCTCGCTTAGCTCCCGAGTTAGCTTATCTGCTGCTTCTAGCTGTAGCGCTAACTCGACAGCCCTAGTCAACGTCAACTTCCCCAGGAACGTGAGCAGCTTGGAGCGGACTGCGGCACAGTTGGTATGTTCCGCCAACTGGTCGCACACGACTTTAACGGCCCGAACCGGCATTCAACGGCCAACTGCCTTAAGTTCGACACAAACCACTGGCTCGGTTCGCCTACCTGTTGGCAGCACTGTCTGAACTTAATCCGCCTAACGATGACGTTGTCCGGCGTTCTGAAATGGCGGGCCATTAACTCAACCACCTCTTCATACGTGTCCGCATCTCCAAGAGTGCCCAAAATTCTTTGTCCTTCCATTCCCAGGTTGTGTACTAATAATGCACAAGCTCACAGTTTCTTTATTCTTCCCAGGTCCAGCGCTACCATGTCCGTCTGGAAAGTCTCACACCAACGAGGCCACGGCACAGGCGGCTCCCCCGGGAGCTCCGGCAATGGATGAATTGGTGTTCCACATGCCTCCATGAGTTTAACCCTCATCACCAAATGTTATGTCATAACTCGTAGACAAGGACGAGGCCAGGAGTGGAGCTGAACACTACTGGACTCTGTACACCTGAACATACATGCAGCCGCTTGGCAGAGGAAAGGCGGAAGAGACCGCCCCTCTACCGGCAGCCCCTCTTACACCACCAGAGATGGCAGAACCGGACACTGGGGCCGCCATCCCGTACCACACAAATAAGAGCTCTGACACCAGTATCTACTGAATTTAATAACTGACCCCGGTTTCATGGAATAATTACTGGGAATAAACCGATAATGGCAATAATCAGTTTTCTTGTGTTTACATGCACTGAACAAAGAGATTATTGGAGGGTAAACCACTTGAGTTAATGGCCCTGGTTACATGGCCTTTATCTGATTATTCAGTTTACATGGCCACTTGAATAATCAGATAACTACAGAAACCCAATCATATAACCAGTTTATTCGTGTACATGTAAACATGGTCAGTGTTGAATATGATTGTTTAAGGGGTAAAAAAAAAAAAACTTTGAAAGATAAATTGTGCCAGCGTGGTGGCCTAGTGGTAGGGCAACCGTGAAGTTGTGGGTTCCAGCCAGTTCATACCAAAGACCATAAAATGGTACTTTCCACCTTTCTAGCTTGGTGCTCAGCATATGGAAAGTTGGTTTCCCAGCCACAGGGGGAAGCACAAAACCAGTGTATTCTCTGTGGAGAGGTTTGCTTCATGAAGGGCAGCCTGCTCAAAATCTTTGCCAAATGTGGATGAAAAACCCTAACAGGGAGCAGCCGCAAACGTGTGTGGTGAGACTATTTCCAGCCTTTGTTGTGTTTTACACAGAGTTTATACTCATGGTTTTCTTTTAATTACTGGATTTTTTTTAATTTGTTGTTACTATTATTTAGCTTGTCTGAAATAAAAACAAACAAACAAGAAACTCTTTGCTAAACTTTTGATTTTAAAATTCCATTTTTAATTAACATATTTGCATTCTGTTAAAATAATTTTACTAAATTAACCTTCACAGAATGTTGAATCAAGGATATTTGACAAGAAAACAGTTTCAAACCTTTTTTTGAACTTTTTTTTATTTTTAATCGGACCGGATGGTTGTCGTTGTGCTTTCATAACACCGGAAGTGGTCTAACCTACACCGACCCGGTGTTCTGTCCTCCAGTTATCCTGATGTACTGATGTCCCGGTTCGGTTCTGACATGTTCCGGGTCCTCATCGTCGGAGCGGGTCTGACCGGAAGTCTGTGCGCGTGCCTGCTGAGGAGAGAATTACAGAATATCAAGATTGTAGTTTGGGATAAGGCCAGGGGGACCGGTGAGTGTTTCCGTTCAGAAATCGACAAATTTAAGGTTCGACAGGTTCAAATTCAGCAACAGCTCAAAGCAGGAGATCCTGTCATGATGGCTTTTAAGTTACAAAATATCTCTTTTTAATTCGGCCTATAATCCGTGTAAATTAATTTCTTTAATATAGTAAATATCTTAAGCCAGAGCTTGTAAAATAGAATACAATAGTGTCACGTTGTGAGGGCTCACACAATAAGGAGAGATGACTGACGAGACAGGCTTTATTTATACACACCCTCACAACACAGAACGGAGGGGAGGTCATTTACACAGACCCCCATCTCACTTATGGTGACACAACACATGATCTATCACATACAGGGAAGCAACGCTAACTGCTCTTAAAACACAGTTATAATGGCAGAGCAATAACACTTAGAACACAAATAATAACAGTCTTTCAGTCCTCCACAGCACAAGCATGTCGGGAGAATCCCCGCCCCCTTATTACAGCTCCGACATTACACTGTCTCCCCCGGACTAGTTTCTGTCCATTGAATAATAAAGTCCAACTCAAAAGTCCTACACAAATCCGTCCAGATGTTGGGGCAGCCGCCGTTGCCGGCGACCAGCATGCACAGGCCTGTTATTGTCCATTTGCACCTCGGCCAGAGTATCTGGTCGGGATGAAGCCTCTGGCTCGACCACCCGCGGGGCAGATGGCTGGTATGGGGTGAGACAGTCACGGTGAAGCACCATGACCCGCGGTCCTAACCAATGGCTCGCCAATTTTGGCGACAGTCCCCTTTTGCGCTCCGGGCAGAAAACCCAGACTCGATCCCCTGGTGCAAAGTCCCTTCCCTGGCAGCGGAAGTTGTATTCCCGCTTCTGCCAACTCCCCGCCGCTGCCGGGGCCTCCCAAGCCAGTTCGTGCATCGTGTGGAGACGTTCTTTCAAGCAAAACAAATAATCCAACCCTGGCTTGCCCTCCACCTCCGGCTCCGGGGGGGCCATCGAACACCAAATACACTGGTGTGCGCAGCTCGCGTCCAAACATCAGCGCTGCACAAGTGCACCGGGTGGACTCCTGTGCTGCCGTCCAGTACGCCCACAGAACAAAGGGCAGATGCAGGTCCCAGTCTTGCTGTTGCTAGTCCACTAGCACGGCGAGCTGGGTGGTTAGGGTCCAATTGAAATGTTCAACCAAGCCATCGCTCTGTGGATGCAGCAGGGTGGTCCGGGTCTTCCAGATGCCCAGCCGCCTGCAGACCTCCTCGAAGACCTCTGCCTCAAAGTTCCGTCCCTGATCGCTGTGCAGCTCCTCCAGTGTGCCGAACTGACAAAACATCTCGTCCACCAGCTTGAATGCCGTGGTGGCGGCGCTCTGATCAGGGACCGCATACGCTTCTGGCCATTTGGTGAAGTAATCCATTGCGACCAGCATGTAGCGGTCCAGGTTGGGAAAGGGCCCAGAATGTCCACTCCTACCTGCTCCATGGGTGCTCCCATCCGGTACTGCTGCAAGGGGGCGTGGGATTGCTGAGTTGGCCCTGTCTGAGCCATGCAGGTATTGCAGCGGTGGACATGGAGCTCTACGTCCTGGCGACATCCGGGCCAGTAGAACCAGGCCCAAAGACACTGCAGAGTCTTCATCACCCCAAAGTGCCCCCCCCCCCCACCCCACGACCCATGGACCAACTGGAGCACGTTGGGGCAGAGCCGCTGGGGAACCAGCAGCTGCCAGACGTGACACTGCCCAGCTGGAGCCTGCCACTGCCGATACACAACACCGTCGTGACAGCGGAGATTGGCCCACTGGGAATGTAGGGCCTTGGTCTCTGGGTCCAGCGTGGACACAGCCCCCCAGGTGGGCCGCTGGCCCGTGTCCAGCCACTGCTGAACCCGGGAGATGACCGGATCTCTCTCCTGCTCGCTGTGCAGCTTCTGCACGCTGAGGGCCTCCGTGACATCATTGCTGGGGAGAGCTGACTGATTATCCGAGGAGGAGCTGTGCACTGCTGTGTTATTCCTGATCACAGCAGTCCGGAGAGCAGCAGCCCGTGGGACGGTTTGGTCCCGGTCCTCTGCCTGCTGGCAATGCCGACAGTCCTCCGCAGCACAGGGACGCCAAGACAGCGTGTCAGCATTGGCATGGAGGTGGCCTGCCCGATGCACAATCTGAAAATCATAATCCTGCAGTGCCTCCAGCCATCTCACCAACTGTCCATCCGGCTCTTTAATGTTCAGTAGCTAGGTCAGCGAAGCATGATCCGTCCTGAGCTGGAACCTCCCCCTGTACACATACGGGCGAAAATGACAAAGCCCCTGGATGACAGCCAACAGCTCTCGGCGAGTGACACAGTAATTTCTTTCGGTGCTGCTGAGAGTGCGGCTGAAAAAAGCAACTGCCTGCTGTCTGTGTTCTCCCTCCTGGGATAACACCGTCCCAATGCCCTGGTTGCCGTGTCCACGATGAAAGGGCGGTTTGGGTCGGGATACTGCAGGACGGGGGCTCCGATGAACGCCGAGCGAAGCCGTGAAAAAGCAGCAGCACAATTCTCACTCCACTCAAACATGCGGCCCTTCTGTGTCAGCTGATGCAGCGGGCTGGCGATGGTGGTGAAATCCTTCACAAATCTCCTATAATAGGAGGCCAGTCCAACGAAACTCCATAGCTCTCCCACATCCCATGGCACCGACCAGTTTTTCACCGCTGCCACTTTCTCTGGATCGGCGGCGACTCCCGTGGCACTGACGACGTGGCCCAGGAAGGTAGTTTCTCGCCAAAATAAGTGGCATTTCCGTGGGTGCAGCCGCAGCCCGGCCTGTCGGATGGGGTCTAATACTTCCCGGAGGTTGGACAGGGCGCCATCAAAGTCGTGCGTGAACCAGCAGGTTATCCAGGTAAACAATGCAGCGGCTCCGGGGCACATGAGCCAACACTCGCTCCATCAGACGTTCAAAGGTGGTCGGGGCGTTGCAAAGCCCAAACAGCATCACCTTGAGCTGATACAGTCCCTGCCCAATAGAGAAGGCTGTTTTCTGGTGGGCCTCCGGTGACAGGTCTACCTGCCAATAGCCGCTGCGGAGGTCCAGCGAGCTGAACCAGCTGGAGCCGGTGATGTAACCTAGCACATCATCGATGCCGGGCAGAGAGTAGGAATCCTTGCGGGTGACATCATTCAGGCGCCGGTAATCCACACAGAACCGCCACGAATTGTCCTTCTTAACCAGAACCACCGGCGCCGTCCAGGGGCTGCTGGAGGGCTCAATAACATCCACCTCCAGCATTTCCCATATTTTTTGTTCTGCCACCGCCCGCCTTGAAAAAGGCAGACGGGGGAGGGGGGGGCTGGATCGGCCTGGTCTCACCGGTGTCAATCTAGTGCTGCACCAAGCTGGTTCAGGTGCACTCCTCATCCTTGGCAGCAAAGACGTCAGTGTAGCAGTCCAACAGCTCCTGCAGCTGGCGTCTCTGTTCCAATTTTAGTCCGCTGCAGCTCTGCTGGAACAATTCGTCAACCGCCTGCTGTGTTTCTGCTGACACATTGACCCACTCCGCTGTCGCCCCCTCCCTTGCTGTCTCTATCGGCTCCCACTGCTTGTGCTGGTGGCACTGCGGTGTTCAGTTCTGGTGGCCACCTGCCCGGTTTGGTCCATTCTGGTGGCCTCTCAATCACGCAGGCCCCTGGGTCCCTCCTCTGGGTCCCTCCTCTGGGTCCCGCTGCAGAGCGTAATGGTCCGAGCCCCCAGCAGAAGAGACAATCTGGCAGTGTCAGTTGTTGTGCCCCATGCTGCGAGCAAGTCGAGTCCAATAATGCAGGGGTCTTGAATGTCAGCCAGCCAGAACGGGTGGTTTGTATTCTGGCCGGCCACCCCCACCGCCACCCATCACCCCCCACACTACTACAGCTGACAGGCTGGAACTTTTGACCACACTGGGCAAGTGGCTAAATGATGGCCAAATAGTGCCTGGGAAATTCAAAATAAATACATAACCCTGCATTCATGCAGTGTTTACGTTCAGTGGGATTGAGGCGGCTGTGACTGATTATCATAGGCTTGGTGGTGTTGGACAGCGTGCGTGGAGGCAAAGCAGGTAAAGCTGGGTTTATGCTCCACCTCTGCTCTGCGTGTCTGTTTGAGTGCGAGGCTTGTGTGATGGAAATTACATCGTCTCCAGTCCACTGGGCTCCGTGGGGCCCCTCCGCAGCTGAGCACATGCAACCCAAATTTTCTGATCACGATACCTGTATGTGTTGACTACACGGGCACAAGATCCAACCTCCTATTCAAGAAGTGGCGCTACGATACAGCATACAAAGAGGAAAAAGACAAATGAAAAGAAACATGTCAAGATGAAACAAGAAAAAGAAGTAAAGACGATCAGCGGTAAAACTAAAACTTGGGGCAGCTCGGTGGCACAGTGGTAGCACAGTAAAGCTGGATTCATGCTGCACTTCCGCTGTCCGCGTACGTCCAACCGGAAACCTCGTGTGACAAAATTTACGTCATCGTCTCCACTCCACTAGTGGGTGGGGCTCTACTGCTGACGACCGCGTACCGCCCAAATTTTATGACCGCGCGGCCTACCCATGATTTGAGCGCGTTGACAGAGCATGCACAAGACTGAACGTCCCATTCATCTGATGGCACTACCAACACAGCATACAAAGACAAAGTAGACAAGGGAGTCGAGGACACGGAAGATGAGATTAAACATACATTAATCCTTTTGCAGCAGCCTGAGTGGAGAAAAGCACTGGAAAACTGTAATTCCTTCTTTTCCTTGAAACGATGCCATTGTTGTTGCTACAAAAAAAAATGTGCGTCACTCTTGTGTTTATAGCTGGTGAACAAACTGGCATGTGAGCACATTTGCGCTACCCGTTGGTCTGGGGCGAAACTATAAATAACAGTTATGCACATGCATCAACTGCTTAGCCTGGTAGACGAAAAAAGTGAGCATATACAATGCCGCATGCACGCTGGGCTCGTCCAAAGCACATGCTGATCAGAGGGGAAATGCAACGTGAATAAGGCTTAACCCTTTGAGTGTGAGAATTTGTGTGCCCCTAGTGGCAGAGCGCGGCACTGCGCCTGTCTTCTCACTCTGACATGATTGCCTGCATTGGGGATTTGTACTAATTTGCCAGTTTCAAAAGGTGGCAGACATCTGTTGGATTACTCAGTGGATGACACGTAATACACCAAAGAAAAAGAACTCCTTATTTTCTTTTCCTGTTTTTAGCATTTAGCCCAGAAAGCTAATATGGCCACGATCGGTTCACTGTCACTTTTTCGGCTTTGTACGCGGAAAATAGCCGTGGGATACAAGCAAAATTTATGTGGGATAATCATAAGACTTTGTAGATGTGGCACAGACTTTAAAAGATCCGACAGAACGCAAAATATGGACCGTGATGGGTGAAAACGCAGCGACCATGCTATCCAGCCAGCCAGCCCCCCTTTGAATCAGAATCAGAATCAGAATCAGAATCAGAATCAGGTTTATTGCCATTGTTCATGTAGTACACAAACTAGGAATTTGTCTCGGTACAATGCTGCAACATTAAACATGATAAGATAAGAGAAATAAACTATACATGTAATAAAGTGTAGGATAAGATTAAGTGATACTGGTCAACAGTTAAAATATATATTAGCCAGCAGCAGATACTGTGGAGAACTATATAGTGCAGTCGGTAATGCAGGAAGAAAACAGTGATGATTGACATGAGTCTGGTTGAGCTGCTGTACATGGTGCACGAGAGTCACTTAGTGTTCAGCAGTCTAATGGCAGAGGGGAAGAAGCTGTTCATGTGACGGGAGGTTTTAGTCTGGATGGACCGAAGTCTTCTACCAGAGGGGAGGGGGGCAAACAGTACATGACCAGGGTGTGAGGGATCGGCTATGATCCGGCCAGCACGCCTCCGGGTCCTGGAGATGTACAGATCCTGGAGAGATGGGAGCTTGCAGCCGATCACCTTCTCAGCAGTGCGCACGACGCGCTGCAGCCTTAGTCTGTCCCTGGCAGTGGCTCCTGCGTACCACACGGTTATGGAGGTGGTGAGGATGGACTCGATGATGGCTGTGTAGAACTGCACTAACATCTTGGTGGGTAGCTTGAGCTTCCTCAGCTGCCGCAGGAAGAACATCCTCTGCTGGGCTTTTTTGATGAGTGAGCTGATGGTCAGCTCCCATTTGAGGTCCCTGGTGATGGTAGTGCCTAGGAAGCGGAAGGAATCAGCAGTGGTGATGGGAGAGCCTGAGAGGGTGAGGGGGGGCAGAGGAGTAGTGACTTTCCTGAAGTCTACAATCATCTCCACTGTCTTCAGAGCGTTCAGCTGCAGGTTGTTATTGCTGCACCAGCAATAACAACAGTAACAGTAACTTTGTCAACAGTAAGTGACTTATTTCTGTTTTTTTTAAATGTATTGATTTCTTGTTCGTATACTTTGAAGATAAGATGATGAGGTACCTCTGTACAAAAAACGGTGTCAAAAGACTGAACCATTCTTTGTGTAAATACGATCAAAGTCCAGTTTTGACTGAGTTATGGAATTTAAAGAGGTGCCACGACATTATGCAAATTGGATGAGTAAATTTATTCCTATCTGAAACTTTGGATCATATTTTACATCTTTCTAATTGACAGTAAGCCATTATCGCTTACCACTTTCAAGTTATAGCCTTGGAAATCTGAACTATTTTATTGACAAAAAATATTTACCACTCTTGACCACTAGGGGTAGGTCGCAGTTCGGCAACATACACGCTCATAGGGTTAAGAAGATCACAGGATCGATTCCATCCCCGACCATCATGGGTTTGATCCCACCCTCTGACTATCGATGACCCTTCTGTGTGGAGTTTGCATGTTCTCTCCGTGTCTGTGTGGGTTTACTGCGGTTTCCTTCCACAGGCCAAAAACATGCAAGTTAGGTTAATTGGGGACTCTAAAGTGGCCCTAGGTATGAATGTGTGTGTGAATGATGAAGGGATTGGCGCTATACTGTGGCTGCCTCATCCATCCAGGTGGATGCCCTGAATTTCCCTCTGGGGATTAATAAAGTATACAGAATACAAAAATAAAAACAAGTTAACACAAGAGTTTGTTTTCTCTCCTTTTCTTGCTATTGTTGTTGCTAAAATGGGTGTGGTTCTTGTTCTTCTCTTTTGCATAGCGAGTGAACAAACTGGCACATCAGTGCATTAGGGCTGGGGTGAAACTACAAATGATGGAGATACACATGCATCAAACGCTTGGCTGAGTAGATGCAAAAAATGAAGCGTATATGCAGCCGCGTACACACTGGCTTGTCCAAAGGGTACGTGGATCATAGAGGCACAGAGCAGAGGTGGAGCATAAACAAAGCTTAAGTGAGCTGAAGGCAAAGGCAGAGATGCAGAAATGGGCAATAGAGTGTGGGAGCGTTCTCTAGGCAGTCTTTTACAGTGTTGTGTGGCAGAGGGGCTGGGCTATGTCACGTTCCTCGCTCTGAGGGCCAGTCCGGTCCGGCCATAGAGTCATCAGGGACTTGTGCAGTGTGCACACAGGCAGCTGTACTGGGCACTGGGCTGGGAAGCGAAGGGAGGCTGCGTGTGTGCGGGCCACCATTTCTCAATCAGTGGGCGCCCGTCTTACATATGGAGAACGATAAAGGTTGATTAATTGTGATCAAAAAATTTGTAGGTGTTAAACAGGGTGTTTCCAACATGCTGTTGGAAATAAAAATACACTTAACATTTAATAATTTATTTAATAATCAATAGGGCCACATAAGTGAACAATGAGATATAGCCACACACACAAAAAAAGTGAACACGCCGGTTGTTGCAGTTGCTCGTTATCCTCCGCGGTAGGCTTGTCCATAGCACAGTATTACATAATTGCTGTTATCACAACACTCTGAAAAGGAACGGAGATTAATGAAAAGATAAATGTATTTAAAGTTCTGAAAGGAGTTTGAAGATGTTTGGTTTATAGAACTTATACAAGGAATATTCTGAATTAATGCGCAATTAACGCGTTACTCCTTCACTGCTCTGTGTTTTCATTTCATATCAGGAGTAAAAGTAATTGTAGTGGTTTATTGTTGGTACAAATATTAACATAAATATACATGTGAATAGGAATGACAATTTCTTTTCATTAAAAGTACACATAAACTCGTTAGGGGCACCAGTCCAAAAAATTGACAGTTTTGTTAATAATTCAATATTTGTACCAGCGATAAATCAGTCTTAAAAACCTGTGAGTTCTTTTATGCTTTTAATCAAGAGGATGGACATGAAATTAAACAATAACTCCCTTATGTCTTTTTAACAGTTTAATAAGAAATTTCAGGATAGATGAACACATTCAGATGACTTAAAGAGTGAATTCAACATGTATCTTGAGCACATTAAACTGTTAATGGATTACTGAACATAACTTGTATTATCAAACATTTGTGGAACCAAAGAAAAACATACTGTAGCTTAAATTGGCACTGTAATGGAAAATGAAAAAAAAAATAGCTTGAAAGCAGAATGATTAGGAAAAATGGACACAATTTTATGAAGAATATGATGATTAAACTACTTAATAAAAAGGAAAATTTGTGTTACTCTTAGGGTTGTCATGGTAGAGGAATTTCCCCTGCGGTGACGGTGGATAGCTCAACACTGCGATATGCGGTGTTATTGCAGATGGTTTTAGGACCCTGTGATCTCGTAATTTAAACAGGGTTCATAACTTATGTGGCAAATGGAAGCTGTGAGAAACTCGCTGCAGCTTCACCCTCAACTTTATGTGTGTGTGTGTGTGTGACAGTTGTGTCGAGCTCCGGTCTTTCTACAGGTATGAACTGTTGATTCTGTTAAAAAAAAAAGATCATTTTCATAAAGCAGTGGCGGTAACTCCAGTATTTCAACTACGGGGTGTGTGGACTGGAGACTGCAGCGACATTCAGCTTATTTAAACAGGACAGCCTCCATACAGGACCCTGCATGACTCTTGTCACTGTGACTTTTGGATTTTTGCCGCTGTCTGAAAAATCACGATCAAACAACCAGTGCACTATGCAGTAGTTGTTTCGCTCTCGGAGCTTAATTGTCAGGATCATAAACACTCTGCTCAGAAGGAAATAACACGGTTCGTGCCCTTTCAGTGCTCACTGTCAGGACTGTATTTAGCAATTCATCCAAACGCTTCTGCCACTAACTGTCTGCTGGATTCTTTCTGGAGAGAGAGTGCCCCACGGTGCTGGCAGCGGCAGCACCCAATGCTGTGGAAGCTTCCACAGCACTGGGTGCAAACGTGCTGTTGGAAATAAAAATACACTTAACATTTAATAATTTATTTAATAATCAATAGGGCCACATAAGTGAACAATGAGATATAGCCACACACACAAAAAAAGTGAACACGCCGGTTGTTGCAGTTGCTCGTTATCCTCCGCGGTAGGCTTGTCCATAGCACGGTATTACATAATGGCTGTTATCACAACACTCTGAAAAGGAACGGAGATTAATGAAAAGATAAATGTATTTAAAGTTCTGAAAGGAGTTTGAAGATGTTTGGTTTATAGAACTTATACAAGGAATATTCTGAAGAATTAAATTTAATCTGGACAACAGACCTTAAGCACAGCAGGTGAAGTCAGATTGTGCCTTGGTAACAGGCCTTCAGGTACCAACCTTAGTCCAGATGGATGTACATTGATGAAGTTGAGAGAAAAGGGCAGGCAGGTTCTGCCACAAAACGGTACTGGCACTGCTCCTTCGAATCACAACCGTAGAAGCTGGATGCTCATCACACTGGTCATCATCTCAGTTTATACACAGAAAAAGGAATTTGACGTTTGGCCAGGGTGTCAAATTCCAGATAATATTTGTTTATTGTTCAAAGTCCGATCAGAAAATCAAACTTGATAAATTAAAAAAAAAAACCACACACACAAATCTGTTTCTTCCGATGTGTTGTGGTCAGAACAAAGTTGACTTTAGCTTGGTGAAAATCAAACAAAATCTTCTTAGCACGGTAATTTAAGAAAAAAGGAATAACATAGGAAAAGATGAATTTTAAAGAAAAAAAAGTTGGGGGGAAAAAAAGTTACATAGGTCACGGAGCTTGTGCTCCGGGCCTGGCTTAGGAAGGGGAGAATAGAACCTGATTCTCCCCCAACTTTTTCAAGACTCAACTGGGAAAACAGGGGGAAAGTTTTACAACTTGGCGGGATGGCCCAGTATTTTTGAATGACAATTGAGCCTGACCAATTATATTTAAAGATCAGGATTGGATCTGCCCATTAGTGTAAATTTTTTGACCAATTGCACTGAGTTCCTTTGTTTAAACCAGGGTCGTAAAGTTTCCAAAAAGGAGATTCATGGAGACTTGGAAGCTGATTGGTCAGTTCAGTTTTTGGAATGTGAGTTTCACAGAGAGAAGAAGAGAGGATTTGATATGAGAAGTGAAATCATCCTAAAACAAACATTATATGCTGCCTATTAAAGCATAAATTATTTAAAACTCTAGTGACAGATATTCTGCTTTAACAATAAAGGAACAAAACAATGTGTCTGCATTGTAAATATAATATTTTTTATAGAGGGCATGCAAAATTAATTCTTCTTAAGATAAGGAAATATATCAAATCGTATCAATAAAAGCATTTCAAACCCATTAGAGTCCATTAATGTCCATCCATATTCTTCGATAGCTGATGTCTGTGGAGAATGACAGGTTAGTTTATTGTTCACAATTAACAGTTTTAAGCATCAGAGGAAAAATCTTCAGTCCTCAGGAGAAATATTCCTGTGTTATCCATTGGAGGCCAATGTTGGACTTTTGAGTTTTAATGAGAGGAATCTTGCTGGTCAAGAGTCTGTGGAACATCAGGCTGTAAACGTGTCACTTCAACATTCTTTTGGCAAAAGGATTTGAGGGGAAATGACTCCAGTCCTGAGCAGGGAGTAACTTATCCACTTTATGGCCGATGGCATAAGGCTTCACAGCTCCAGTTTTGGGTGAAAAGTTGGGGTTTGCCACCAGACTTTTGGGTGAAACAATTTCTTCTCAGCAAAGAGTAATTTTATGTTTGGATCCAGCTGATGATGCTACATCATAAATTACCAAAAACTGTTAAACTGTAGAACTCCTGATCATGTTTACTTAAGCAATATTACACGAGAGGGAGTATGGAGGGCATTAGATGTATCACATCCACAGTTAGTATATTCACGATACCATAATGACCTTGAGTATACTACTGCTTTTATACAACCGTTCCAGCAAGCACAATTTATTAAATGACAGCAATATTGGACAAAATATTGTGATTTGTTTGTTTGTTTAACCAGTTATTTTGAACAGCTGAGAAAAAAATAGTCCCTTGTAAATGTAGCCAGTAACTCTTGCTAAACATCATGAAGACGTCTATTGTCATTTCACACACATGTAAACAAATTAAATATTGTCATGTGCAAAAGTTATTGTTTATAAAACATACCTGTTGAGTCAGTACTGCAGAAGACCCAAGATCAAAACGTGGCCATTCCACTGATAGCTAGCCGGTGGCTAGTAGTTAGCATGCTAGCAATTTCTTCGGTATACTTCACTTATTTTTCTTGGCATTTTCAGATGAAACAAAGAGTCCATCACCACAAAAGTGTTGTGGTTTTACCGCGTTATCCTCATTTTTGCTTTTCTCCAGATTGTTCAGGTCAGCTGATGAAACTTTTGCACACCAGGAAGTTTCCATGGAAATAGCCTGGCTTCTTGCCATCTTCTCCTCTTCTGATGACCATTCATAATTTAACTCAAATGTTATTCGGAAAAATGTCCTTCA
Source organism: Pholidichthys leucotaenia (assembly GCA_020510985.1). Classification (NCBI taxonomy): domain Eukaryota; kingdom Metazoa; phylum Chordata; class Actinopteri; order Cichliformes; family Pholidichthyidae; genus Pholidichthys; species Pholidichthys leucotaenia. The sequence continues at coordinate 311,754,965 of CM035836.1, forward strand.
TTTTGTCGTATTCCATTAATGTTGCCTTAAAGTGCTGACCAGGAGTCAACAGTAAATAACGGTTAGTAATTAAAGGGTACCTGTAGTGAATTTTAATCAAAAGCTATTTCAAAGGCTTAAATATGATACTAGTGGTTCCGTCCAGTAATTGTGGTAATGATTCCTTCTCAAATACATAAGTTTCAAGTCACTACTCTGTCAGTCAATCATGGTCAGCGACATCTTGCCTCCTTCATGGCCAGTTTCAGCACAGTAGTGACACATAGTTGTTGCTTTGTGCGATTGACTGGGCTGCAGTATAGCAGTCAACAAAGTTTTAACATTAGAATTTTATGTAATTTTTTACAACCATGTACAAGCAAATCTACTTGCATATAATTTAATGAAATAAGATTCTAGTATATCAAGATTTATTCAACGTGTTCTGAAGTTACTTAACTGGGAACTTGCCTGTTCATCAGGTCCCCTTCAGCTGCTGGTCTCCGGAGGTAACTGTGGATCATGTCGTCAATGAAGGCCATTTCCAAGGACAGTTTGTGCAGTATACAGTATATATCCATGCAGATTTTGCGGCGTTTTCAATTCGGATCTCGACCCACTGAGCATCTGCTGAACGTATTTACTCGTCCGCAGTAAACACGTTACTCATCCGCGGTAAAGCTGGAAACAATGATTGTACATCATTTCTGGCCGGCTATGGCTGCTCCCCATTGGTTTTGCCCAAATGGTTTTCATGGGATAAAATTATTCAGTATCCTGACTCTAGGGGGTTATTTTTACTGAATAAACACATTTTTGGTTTATCTGTAATACCTAAAGCAGGATTAATGTTGTTATAATGACCAGTACAGGTTTCCTTTAACGGTTACTAGAACACCTTTGAAGCAGAGTGATACATATCCAGTGAAAGTTGGAGTGCAATTATCATGGACGATAGTAACTCCATAACGAACACCATGTTCAAGCATAAGGGTGTCCATATGTGCACCTGGCACCAGGACACCCTAGGTCGCAGGTCGATGATCGATTTTGTTATCGTATCATCAGACCTGCGACCGTATGTCTTGGACACCCGAGTAAAGAGAGGTGCAGAGCTGTCAACTGATCACCACCTGGTGGTGAGTTGGATCCGATGGCAGGGGAGGAAGCCATTCAGACCTGGTAGACCCAAACGTATAGTGAGGGTGTGCTGGGAGCATCTGGCTGAGGCCCCTGTCCGGGAGGTCTTCAACTCCCACCTCCGGAAGAACTTCAACCACATTCTGAGGGAGTCTGGAGACATGGAGTCTGAATGGGCCATGTTCTCCACCTCTGTTGTTGAAGCGGCGGCCCAGAGCTGCGGCCGCAAGGTGGTCGGTGCATCTCGTGGTGGCAACCCCCGAACCAAGTGGTGGACACCAGTGGTGAGGGGGGCCATTAAGCTGAAGAAGGAGTCCTATCAAGCTTGGTTGGCTTGTGGGACTCCCGAAGCAGCTGAGGTGTACCGGCAGGCCAAGCGGAGTGCAGCTCGGGTGGTTGCTGAAGCAAAAACGCGGGTATGGGAGGAGTTCGGTGAGGCCATGAAACAAGACTTTCGGTCGGCTTCAAAGAGATTCTGGCAAACTGTTCGGCGGCTCAGGAGGGGAAAGCAGCTCCCCGTCCACACTGTGTATGGTGCGGATGGGACACTGTTGACTTCAACTGGGGATATCATCGGGCGGTGGAAGGAATACTTCGAGGATCTCCTCAATCCCACTGATACGCCTTCCACAGAGGAAGCAGGGTTTGGGGACGAGGGGGATGACTCGCCTATTACAGGGGCTGAGGTCGCCAAGGTGGTTAAAAATCTCCTTGGTGGCCGGGCCCCGGGGGTGGACGAGATTCGCCCTGAGTACCTCAAGGCCCTGGATGTTGTTGGGTTGTCATGGTTGACACGCCTCTGCAACATTGCGTGGAGGTCGGGGGCAGTGCCTTTGGCATGGCAAACCGGGGTGGTGGTTCCTCTCTTCAAAAAAGGGGACCGGAGGGTGTGTTCCAACTTTAGAGGGATCACACTCCTCAGCCCCCCTGGGAAGGTCTATGCCAAGGTACTGGAGAGGAGAGTCCGGCCGTTGGTCGAACCTCGGATTCAGGAGGAGCAATGTGGTTTTCGTCCTGGCCGTGGCACATCGGACCAGCTCTTTACCCTCCCGAGAATTCTTGAGGGTTCGTGGGAGTTTGCCCAACCAGTTTACATGTGTTTTGTGGACTTGGAGAAGGCATTTGACCGCGTCCCTCATGGATTTTTGTGGGGGGTGCTTCGGGAGTATGGGGTATCGGGCTTGTTGTTACGAGCTATTCGGTCTCTGTACGACCGTTGTGAGAGTTTGGTTCGTATTGCCAACACTCGGTCGGAGTCATTCCCAGTGAGAGTTGGACTCCGCCAGGGCTGCCCTTTGTCACCGATCCTGTTCATAATTTTTATGGACAGGATTTCTAGGCGCAGCCAGGGAATGGAGGGTGTCATGCTTGGTGACCACAGGATCTCATCTCTGTTGTTTGCAGATGATGTTGTCCTGTTGGCTTCATCCAGCAATGACCTACAGCTCTTGCTGGGACGGTTTGCCGCTGAGTGTGAAGCGGCTGGGATGAGAATCAGCACCTCCAAGTCCGAGTCCATGGTCCTCAGCTGGAAAAAGGTGGATTGTCCTCTCCGGGTTGGGGACAGGCTCCTGCCCCAAGTGGAGGAGTTTAAGTATCTTGGGGTCTTGTTCACGAGTGAGGGGAAAATGGAGCAAGAGATCGACAGACGGATTGGAGCAGCATCTGCAGTGATGCGGACGTTATACCGATCTGTTGTGGTGAAGAGGGAGCTTAGTTCTAAGGCAAAGATGTCGATTTACCAGTCAATCTACGTTCCTACTCTCACCTATGGTCACGAGCTTTGGGTAATGACCGAAAGAACGAGATCGCGGATACAAGCAGTTGAAATGAGCTTTCTCCGTAGGATTGCTGGACCATCCTCAGAGATAGGGTGAGGAGCTCAGTCATCCGGGAGAGGCTCAGAGTAGAACCGCTGCTCCTCCACATTGAAAGGAGTCAGTTGAGGTGGTATGGGCATCTGATTAGGATGCCTCCTGGACGCCTCCCACTTGAGGTGTTTCAGGTACGTCCCACTGGGAGGAGACCCCGGGGCAGACCCAGGACTCGGTGGAGAGACTATGTCTCCCAGCTGGTCTGGGAACGCCTTGGTATCCCCTCTGAAGAGCTGGAGCAGGTGGCTGGGGAGAGGGAAGTCTGGGCTTCTCTGCTTGAACTGCTGCCTCCGCGACCCGGACCTCCGGAAAAGCGGTAGAAGATGGATGGATGGATGGATGGATGGATAGTAACTCCTGGAACCCCTATTGTCCAATCAAATTGCTCAGTTGGAACTAACTGTTAAATGTATATAACTATTAATTATACAACAGTTAGTACCAACCGGGCAATTTGATTGGACAATAGGGGTTCCAGGAGTTACTATATTCCGCCATAATTGCACTCCAACTTTCACTGGTTATGCATCAATCCGCTTCAGAGGTGTTCATGTAACCGTTAATTAATTAACTGTTGTAATTTACTGTCAACTCTCAGTGAGAATTGAAATACTGTGTTGTGGATACCTTAATTTCCACAGTGAGGTGCTGTTTGAAAAGATTTCTTACCTGACCCAGAAGCCCCACACTTTTGAAAAAAACTTTATTCAGTTTACAAAGGTTGCCCTTGTATAAACACTGTGAAGCTATTTTAGATCTGTTTTTAAAAAAAATAGGCAGCGCTAAAGTTGGATTTGTTGTTTTGATTAACAAACCACAATACCTTCATGGTAATGGACTCTTTGTTTCATCTGAAAATGCCAAGTGCCAAAGCCAAATCGCTAGCATGCTAACTTTTCACCGGCATTGGTCATGTTTTGATCTTGGTCCTTCTGTCGTACTGACTCAACAGGTGACCAGTATGTCTTCTAAACACTTACTTAGCAGTTCACAATATTTAGTCTACATGTGTGTGAAATGACAATAGACGTCTTCGTGCTGATTGAGATGTTTAACAACAATTACTGGCTACATTTAGAAGGGACATTTTTTCTCAGCTGTGCAAAATAACTGGTTAAACAAACAAATCAATATTTTGTCCAATATTGCCATCATTTAATAAATTGTGCTTGCGGAACTGTTGTATAAAAGCAATATTACACTCGAGGTGGTACGGTATCATGAATATGCTAACTGCGGGTGTGATGCGTCTAATGCCCGACACGTAGCGTCATTGATACCGTACTTCCTCTCGTGTAATATTGCTTCATTACATTATTGTCAATTAATAAAACCCTGACCTTGTCATCATTTGTTGCTCAGGAGGACGGATGTTCACCAGCCGTCCTCCTGACGCCTCGTCTCACACAGCTGACCTCGGAGCTCAGTACGTGTCAGCGACGCCAGCCTATGCCAAGTCCCACCACAGGTATGTCTCACCTGTTTGATAGAAAAGGCTTTATTGTGAAAGTCTTACCTGTCCTTTAATGAACTGCTTACATAAATTTTTGTGAACTTCTCCTGGTTCCTGTTTTATTGTGAAATTCTTCCTGGTTTCCGTCTCAGTTTCTACGAAGAGATCATCTCTGCCGGTGTCCTCCGTCATCTCGACTGTCCTGTCAAAGGTCTTCGGAATGATGACAGCATCAACTACGTGACTCCGCAAGGGATGGGCAGTATCGTCAAACACTTCCTGTCACAGTCAGGTACATGCCTGCTATGACCTGTCACATTGCTCTGAAAAGTTTCTCTATTATTTTTTGAGAGTTTTGTTTCTTTCCACTTTCCAGCTTTTGGGAAATTGCAACTGTTTTTGGTACTTTTTTTTCCTTCAGAATTTAGTGTCTTTTTTCTTAGACTTTGATTAAGAAGTCCTCTTTTAAATGTATTTTTTGTTTTACTTTTGAGTTTTTTTTTCCTCACAATTGCCTTTTTCTTTCAAATGAGTAACTCCTTCTCCAAAATAGAAAGGTAGATTAGTTTCTCATTTATCTGTGTTTTTTAGCCAGTTTAATGGTGATTTCACCATTTAAAGTGAACTCATGCACGGTGTTTATTTTAGAAAATAAACTTTTCCAGTGACAGTCATCTTTGTTGTGAACTTTTTCGAATAGTTTCAAACTTAACTGCTTCTGATTCTGACCCAGGAGCTGATCTGTTCCTGGAGCATCATGTGACTGCTCTCCACCGCCGAGGTGCATCATGGGAGGTAGAGAGGAAGCTGGGAGACAGTGAGACATTTGACGCCGTGGTCCTGACGATACCTGTCCCTCAGATCCTTCAGCTGGAAGGAGACGTGGGACGGTGTGAGGAAAACACTCAGACACGTTTAGAGTCACAGCAGAGACCATCCACACTGCACCAGGAAGACACATTTATCATTAATAATAACACGTTTAGAGTCACAGTGAGGACTGTGTGCACCACAGGGATCAGTAGGGACACATTAGTTAATTTAATAATAATACTACCGTATATGCTTTCTTTGGCTGTGAGGAAGTTAAATTTAAAGGTCCCATTCACTAAAAAATGTTTTTGTAGGTTTAATCTTCTGAAATGTCTATTGGTCACGTTATTATTGAAAAAACCCATCAAAACACCCACTTCTGTTAAAAAACACACCATCTTTATCTCAGTTCTGTTTCTGAGGAGCCAGTGTAACTCTTCTAGGCTTGCTACAGAACATCATGAAAAGGTAAGCCCAGCCTTGATATTCGCCCACATGTATATGAGCCGGGAGCCCAAGGCATTAACTTCAGAGCTAATAGTGCTACTAGGAATTTAGCTTACCAAGTGTGGTTTGTATTATTTTCTTTAGATTTCAGTCACTCTAAAAGACATTCCTATTTCAGCCTGGTTCACTAATCCACAGGGGATTATACTGTATATCTCACTTCATTCTGGCTTATTTTGCTTTATTTTCACTGTGATGCTACGTCGAACCGTGACCATTAGCTTGACGAGATGGTTGGAGTCGATCAGTCTAATGGCATTAGAGCTCACCTCAGTGGGGAGAAGCTGACAGGCAGGCGACCTGATGCTGGCTTAAACCAGAGGTTCTCATCTGGTCACACCCTGTTTTCCCATGGTCATTAACTCACGACCCACTTATATAGAATTCAAAGCATGCAAATTTATTTTTCAAAAATAGCCTTTGAAAACATGTACATCATTTTTTTTAAACATTAATACACATTTATTTATATGTGCAAAGTGCATTTCAGCGCACATTATTAAGAAACTGACAACTAACAGACTAAGACAACTGCCTTAGTGAATAAAATAAAATTGAATATAAAAACTGCACAAAATAAATAAGGCTACAAAAATTTGATATTTCACTTCTTTGATTATGTTGCGGCGCAGAGATCTCCAAAATAAGGGGTGATGTACAAAGCACTAACTTTAATGCTACACAGTGGAAACCCAACAACGCCACTCTAGGAATTTCACCCAGAGCAGTATTCCCAGACCTTTACGTTAGGCACACAGGTTCATCATACTCAGGAGGCAAGAGACGTGTTGCAAATTTTACAGAAATTTTTATTAACAAAATGGTAAGATGTTAAACCTTAATTGGTCAAGCAAGGCATAATATCACCAGAAGGAATTGAGGCCTACCAGTAATGAGTAGGTGTCAAGAGGGAAGTGGCATCAGATAAGGCACTGTGAATCATGTGACACACACACGCGCACTCTCACGCACTGAGGGCCAAAGTCCAAGGTGCAACACACAGCACACAAACGGATGCGACCACCAAAGGCAAGCAGTCCCACCACCATAGGCCTTCAGCTCCAAAAATAATTAAAAAAAAACATAAAATTACTGAGGAGGCATTTAAAAAAACAATTTAATGGGCGTGCAGCGCAGGATAGTGCATCATATGACGAACCGCAGCCCCGATCAGCTGTGAAATCACTGCACCAGCGAGACATTGGTGTGAGTCCGCCAGCGGTTTGTTACTGACCCAGCAGTGAGTCGTGATGAGCGGCAACAGAAGACAACAGCCTAGAAAGAGACCAAACAGTCTAAACGAGCAACAAACGGCTAAATTGGTGAGAAAGTCAGGACCCCGCCAACTCGCTTACCTGCAGCAGTAGTGGTAGCAACATTTAACCGGGAAGTGCAATGCACGCCGAGTATCAGAGAGGGCGAACCAGATACACCCATCTGCCTTTATAGTAAATCGCTCATTCATGAGCGTCTGCCAATTAAAGACATAGGGACCCTTCAGAAATTCTATTCTACTACTATCTCTGCATCCAGAACACAAACAGAGGAGGAACATGACAACTGCATGTACTGTCTAAAAAGTGCACAAAAAAAAATATCGAAACTAAACAAAATCAAAAAGGCCCACAAAATGAGATGTTTTTACCTAACCAGTCATTTGTGGAAGTCAATGAGACAACTGGGTCTGTGCTTTACTCTTGATCAGTTTCAAAGTTGGGTGACAGTGGAGAGAGCAACTCTCAGATCATGCTCAGTGTCCAGTCTGTTTCTGGACCAAAGTAGAGAAGCCACGTTCACACAAATAGGTCGTGCTGAATGGTAATAATAATAATGGTTTGCATTTATATAGCGCCTTTCAAGAAACCCAAAGCGCTTTACAATGAAAATCCATTATTCATTCACTGCACAGACAGACAATGGTAGCAGTAAGCTACTACTGTCGCCACAGCTGCCCTGGGGCAGACTGACGGGCATGTGCTTTATATGTGCTTTACATGTGCTTTACTTAATGGTAGCATTATTTTGAATGCATGAATGGCGAGAGATGGCTACTCAGCCATCACGTCACTGCACCAAAAGTGGGATAACTCGCCAGATCTCTCTGTGATGTCCTCAGCTCCTGGAGTCGTCGCTGAAAAAACTTCCACCGGCTTGTCTTTGCATGCAGGATGTTTAGTTTCTAAATAGCGCTTAAGTTTGAATGGTCTCATGCTCTCATGCGCAAGCACTTCACTACAAATTACACTTCTGTCCCTTTTTATCCTCAATGTATGAAAATCCACATTTCAAATACTTTGGGTCATATTTACACTTCGCCATCTCACCTCTGAATAGAAACACAAACTTGAAGTAAACTTCAGTCAAATGATGGAAACCAAGCCTACAGCTCTGGAGAGCTGCGCCTCTCTGACACATGCCTGTCAAAATAAAAGTTTTTTTCAAAATAAGACAAGTCCGACTTCAGATGTAACTGAACTTCAGAATATTATTTATTTTTTGACCTGCTGTCCGCAACCCACTCAAAACTGGTCCATGACCGACTTTTGGGTCGCGACCCACCAGTGGCTTAAACTGTAGATCCGGCTGGTTTTCATCACTATTTTCTATACAGCCTATTCATCCTTGATATACTTGAATCCCTGTTCATCTACTGACACTTGACCATATACAGTTCTCTAAGATGTTTTTTTTATGGGCTGGCTGATGCTAACAGCAAGCTAGCTTCAGCTAGCCGCCTTGGGCCACCATTGATTCATTAATGAATGTCACTGCGGCAGCACAGAAACTCACCCTTGGCCGGGGGATCCTGGGTTCGATCCCAGCCCCCGACCAACAGTGATCTGTGTGGAGTTTGCATGTTCTCCCTGTGTCTGCGTGGGTTTACTCCGGGATTTCTCCGGTTTCCTCCCACATGCCACAAAAACATGCATTAGGTTAATTGGCATCAAACTGGGGATTCTAAATTGTCCTTAGGTATGGATGTGAGAGTGAATGGTTGTCTGTCTCTCTGTGTTGGCCCTGCGATGGACTGGCGATCTGTCCAGGGTGTACCCTGCCTCTCGCCCAAAGATGCTGGGATAGGCTCCAGCCCCCCCTGCGACCCAAAAAGGATTAAGCGGAAGAAGATGAATGAATGAATGAACTTAGCAAATTTGAATCACAAATTTAAGCAAAAAAAATTAAAAAGTTACAATAATAAGAAAAAAATGCAAATTTACAGGAAAAAATTGCAACTTTTTAAGAAATAAGTTGAAAATTAACAAGAAAAAAATCACAAATTTGAAAGAAAAAAATCTCAAATTTACAAGAAAACGTCACAAATTTCTGTCACATGGTTTCTGTTTTTCACTTGTTTTGCTTTGATTAAAACCAAAAACAGGAACTACAAATTCAGTAACTTAGTAACGATTTCATTCCGTAGCACCTGAACACCCAGCTGTCATGTAGTGTCTGTGAGAGTTTAAGACCTTTAAGATGCAGAGTTAATGATTAAGAGCGAACTGACAGTGTAGCACCTGTTCCGTGGTGACCAGGCTTTGACCTCTAAATATACAGTATATACAGGGCTGTCACTATAACCACAATGTTATAGTACCTCACTATTGACAAGCCAGCTGCAGAGGTTGCAAAAGCAACTACAATACCTGCGATGTTCACCTTTTTATTGTTTTCACCTTCTTAAGTTTATATTTATGTGCCTGCATTTTAAATAAATTACCAACTAAAAAAAGTTGACAGTTTTATTTCAAGCCAGCAGAGTTTCTGGAATGCATCAGCACCTCCCGACATATAGGCAGCCTGAGCCAGTGATGACTGGTCTCATCACTTTCTCCTTCTCCACACATGGCAGCCTGCCATCCAAGTGCCTCCGCGGGGCTTTCATGCGGCTGGAGCCTGCAGAACAGTCAGTGGTTACACTGGTAACCACCACCACGGTCTCCTCTGATTTGGCCCTGCATGGAGTTTTATAGTGGCGTGATTCAGTTTCTGTTCACCACACGTTTGACAGCAAAACATCCTGTCCGCCCGGGCTTCCAGCAATGGAGCCTCACCACATTCAGTGATTTAGAATATTCTGTAGGAAAATATCCTAAATTTAATGAACAGACTATTGATTTCTTTCCATATTTTGTTACTACTCTTAAACTATTAACTACACAAACCCCTTAACATTCCAGCCAATTTCCTGCCAATGTAAAACGTCCTACAGGTGGGACACCGGAATATTAAAAGGTTCAGTACTTTTTGAAATGCACAGAGCCTGCTCATGAGCTGAATGACAGCTGCCACCATCCACACCCTGTAGTGAAAATGCAGGCCTGATGAGGGGTTACCGCTCCAAACTGTACCAAGCCAAAATTAACCTTAATATGCTGCTTTATGGAAATGATTGAGGCTTTAAGAGAAACAACAGCTCACCTTGTGAGCCATCACACACACACACACACACACACACACACACACACACACACACGGTTAGAGCGAGCTGCAACAACTTTCTCAGCTGTCAGCACAGGAGGAAACCCTGTGAGACACCAGCTGACTGGGCAACAGCGCGCCACTTCACTTTGCATGGAAACCAGTGAGTGTGCCCTAATTGGCATTAATAAGAATAATTAAGGCCTTGATTTTGGATAAATTACTTTCGGAAACTCTGAAATTTAGAGGAAAAACTTGTAAAAAAGTTGTAAATTTAGAAGAAAAAAGTACTTATTTATTAAATTAGAAAAATCACGTGCAAGAAATTCAGAATCTTTACAAATATGTAAGAACAACAGTGTACAAATTCTCAATAAAATAAGTTAGACATTGTGAAGAAAAAAATACAAAGAAAAAGTCACAAATTTAAAAGAAAAAGTCACAAATTTGCATGAAAAAGGTGCAAATTTACAAGTGAAATATTAGCAAATACAGTGGATATAAAAAGTCTACACACCCCTGTTTAAATGCCAGGTTTATGTGATGTAAAAAAATGAGACCAAGATAAATCATTTCAAAACTTTTTCCACCATTAATGTAACCTATAACCTGTACAACCCAATTGAAAAACAAACTGAAATCTTTTAAGAGGAAAAATAAAATAAAAAAAACTTTACAATGACCTGGTTGCATAAATATGCACACCCTGTTATAACTGGGGATGTGGCTGTGTTCAGGATTAGCCAGTCGCATTTAAATTCATGTTAAATGGGAGTCAGCATGCACCTGCCACCATTTAAAGTGACTTTAATTAACCCCAAATAAAGTTCAGCTGTTCTAGTAGGCTTTTCTTGACATTTTTGTTGTCAAATCTTACAGCACGTAACGTCCCTCCAAAATTAATGAAAAAATGAGAAGAAAGTTGTTCAGGGAGGCTGCCAAGAGGCCGACAGCAACATTGAAGCACCTGCAGGAATTTCTGGCAAGTACTGGCTGTTTAGTACATGTGACAATAGTCTGCTGTCTAGGGTGGCAAGATGGAAGCGTTATCTTACAAAAAAAAAAAAACATCCAAGCTCGGCTACATTTTGCAAAAACACATTTGAAATCTCCCAAATGCATGTGGGAAAATGTGTTATGGTCCAATGAAACCAAGGCTGAACATTTTGGCCATAATTCCAAAAGGTATATTTGGCGCAAATACAGCACTGCTCATCACTAAAAGAACACCATTCCTACAATGAAGCATGGTGGTGGCGGCATCATGCTTTGGGGTTGTTTTTCTTCAGCTGGAACTGGGGCCTTAGTCAAGGTGGAGGGAGTTATGAACAGTTCCAAATACCAGTTAGTGTTGGTACAAAACCTTCAGGCTTCTGCTAGAAAGCTGAAGATGAACAGGAACTTCATCTTTCAGCACGACAGTGACCCAAAGCACACATCCAGATCAACAAAAGAATGGCTTCACCAGAAGAAGATTAAGGTTTTGGAAAGGTCCAGCCAGAGTCTAGACTTGAATCCCATCGAACATCTGTGGGGTGATCTGAAGAGGGCTGTGCACAGGAGATGCCCTCACAATCTGAAAGATATGGAGTGTCTTTGCAAAGAAGAGTGGCAAATATTGCCACATCAAGATGTGCCACACTGATAGACTTCTACCCAAAAAGACTGAGTTCTGTAATAAAAGCCAAAGGTGATGCAACCAAGTATTAGTTTAAGGGTGTGCATATTTATGCAACCAGGTTATTGTAAGTTTTTTCATTTTTCTCCTTAAAAGATTTCAGTTTGTTTTTCAGTTGGGTTGTACAGGTTATAGGTCATATTAATGGTGGAAAAAGTTTTGAAATGATTTACCTTGGTCTCATTTTTTTACATCACATAAACCTGGCATTTGAACAGGGGTGTATAGACTTTTTATATCGAATGTATATGTAAAAAAAATTGCTTTTTTATGAGAAAAAAGTCACAAATTAGAGCAGAAAAGGCAGGTTTAAGGGGAATAAAGCCACAAATTTGCCAAAAAAAAAAAAAAAAAAAATTCACAAATTTTCAAGGAAAAAATTAGCAAATGTAAATGTATGTTTAGAATAATAATAATGGATTAGATTTATATGGCGCTTTATATGTCAAGTGGCACCTCAGAGCGCTTACAGTGAGTCCATTATTCATTTACTCCAGACAGACACTGATAGTGGTAAGCTACTTCTGTAACCACAGCTGCCCTGGGGCAGACTGACAGAAACATGGCTGCCAATCCGCGCCAACGGCCTTTCCAACCACTACCAAACATTTATGCACATTCATACCCGGTGTCATGGACACTGAAGGCAAAGTGGGTAAAGTGTCTTGCCCAGGGACAAAATAGTCACAAATTTGAGCAGAAAAGTTGCAGATTCATGAAGAAAAATGTCACAGATGTATCAGAAAAAAAATCCAGATTTTAAAAAGAGGGAAAAAGTTTACTAATATTGTCACACAGGTTTATTCTGACAATTAATGGTTTCATTTTCATTTTAAGACGGATAAAACTGATGCAGTAGTCTTGGTTGTCCACAGGGGGGCAGCAGCAGCTCAGACAGGAAACACCCGATGTTTTAGTTTAATTTGGAGGAAACGGCTTTTATTTTGAAGAGCTTCTCTGCGTGTGTTTCTATGGTTATGGATGATGTCACCTTTGGCTGCTCTGATTGGCTGGTGGGGGACAGCGCCCATTTACACACAGAACAGCTAATAATAACCTGACTGTGTATGTGATGAGCCCAGGAGTCCATCTGCCTTCACAGGAGCTGCTTCTCTGTAGAAAAAAATGAAAATCCACCAGTTTAACTTTAATGTTTATTTGAAAGGGACATTACATACTAATGAACATTAATGCAAATTTACAGTGCATCCGGAAAGTATTCACAGTGCTTCACTTTGTCCACATTTTGTTATGTTACAGCCTTATTCCAAAATGGATTAAATTCTTTTTTTTTTCCTCAAAATTCTACACAATACCCCATAATGACAACATGAAAAGGGTTTTGGTTTTTTTTGGTTTTTTTTTTTTTTTAGATTTTTTTGCAAATGTATTAAAAATAAAAAAACTAAGAAATCACATGTACATAAGTACATGTGTGCCATGAAGCTCAAAATTGAGCTCAGGTGCCTCCTGTTTCCACTGATCATCTTTGAGATGTTTCTACAGCTTAATTGGAATCCACCTGTGGTAAATTCCATTGATTGGACATGATTTGGAAAGGCACACACCTGCCTATGTAAGGTCCAACAGTTGACAGTGCATGTCAGAGCACCAACCAAGCATGAAGTGAAAGGTATTGTCTCAAGGCACAAATCTAGGGAAGGGTACAGAAAAATTTCTGCTGAAGGTCCCAATGAGCACAGTGGCCTCCACCATCCATAAATGGAAGAAGTTCAGGACTACCAGGACTCTTCCTAGAGCTAGCCGGCTGTCTAAACTGAGCGACTGGGGGATAAGGGCCTTAGTCAAGGAGGTGACAAAGAACCCGATGGTCACTCTGTCAGAGCTCCAGCATGCCTCTGTGGAGAGGGGAGAACCTTCCAGAAGTAGTAGGGCAACCATCGCTGCAGCAATCCACCAATCAGGCCTGTATGGTAGAGTGACCAGACAGAAGCCACTCTTTAGTAAAAGGCACATGGCAGCCCACCTGGAGTTTGCCAAAAGGTACCCGAAGGATTCTCAGCCCATGAGAAACAAAATTCTCTGGTCTGATGAGACAAAGATTGAACACTTTGGCATGAATGCCCGGCGTCATGTTTGGAGGAAACCAGGAACTGCTCATCACTAGGCCAGTAGCATCCCTACAGTGAAGCATGGTGGTGGCAGCATCATGCTGTGGGGATGTTTTTCAGCAGAAGGAACTGGAAGACTTGTCAGGATAGAGGGAAAGATGAATGCAGCAATGTGCAGAGACATCCTGGATGAAAACCTGCTCCAGAGCGCTCTTGACCTCAGACTGGGGCAACGGTTCATCTTTCAGCAGGACAACGACCCTAAGCACACAGCCAAGATATCAAAGGAGTGGCTTCAAGACAACGCTGTGAATGTCCTTTAGTGGCCCAGCCAGAGTCAGGACTTGAATCCAATTGAACATCTCTGGAGAGATCTGAAAATGGCTGTGCATCGACACTTCCCATCTAACCTGCTGGAGCTTGAGAGGTGCTGCAAAGAGGAATGGGTGAAACTGCCCAAAGATAGGTGTGCCAAGCTTGTGGCATCATATCCAAAAGACTTGAGGCTGTAATTGCTGCCAAAGGTTCATCAACAAAGTATTGAGCAACGGCTGTGAATACTTATGTACAGTTGTAACTTAGTTGTTGTTGTTTTTTTTTTAATAAATTTGCAAAAATCTCAAAAAAAAAAAAAAAAACTTTTTTCATGTTGTCATTATGGGGTATTGTGTGTAGAATTTTGAGGGGAAAAAATTAATTTAATCCATTTTTGAATAAGGCTGTAACATAACAAAATGTGGAAAAAGTGAAGCACTGTGAATACTTTCCAGATGCACTATCTACCTTATTCCTAGGCCCCATGATGCCTTGCGTGAATTATGGTAGCAACTTCCGGTGCTAGTTTAGAACATGTGGTTGTCACTGAAACGGGACACTTTTCCTTGTCAAAAAAAACCCAATGACTTCGGCATCAAAAATGTGGGAACATGGCCTTTTGCACCTCAAAAACAGCAATGTAATCATACCACATCCCATGACTATGGAGGGATGAAAAGATGACCTTAAAAAGTGGCCAATACCTCCATGGACAGTAGCTCCATTAGTTATCTCCGCTGATAACATGCTAATGCTGTAAACAAATAAAAGCTCTGCGATATATCAGTGTTTCCACCGCAATAAAGTTGGCTGCATTTTATTAAAATATGTTAGACATAATCAAATTTACCTCAGAGCAGCCGTAGAGTCTAGTCAGAGCCACAAAGAACCACAACACCATGCTTGGGTGTTTTAAATTCGGGGCAAAACATCAGATCTGTGACATTCATACAAGTGAAAACATACCTGCAGTGCCTGTACCACCAATCACACGAACTATCCTTTAGTGCATGATCTACTCATTGCTGTTGAAGCCACAGATTTAGCTGTGCTTATCTGTGAGGAGCCTCACACCACGAACAACAGCAAATACCAGAACTACGCAAAAACATTAAAAAATACAAAAACTACAAGTGCTGAAATTAGCTGCCACTTGAGTGCAAAACACATATGTGGACTATACATTAAAATGAATTTGAAAACCTTTTAAAAACACTATTTTAAATGCCCCTGCCACTCCACTTTTACTGACTGATTTAACACTAGGTCAGCCGAAACCAGAAGCTCCGCCCATAATCGTTCCTACAGCGGCACCCCCAGGAATAAGGTGGATAAGTATGCTAGATTTAGCAATACTGCTAATTTGCATCTGTAGTCCCCCAGAGGGTCACAAGAATACACAAATAAATGATCATACACGAGAAGAACAACTGCAATGAAACTGTACAAAGTGGATATGCTAAGGATTCCTGAGATTTAAGGGGAAAAACACACACACTTAAAGTGACACTCTGGCAAAAATCAAGTTTTTTTCTGTTGTTAACATGTCTAACATGTTTCTTGTGATTTACAAGACATATCAAGCGCAAAATCATTCCAAACTCTCAAGTATATGTTTTTCTGCTGTGAATGTCTGCTTAAGCTCCACCCCCAAAAAGGCAGATTTGGACAGAGGTTTTGTAGCTACATAACTATTCCTGCTTAGCCTGGTTGGTTATAACATTAACCAATCAGACGGATACTCTTGGCTACCTCGGGGGAAGAGGGAGGAGCCGAGGAGCAGCAGGATTGAGACAGAGCGGGTTGGAGTAGCAGCAGAGAGAGAGAGCCGAGAGAGGCAGAGAGGCGGGGGGGGGGGGATTTGAAATGTAGCTGCTCTTGGATCACTTCTCCAGCGGACGGGGCGCCACACTGTGAGCTGAGAGCAGCCACATTCAACCCCCCCCCCCACACACACACACACACACACCCCTTCCTGCTTAGTCACCGGTGGACTGGGGACTGGTTGTTAGTAAAAAGTAAACACATATTTGGCAACTACACATTTATCTCTCGCCTCGAACGTTTTCAGAAAAAATGTTTTGCTTTTAACTTTTGAAGATATAGGCAAAACTTTAACGTCCAGAAACGTCTTGAACAGACTAGCAGCCCACCCACCAAGAATTGCGGTGACCAATCACGTGCAAGCCCTGCAAGTCGGGAGCACAGCAGCCAATCACGTGCAAGTCCTGCAGGTCAGGAGCATGGTGACCAATCACATGCAAGCCTTGCAGGCCACTAATTAGAATATCCATAGATCCGCACATACTTAAGTAGGTGCAAGATTTAAAATCTCTTTCCAAGCAATGAAAGTTTTTTGTGGGTAAAAAGCCACAATGTACTATTTTGGCCAATACACATTTGTTTTTGAGGTGGTTTTAGGTGGTTTTAGAGCTGTCAGAGTGCACCTTTAAGAGAAAGGGCTAAACGTTTTTAAAAGAAATTTTACCTGACAGATTCCCACAAATTTAAGTGAAACAACCCACATAAATGACTCACCAAGTTTAACAGAAAAAAATAACAGTTTACCTGAAAAATATCGACAAATTTAAGTGGAAAAAAACAAATTTAAAAGAAAAAAAGAGTTTTAAAGGTGAACTAGACAGTATTCACATGAAAAGAAATATTTTTAAAAAATACTCCATCAAAAAATGTTTAAAAATATCAGAATTAACACCTTTATGCACTTAAAAAAATTACATATTGATGAAAAACATTTACAGGTACAAAATAGTCGTAATATTTACATATGGACAGTTGGATGATGAGAATACAGTGGCCAGTAACATAGATGTATATCTATAAGCACTAGATAGGACATGGCTAACAGTTTCATGACAAACAGAGGCAACATATTCTGTAGGTAATTGTAATGGATGACAGCACTGGCAGCATTGTAATAACAGGACACACAAACAATTGTTCATTGTATTTATTGTAATCATATAAGTAACCTATGTATATGGAACATGACTCGGCTGGCAGCTAACCATGTTCTATCTAATGTTTGCATACAGTATTTGTGGCCAGAAAAGATGTCACAGCCAATAGCATAACTGGGTTGATATCATGTGTCTCTACCAAACAGTTGGGGCAAGAGTAAGTGTGACACCTGACCAGGAAGTCAGAATGTTTTCTTTATCACCTTTAAAAGAAAATATAAAAATTTACCTGAAAAACTGCCGCAAATTTTAAAGTGAAAAAAAATCTAAAAGGGTTTTAAAAATAAATATAAAAATTTACAAAAAAAAAAATCTGTGCAAATTCTGTCATGTTTGAGAGAATGATCAGCTCACGTGCAGGATGCTACCAGTGAATGCACACGACACAGAGAAGCAACGTTTAAACACAATTTTATTGAACAAAGTAAACACAAAGCTAGAGAAAAACGCCACTCGCCAGAGGAGAACCCAGCCTATAAAGAGGGAGAAAAGAGCTGGTTAGCAATAAGGAGGGAGACCGGGAACAGGGAATTACAGGGATGAATCTTACAGATTGTGAACAAATAACCCAACAGGGGAACCCAGCAGGAAACAGATGAACCAGCGAGGTGGAGCTGGCAGGGAGTAGAGGAAGTATGGCACTGGGAGAAGTCTCTGACCAGGTGGAGAAGGCATCCTGGAGTGATGATGATGATGATGATGATGATGATGATGATGATGATGATGATGATGATAATGATAATGGAGCAAGTGAGTGCACAACAACCCCCAGAGATGCACCACGGAGATGGCAGCAACCTGGGAGAGAGGAGGAGAAAAGGCGTTAACGGTTGAGTTCCTTGGTAATTTGTGTGACAACTTACTTTACTTGAATGGCAGCTATACCCAACGAGCCAGCGCTGGGGCACTCACGAATTGGTCCTTTTAAGTGTTGGCAGGGCAGAGGCAGCAGGTGCATCCACTCACGTAGGTGTGCTGATCACCTGCCGAGCCGGGGTCTAGATGAGGAACCTCCCACAGAGAGGGAGGGGGCATGCATTCACCTGATCATGACAGTGTCCCCCCCCCCCCCCAAGGGGTGCCTCCTGGCAGCCCACCGGGCTTGTTGGGATGGGCTTGGTGAAAGGTCCGGACCATCCCCCTGCCATGGAAGTAGGAGCCGGGGATCCATGACCTTTCTTCGGGCCCGTAGCCCTTCCAGTGGACCAAGTATTGCAACCCCTGGCCCCGACGGCGAACATCCAGAATCCTCTGGACGGTGTAGGTGGTCTGGCCATCGAGGATCCGAGGAGGAGGGGGCGACTTCGGGGGGGACAGAGAGGACTGGCGAAGAGGGGCTTGATCTTCGAGACATGGAATGTGGGGGGTTCCAAGGTTGTCATAGCCAGGAGCGGCACTGGGGTTAAGCTCCCAGTGCTCATAAAATGCTCCTTACGGCGTGCGTCTCGAAAAGCCTCTGACAGCTAAGTCCAACTCCTAGCCTGCCCGTGTGGTTTAGTCTCTAAGCCCGGCGGAACTGCTTTTACTAATAGGAGAAGGGGCGAGGGCGGATCTCTGGCGCCTTAAAACCAGATGCTTCGGGTAGATGGTGGCTCATCAACCTGGTAAGGTAGCCCATCTAGGGGAAGGTAAACCCTGATTTCAAACCTCCGCTGCCTTGCGGCACACCCGGTCACGGGAAAGGCTTCGGGAGTCAACCCTGAGGAAAAATCCGGAGTCGGAGCCCCTAAGGCAGTTCTCTGTTGTGCTCAACATCGTTCTGGCAGCTCCTGCGACGGCGCTGGTGCCAAATTATAGCAGCCCTGCTGTTCCTTTGGATTCATCAGTGACGTGGAGAGGGAGGACATGCTGCATGGGTAACATCTTGTCCTCCATATCTTCCTGCCCAGGCTTGAATCCTACCAACGCCCAACGCTGGAAGGTAGAACACCGGTGCGCATCGGCCTGTTCAGCCACAGGCGGTGCTGTTCCAGCAGAGTAGACGTTTAGGATTCTCTTCCATGGTCATCATAGACCGACGGCGGCCAACGACTGGAATGTGGGGTGAATGCAGAGTGTCGGCGGAAGCCCCAGGTGGACCGTCACGTCGTTGATGATCCTGGAGATGGTAAATGGGCCCAGGAAGTGAGGTGACAATTTGTTTGTTTTTAGGGGCACCTGGTCTGCCAATAGCCACATGCTCTGCCCGACTGTATACTTGGACGCTGGAACCCGCCTGCTGTCCGCGTACCGACGATTCCACTCAGTAGAGCGGAGAAGGTCAGCCCTGGTGGCCCTCCAAAGACGACGGAGGGGGTGCGTGCTCACCTGATCATGACAACTTCAAGCAGAAAACAAACACAATTTTATAAGAAAATGTAAAATTTATGTTGAAAAAAATGTACAAGCTGAGAGAATATTCCTAGAAAAAAGTCACCAAATATGTAATATATAAAAATAAATATTAACTCAAAAAATTATTGCAAACATAAATAAAACAACTAAGAGATTTATGAAAAACTAGAACATTTTTACAGTTTGTGAAGAAACTACAGTCTGAGTACTGTCAACTGAATGAGCTGAAACAGGGCCAGAGTGGGGGAACTTTTCAGCCCAGGAGTTTCTTATTCAAGACCAGCTCACTTTTCCTTTCCTTTTTTTTTTTTTTTTTTTTTTTTTGCACAGTGGAGGAAAATGGAGAAATAAAAACAAAAGTTCAATTTCTATCCTGTAGTTTTTTTTAAATGATTACAGACATGTTTTAACTATAATATAGAACTTAAATATTTCTCTTCAGTAAACCATAAATCAAATAAATGACTGAAAATTCTAATTGTATTTCCCCCTTCATTCTGCACTGAAAATGGTTAAGGCCTGCCCTACAGCATCAGCAGCCACCTAAGCAGTGCACCGGTTTCTGCGACTTTGTTAATCACTGTCTCATTGTCCATATACAGTGAGTATAAAAACAACTCTACACACCCCTGTTCAAATGCCAGGTTTTTGTGATGTAAAAAAAATGAGACCAAGATAAATCATTTCAAAACTTTTTCCACCATTAATGTGACCTATAACCTATACAACCCAATTGCAAAACAAACTGAAATCTCTTAAGGGGGAAAATAAAAAATAACAAACTTACAATAACCTGGTTGCATAAATATGCACACCCTGTTGTAACTGGGAATGTAGCTGTGTTCAGAATTAACCAATCATATTCAAACTCATGTTAAATGGGAGTCAGCACACACCTGCCACCATTTAGAGTACCTCTGATTAACCCTAAATAAAATTCAGCTGTTCTAGTAGGCTTTTCCTGAGATTTTTGTAGTCACATCTTACAGCACAAGCCATGGTCCACGCAGAGCTTCCAAAGCATTAGAGTGATCTCATTGTTCAAAGGTATCAGTCAGGAGAAGGGTACAAAAGAATTTCCAAGGCATTAAATATACCATGCAACACAGTGAAGACAGAAGTGAAGAAAATATGGCACAACAGTGACATTACCAAGAACTGGACATCCCTCCAAAATTGATGAAAAGACGAGAAAAAACATGGTCAGGGAGGCTGCCAAGAGGCCGACAGCAACATTGAAGGAGCTGCAGGAATTTCTGGTAAGTACTGGCTGTTTAGTACATGTGACAACAATCTCCCATCTAGGGTGGCAAGACATAAGCCTTATCTGACAAAGAAAAACATCCAAGCCCGGCTACATTTTGCAAAAACACATTTGAAATCTCCCAAATGCATGCAGGAAAATGTGTTATGGTCCGATGAAACCAAGGTTGAACTTTTTGGCCATAATTTCAAAAGGTATATTTGGCACAAACAACACTGCTCATCACCAAATGAACACCATACATACAGTGAAGCATGGTGGTGGTACCATCATGTTTTGGGGCTGTTTTTCTGCAGCTGAAACTGGGGCCTTTGTCAATATGGAGGAAATTATGAACAGTTCCAAATACCAGTCAGTGTTGGCACAAAACCTTCAGGCTTCTGCTAGAAAGGTGAAGATGAAGAGGAACTTCATCTTTCAGCATGGCAATAACCCAAAGCACACATCCAAATCAACAAAAGAATGGCTTCACCAGAAGAAGATTAAGGTTTTGGAATGGCCCAGCCAGAATCCGATTGAACATCTGTGGGGTGATCTGAAGAGGGCTGTGCACAGGAGATGCCCTTACAATCTGACAGATTTGGAGCATTTTTGCAAAGAAGAGTGGGCAAATATTGCCACATCAAGATGTGCCACGCTGATAGACTCCTACCCAAAAAGACTGAGTGCTACAACAAAGTATTAGTTTAAAGGTGTGCGTATTTATGCAACCAGGTTATTGCAAGTTTTTCATTTTTACATTTAAAAGATTTCAGTTTGTTTTTCAATTAGGTTGTACAGGTTATAGGTCACATTAATGATGGAAAAAGTTTTGAAATGATTTAAATTGGTCTCATTTTTTTACATCACAAAAACCTGGCATTTGAACAGGGGTGTATAGACTTTTTATATCCACTGTAAAACCGATTCAACTAGATATTCATTAATGAAATTATGATTTACCTGACAGTAGGTTCTGTCCCAAATACCACTTTGAGTGTTTTGAATATATAATGTTAGAGTAAATATCCAAATATTCTGAACTGTTTTTCTCACTCAGTGGACAGCATCAGCATGTTTCAGAATTGTGACTTTTCTTTCAAACCAGGAATTATTTTGTGTATGTCTGCAATTTTTTTGTGACTGGGTAGCTTTTTATGAGACCTTTTGTTTTTGTTATTTTACATAACTTTTATTATAAATATTCAACTTTTTCCTTATCCTTAAATGTTGTTGCATTTCTTGTAAATTCTGACTTTTTTTTTCTTAAATTTGTGGTGCCTCAGGCAGCTTTAATTTCTTTCTTTATGTTCCAAATTTAGTCATGTAAATTTGTGACCATTTAGGTAAGTTTTGGACTTCATCATCAAGTTGCTACCTTTTTCTTATAAGTCTGTGAACCTTTTCTTCCAAATTTGTATTCTCATTAATTTGGCTTTAAAATCACAAGCTGGGGTTTGGCAGATGATAAATTATTCAATACTACATTTGAAAACTAAATACCAGTTTAATGAAAGAATATCCAGATAATCCAATATTTGGGTACAGCCTGACTTGACAGACCTTTATCTTCATATTATTCCACAATGTAAACAGTATACTAGTGCATCTCAAAACATGAGAATATCATGATTCATTATCTAATTCAAGTCATAATAATCACACTTGAAAGTAAAACATGCTTCTAATTGCTCCCTTTGTGTTTTAAAGGGGTCATTAACGGCACTTTTTCCACGTTTTAATAGCTCACACATCTTAATGAAATGTTTATGACATATTTTGTTCACATTTTCTGTAATTTTTTTCATCATTGAAGCAGTTTTTTTTCCTGGCTTTCTTTAAACGTTCTGATTTAAAGCCTGTCACTTGAAGAACCATCCTTCACCATTTCAACTCCGCCTTCCCTCTTAGTCACTTAGCCGTTATAGCTGACTAGCTTCTAGCCTCCCAGCTCAGATGAGCAGCGCTCTGGTTCACTGATCCACAGTCAATGGTGTATCTCGCGTCAGTCCGGTCTGTCTCCCAATAATTTTGTTGTGATTCGACAACAAATCGCTAGCACCACGTGCTGGACAATCGCTGCAACCTGAGGCGAGCTACTGAGCCAAGGGATCTCAAAGAGCAGTGTAGCTCTGTGGGACTCCACTCTGCTCTCACAGCCAGCTGAAAGCTGGAGCGACTACACTTGCCTGTGAGAGCAGAGCGGCGCCACGGAGGACGGTGGGGTTGCTGGGCGTGAGAGCCAGCAGCATCTGGTCTCGGGACATTTGGATTGCAGGGAGCCGGAGGCTTCATCGTGATTCCGCAGTCGATCGTCTGTACCAGCTTGTGGCTCGCACAGCCAGCTAAAGGCTATAGGTAGCCTATTAGCCCATGAGCTAACACTGGTACCAGGACCCTGGCTGTAAGTGCAGCTTATATCGTTATTTTCTTCAGATCGTAGTCACCCTAATAGCCATCCCTATTATCACCTGCTTTGGCGGTGTGCCTCGCATCACTGCGGCCCATCTCCCAGTGGTTTCGTCCTGATTCCATGGTGGATAGCACATACCGGTGTCATGCCGATAACTCCCCTGCCAATCCGGGCAGAGTTCTCGGCATAACAGCGGCCAGTAGCCCTGGTCCCGGGCCATAAAAGCGATCAATGTGCTGGGGCAGGCGATCCACCGCGGAATCACAATGGAACCACTCGGAGATTGGTCAGAGTGAATCAGGTGGTAACAGGGATGGCTATTAGGGTGACTAAGATCTGAAGAATATAGCAATATAAGCCGTGCTTACAGCCAGCGTCCTGGTACCAGTGTTAGCTCATGGGCTAATAGCTCAGGGGCTAATAGGCTACCTGTAGCCACCACTTCAATCTACATAACGGACAGCTAGGCGGGCCAATAAGAGAGCAGTGGGTAGGTCTTTAGGACAGCAGTGGATAGGCTCTTTCAAGACTTGACATAGGAAACGTTTTTGGGAGTTTCTCTGAGAGAAAACAAAGATAAAGGCAGTGTGCTTTTTTCAGATCGTTGACTGTTTGGAAAATTTTTGGTTAATTATGTGACCAGTAAATACATTTGAGACAGAAACCTACAAACAAACCATTTTTCAATCAATGACCCCTTTAAATGTAGTAAGTATTAACATTTAACTTTTGAAACAGAATTATTTACTGTTTCACAGTATTGAATTTTTGTAAGATGCACTGGTATAATTCAGAGCATCTCTTTTGTCAACAGTATAGGCTAGAACATCTATCACTTGTGATGTGTCTGTATTTTCTACTGCAGTAATACTTTAATTAAAGAGGTTTTACTATAAAACTACTTTGCTTTAATTCACAAAGCCATATAATTTATGCAGTATGTTCTCCACTGGTGATCTCTGTCCAGCTGGCCTCCTGCTGACTAACTGCTGACTCATCATCTGGGTAACCAGAGGATTGGACACCAATTTGGTATCCTACCAAAGCACTTAGTAAAGGTGCTGTTTTACTGTACACAGGTCATAATTTAGTGTTTCGTTGAAAATTCTGTCATATGTGATACTGGGCTAAATATTATTGAACTTCACATGGCATTTCTCTTGGTAATGAGTTGGGCCACATGACATTTAATAGTTACAGCGTCATCATCCTCTGTCTCTACCGTCAGTCGCCACTTGTGTGGCTCTTGAAATATATATTTGTTAATTTAAGACACTTCATCCTCCAAAGTGCTCTTTTCTATCTGGTCTTTTCAGCTCCTCCAGGTTTCTTCCTTCCTTCTATGTTCTTCTTTAACTTTGAGGGATGCGGGGAACTTCCGGGAAGATGGCGGAGAGACATAACACTTAAACAAAGAGCTCTCCCTAGCCGGATTAAAAATCATCGGTAAATGGCCAACTCGACATAAACGGATCAATAAACTAAGGGATGAAAACACGAAGGAACCGGGCACAAGGACAAAAACAGGGTAAAATTGAAGAATTCCTCTCCAACAACGCAGGAAAAACCGCTGTACGCAAAGCCCAAAAAAACGAGATGTCCACTGCAGAGAAAATGGAGGACACCAGACTCGACAACATGACCACTGGCATCGCCAGTTTGGGTGAAGAGTTAAGAGAATTCAAGCGACAGCTACAACAGGATTTAGCGGCTCTTAAGGAGGAACTGAAAAAAGAAATTAAGGAGGAAATCATGGACCTCCGAAGAGAAATGGAGCTTAAATTAACGGAAAACATGGAGGAGCTGCGCTCCCAGCGGGCGTGTATGACAGAAGCGCAGACCCGAATTTCGGAACTAGAAGATTGGAAAAGCGAGGCAAACGAACAACTACAGACCCTGACGACGCAAACGCAGAGGATGCAGGAGAAAATAAACGACTTGGAGAGCAGATCCAGACGAAGCAATATGCGCATCTTTGGAATTCCGGAGGGCATTGAAGGCAACTCGATGACAAAATTCATGGATCAGTTCTTAAAAAAAGAACTGGAAATACCCGGAGAAACGGATCTACAGATTCAACGGGCGCACAGAACACCGGCACAGAACCCGAAAACAAACGCTACACCCAGGTCAGTTGTGGTAAACTTTGTGAAATATGACATAAAGGAAAGAATCCTGACGCAAGCATGGAAAAAAAAGATACGAATCGGCGACAAACAGGTATTTTTTGACCATGACTACCCGACAGAAATCGTGCAGCAGCGGAAGAAATATGCCAACATTAAAAAAACGCTGAAAGAGAAAAAAATTAGATTCCAAACGCCGCTAACGAAAATGAGGATTCATTGGGAGGAAGGCACAAGAACCTACAACACGGCCGAAGAGGCAGCGCGGGATATGATGGAGCGGGGCCTTGAGGTGAGCGTGCCGAAGGAGACGGCTGGAGCAGCGGCGGCCCTGAACGCACCACGACAGACGGAGTGGAGACGAGTGAACGGCGGAAGAAGGGGGAGAGACGTAGAGCAGCGGGCCCAGGACAAGCTACAAGGCTTTCAACTGAAAGCCTAGATCATAACAAAGATTAAGAAAGGCACAGAAGAAATGAAGGCCAAGAAGACAAGGTAAAAGAGAAACAGACGGCTAGGAGAGGTTTAAGTGATATTTGTTGGACATTTCTAGACTTATGACTATTACTTTGATAGTAATTAGAAGTCTAGGGAGGGCCCTTCACTCTGTGAAGACAAACCCCCCACCCACCAACAGGGACCAGTGGGCAGAAGAAAGGCCCAAAGTACGGAGGTCGAGATTTTTTAATGTGTTTTTATATAAATATGTGTTATTTTTGTTGTTAAAGGGGCTAGGAGCACAAGTTAAAAAAATGGAAAAACATGAATATGGGTAAAAATCTTAAGATAATGACACTAAACGTGAATGGTCTGAACTCACCTGTTAAAAGGGAAAGAATAATAAGAAAATTCAAGAAGGAAAAAGCTGAAATTATATTTATGCAAGAGACACATTTGAGCAAGGCAGAACATGTGAAACTAAAGAGATTTGGCTATAAGAACTCCTACTACAGTTCATTTAAGGGAGGAGCAAAAAGGGGGGTTATGATACTAATCTCAAACAAAATACAATTTGAAAGTGAACAGGAAATCCAGGATAAAGAAGGCAGGTATGTAATAATAAAGGGAAGAATAGATGGTATGCAGATTACATTAGTGAACATCTATGCCCCACCAGAAAGTGACAAGGGTTTTTTTCAACATCTGTTTGATCTCATAGCAACACACAGTGAAGGAGTCCTAATTTGTGGAGGAGACTTAAATGCTGTCATGGATCATGAAGTTGACACAACAAGTGTTAAGAAGACAAAAAAACATGTAACAAAGTTCATAAGAACCTCACTGGCAGAAATGGGTATGGTAGACATATGGAGGGACCTGCACCCACTCGAAAAAGACTATACACATTATTCAGCAGCCCATAAAGTACACTCTAGAATAGATTACTTCCTTATGAATGAAGGTGACAGACACAGGGTGAGAAATTGTTGGATTGGAGGGGCAGAAATATCAGATCATAATCCTATATACATGGAAATATATTTAAACAATAGAAAACGACAAACAACATGGAAACTTAACGTAGGACTGTTAAATGATGAGAAAATGAAAGAAAGAATAAAAATAAACATAAACGAATATATCCAAGAGAATGACAATGAAGAAGTGGACCCAACAATACTATGGGACGCACTAAAAGCCGTGTTAAGGGGTAAATTAATTGTTGAAACAGGAAAAGCAAATAAGACTAAACTGGAAGCGTATGAACAAAGATGTGAGAGACTGAGGGAATTAGAACGTAAACATCAAAGCACAAATGATCCAAAAATATATCAAGAAATTAAAGAAGAAAAAACAAAGATAAAAGAAACACAAATGGATGAAATTGAAAGGAAAAATAGATATCTAAAGCAAAAATATTATGAAACGGGGCCAAAAGCCACAAAACTGCTGGCAAAACGGTTAAGAAAACAACAAACAATGAATAATGTATACAAGATTAAAGACCCCACCACAAATAAAACCACAGTTAACCCAAAAAACATCGAAGAAATTTTCCATAATTTCTACCAAGAACTATACTCGCAACCTGAAGAAACAAATACTAAAGATATCAAAAAATTTCTAGACACATTGGACTTGCCATCAATAGGAAATCAACAAAATGAAAAACTAACAGCAGAAATAACAACACAAGAGATCAGAGATGTGATTAAGTCACTTAAAAACGGTAAATCACCAGGTAGTGATGGATACCCCTCTGAGTTTTATAAACTGTTTATAGAAGAACTCACGCCACAACTCCTAAAGTCATTTAATTGGACGCTGAACAACAACAAAATACCTCCATCATGGAACGAAGCAATCATTTCAGTTATTTTAAAACCAGGGAAAGATAAAGAACAATGCGGAAACTATAGACCAATCTCTTTATTAAATGTAGATTATAAAATATACACAACAATTATATGTAAACGAATAAAGACATTCTTGACGGAATTGATAGAAGATGATCAAACTGGATTCATAGAGGGACGCCAAACACATGACAATATCAGGAGAACAATACATATAATTAACCAAATACATAAAGAAAAGAAAAGCGCAGTAATAATGAGTTTAGACGCAGAAAAAGCATTTGACAGGGTTAACTGGAAATTCCTATATAGTGTACTGGAGCGCTTTGGATTTAACGAAAAATCAGTACAATGCATAAGGACGCTATATCAAGAACCTGTGGCAAGAATCAAGATAAACGGTAGCTTAACAGGCAAAGTAAATATACAAAGATCAACTAGGCAGGGATGCTGCTTATCGCCCACCTTGTTTGCTCTGTTCATAGAACCATTGGCTCAAGCGATACGACAAAATAAGAAATTAAAAGGTGTAACAATAAAGGGGGCGGAACACAAGATTGGGCTATTTGCAGACGATATTATAGTTTACCTTGAACAACCAGATAAATCAATAATGGAAATGATGAACTTGATAGAAAATTTTGGAAAATTATCAGGATACAAGATAAACATAACAAAAACACAAATACTGACATTCCACTATAACCCTCTAAACCAGATAACTGATAAGATCAAACTAAACTGGAACCAAAAAGAAATAAAATACCTTGGAGTGAACATACCTAAAGACCTAAGCAAAATATATAAAGCAAACTATGATAGGTTGGAACAAGAAATAAAAAAAGATATTGATAGATGGTCAATCTTAAATATGGATCTGAATTCAAAAATTGAGACAGTCAAAATCAGCATACAACCTAGATTACTTTACCTCTTCCAGGCTATACCAACAGAGATTCCAGATGCCCAATTCTCAAAGTGGGACAGGATGATATCGAGATTTGTTTGGGGAGGTAAAAAACCAAGAGTGAAATATAAAACCCTCCAATTACCAAAAGAGAAAGGAGGCATGGGCCTACCGAGTCTAAAGGAATACTACTACTCAGCACAAATAAGATATATCATATGTTGGTGCGACGAGGGATATGAGGCAAAATGGAAAGAAATGGAAAAGGAAATTGAGGGACTCCCAGTACAAAGCATAATAGGGGATAAAGATGCATATAAGCAAATCAAACAAATAGACCCAATCACTAAATTTACTTTAGAACTGTGGTATAAAATAGTACAAAAATATAATATAAGGGAAGACATAAAACTATTGAAATGGGTAGCATTTGACAGTCAGTTTGAACCGGCAAAACAAGATAGGGGATACAAAAATCTGGTGAACAAGGGAATCACAGCATGGGGCAATATCGGAAAAAAAGATCTCGGGAGCTTTGTAAATATCAGGAGAAAATTTAAATTAGAAAGATCGGAATTTTTCAGATATCTGCAGATGAGAGATTACTATATGAAGATGATTTTTTTTTTTTTTTTTTTTTTTTTTTTTTTTTTTTTTTCTCTCGGCGCCACACGAGTAGGCTGCCTTTTGCAACAGCGGCTCGATTCCGAGTTTTTTTTCCCTTCCTCTCTCTTTTGATCCGTCTTTTTTTTTCACCCCACTTATATCACGGACACACAGATCGTCCTAAATGTCTCCTGAGCCGGTGGACGGAGCCACTGTTTATAGCAGGATACGATACAGCAGAGAACAGCTGCTAGCATTCAACCGCCACCCGGTCCCATTGGAAAAACTCGACATACCGAGAGAACTGAGGCGAAAACGCCGCGGCTGCCGGGCTGGAGTAAGGCGGAGGACAAAAAATATAAGGTACAGACCCTCCCTTCCATCTGTTGTCATGGGAAATGTACGGTCGATACTGGGAAAGTTAGATGAGCTAGCGGCTATCTCCCGTTATGATAGCACATACCGGGAGTGCTCTCTCCTTTTGTTTACTGAGACGTGGCTAACTGAACTAGCAGCAGATGCTAACATTGAGCTGGAGGGTTTTCACATGATACGAGCTGACCGAACACCAGACAGTGGCAAGGCTAGGGGCGGTGGAGTGATAATGTATGTTAACAACAACTGGTGCAGACCGGGACATATCACTGTTAAACAACGACACTGCAGCAAAGACATTGAGTTGCTAGCTGTTAGCATGAGGCCTACATATCTCCCGAGAGAACACTCACACGTGATCTGCATTGTTGTTTATGCAAATCCGACGGCGAACGCTGGGACAGCACGTGACGTCATCCATTCAGTAACCAGTAGGCTGCAGACAGAACACCCAGATGCTCTTCTCCTCATCTCAGGCGATTTCAACCATGTTTCACTGTCTCCCATTCTACCCACGTTCACCCAGTATGTCACATGCCACACTAGAGACAATAAAACACTGGCTTTATTCTACGCAAACACTAAGGAGGCGTACACCTCATCACAACTCCCCCCACTCGGGAGATCGGATCACAACTTGGTTCATCTCCGGCCGGTGTACAAACCCCTAGTGCACAGACAACCTCCGGCCATGCACATTGTGGAGTTATGGTCTGAGGAGACAATGGACACCCTAAAGGGCTGTTTTGAAGCCACCGCCTGGAAGCAGCTCTGCGATCCACATGGTGAGGACATCGATGGCCTCATTCACACCTTCACGGGCTACCTCAGCTTCTGTGTGGACAAATCCGTTCCCACCAAGACCATACGGCGTCACTCAAACAACAAACCCTGGATCAACCCTGAGATAAAAACACTTCTGAGAGAGAAGAAGAGGATCTTCAGGTCAGGGAACAGGGAGATGCTGAAGTCCGTTCAGAGGGAGCTGAGGAGAAAGATCAGAGAAGGCAAGGACAGCTTCAGGAAGAAGATGGAGGACAAGCTGCAACAGAGCGACATCAGCGGGGTCTGGAGAAACCTCAAAACCATCTCGGGGCTCCAGAATACCTCCCCCCAGGCCACAGGGGGCAGGGAGTGGGCGAACAACCTGAATCTGTTTTTCAATAGATTTGACCAACCGCCCTCCCCCCTGACTGCACAACAACCACTGCTGCCTCTAAAGAAATCAAGTCCTGCTGCCCACTCCCCACTCCACCAACACCCCCCCACTCCCAACACACAGCCCCCCATCCTGACCCTGACCAGGACCCAGGTGAGGACGGAGCTGAGGAAGATCAAGGCGAGGAAGGCGCCGGGACCGGACGGCATCAGCGCAAAGCTCCTCAAGTCCTGTGCAGACCAGCTGTGTGGGATTGTGACGTATATCTTCAACATGAGCCTGAAACTGGGGAGGGTACCACAGCTGTGGAAAACATCTTGTGTGGTACCTGTACCAAAAACTTCCCACCCCAAAGACCTGAACAGCTACAGACCGGTGGCCTTGACGTCCCACTTGATGAAGACCCTGGAGAGACTGCTCCTTGCTCACCTCCGCCCCCTGGTGGAACCAGCGATGGATCCACTCCAGTTCGCCTACCAGCATGGCATTGGGGTGGAGGATGCGGTGATCTTCCTCCTTCACCGTTCTCTGTCCCACCTGGAGAAGTCCGGGAATATGGTGAGGATCATGTTCTTTGACTTCTCCAGTGCTTTCAACACCATCCAACCGATGATCCTGAAGGACAAGCTGCTGCGCGCAGGGGTGGACCAGCACCTGTCATCATGGATCCTGGACTACCTCACGAACCGGCCTCAGTTTGTGAGAACCCGGGACTGTGTGTCCGACACGATCATCAGTAGCACGGGGGCCCCCCAGGGAACGGTGCTGGCTCCCTTCCTGTTCACTCTTTATACTGCGGACTTCTCACACAACACAACACACTGCCATCTACAGAAGTTCTCTGATGACTCTGCGATCGTTGGCCTCATCTCCAATGGAGATGAAGCTGAGTACAGAGGGCTTATCCAGGACTTCGTGGACTGGTGCCATCGGAACTGCCTCCAGATCAACGCGAGGAAAACTAAGGAGCTGGTGGTGGACTGCCGCAGGCATGGGCAGCCCCTCACAGTACCAGTAAATATACAGGGAACAGACATCGAGATGGTGACATCCTATAAGTACCTGGGTATTCATCTGAACAATAAACTTGACTGGTCACACAATACTGATGCACTCTACAAGAAGGGACAGCGCAGGCTGTTCCTGCTGAGGAGACTCAGGTCTTTTGGTGTACAAGGGGCGCTGCTGAAGTCATTCTATGACACGGTGGTGGCATCAGCCATCACTTTTGGAGTGGTCTGCTGGGGCAGTGGCATTACTGCAGCCGATAGGAAGAGACTGAACAAACTGATTAAGAAAGCTAGCTCTGTCCTGGGGCAGCGCCTTGATCCGATGGAGGAGATAGGAGAGAGAAGGACGGTGGCTAAACTGTCATCTCTGCTGGAGTCCGAGTTCCACCCTATGCAGGACATACTGAATGCACTGAGGAGCTCATTTAGCAGCAGACTACATCATCCCAGGTGCACAACCGAGAGGTTTCGTAGGTCCTTCCTACCAACGGCTGTCAGACTGTACAACCTAAGCAGGGCTGCTCGCAGAGATAGCAAAAAGACGTAACAAACTAATAGTTTTTTGAATGCAAAAGATGCAATAGACTTACACAATGGTCCCCTCCGGCATACAACTAGGAACATACCGGTCGCTATGGAGGGTGAGAATATGTATGGGCACATAATCATACCATGTAGGATAACTAAGTAGACGGTTATGCTGTTTCATTCCATCTAGCAACAATGCTCTGCACTGTGTGTGTTTATATATTTACATATTTATTCCATCTAGCTACAATGCTCAGCACTGGGTGTGTTTATATATTTATATATCTACATATTATTCCATCTAGCTACATTGCTCCGCACTGTGTGTGTTTATATACTTGCATATTTATTCCACCTAGCTGCAATGCTCCGTACTGTGGGTGTTTATATATTTACATATTTATTCCATCTAGCTACAATGCTCTGCACTGTGTGTTCATATATTCATATATTTATTCCATCCAGCTACAATGCTCTGCACTGTGTGTCTGTGTGTGTGTGTATATATATATATTTTATAGTAATACGTACATATGTATATTAGCTGCTCTTGCTTGCTTGTTTTTTTTTTTCTTGCCTTCTGATTGTTGCTCTGAGTGTTGCTATCCCTGTGCTGTTGCAATCCTGGAATTTCCCCGTTGTGGGACTAATAAAGGCTTATCTTATCTTATCTTATCTTATTAGGCATAACCTCCAAACAGATGTGAACGAGATTATACAACTTATTTTAAGCTCATATGCAGGAAATAAAATAAGAATTATTTCAAAACTATATCAGAAACTTATGACAAACAATCATACAAGTAACTATATAAAGGAGAAATGGGAGAAAGAGCTCAATTTAAACATAACAGAAGAAAGCTGGCAGGAAATATGGAAAACACAACACACATCAACAAATTCAAGGACATGGAGGGAATTTGGATGGAAAAACCTGATTCGCTTTTTCATTACACCACAGATTCAAGGAAAATATACAAATACCCAATCTTTATGCTGGAGGGGATGCGGGGCTCAAAATGCAGACCACTCACATATGTTTTGGAAATGCTACAAAATATCATCATTTTGGAAATCTATGCATGTGACAATACAGAGGATATTAGGATATAATATACCAATGAACTGTAACCTGATGTACTTATGTGATCTTAAAAGAGACAATGTTATACAGGCTGAGGACAGATATCTAGTTAAAATCTTGTTGATTGCATGTAAAAAAACTATCACAAAAAAATGGCGATCAGAAGTTCTTCCTGACCAAGAACAATGGACTGACATTGTTGAGGACATACGTATGATGGAAAAACTAACATATCGACGAAGAATGCAAGAAGGAATATGGGAGAAAAAATGGCGGAAATGGACACACTACAAAGTGCAACAACGAGGCAGAAATTGAAAGAATAACCAAAGACACTGAAAAAACCAGAAGAATTAAGAGATGGAAACTAAAAACTTGATGCTCCAACATTTGTCCCCCCCCCTTTTATTTTTTATTTTTTTTATTTTTTATTTTTTTTTCTTTTTCCCTACCCTAACCCCTTTGTTTTTTAAATGTAGAATGTGATCTGAATGCATTATATATGATGAAAAATGAATAAAAATCTAAGTTACAAACTTTGAGGGATGCTTATCAGTCACAAAAGACACAACTGTAGCACAGCTGCTGAGCTGTAGGAACCGGGGAACTGCAGCATGAGGAGGGGGTTCCCACGGGAGAAGAACTATCTTTTTGATCCATTTCCATCCATCAGGAGACTATGTAGTTGTAGAATATGAAATGTCAGGTGTGCT
Organism: Pholidichthys leucotaenia; assembly: GCA_020510985.1. Classification (NCBI taxonomy): domain Eukaryota; kingdom Metazoa; phylum Chordata; class Actinopteri; order Cichliformes; family Pholidichthyidae; genus Pholidichthys; species Pholidichthys leucotaenia. The sequence goes on from CM035836.1 coordinate 311,788,991, forward strand.
TTTACAACTGCTTTTACCAGTGGGCCACTTTTAAAAGTTGCCCACTGGGAATTATCCTGCATCTCCCTATGGGTCATTCAGGGTCTGAACTGAAAGTTTCAGTGTATGTCTGTTTAAGACTAAGGCACTTATTAATGCCAAATAAAGGTGTAAAGCGTAAAAATGTTGAATACTAGCTTCAACCTGAAAAATGCTAGCTTTAAAGTTAAAATATCTATTTCATCAGTTTTAGCATAAAAGAATAAATAGTCTGAAATTGAATAAAGTTGTCTTAAAAATAGTATATAAAAGTGTAAAGCTTAAAGATGCTAGCTTAACAGCATTCATAAAATTTCAAAGACAAAATCGTCAAACAGAAAGGTGATGAATTTACATGACAAATGTTAAAATATGGAAAAATCTCATGCTAATGTTAGTTACAAAGTTTCCTTTTCTCTCTCTGATGCTTCTCCCACAGTGTTATCAGTCAGTCAGAAACAGCAGCTAGAGGGCGTGGTCTATTCATCTCGTTTTGCCTTGGCGCTCTTTTTCCCGCCGGATGCTGTCCTGGATGTCCCGTGGGGGGTGTGGTATGTCTCTGATAACCGCTGCATCTGCTACGTTGCCGTGGACAGCAGGAAACGAGGCTTAGGTGAGAAGAAGTGCTGCCCCCTCCCCTCACCCATTCCCCTATCACCTGACTGTCTTTGTCCAATCAGAAGCGGCAGAAATTCTTGGCCCCTCCCTCGTGGTCCACACCAGCGTTCCGTTCGGATTGGAGCACCTGGAGCGGGAGAAGGAGGAGGTTCAGCCAATCATCTTAGCGGAGCTCCACAAGCTCCTCCCCAACCTACCTCAGCCAGTCAGCATCAAGTGTCACAAATGGAGATACTCGCAGGTGAGCTGCTGTCATCGCACATCAGCCCATCCCCCTTCTCATTTATGACTCCTCCTCCTCCTCATGGTAGCCCCTCTCCCTCCTCACATTAGCTCCTCCCCCTTTTTATTTTAAACATTTTTTTCCTCTTTCAGGTCCTGACTGCCGTCCCCGACTGTCCGGGTCACATGACCATCCTGGAGCAACCATTGCTTGTTGCTGGCGGCGACGCCTTCGTCCACTCCAACTTTGATGGCTGCGTGGAGTCAGCGCTGAGCGTGATTGGTGCTCTGAAGGCAGTGCTGAGACACTGACCAAACAGAATGCTTCATTAAAATATTAATTTACACAGTAAAGCTTCCTGATTATCTTTTAATAACTAAAAAAATTTTTTAGTGAACTGAAGCATTGATAAGAAAAAAAAGGCAAAGAACTCGTGCTCCAAATTAAATAAAATAAAACAAAATAAAATTATAAAAATTTAGCAGAACATAAATGCATTACAAGAATAAAAGTTAAAAACACCAATGAAAGTGTATAAATGTAATAGAAACAAACTGAAAATTGTGAAAAAATAAGTTTTAATACTAATAATGATATACACACACTTTCGGCTGCATATTTGATTTGGCAAGCGGTGATGCACGCCTACCTGAGGATCATTGTGTGTGAGTTTGGTGGCCATCAGGCCAAATGTCTAGCAGAAGCAGTCATTTATTTTTTTAGCTCATGGAATGACGCAGCATCCATCCGCCTATCCACATTTCACAAGAATCCCCGCTTCTCCTAGGCAGCTGCCTGATTGTCACAACCCGGCTCAAGGCTTGACAAAAGAAAGACAACACAAGGGAGCCAATTAACAGAAATTTTATTTAAAAAAAGGTAAATAAATATATAAATGTCAGTGGTGAGTGTGTGTTGGATGCATGACACCAAAAGCAGGCAGTCATCAGTCAGCCCAGTGACTGTGAGCTTCATGAGAAAGGCTGGAACGGGGCTCAACAGGTGCACAGGTGTGGCTTTTATAGGTGAAATACCTTGACCAGGGGCGGTCCACCACAGCTCCACCTACAACACAGAAAAGGGAAGAACCCAGGACCTGCTGCAGAAGGACTGAGGCCGTTACGCCAGTGCTCACCAAACTCACACACAATGGGCCTCATTTATGAAATGTGAGCAGAACGGATTTGTTTGTAAACTGTAGGGGGAAATTTATGTATGTTTTGGCATTCATCAAAATATTTGTAGCTCCGAGCTTTTTGTAACTGAACAAAATCTACTCCTGCCTCGGACAACTCGTAGATCTTTTGTAAATCTAGATGCACCTAAATATCGCTTGTCATTACCACAGATTTTTTAAATTAACCTTAAACTATTCTGTGTCATGTCCACAATATGCAAATGCCTTTAAAAAGTGTTTTTAAGCATGGCTAAAGATAGCCCATAACAGATTTAGGTTAAACAGCAATTCATATATTTAAGCTTCAGATTAGATTTCTTAAGTGTGGATGAAGTAAGTAAGTTAACTTAATATTATTCTGTCTGTTTGTAACTTGAGACTATACATTAAATTAAAAAAAAAACTTAAAACCCACGTGCAGAAGTAGTAGCGTGCACTTTATTGAACAACAAAATAAAGTTCAGTCCAGCCAACATTTATGATGACAACAGGAAGACGAGTGTAGGAGTCAAGAATTGAGGAGACTGGATGATTTTTCCAGTAACTGCTTTAATTCCCCATTCATCCTACGTCCTCTCTCGATCGGAGTGAAAAGAGACAGGACGCAGTCACACACATACATTTATACATTCATCTTCTAACAATACATCACACACAAAAGTCACAATACTCAGCTACATCCTTTCATCTCTAATAGAACACCCAGAGTCCTTCTGTTCTCCTTTCCGACCCCCAAAGGTCAGGCCGGGTAGTCTTCTCCTCTCTCCTGAGTCCCCAGGGGGTGCAGACATGTCTTCCTCTTGAGATGTGAAGTCAATACACATGGCTAGCTCAAAGTCTCTCTTGGCTGAATTCAGCCAGCCACATGTGAGTCACATAGGTTATAACTATGGGCTCCACATCACTCCCCCCTTCCACGCGAAAGACTGGGCACCCACATACAGTCATACAACAGTCATACAGCACGTCACCCCCCCAACAGAATCTCACAGCAACCCAAACAACCTGACCAAAAAAACAAAACACATCATTCTGCATGCAGCTTAGGTTTCAATCTTCTCCCGAATCTGCTGTATGCAGGTCTCCTGCTCTGTGTTGGGCCGTCCTGCTGTGCATCTGTGGAGTGAGGGGGAGAAGGGTTATTTGCCCCCCGTGGGGGGTCCCGGGGCCGCCCCTTTGGCCTGCCGCGTCGAGGCACGCCCGCCGGCCGTACAGACTCGTTATGCAACACAAAAGCAGGCTTTAATCTATCGATACTGATCGTCTCCCTCCTGCCCCCAAATCTAGCACAAAATATTTCTCCCTGGTTTCCAGCACTCGAAATGGACCGTCGTAAGGTGGGCAGAGACTATGCCGCTGAGCATCGTGCCTGACAAAAACAAACTCTGCGTCTCGTAAAGCCTGGGGCACGAACACACGCGGGAAAGAGTGATGAGCGGGGCCCGGGAGCATTTCTGCTCCCGTGTCACTCAGAGACCCCCGGATCGGGGAGGGCCCTGGTGCCGTGTGGTCGGGTAAAAACTCGCCTGGCAGCCTGAGCGGTTGTGCGAAGACCAATTCTGCTGGTGAGGCATCTAGATCCTCTTTGGGTGCCGAACGCAACCCCAATAAAACCCATGGTAGTTTGTTTACCCAATCTGTGTCCGTCAGTGACGCTCTGAGGGCTGCCTTCAAAGACCTGTGAAAACGCTCGCATAAACCGTTGGCCTGGGGATGGTAAGCGGTCGTGCGATGCACCGCCGCTCCTAAGCCGCTGGCCACTGCTGACCACAGTTCCGACGCAAATTGAGGTCCCCTATCAGACGTAATATCTGACGGGACCCCGAACCGCGCTACCCAGGCTGTTAAAAAAGCGCGTGCCACCTCTGCCGCTGTGGTCGATGTTAACGGGACCACTTCCGGCCAACGAGTGGTTCAGTCTACCATTGTCAAGAGATGCATGAACCCTTGTGAAGTGGGCAGGGGGCCCACGAGGTCCACATGCACATGATCGAACCTTTTAGCCGGAATGTGTAACGGTTCTAAGGGTGGCTTAGTGTGCCTGTGAATCTTAGCGCGCTGGCAAGCCATGCAGGTTTTAGCCCACTCCTTCACGTGCTTGCGCAGGCTCGGCCAAACAAACTTCTCCGCCACCATTTTCACCGAAGCGCGCACCCCTGGGTGCGCTAGGGAGCGCACGGCGTCAAAAACGCGACGGCGCCACGCGGCTGGCACCACCGGGCGCGGTCGCCCCGTGGATACATCGCAAATAAGCGGAGGGAAACCGGTTTGTAGATTTCTGCATTCCAGCCTTAACCCTGTTGGTCCAGACAGGAGCGCGCGCACATCCGCGTCCTCGCTCTGCTCCGCCGCCATGGCTGCATAATCTATTCCCACGTGGACCGGAGCCGCGCGCGTGTCTGCGCTGTTACCGCGCTCTGGGTAAGCGGCCGCGCAATCCGTTTCCGCGCGGACGGGTGCTCTTACCGCGCGTGACAGACAGTCTGCTACCACATTGATTTTATCGGCTATGTGCTGAATATCGGTGGTAAATTCAGAAATTGCGGCCAGCTGTCTCTGTTGCCGCCCTGACCACGGTTCTGAAGTTTTGGACATCGCAAAAGTGAGCGGTTTGTGGTCGACAAACGCGGTGAAACGCCACCCTTCCAGCCAGAACTGGAAATGGCGAATAGCCAAGTGGAGCGCCAGCAGCTCCCTGTCAAACGCGCTGTATTTTCGCTCAGCCTCGCGTAGGGATCTGCTGAAGAATGCGAGTGGTTGCCAAACCCCGGCAACCTGCTGTTCCACCACGGCCCCTGTGGCCACATCTGACGCGTCCGTGGTTAGCGCTATGCGGGCTGCCGGGTCTGGGTGGGCCAACAGTGCCGCTTTTGCCAGTGCCCGTTTAACCTCTGTGAATGCGCGCTCCCGCTCCGGGGACCATTCAATCACATGGGAGGGCTTCTGCTTTTTGAGCGCGGTGTATAAGGGCTGCATAAGCTGCGCTGCGTGGGATATGAAACGGTTATAAAAATTCACCATCCCCAAAAATTCTTGCAACGCTTTTACCGTTCGAGGCTGGGGAAAATCTGCCACCGCGCGTACTTTGGCCGGCAGAGGAACTGCTCCCTCCGAGGAAACGCGGTGCCCTAAAAAGTCGATTTGTGCCACGCCAAAATGGCACTTGGCCGGGTTGATTATCAACCCATGCTCTCCTAACCTCTGAAAAACTGTCGTGAGGTGTTTTGCGTGCTCCTCCTCGAAGGTGCTGGCTACCAAAATGTCGTCTAAATAGACAAAAACGAAAGAAAGGTCGCGCAACCCTGCATCCATCATCCGTTGGAAGGTTTGTGCGGTGCCTTTAAGGCCAAAAGGCATTCGTAAAAACTCAAAAAGCCCGAACGGGGTTATCACGGCTGTTTTGGGGATGTCCTCTGGTCGGACCGGGACTTGGTGATAACCGCGGACCAGGTCTATTTTAGAAAAAATTCGCGCCTTCGCCAAATGCACTGAAAAGTCCTGGATATGCAGAATCGGGTACCGGTCCTGCGCTGTGGCATTGTTCAACCTGCGGTAATCGCCACAAGGTCTCCATGAGCCGTCAGCTTTAGGTACCATGTGGAGGGGGGAAGCCCAAGCGGACTTTGAGCGGCGAATTATGCCCAACCTTTCCAGGTTGGCGAACTCCTTGCGCGCATTGGAGAGTTTAGCTGCATCCAAGCGCCGAGCCTTCGCAAAAACGGGTGGGCCACTCATGGTTATGAAGTGCTCCACCCCGTGCTTCGCCACCTTAGCTGAAAAAGTAGGAACTGTGAGTGCTGGGAACTGGTGTAGAAGGCTGTGAAACTTACCACCTGCTGTGGCGACGTTGGTCTGAACTGGCGGCGGGCACACCTGAGCTGCACAAGGGGTAGAACAGAAAGAGAGTGCATTTACTAGTCGTTTGTTGGCCAGATCAACTAACAAACCATGTGAACACAGAAAATCATCACCTAACATATTGAAGCTCACTGCCGCCACGATGAAATTCCACTCATAGGTGCGGCCGTGGAAGGACAGAGACAAGGTTCTCTCTCCGTACGTCTTGATGCTGGAGCCGTTGGCCGCTGTCGCTCCGTCTCCACGGGGTCCCGCGACCCGATCAGCATAGGTGGCAGTGATGAAGCTCCTCTGGGCTCCGGTGTCCACTAGGAATTGCCGCCCGGAGCCCGCGTCTGTCAGATAAAGCAGCTTGGTCCGTTCGCCGAGAGTGGAAGCTGCTAACAACTCCCGGCCCGGTCGTTTCCCTGCTTTTTGAACTTGCAGGGCGGGATGCATTTGTGCACCTTCCCAACGAAACGTCGATGGTAAAAACAGAGGCCGTCATCTCCCCTGCCACGGAATCTCGCCGCTGCTGTCGCCGCTGGGGTGGTCACTGCCGTCTCTGGCTCCACACTGCCCCCGGCCGCCGCGCCAAGGTCTGCCGCTGCCACGGAAGCCTCTGGTTCCTCGCAGGCGTTGAGGAGCCGCTCCGCCTCTTGGGCCAGGTCGCAGAAGTCCTGCTGGGTCAAACATCTCCTGCTGGACAGTGAACCTCTCGTGTGCGCTGGGAGGGTTCTCAGGAAAATATGTTTGAAAAGGAACGCGTCGTTGTCCGTCCCGATCATTTGCAGCATGTCCTCCATGAGGACAGTCGGCCTGCGTCCACCTCTGTCGCACAGGTCCAGCAACTGCCTGGCTCTTGCCTCAGACGACGGCACAAAGCTCCTGATGAGGGTGGCTTTCAGCGCGTCGTATTTGCCGACAGCGGGTGGTTGCTGCACCAGGCTCCGCACACACCGAGCTGTGCGGCTGTCGAGCGTCGCGATGACATTATGGAATTTAATGTCATCCGCTGAAACTCCCCCGAGCAGGAACCGCGACTCCACATGCTGGAACCACGAGTGCGGGTCGCTTTGCCAGAACTCGGGGAGCTTAATCAGTCTTGTGCCCCTGCTGGCATTCCCCGGTGAATCCGGGTCTGAGCGGCTGTCTCCCAGCTCTTCCATATCGATCACGAGGCTGTCCTCCAGCCTCGGTGTGCTCAGATTCATGCGTAGGTCACCAATTGTAGGAGTCAAGAATTGAGGAGACTGGATGATTTTTCCAGTAACTGCTTTAATTCCCCATTCATCCTACGTCCTCTCTCGATCGGAGTGAAAAGAGACAGGACGCAGTCACACACATACATTTATACATTCATCTTCTAACAATACATCACACACAAAAGTCACAATACTCAGCTACATCCTTTCATCTCTAATAGAACACCCAGAGTCCTTCTGTTCTCCTTTCCGACCCCCAAAGGTCAGGCCGGGTAATCTTCTCCTCTCTCCTGAGTCCCCAGGGGGTGCAGACATGTCTTCCTCTTGAGGTGTGAAGTCAATACACATGGCTAGCTCAAAGTCTCTCTTGGCTGAATTCAGCCAGCCACATGTGAGTTACATAGGTTATAACTATGGGCTCCACAATGAGTTCACAGTAATGGAGGACACCAGGAAAATAGGGACGCCTCTCGGACACTTAACAGCCCAAGGGAGAGAATGCCTAGTGCCGCAGGACAACTGAACAGCACAAGGAGAAAGGCAAAAATAAACTTACGGGCTGGAGCGGTCCGAGACAGTCTGTGCTGTCCGGTGAGAGCAGGCGAAGCAGGAACAGCCGCTAATACCAGGTAACCAACAAAAGTCAGGTGGAGTTAGAAAAGACTAAACAGTCAGGCTGAAAGTAACAAGTAGGGAGTGGAGGCTAACATACACAGAGGAACAGCGACTGTGTATATTGCGCAATGATCCCGTGATCTCTTCCCACGCAAACAGAGCTTAAGTAATGACAATACTAATGAGGAAAGAGACCGCCGGTGTGAATGTGTGTGGGCTGGACAGAATAGAAAACAGGTGTGCATGAGTGAGTGTCTGAGCATGTGAATGGAGATGAATGGAGGCGTGTGTATGTGTGTGCATGCGTAATGAGGAACAGCTGGTGACACTGGCAGGAGGAGGGGGCGTGGCCGAGCTGTCAGGGAGCAAGGACCCAAAGGGCTCCCTGAAGCGTCTGATGGAAAATAAACGATGTAAAGAGACAAAATAGCGACAGTGTCTGAACTGGGTTTGGGACCACCAAACCCAAGTTCATGACAGAACCCCCTCCTCAAGAGGTGGATTCCAGACACCCTAGTGACACCAGAAAAAAACACAATAAGGGATCCCCCTGCCCAAGAGGAAAACAACAACCCAGGGTGGGAGGTGGGGGAAAACAGGTTCGGAGGGAAGCAACAAGTAAATAATACAAAAACAATATACAAACAAGGTGAGGTGAACCCCCTCCCAGCCCCAACCTACAGTAACACCCCTCTACCCAGGAGTCCAAAGTTCAGGGGGCCGACCAGAGGCCCAGGCCCCAGGGGCGGCGGAAAGAGGCCAGTCAGGTGGTCTATCCAGGTCCAGGACCCATTGGACCGCCCGGGAGAGTGGGTCAGGTGGCTGGCCAGAGAAAAAGGGCCACCTTACCCCACGACACAGTTTGTTGTGCGGACGAGCTTGGTCCTTGAGCCACCAGCTCAGAAGCGGCAGCCCGGGAGGTGGTCTCCCCACGGGAAGGACCAATGGAAGGGGAGACCAAGGAAGGAGAGCCCCAACATCATAAAGAAGAGACGAGGAAGGAGCCCCTGCACCCCGTTGCTCCGAGCTGGGGGACAGTAGCACCCGTGATGGTCCCGGTCCGGGACAGAGCTGCACCCGCGGTCACTCCAGGCTGGAGCTCTGTTGCACCTGCGGTGGACTCCGGCTTCAGCTTAACTGCACCTACGGTGACTTCTGGCTGGAGCTCTTCTGCACCCACGGTGGACTCCAGCTGGAGCTCTGCAGCACCCATGGTGGCTCCCGACTGGAGCTCTGCAGCACCCGTGGTGGGCTCCGGCTGGAGCACTGTTGCACCTGCAGTGGTCCCCATCAGGGACCTTATTGCTCCCGCGGTGGCCTCCCCAGCGAGGGAGGTAAGACTCTTCACGACCCCTGGTGCTGAACCCAGATCCTCGGTGGCCTCTGGTGGGATTGGCTGCTCTCCGGCGACCCTGGCAAGGAGCTCCGAAACCGGAGGGAGAGAGAAAGAGACCGAGTCAGAGTTGCCGGCAGCAGCAGAGCCCAGTGAGGTGAGCCTGAGAGCTGCTGCAAGCTGCCCCTGGCCCTCCTCACCATGATTCGGGCAGTGGGACTTCAACATAGGCATTGGAGACATTATGGAGCACACTTGCCTGAACTCAGGCTCCACCACCGTCCAGGACTCCGGCGATCTAGGGTGCGCTGGTTCGGTTGGTCTGAGAGATGCTGTACCCACGTCGGCCTCTACCAGGGCGGCTGGACTCACGTCATTGTCGTCCGCGGACACCCCAGGTAGTGGCAGATCCTCCCCGTCGACCCTAGGAAGGAGCTCAGAGAAGACGGAAGAGAAAAGGCGGTTAGGGTCACCGGCAGCGGCAGAGCCCGGCGAGGGGAGTCCAGATGCAGCTGAGGGCTGCAGCCAACTCTCCTCTCCAAGAGCCAGGCAAGATCTCTCAAAAACTGACATGAGAATTACAGGAGAGATTACTTGCATGTACTTGAGCTCCAGTGCCGTCCAGGACTCCGACGATACCGATGACAACGTCTTGGGCCCAGCCGGCTGAAGGTCTGGTCCACAGGGTGACTCTGCTGCGGCGGCCCCCGCAGCAGGCGTGATGGTGGTTGCAGTCTCTCTGCCCCTGTGTACCGTCTTCCACGCAACCGGCTTGTCTGGCGTGGCGGTCGGGGATTGCCTCACCGCTGACCCTGGAACTGGATCCTCCAGGGCCTCAGGTTCCTACCCCCTCTGGTGACCTGGTTCTGGGGCTGGCGAACTCGCAGGAGCACACATAGAGGATTTGGAGAGGTCAGGAGACAAAATAGCCACAGTGTCAGAACTGGGTTTGGGACCACCAAACTCAAGTTCATGACAAATAACATGAAAACCAAAAGCTGAAGTTCAACTTAAAAATCCCTTGTTTAATTTAAAATGTCATTTATTATTTTTTTAACCTCTTGCACTCCGTTGTACCGCGGGCGGGCAAGTCTCTGCGTCCCAGAGCGCACGAGGGCATGCGCTGTAGGACGCATGATGGAGCTGCATCCAAGCGCGCACTGAAAATAAAAGCTGCATTTCCATTCTTCCACTGCAGACACAGCCGCGAACAGATTAGTTCATCTGATTGACCTCTCATTCGACTAATAAGAGCCTTGAATTGGGTTTCTGAAACATTGAAGAACCAATGACTAAAAACCTAGCAAGAAGGACCCGCCTACCAAAGCTGTGAATGCAGTGAGCCAATTGAAGCAGAGAAGTTCGCGAGCTGTTTTTTGTAAGGCTGGATGAAGACAGACTGCTGCAGCAGATAAAAAAGGACCCGCAGGAAGAACCGTCAGAGACCCAGCAGCACGGAGACCACCCACAAGTGCTACCTGTGTGACAGGGACAGCCATTCGCACATCGGCCTCTTCAGTCACAGGCGGTGCTTTTTTTTTTTTTTTATTCAAGCAGAATAGACGTTTAGGATTCTCTTCCATGGTCATCATAGACCGACGGAGGCCGACAGCGAAGGTCGTAAATCATTCGCCAAAACCGCAATCATGGAATTATGTTTTGACTGGGTCGCGAGACCAGAACCACGAGCGGACCAGCGTCGCGTTCGTCTGACAATGAGGAAGAGAAGTTCACCAGGACACTGCTGTGAAGAGGTAAGGTGTTATAAGCTAAATTATTCTTTATCCCTGAAAATTGTAATCAAAAATGACTTTTGACCGATCGGTAAATTACAACTATGCGGCGCACCAAGTCTGAAGTTCGTGCGCCGCGGTACACGGGTCGTGCGCTGCGTCCAGACCGTGAACGCCGCCCCCCCCACCCCCCGCTGCTCTTCTGTAGCGAGGGGGGGGGAAGCCGCGGTGACTGCGCCGCTGTCACCACATCGCCACACGAGTCTATTCCGTCGTGTAGCGATGGCCGATGTCCGTCCTCTGTAGCGAGGGGGGGACAACCCACACACACACACACACGCACACACACAGCCCTGAGTGTCACCTTTCATTAGAACCCAAGATGAAGCTTCTATATTGAATCATTCAAAAGTTACAGACGTTTTTCCAAACTGCCATTTGGCACAGTTCAAAAACGCCTGGGAACTACCTGAGGAAAAAGCTGTGTAATATATTCATTTTTTGTGGTATTGTTACAAAATTTTGACCTCAGCTGGATAACACTTGGTTCTACATTTCTGTTGCATTTTCCAGCCCAGATCTGAAGCTGTGTGTTATTTGCAAGCATTTGTATCCAAAAAAACACCCAGGCCAAATTTATTTTCTTCAAGTTCAGTATGTTTAGATGACTGTAACTCAATGGCCGGAGCACTTAGAGAGATTATGACTGTTTTGCCAAAAAATTCAAAGTGTTTTCTTTTAAATGAGACCAACCCCATGAAGATGCTGCAAAGGGTTGAAGAACAGCTTTCGATTTACTTTGGGCACGTTATTTTTTGGCGTTTTTAGGGAAATTGACTGGAGTGCAAGGGGTTAATATATAATTGTAGACTTCAAGGTTTATCAGTTTAAATCACGGACAGAGTCACCCTGTATCCTGGGTCTATTCTCAGATATCCAAATTAAAAAGAATACATTGATTATTTTGCCTAATGATCATTTTCAAATCTTTAGCCACTGTTAAATGACCATAAACGCTCAAAAGAGAATCTAAACAAAGAGAAATAAACACAAACATTTCAGAGGCCTAAACTTTCCAAGGCTTCTCACTATGGAAAACGAGGCACAGTTTTAAGCCCTTTGCATAGTTTGTTAAAGGGACTCTCCACCAACAATATTTTTCCTGTTAACATGTCTGTAATGTGTTATTTATGACTTACAAGACATATCAAGAGCAAAGTCACTCAGAAGTGTCATGCCTGTAATTTTTTGCTGTGAAATTTCGGTTAAGTTCCTCCCCTTGGAAAAAGGCAGGTTTAGACAACGCTTTTGGTGATGCAACTATAACAGGTCCGTAGTGTTGAGCCAATCACATACCTGTCAAGGCATACCTCATGCCTCCCTTATTGGGGGGGGCTTTCACACCTGTACTGAGTACTTAAAAACTGTATTTATCGGCAGATGAAAGAAAACTGAAGCAAAAAAAAAAACAAAAAACAAAAACTAAACAAACAGCAATTGCAACATGAACTATTTCAAACATATTTATTCAAATGTACACTTATATGGACACAATCTTGAGCCATAACTTTTTTGTAATGTGAAAATAATAAGCCAAGTAGCACAAAAAAATAAAATAAAAAAATAAATGATATTAATAATAAATAAATAAAAATAAATTAAAAAATATTTTTCAAATTTACATTAGCACAAGGTAGATTGCTTAATTTGAAAGTACACAATAAGAATTATTCTGAATATAGTTCTTAATTGTCAGCTAGATACTGTATATACACTTGGAATTAAAGAGTTTTTAATTGTCAGCTTTGTTACACTAATGCACTTGGATGAACTTGAAACAAGAAAATGTTCACTGATGCTGCTTGTTATAGTTCCAATTAGCAGCCTTTGCTGACTCTAGCATTTCTGAAGTGGCAGATCAGATCAGGTGGCAGATCAGAAGTGATCTGCCACCGATAGGGGTAGATTGTGCTCTGCCACAAAATGACAAAACATCACTTCTGCTAGTGATGCATTGGATTTGGAAGGCGTCGGTTCTCTCACTGGCTGAAAATGTTCATCCATCGATCGATACGTTTTTGATTTGGCTACACAGTTTTTGTGGCCCTGTGTAGCGAAGTGCGACTTCAGGTCGAAAATCCCTGATGCAGTCACTTTTGTGCTCCTCCTACATGGAACACAGAAGGAGTGTGTAGGGCCCTCTGGAGAAGCCTTTATCCATCCAGCGTATTTTCCCTTCTCCCATTCTTTTCGGTGACGTCCAGTCCCTCGATTTCCCTTTTCTTCAAGCTTTGTTTTCTTCGCTGGCGGTGCGCTGCATGAAACCATTTTGAAAATCACAAAAACACTGCTTAGGTGTGCTTGTGGAGGATCGAAATAAGTGCAGGCGGACACGGCGAACTGAAGTTTAAAAGGGTGCTTCATGCATACGGTCAGCTTATATACCCGGCTACAGACAATGCATGCATGGCACATTAGCATCACAGTATACAGCAGGAAAGCATGGACATTTGCATTAGAGTCACACATATCAGGCGCAGCATTACTGGCACCGGAATTCCTCTCTGTTCCGGAGCCGCAGGACAACAGAAGGTGCGAGGCGCATCTGCATAACGATCAGTCCACACCTCTCACTGTTCTGATAATTGCTCACGCTGAGCGCTCTGCCAGCCCCGTACGCTGTGGGGGTCACACACGAGGTGTTCCTCCACACTCTCAATAATTTTTTTTCCCGTATATTTTTCTTTTTGGAGTACAGAAATGGCAATACGCCCGTATTTGCTAAAATTGCATTTTCCCCGTATTAAAAATACGGCAAAACCGTATCACTTGACAGGTATGCAATCAGGAATAAGAATTTTCTCTGACCTACTGAAGTTAGCCTCCAGGATGAGGAATTTTGGACTGCTGCTTTGGAAAACTTGACCCAAATTAAGATGGGTTTGACCATTAAACTGCTTTTAAGGACTGATGGAGTTTCAGTCATTATCTTTGACCACCGTGCATACAACTGGGCATGTCCTTCAATTGGTAAGGCTTTTATTACATGATTTATTCTATTCTCTTTATAGCGCTACCCACCATTAGCCTTGTGGGATGTGGGTGGGCCTTGCAGCATATTGAAATACCACCATGCGCGTCACAGATTTGGGGACGCACGCACGTCATGACATCATCACACCGTGACTAACAGCGGGAGACAACCTCTCTCTGGCACTCCGCTTCTAGCCTGCTACGTCCTGTACCTCACTCCTGTTAGCTTGCTATTAGCTTATTGTTTGACTGTTCCACGTGTTGGCTAGCAGGTCATTAAAGCTAACTCTTAACACAAACAACATGTCCACTGGTCCCTGCTTCCAGACATAACATTGGGAACGAGGAGAAAAAATAATCTTCTGAAGGAAAATGAGACATTTTCCTGATGATGGAAGCGTGTTTGGGACCCCTACCACTGTTCCTCGCAACCCCAGGTGAGCCGCCTCTTTGGTTTGAGTCATTCCAGATCTATGTGTCGGCTATGGACCTAGCTAAGGTTAGCAAGCTTTGCTAGCTAACTTGACTCAGCAAAGCTTTGCTGCTTTGCTGAGTCATAGCCTGGGCAGCGAGGGACAGCATGTGTTTAGAACGTTGGAACCTGCGGATACATATGACAAATGTATCACGTTGCTAGCCGGACATTTGCAATGCCACCAACGCCAACATGGAGCGGCAGAGATGACTCAGCAATACGTTGCAGACCTTGCTGTCTGGCGAGCATGTGCAGGCTTGAACAGCTAGAGGATGAGATGGTGCGGAACCAGCTAGCAGAGCACACCGACAACCCGAGGCTGCAGGTGAAGCTGTTAATGGCGCCGGATGATCTGCCGCTGGCGAAAGCAGTGAAGTTAGCGTTCCAGCTGGGGGCCACCGCCCAGCTAACATCACAGCTAGGTGCTTCACAACAACAAACCCCACTAGCTCACACAGTTACCCTGGCAGATGAGACTGTGGACACCGCAACCTTTTCGGAGGACCCCAAGGTGAACATCATGGGACAACAGGACATCATGGGACATCGAATGTGTGGTAACTGTGGATCCCCTGCGCACCGAACGTGCACACGCTCCTGCCCGGCCAGAGGGTAGCGATGCTAATGCTGCGGGAAGCTTAACCATTTTGCCAAAATGTGCCGTTCATCATGGTCAACAACAAGCTCACCACCCAGTTCAATTGGACTGCCTTTGACAGCTATCATCCATGCAGTGGACTCTAGCAATGCGGCGTACAAGTGGTGCACAGTGATGCTCAATGACGTCACTCTGCCATTACTGCTGGACACCGCCACTACCAGATCGCTGATGAACTTGTCACGGGGTGGAAGTGTTTTATTGTTTTTGGATTTCATGTGGTTTTTAGTTTTGTGTTTCATGATTTTGTTTGCATGTTTTGTGGTTTTTATATTTTAATCAGTGTTTTTAAGTTGGAAATGTTGTTTACTTCCACACTGTGCTTCCCCTAATTACTAATGAGCAGCACCTGTGTTGATTGGAGATGTGCAGCACCTGTGGCTGCACATGATAAGAGGTGCTCTGGCAGTCCAGAAGGGAGAGGTTTTTTTTGTCAGGAGGAAGGAGACCTGCCTGAGGAGAGGGCCCCAGGTGGGGGCCTGGCCAGAGAGTTTTGTTGCCAGAAGGAAGGAGTTCTGCCTGGAGAGGAGTGCCCTGCCTGGATAGCCAGTCAGATGAGAGCCTGGTTGGACAAGAGAAGGCTGCTGGTCCCAGGAAGATGGCTGTAGGAGGGCATGACTGAGGAGGAGGAGCAGTAATGGCCAGTACCACCATGATGCTGGCATTTTGGGGGGAAACACTTCTGTGTGGAGCAGTTGGTGGTGCTGCAGGCGAAAGACGGAAAGAGGCAGAGTAAGGAGCTCTGCCTGGTCTCTTAAGTATCTGGTTCCCAGATAGCAATACCCCATGACAATGATGATGTTGATGATGATGACAATAGGAATCTGGATATACTGCTGGCAAGTGTCTTCCCTTGTACAGGTTTCCTGAGGGCGTCGGTGTCGTGGTGGCAGATAGAGCATGGCCTGGAAGAGTGGATCCTCCTCCTCAGCTTTTATGGACTTTTATTTATTCTTAGCCCACTTTTCGTCTTCTTTTTAGTTTAGGTTTTAGTTTAGGCTTTTTATTTTATTAGGCTTTTTATTTTAGTAGGCATTTCTTGTACATAATTTGTTGTAATAAAATCCCTTTGAACATCCTCATAAGTTCCCCTTTGATTGCTACCTGTGACTCTTCACCTGGTTTTAAAGAACCTGAAGTAATGTTTTTAACTACTCTTGGTCACACGTTACAAACTGGGTCCCAGTGATGAGATTCTTCCCTTGGCATCCAATCGGGAAGAACACAGCGGAGCTTTTGGGTACGGGCACACCAGAATCAGTCTCGTAGGAGCCATCACACTGATGGTTTGCTACGGACCAAAGCCCTCCCAGCGTTCACTTTCCAGGTAGCGACACACGGTGACAACATCCTGGGGTACGACCTTTTTCACGAATTAGGTTTCACCTTACACGCCCATGAAGAACTTTGATCTGTGATGACCGGAGCACATGTCATCCAGACATGGGTACAGCCACTCCAAGCTTGACCAATGATCAAGCTTGACCGATGATCCGGACTCGTCTCCGATCATCACCCAACATAAGCCTCATGGAGCCACCGTACAGCTGCAGCAGAGAGAGTCCGTGACCGAGCAGGACCCCACAGAACAACAACAACCTGGAGCACGTCCTGCCACTGGTGAGAATGTCACACCACCACAACAGCAACAAGTATCAGGGACAAGAGAGCAGCAGCAGCGCTGCATGAAACCGACTAGGTCCAGACTCACCATGCTCGATTGGGTTTGGGTCCGCCCATCTGAATGCCCAGACAACCTGCAGATGTTCCTGTTCCCACCAATGCAGATCACTGCGCAGTTGGGGCCAGCCACCTTCCAGATGGCCAATGGTTCGAGATGGCACGCCAGTCGTCTGCGGAGGGTAAGAGCAGCAGCTGCCCCCGGATCAAGGCGCGACACTAGAACTGACCCAGCCAGTGTGGGACTCGGACTGGGACTCTGCTGACAAGCAAGCAATTCCAGCAAGATGGTACCCAGGTCTGCCGCAGTCAGTACCTCCAGGGCCACAACCACCGCGAGCTCACCAGAAGGCCCCTGAGGTTGGACTGTTAAAATGACTGTGTTTTGAAAATGTTTAAACAGAGCATGGTTGATAACAGTGGCAGAATAATCCACTCAACCATGCAGGGTCTTACCGGCAGTCTACCTAGTTGTCCATGTTCATATTGGTTTAAAAATAATGGTTTTGGTTTTGGTACGTTAAACCTTAGGTAATTTATGGTCATGGGTCTAGTTGCTAACACTACCATATTGTGCATTAACATTAAGCAAATATGTGTACCGTATCATTGGCAACCTAGCATGCTTTAACATGTATCAACATCTACCGATAGCCAGGCCATATACAGTGGTGTAAAAAAAAGTATTTAGTCAGCCACCAATTGTGCAAGTTCTCCCACTTAAAAGATGAGAGAGGTCTCCAATTTTCATCATAGGTATACCTCAACTATGAGAGACAAAATGAGAAAAAAAAAAATCCAGAAAATCACAATGAAGGATTTTTAATGAATTAATTGGTAAATTCCTCGGTAAAAGAAGTATTTGGTCACCTACAAACAAGCAAGATTTCTGGCTCTCACAGACCTGTAACTTCTTCTTTAAGAGGCTCCTCTGTCCTCCACTCGTTACCTGTATTAATGGCACCTGTTTGAACTTGTTATCAGTACAAAAGACACCTGTCCATAACCTCAAACAGTCAGACTCCAAACTCCACTATGGCCAAGACCAAAGAGCTGTCAAAGGACACCAGAAACAAAATTGTAGACCTACACCAGGCTGGGAAGACTGGATCTGCAATAGGTAAGCAGCTTGGTGTGAAGAAATCAACTGTGGGAGCAATTATTAGAAAATGGAAGACATACAAGACCACTGATAATCTCCCTCGATCTGGGGCTCCACACAAGATCTCACCCCGTGGGGTCAAAATGATCACGAGAACGGTGAGCAAAAATCCCAGAACCACATGGGGGGACCTAGTGAATGACCTGCAGAGAGCTGGGACCAAAGTAACAAAGGCTACATCAGTAACATACTACGCCGCCAGGGACTCAAATCCTGCAGTGCCAGACGTGTCCCCCTGCTTAAGTCAGTACATGTCCAGGCCCGTCTGAAGTTTGCTAGAGAGCATTTGGATGATCCAGAAGAGGACTGGGAGAATGTCATATGGTCAGATGAAACCAAAATAGAACTTTTTGATGAAAACTCAACTTGTCGTGTTTGGAGGAGAAAGAACACCATACCTACTGTGAAGCATGGGGGTGGAAACATCATACTTTGGGGCTGTTTTTCTGCAAAGGGACCAGGACGACTGATCCGTGTAAAGGAAAGAATGAATGGGGCCATGTATCGTGATATTTTGAGTGAAAACCTCCTTCCATCAGCAAGGGCATTGAAGATGAAACGTGGCTGGGTCTTTCAGCATGACAATGATCCCAAACACACCACCCGGGCAACGAAGGAGTGGCTTTGTAAGAAGCATTTCAAGGTCCTGGAGTGGCCTAGCCAGTCTCCAGATCTCAACCGCATAGAAAATCTTTGGAGGGAGTTGAAAGTCCGTGTTGCCCAGCGACAGCCCCAAAACATCACTGCTCTAGAGGAGATCTGCATGAAGGAATGGGCCAAAATACCAGCAACAGCGTGTGAAAACCTTGTGAAGACTTACAGAATACGTTTGACCTCTGTCATTGCCAACAAAGGGTATATAACAAAGTATTGAGATGAACTTTTGTTATTGACCAAATACTTATTTTACCGAGGAATTTACCAATTAATTCATTAAAAATCCTTCAATGTGATTTTCTGGATTATTTTTTTTTCTCATTTTGTCTCTCATAGTTGAGGTATACCTATGATGAAAATTGGAGACCTCTCTCATCTTTTAAGTGGGAGAACTTGCACAATTGGTGGCTGACTAAATATTTTTTGCCCCACTGTATGTTTGTTAGCTAGCCCTGTGCTACATTACATAAAATGTTTCTGGTTATCTTTGTGCTGTGCTAGCAATATGCCACCACACTTTAAAGCGTACCTATGGTGGTCGTGAAGACGCATTTAACTTGAAAACATTATGAAAAAGTATTTCTTATTTTGGTAAATAATTCTTGCCAGCCATATACCACCAGACATATATTCAAATAGGACCTTGGCCATGGGCAGCCAATGAAAACTGTGGGCGCAGCCATGACACTTGCGGATGTGACGTCACTTCGTAGATAGGAAAAGACAATAATAAGCGTTTCCCCGCGATTACAGTGCTGTTGTCCGTTGTTTTTGTTCTATTATGGCCAAATTTTCTGACTGCGGAAGAATTCGGGCGACATGGCTACATGTTTGAGCCAGAAAGGTCTTCTGAGGGTTAAAGTGACGAAGTGGTCCTCACACACAATGCAATTTCGTCTGAAATTATTCGTCTGTGCCCTGTTTCCGCTCCGATCTTCTGACAAGGTGAGCAGGGTTTGGGTACACAAAAAAAGTGTTTCTTTGTTTTTTTCGCTTATTATTCAGACATCCAAAGGCTTTACATTCCGCCATGTTGCGATATCCATATCGCATTATATGTTTTTGTTTTTACAAGAGCACCGAGTGTCTGCTGCTCTGTATATAGTTTTAGAATCATCTTCCGTGTTGTGGCAGTTACGAGATCAGATGAGACAAGCCGCTGAATTTAAACATTTATTTATTTATTTTCTACTTGTTTTAGTTCTGCATTTAATATGAATCCTGAGTTTGAAATAAACGTTTGAATTTGAATATCCCCGAAGCCGCAGCACATCCGGGTACTCAGATCGCAGTTTTAGAATTATCGGCATTTACGAGCTCAGATCAGAAAAGGCGGCTCGCTGAATTTAAACATTTATTTATTTATTTTCTACTCGTTTTAGTTCTGCATTTAATATGAATCCTGAGTTTGAAATAAACGTTTGAATTTGAATATCCCCGAAGCCGCTCCACATCCGGGTACTCAGATCGCAGTTTTCGAATTATCAGCATTTACGAGCTCAGATCAGAAAAGGCGGCTCGCTGAATTTAAACATTTATTTATTTATTTTCTACTCGTTTTAGTTCTGCATTTAATATGAATCCTGAGTTTGAAATAAACGTTTGAATTTGAATATCCCCGAAGCCGCTGCACATCCGGGTACTCAGATCGCAGTTTTAGAATTATCGGCATTTACGAGCTCAGATCAGAAAAGACGGCTCGCTGAATTTAAACATTTATTTATTTATTTATTTTCTACTCGTTTTAGTTCTGCATTTAATATGAATCCTGAGTTTGAAATAAAGGTTTGAATTTGAATATCCCCGAAGCCGTTCCACATCCGGGTACTCGAGGCTCAGCCAATACTGATCCAGATCGCGGTGTCAACGAAATTACATCACAGGAAGCGTCCTGGAAGTCCCTGTAGCCGCTAGTATGGCTGTACCCATGTTTTGCTGACATAGCTGAACCAGCAGATCAGCAATGGATTTATATCAAATTGCTTTGAACGTGAATTTCAACTTAAACTTGAACTAGAACGTGAGACAGGGGCTCAATATAATATCTTTTTTTTCACGACCACCATAGGTACCCAGCTAAGGTTAAATCATCACCAGCAGAGTTCTGGTTTTTCCCGGGGGGGGGGGGGGGTCTAAATGTGACATATTGGAATACCACCATGCATGTCTCAGATGTGGAGACCCACACACGTTGTGACATCATCACACCGTGACTATATTAGAAGACTAACGGCGGGGGACGGCCTCTCTTTGGCGCTCCGCCTCTAGCCTGCTACCTCCTGTACCTCACTCCTGTTAGCTTGCTATTAGTTTATTGTTTGACTGTTCCGTGTGTTAGCTAGCAGTTCATTAAAGCTAACCCTCAGCACAAAGAACGTGTCCCTTGGTCTCATTCCCAGATATAACAGGCCTATTCACAGATCCTGGCATTTGAAGGAGGAAAAGTGAAAAAGATTTCCACATGAAACTAAGACAATGAAAGGTTTTGGGGTTTTTTTTTGTTTGTTTGTTTGTTTTTTTTAAAGGGGCATAAGATACCATTTTAGACAATATAGATTTGGTTTTATAGGGGATTTATATCCACCGGACTATAACTTTAAAATGAAAAAGGAAAAACATTGATACAGCATCACTGATTTATTTAGAGTTTAAAGGGCCTATATCATGCTATTTTAAGCCTTTCAGAGTAAACTATATGCATGTATGTGATAGTATATTACCTTTGGTACACTGGAGAATGAATTTCTTATGAAATATGAGTTATTTTCGCGAGCTGCTTTTCCAACCCGGAAGTAAGATACCTCGATCTCTGAGGCCCCGCCTCTCCTTCTTGTGGCTGCCGCCCATTTCATGACGTAACCCCTGAGCCGGCTGCTACAGCGTGTCGCTGGGTTCCGCCCATGAAAACTTAGAAGACATTGTCTTACGTAAAAAAGCAAACAGTTGTTGTCACTGAGCAAATTAGGTGCGAGAGGAACTACTTCTTCACAGCGTCAATGCTAAAGTGAAAGAGTTTTGCCGATCACCGCTCCGTTAGCTGCGCGGAGAAAGTGGGTGTGTGCGTTAGCCTGGGGGCAGTGCTGGCAGCACAGGCACTTCCTGGAGTGGGCGGCTCACCCACGTTCATACGTATGAACGTGGGGATCCAGTCATTATCAGGGACAAGGCAGAGCAGCAGCTCAGAGAGCAGGGTTGAGGAGGAATACTCAGAGATGCGTGAATGGAGCAAAATACCACTTGGGGGTGTTTTGGGTGAGGAATTAACATTATAACATGCTTAAAAGCTCAAAAAAGTCCATTTTGCATGATATACAGTAGTGCGGCGGATGATAAAATAAGGCAGCGATGCTGTGGTTTTAAGGAAGTTTTATTAATCATACCGCCGTCACAGGATCCCCGCCCCGGCCCAAGTGTGTGCAGGCCGGAGCGGGATCCTCTGGCTCTCAGAGAAGGAGGGACACAAAGTCTGTGTCCTTCAGCAGAGGTTGAAGTGAGAGTGAGAAAGAGTGTTACAGAACCTGTGCAGTATTTATACCCAACTCAAACAATACATCAAAGCAGATTCACAGCGGTTGGTCTGATCAAAGGGACTGCAGAACAGGCATGAGATATTTGCATTTGTGAGACATACATCACAATAGGCAGATTTGCTAGACTCTGCTCCAGCTGCAGAACAAAGAGGTTAACAGGCACATCTACATATTGATCTGAGTCTCTAGGTCACAGTAAGGACAGGACACATGAACACAATGCATGAAAGGTAACATTATCACAGTAGTGTAGCGGAAAAAACCAGGAGTAGCGAGCTGTCTGTCCTTAGTCTGTTTGTGGGGTTTTTCCCAAACCGCCACAGTAGGCCCTTTAATATTGAGCTTCAAATTACATTTCTAGTTTCCATTCCCATTTTATTTAATTAATCAAGAGACAGCATTACATACATGGCCCATATGTTAGTGACCAAACGCCAAAATGTTTGTGATGACTGATAGTATAGTGATTTAGCACTTACAGTGGTGTGAAAAAGTGTTTGCCCCATCCTGATTTCTCATTTTTTTCTATGTTTTTCACACTTAAATGTTTTAGATCATCAAACAAATTTAAATATTAGACAAAGATAACACAAGTAAACACAAAATGCAGTTTTTAAATTAAGGTGTTTATTATTAAGGGAAAAAAATCCAAACCTACATGGCCCTGTGTGAAAAAGTGACCCCCACCCCTCGTTAAAACATAAATTAACTGTGATTTATCACATCTTTGGAAAGATGACTTCAATTTCTCTAGCCACACCCAGGCCTGATTACTGCCACACCTGTTCTCAATCAAGAAGTCACTTAAATAGGACCTGCCTGACAAAGTGAAGTATACCAAAAGATCCTCAAAAGCTAGACATCAGGCTGCGATCCAAAGAAATTCAGGAATAAATGAGAAACAAAGTAATTGATCTGTCAGTCTGGAAAAGATTATAAAACCATTTCTAAAGCTTTGGGACTCCAGCAAACCACAGTGACAGCCATTATCCACAAATGGCGAAAACATGGAACAATGGTGAACCTTCACAGGAGTGGCCGGCCGACCAAAATTACCCCAAGAGTGCAGTGACAACTCATCCAAGAGGTCACAAAAGACCCCACAACAACATCCAAAGGACTGCAGACCTCACTTGCCTCAGTTAAGGTCAGTGTTCATGACTCCACCATAAGAAAGAGACTGGGCAAAAATGGCCTGCATGGCACAGTTCCAAGACGAAAACCACTGCTCAGCAAGAAGAACATAAAGGCTTATCTCAGTTTTGCCAGAAAACATCTTGATGATCCCCAAGACTTTTGGGAAAATACTCTGTGGACTGATGAGACAAAAGTTGAGCTTTTTGGAAGGTGTGTGTCCCATTTCATCTGGCGTAAAAGTAACACAGCATTTCAGAAAAGGAACATCATACCAACAGTAAAATATGGTGGTGGTGTGGAGGATACGAATAAGGGTCACCAGTGTGGAGGCAAGGATCAAATAAGTGCAAGCGGACATGGCGAGCTGAAGGTTAAAAGGGTGCTTTATTCATCCTCCATCACGAGGCTCACTCAGCGCTGTGGCAGCGCGCTGGAGTGAGCCCTGCGTCTCTAAGTCAGCAACAAGCACAAGAGTCGTCAAAGAGAGAGAGCTCTTATATACTCAGCCACAGACAATGCATGCATGGCATATTAGCATCACAGTACAGCAGGAATGCATGGGACATTTACATGAGAGTCACACATATCAATAGCAGGATTACTGGAGCTGGAATTCCTCTCTGCTCTGGAGCTGTAGGACAAAAGAGGCTGCAAGGCACATCTACATATTGATATCAGTCCATATATCTCATTGTTCTGTTAATTGCTCAAGCTGAGCGCTCTGCCTGTCCTGTAGGTTGTGGTGGGTCACCACAGTGGCAGTGTAATGGTCTGGGGCTGTTCTGCTGCTTCAGGACCTGGAAGACTTGCTGTGGTAAATGGAACCATGAATTCTGCTGTCTACCAAAAAATCCTGAAGGAGAATGTCCGGCCATCTGTTCGTGACCTCAAGCTGAAGCGCACTTGGGTTCTGCAGCAGGACAATGATCCAAAACACACCAGCAAGTCCACCTCTGAATGGCTTGAGAAAAAAAAAAAGAAGACTTTGGAGTGGCCTAGTCAAAGTCCTGACCTGAATCCGATTGAGATGCTGTAGCATGACCTTAAAAACGCGGTTCATGCTCAAAAACCCTCCAATGTGGCTGAATTACAACAATTCTGCAAAGATGAGTGGGCCAAAATTCCTCCACAGCGCTGTAGAAGACTCATTGCCAGTTACCGCAAACGCTTGATTGCAGTTGTTGCTGCAAAGGGTGGCCCAACCAGTTATTAGGATTAGGGGGAAATCACTTTTTCACACAGGGCCATGTAGGTTTGGATTTTTTTCCCCCTTAATCAAGAGACACGCTCTGCTTCTACCATCGCTGCTTTGGAGAGAACGCACGCAGATGTGTGCCACCGTGCCAATTCAAGCGTTCGGGAAATGCCAAGGCCGGCAGTCAGTAGCAGCTGCGGCCACCGGTGAAGAGAACAAGCTGCTCTACATGACGGACTCGCGCTTGGGGAGACAGTTCCTCATAGACACCAGCTCCCAGAAAAGCCTCATCCTGCCGTCCTACGCCGACCAGCTAGTGGGAGCTAGCGGCCCCCAGCTGGTAGCCGTAAACGGCTCGGACATTAAGACTTTTGGTGAGAGAACACTGACTTTATCCCTACACGGCCGTATGTACGAGTGGACTTTTGTCATAGCGGCATTGAGTTTCCCAATCCTGGGAGCTGATTTTCTGTGTGCACACAGGTTGCTAGTCGATGTTGCTAACAGACGCCTGGTTAATGCAATGTCTTTTGATTCTCTTCCCTGTACAGCTCGAGGGGCCGGGCCAATAACACAAGCCAATGTCACAGCTCCAGGCAGTAAGTTCCACACACTGCTCACTCAGTTCCCAGTACTCACAGCCCCAACGTTTTTGGGGGCCAGCACTAAACACGGGGGTGGAACACTTTATCACCACCACTGGGCCGCCCGTTTTCGCACGACCTCGGTGCCTGGACGCAGCTAAATTGGCCATAGCACACGAGGAGTTTGCCAACTTGGAAAGGTTGGGCATCATCAGGCACTCAAACAGCCCATGGGCATCCCCGCTACACATGGTCCCAAAGGCCAAGGGATCGTGGTGACCGTGCGGAGATTTCCGCAGGTTGAATAACGCCACAGCGCACGACCGCTACCCAATTCCCCATATTCAGGATTTTTCTGTTCACCTCGCCGGGGCACGCATTTTTTCTAAAATAGACCTGGTCCGTGGTTACCACCAGGTCCCAGTGTGCGTGGAGGACATACCCAAAACAGCGGTAATAACTTCGTTTGGCTTGTTTGAGTTTTTACGCATGCCCTTCGGATTAAAAGGCGCAGCACAGACATTCCAACGCATGATGGATGTGGTGTTGCGCGATCTGCCGTTTGTGTTTGTCTACCTGGATGATATCCTGGTGGCCAGCGCGTCTGAGTACGAACACGTAACCCACCTCAGGACGGTTTTCCGGAGGTTGGAGGAGCACGGGTTAATAATCAACCCAGCGAAATGCCAGTTCGGTGTGACGGGGATTGACTTTTTGGGGCACCGCGTCTCACCAGAGGGAGCGATACCCTTGCCGGACAAAGTGCGCGCCGTGGCGAATTTTCCCCGGCCTCAGACGGTCAGGGCGCTGCAAGAGTTTTTGGGGATGGTTAACTTTTATAACCGGTTCCTCCCCCGCGCAGCTCAACTCATGCAGTCATTGTACACTGTGCTCAAGAAATGGAAACCGGCGGACAGAGTCGAATGGACTCCGGAGCTGGAGCAGGCATTGTCTGAGATTAAAACAGCCCTGGCAAACGCCGCACTGTTGTCGCACCCAGACCCGGCGGCCCGGATAGCGCTCACTACCGATGCCTCGGACGTGGCCATAGGGGCCGTCGTGGAGCAACGCGTCGCTGGTTCTTGGCAGCCGCTCGCTTTTTTCAGCAGGGCTTTGCGCGACAGTGAGCGTAAATACAGTGCGTTCGACAGAGAGTTGCTGGCTCTCCACCTGGCCATAGGCCACTTCCAGTTCTGGCTGGAAGGGCGCAGCTTCACCGCGTGTGTGGACCACAAGCCGCTGACGTTCGTGATGGCCAAGGTTTCGGAAGCATGGTCGGGCCGGCAGCAGAGACAGCTGGCCGCGATCTCGGAGTTTACAACCGATATTCAGCATGTGTCAGGTAAACTGAATGTGGTGGCGGACTGCCTCTCGCGCGCAGTAGTGGCCCTGGTCTGCGTGGGGATAGATTATACAGCCATGGCCGCAGAGCAGATTGGTAACGTGGACGTGTGCGTGCTCCAGTCTGACCAACAGGGTTAAGGCTGGAGAGCAGAGTACTGCAAGACGGCAGCCCCCCCCTAATCTGCGACGTCTCCACGGGACGCCCACGCCCAGTGGTCCCAGTTGCTTGGCGCTGCCGAGTGTTTGAGTCAGTTCACGCTCTGGCGCACCCAGGAGTGCGTGCGTCAGTCAAAATGGTGGGAGCGAAGTTTGTATGGCCAGGCCTGCGCAAACAAGTGAAAGAGTGGGCCGCAGCCTGCATAGCATGCCAACGAGCCAAAGTGCACAGACACACGAAGGCTCCTTTGGAACCGTTTCGTATACCGGCTAAGAGGTTCGACCATGTTCACGTGGACCTCGTGGGCCCCCTCCCGCCATCGCAGGGGTGCACGCACCTTCTGACAGTGGTGGACCGCACCACACGCTGGCCAGAAGCAGTCCCGCTGGCGGCAACCATGTCTGCGGACATGGCGCGTGCTTTTTTGACAACATGGGTGGCACGTTTTGGCATCCCGTCGGACATCACGTCTGATAGAGGCCCTCAGTTTGTTTCCGATCTCTGGTCCGTGATGGCCTGTAGCCTGGGTGCTGCAATTCATCGCACAACCGCGTACAATCCACAGGCCAACGGGTTATGCGAGCATTTCCATAGGTCACTGAAAGCAGCGCTCAGGGCTTCGCTGACAGATGCAAATTGGGTGGACCGGTTACCGTGACTTTTATTGGGGTTGCGTTCCGCACCAAAAGAGGATTTGGAGGCTTCCCCGGCAGAGCTTGTTTTTTCTCAGCCACTGCGGCTCCCCGGGGAATTTTTGCCAGATAATCCCGCGCCGGACGACTGTCCATCTCAGCGTTTGCAGCATAGCGCAGATACAGGCATGCTGCCAGGCCCGGCCCACCACTGTTTTCCATGCGCTTTTGTGCCAAAAACTTTGAAGAACGCGGTGTTCGTGTTTGTCAGGCACGATGCCCACCGCCCCCCATTGCGCCCACCCTACGATGGCCCGTTCAGAGTGCTGGAACCAGGGGACAAACATATAGACAGACTTAAGCCCGCCTTTGTGGTGGCGGACAAGCAAGTGTTGTTGGCTCGGGCCCCTCGGCGTGGAAGAACCCCACGGAGAACTCCCCAGGTAAACGATTCATCAGAGCAGCCACACAGGCAAGTCGAAGGTTTTCCCCCCCTCGCCATTGCCCACTCGCAGACAGACATACCCCCAGGAGCCCCCCACCGGCACAGCAGCGCCGCGGAGGCGGAGAACCCCCGTTACAGCAGATATGGGAGGAGGCTGAAGCCAAAGGGACGTGAGGACTGAAACTCGGTCTGAGATTCTGGGGGGGCGGTGTAGACGTGAGGTTAATCATCTCAGACTGGATGCAGAGGGTAAACAGATGAGGACAATAGTTATTGAGATGGGAGAGATTATGGTGATATAGCAGGAAGGAGAGCTGGGAGACAGTGGGGGGAGAAGGGTTGAATGTATTGTGATGCGAGATGTCATGCAGATGTGAGATGGATGGAGGATATAAAAGGAGAGACCCTGGGGTATTGTCAAAAAATGCTTTTTCTGTTATGACTGATGTGAGAGTGAATAAAGTAGTCTCCTGCAAGATTCTGCCTCCGTTATTTGCACTGTCCACACAGCTACCATTTTTCAATAGGACAATACTTCAATGTCACTTTTCCAGTTGACTGTTTCTCTTAGGAAATGGTGTTTGATACAGTATCTGTGGTTCCAAGGTTGTCATAGCCAGAAGCGGCACTGGGGTTAAGCTCCCAGTGCTCATAAAATGCTCCTTACGGCGTGCGTCTCGAAAAACCTCTGACAACCAAGTCCAGCTCCTAGCCTGCCCGTGTGGTTTAGTCTCTAAGCCTGGCGGAACTGCTTTTACTAATAGGAGAAGGGGCGAGGGCAGATCACTGGCACCTTAAAACCAGATGCTTCGGGTAGATGGTGGCTCGTCAACCTGGGAAGGTAGCCCATCTAGGGGAAGGTAAACCCTGATTTCAAACCTCCGCTGCCTTGCGGCACACCCGGTCACGGGAAAGGCTTCGGGAGTCAACCCTGAGGAAAAATCCGGAGTCGGAGTCCCTAAGGCAGTTTTCTGTTGTGCTCAACATCGTTCTGGCAGCTCCTGCGACGGCACTGGTGCCAAACTATAGCAGCCCTGCTGTTCCTTTGGATTCATCAGTGACGTGGAGAGGGGGGACATGCTGCATGGGTAACATCTTGTCCTCCATATCTTCCTGCCCAGGCTTGAATCCTACCAACACCCAATGCTGGAAGGTAGAACACCGGTGCGCATCGGCCTGTTCAGCCACAGGCGGTGCTGTTCCAGCAGAGTAGACGTTTAGGATTCTCTTCCATGGTCATCATAGACCGACGGAGGCCGACAACGACGACAGTATCTGTGCACCTCTGCACACAGATATCCAGCCTTATTTAAGGATTCAAGGATTCTTTATTGTCATTCTTAATTACAGGAAAAGAACGAAATTTATTTCTGAGATCTCGATATTGTCACAAACATAAAATTAGGACAGTAATAAAAATATATTCAAATATATTAATAAGTTAAAAAGTATAAAAATATAGCCTATGTGCCTGCACCTCTGCTTGCTCACTGGGCTTTTGGCTATCGTATCTTGATTATGCTCATCATACACATCTGCCCATGCGCACTGGTGTTTGTCCATGCCTGGTTTCTGATTGCAGCCTTGCTACAAATCTTGTTTTACAGTGCATCCGGAAAGTATTCACAGCACTTCACTTTTTCTAAATTTTATGTTACAGCCTTATTCCAAAATGGATTAAATTCATTTTTGTCAAAATTCAAAATTCTACACACAACACCCCATAATGACAATGTGAAAGACGTTTTTTTGAGATATTTGCAAATTTATTAAAAACAAAAACTAAGAAATCACATGTACATAAGTATTCACAGCCTTTGCTCAATACTTTGTTGATGCACCTTTGGCAGCAATTACAGCCTCAAGCCTTTTTGAATATGATGCCACAAGGTTGGCTCACCTATCTTTGGGCAGTTTGGCCCATTCCTCTTTGCAGCACCTCTCAAGCTCCATCAGGTTGGATGGGAAACGTCGGTGCACAGCCATTTTCAGATCTCTCCAGAGATGTTCAATTGGATTCAAGTCTGGGCTCTGGCTGGGCCACTCAAGGACATTCACAGAGTTGTCCTGAAGCCCCTCCTTCGATATCTTGGCTGTGTGCTTAGGGTCGTTGTCCTGCTGAAAGATGAACCATCACCCCAGTCTAAGGTCAAGAGCGCTCCGGAGCAGGTTTTCATCCAGGATGTCTCTGCACATGGCTGCATTTATCTTTCCCTCTATCCTGACTAGTCTACCAGTTCCTGCTGCTGAAAAAACATCCCCACAGCATGATGCTGCCACCACCATTGGCATGGTTGTGAGCGGTGCCTGGTTTCCTCCAAACATGACACCTGGTATTCACGCCCAAGAGTTCAATCTTTGTCTCATCAGACCAGAGAATTTTGTTTCTCATGGTCTGAGAGTCCTTCAGGTGCCTTTTGACAAACTCCAGGCAGGCTGCCATGCGTCTTTTACTAAGGAGTAGCTTCCGTCTGGCCGCTCTACCATACAGGCCTGATTGGTGGATTGCTGCAGAGATTGTTGTCCTTCTGGAAGGTTCTCTTCTCTCCACAGAGGAACACTGGAGCTCTGACAGAGTGACCATCGGGTTCTTGGTCACCTCCCTGACTAAGGCCCTTCTCCCTGATCGCTCAGTTTAGACGGCCGGCCAGCTCTAGGAAGAGTCCTGGTGGTTCTGAACTTCTCCCATTTACGGATGATGGAGGCCACTGTGCTCACTGGGACCTTCAAAGCTGCAGAAATTTTTCTTTACCCTTCCCCAGATTTGTGCCTTGGATCTCGGAGGTCTACAGACAATTCCTTTGACTTCATTTTTAGTTTGTGCTCTGACATGCACTGTCAACTGTGGGACCTTATACAGGTCTGTGCCTTTCCAAATCATGTCCAATCAACTGAATTTACCACAGGTGGACTACAATTAAGCTGTAGAAACATCTCAAGGATGATCAGTGGAAACAGGATGCACCTGAGCTCAATTTTGAGCTTCATGGCAAAGACTGTGAATACTTATGTACATGTGATTTCTTAGTTTTTTATTTTTAATAAATTTGCAAAAATCTCAAAAAAAAAAATTCACATTATCATTATGGGGTATTGTGTGTAGAATTTTGAGGGGAAAAAATGAATTTAATCCCTTTTGGAATAAGGCTGCAACATAACAAAATGTGGAAAAAGTGAAGTGCTGTGAATACTTTGAGGATGCACTGTATATTTCTCTGCCCTATCAATGTTACCCTTGAGGGTGTAGCCCCATTCTCCCCCACTGCCTTTTTGCCTGGTGCAACTGGGTTTGAGGTATGTCACACACTTCTTTAAGAAAGATCTACATTCACAGGTTATCTTTTGTATCCTCAGTCTCGAACTCCCGCAGATGAACTGATTTATTCCTGGTCCTTCGTGGCTCCTTTCTGACCACAGCATCTTTAGTTGGCTGTGTGCACTCAGTCTGGTCACACAGTACCCCATAATGACAATGTGAAAAAAGTTTTTTTTGAGAGTTTTGCAGATTTATTAAAAATGAAAAACTAAGAAATCACATGTACATAAGCATTCACAGCCTTTGCCATGAAGCTCAAAACTGAGCTCAGGTACATCCTCTTTCCACTGATCATCCTTGAGATGCTTCTACAGCTTAATTGGAGTCCATCTGTGGTAAATTCAGTTGATTGGACGTGGTTTGGAAAGGCACACACCTGTCTATATAAGGTCCCGCAGTTGAGTGAGGGGATGGCAAACCAGACTGACAGCTGGCAGGGCATACCCACACGATGCTGCACATCCCTGACAGCTGTCAACAGTGAAAGGAAAATACTGGGAATACAAAATAAAATAACAAATTCAAGTGTTGATATAAATAAATGCAGAAATAAACATAAAACACTGCACGACAGGAAAATGGCAAACAGAAGATTAATACATGGACAACAAGAGGCATAAAATGCAACAGATAAATGTAAAAACAGGGAAAGCACCACGAGGCTGGGTCTGGTAGAACCTCCAGAGCCCAGCTCGTGACAGAAGTCAAAGGTATTGTCTGTAGACCTCTCAGACAGGATTGTCTCAAGGCACAAATCTGGGGAAGGGTACATAAAAATTTCTGCTGCTTTGAAGGTCCCAATGAGCACAGTGGCCTCCATCATCCATAAATAGAAGAAGTTGGGAACCGCCAGAACTCTTCCCAGAGCTGGCTGGCCGTCTAACTGAGTGATCAGGGAGAAGGGCCTTAGTCAGGGAGGTGACCAAGAACCCGATGGTCACTCTGTCAGAGCTCCCGCATTCCTCTGTGGAGAGAGGAGAACCTTCCAGAAGGACAAATGTAACCCAGCTGAGAAAATGACCCTTTTTTTCTCAGATGTCAATTGTATTAATACAATTGTGTGATTTTATTTTGAAAACCGACTATCTTGGGGAAGAGGAAGTGCAATCCTCGTCATCCAACTTTTAACTTTCTGTTTCATGGTCACGTTGGATGATCTGGGTCTTTCCATTAGTTAAGAGCGATATTAGCCCCGCCTTCCGAGCAAAGTGCTGAGGCGCTCTGCTGGAAATCGGTCTTTCACGATATGAGAGTGGACGAGAGAGGTTGTGGGCGGTCTGGTTCACACTGATACCTTTTCTTGGTGAGTTAATTCAGAAAAATGCTATAAATGGATCTAAACACTCTCCAAACGCTAATTTGCAACCTTTATTATCCTAAGTTGACGGGAGCACGAGCGTGAGGGGCATTGTGGCTGTGTCCTTTGCTGTGTTCACACTGAAACCTCATCTTGGTGAGTCAGATACATGCTAACGTTAGCGTTATGCTAATGCTAATCGCGAGTGGATTTTTTCCTGTTTAAAAGCAATGGAAAAGGCTGTCTTTGTGTCTGTATGGTTTTCCTAAATGTGATTTCAGTTCCCAACAGTATGCTGAAGTACTTTTAGTTCTTATGCACTATTTCTGTCAAATGAAATGTGTAGGTTGATGCTAAAAGCACATGGTGTTGGTCCCCTATGTAAAAGCATAGGTTATGCTAAACCCAGTAGCTCAGACCGGGTTTTACTGATTTTTAAAAGGGAATATTGGAAGTGATGGGACAGTATATTCCCTGGTTATGTGATAAATTAATTGTATTTCATTTCATGATTTACAGAGACAAGGTTAGAGAGGATTAATCATAATTTCTTGGTTAAATGATGTAGAGATGAACAGAGGAATTAATTTAATTGTTTACATGAAAAAAAGGGTATTTCATGTGCTACCAGAGAGATTGTGAGAAAAAGAACACATGCATGTAAGATGTAAGATGTGAAATGTAAGATATTACTATATTGCTGGATTGTGATAATAGTAATATGAGAGAAGAATTTAAACGCTAAGCTATGGTGTTATATAAGAAGGGATTGGAAGACGAATTACTCTAGCTGAAAACAATAATACCATTGTTGTCGTGCAGGCTAGGTTTTTGGGTTGCCGATCAAGAACCTTCTGGATCCTGGATTCTCTCCGAATGGAGATGGCGAGCCTGACCCGAGACTGAACCGAGATTGAACCGAGATCTAACCAAGATCTCGAGTGAAGAGCATCCTTCCTCTCTCCAGTGCCCAAGATTCAAAGTGGTAACAACCCTAGTCGCCGCTTTAAAAGAGGAAAAGAAACCTGAGCCTGGAGATACAAGATATCTTGACTGGTCAAACGACTAAACCAAACGGACAAACAAACACTGAGCTCAGGAGGACATCTTTGGGGTTTTATTTCATACCGGCCGTTGTTATATTTGTACAGTTGTAAATTGTCTGTATATATTGCTCACTTTATTCCTATAAATAACAACCACTATTGCTCATTTCTTGCCTCCAGCTATTTCATTCCACACTCACTTTAATTCCCTATTGTAACCCTTACGAACCTAGCAACTGGTCTACACTTAATTATCTCCCTTACCTAATTAACATAAGGCAAGGGTTACACAAACATCTCTGCAGCAATCCACCAATCAGGCCAGTATGGTAGATTGGCCAGACGGAAGTCCCTCTTTAGCAAAAGGCACATGGCCACCCTCGCAGGGTGGGTGGTGGGGGTACAAGGCCAGGCAGGCTGAAACAAATATTTTTCACACCACAGAGTCCAAAACCAAACCACAATTTGAGGGTAAAACAAAATCCAAGACCCCAAAACAACCCAGGTCGGGTGGTCTACCCAAGTCCATGGACCACCGGACCACAGAAAACAACAGGTCAGGTGGCCTACCCAAGTCTACGGGCCCTTGGACTGCAGAACAGAAAGGGTTGGGGAGCCTTCCCCAGTCTGTGGCCCACCAGACCAGAAAGCAGGATACTTTAGGTGGTCTATCACTGTTTTTGGGCCACCAGACCACAGAGCCTGGTGGAAGAACGGTCGGAGGGGCATAGAGCTCGCCCTCAGGACCTGCAACCGGTGGGGCGGACTGCTCGCCCTCAGGAACTGCGACGGGTGGAGCGGACCACTCGCCCTCAAGAACTGTGACGGGCGGGACGGACTGCTCATCCCCAGGAACTGCGATGGGTAGAGCGGACTGTTCGACCTCTAGAACAATTGCGGGTGGCTGAGATGGAGCATGATCCTCTTGCGGCTCCATCCTTGACCAGACCACCTCGGATGAGGGAGGAGAACAGGCAGTCAATGAGGTGACAGCACAGTCATTAGCAGCAGAGACTGGTGGGGAGGACCCAAGAGCTGGTGGACTCTGCGCTTGGGTCCCCCCACCAGGAATAAGGCAAGTCTTTTCTAACATAGTTGTAGAGATTAATGGAAAAAGTGCTTGCCTTAGCTCCTGGTCTCCTGCTGCCGGAGTGACAACCTTAGAATCAGCTGCAGGGGCGGCTTCTGGGAGAGCTGCAGGAGCAGTGGCCTCAGCCGCTGGAGCTGACAATGGTTGGGGTGCGTTGACTTCAGGTGCTGATGGTTGGAGCGCAGTAATCTCAGGAGCCGTTGACTGAGGTGTGCCAAACTCAGGGACTGGTGACGGGGGTACGCTGAACTCAGAAACAGGTGACGGGGCGCACCAGCCACTGGAACAAATGGCGGATGCATACTGGCCTCTGGAACAAACTGCGGATGTGCACCGGCCTCAGGAACAGATGGCAGGGGTGCACCGACCTCAGGAACAACTGATAGAGGCTCTTCTGCCCCGGGAACAGATGCCACTGGTGCAGGGGAGAGGTGGAGAGCTGTGACTGGAGAGGAGACCCCTGTCTCCGACAAGTCGAATGCAAATGGCTCATCCACCTCTAGTGTGGAGGAGAACTCATTGGAAAGCATGTAGGCCTGAAGAAAGCCTGAGTTGTCGTCCCACAAGTGGGGCTTAGATGCCGCTATCTCACGAGCCTTTTGTCCATGCCATGTCCTGCCACCCATTCCTCTGGTGACTGAGCTTAAAACACTGCCAACTGGTTGAAGACTATCCACAGATCCTCACGGGTGGCCAAGTCCTCCAGCGTGGAGCTCGGGAGAGAGGAGAGGGGAGAGGCAGGTAAGAGTATGGGAGTGGTAGAAATTACAGCAGAGACAGGGAGAGAGAGCTCAACGGTGGTAGATGGCTGTCGCTGAGCCCCCTTCCCAGGAACAGGGCAAGACCCTTCATTAATAGATGTAAAACAATGATAAGGTACTTGCCCTTATTACGGCTCTGCTGCTGATGATACATCAGGCAAATTCTCTTGGAAGCTGCTGGAACTCATCCGATTGCAGGTCTCTGCCCGATTGAGTGGAACTGTAATGTGTCCCTCTGGAACAGACAGCTGGGGTCCACTGACATCCCTCTCTCGAGCCGCTAAAGCTGCGGCTGATGGAGCACTCGAGGAATGAGGGATCATGGCAGCAGAAATCCTCAGCGAAACCTCAAGCGAAGGGCCCGGGTGGCAAGTGGAACAACACTTCCTTGAAGCTCGCTTCCCCGTTGGCCCTTTAGATGGCGGCTGGTCCTTACACACCAGGAAAAATACCTCCAGAGCAAGCCAGGGCTTATATTCCAGCAGGACTTCATTTTGTGAGAGGATCACCTGCCTCGGCTACTCCTGCTCCAACATGTCTGCAGCCATGGCTGATTGGACCTC
Source organism: Pholidichthys leucotaenia (assembly GCA_020510985.1). Lineage (NCBI taxonomy): Eukaryota > Metazoa > Chordata > Actinopteri > Cichliformes > Pholidichthyidae > Pholidichthys > Pholidichthys leucotaenia. Next base: position 311,824,512 of record CM035836.1, read on the forward strand.
TTCCCAAACCCACCAGTTCCCACTCAGTATGGGCAAACGCTCAGAAAAAACAGCAGAGGCAGCAGACAGCGCAGAAGCAATGGGGAAGGTGGGAGGCAGCACACCAGTGACAGGAGTAGGAGGTGATGATTCAGGACCAGGCTGGACGGGGCTGTCTGGGAAATGCCCTCATCTGAACCCGTCCCAAAGCAGGTCCATCAAACGGGTGACCTAGGCAAAAACCTCCGCCAAGTTATTCCGACCCGAGACCTTCCCTCTCCTGCCAATCTTGCCCACTGAGTCCTTAATTGGTGGTGTCATTCTGTCAAGGTTTTGCAGGCACAGGACTCAGAAACAGGCAGAGATATGGTGCAGAACAAGGATTTATTAACCAAAACTTAAACACAAATGAATGGCAAAGCGTGGGCTGCAAACAAAAACAAAAAGAAAACAGACCGACTGACAAAGCTGGACTTGACTAAGATAATACACAGACATAGGATACTCACTGATGGGACAGACATGAAGACATTAATGACGCCACATCTGACAAAGGCCTGGGCACAGACGTATATAGGCTGGAACCAAATCAAGTGGATGAGAAACAGGTGGGTACAATTAGGGGCAATCAAAAAACAGCAGGGAGTGGCTATCAGTACGGAAAAACATGAAGGACTGAGACAAAAGGGTAAACGTGAGGCATGAATAGAGGACCGGAAGAGACAAGACCATGACAATGATAATAATAATACTAATAATAATCATGACAATTAAGAATATGTGGCTGCAAGATAAATACAGAGAAACATAATAAAGGGTGAGGACATGACTGAACTCATGTCCTGAGAATAACAGAAAGATCAAATATGAATATAAAGTGAGGACATGAGCGCAGCCATGTCCCACCCTTACAAATGTGTGTTGCCCAAAATGGTATATTATGGCTTTTTATACACAAAAAAATCTTTTATTGCCTTAGAATTGTTTGGAAAGAGCTTTTGCATCTTCCACCTACTTAAGTATGCTTGGATCTATGAATATTCTAATTAGCTCCACCCATACTCCCACCCACTAGTAGCAGATGCTGCAAGGCCATGCAGTGTTGTGCCAAGAAATGCACATGTGCCGCAGAAAGCATCCCCCTTCTCCCCCCCTTTTTATTTGTAAAATCATATAAAGGGTTACAACACTGGCTACAGTGTTATAGTTGTCATTTGTGTGTGGTTTTACAACATGGCTCCTCAGAAATGTGCTCCCAACGCGCTCACAGCACAACACTGTGCCAAAAAAAGCATGTCTGCCGTGGAAAGCATTACCCCCCCACACACACTTTTTAACTCCTAAAACCATGTAAAGGGTTACAACACTGGCTGCAGTGTTATATTGCTCTATTGCGTGTATTTTTACAGCTCCATTCATCAGATACATGCTCCAGTGAAGGGGGATGCTTTCCGCGGCAGACATGCATTTCTCTGCACAACACCGGTGTCCCCTCTGGCTGGCTCGCCGTCTGAGGCTCTCTTGCATGGACGCGAAGGGGGCGAGCTGGCGGGCGTGGCAACCGTCTTGCCCTGGGGCAGACTGACGGAAACATGGCTGCCAATCCATGCCAACAGCTTCTCCAACCACCACTGAACATTTATTCATGTTCATACATCAATGTCATGAACACACTGGAGGCATGCTGGGTAAGTCTCTTGCCCAAGGACACAACAGCAAGGTGGGGTAGTGGGATTTCAACCGCCAACCTTCCAGTTATTGGGACACCTGCTCTACCTCCTGAGCCACTATGGCCTCATTTTTGTTTCCCTTTGAGAAATAATGCAACTTTGAGCTAGAAAACACAACTACACTGCAAAAAGTCAGGAAAATTAAATAAATTAAGGCTGTTTATGCTTGTCTTTTGTCTGACAAGACATTTATTCTTGCTGTGCAGTTTATGTGCAAGAAATTTTTACATGCTTTCCAGTAGATTTAACTTGTTTTACGTAATTTGATAAGTCAAATTTGCTTGCTCTGTTGGCAGATAAATTTACTTAAACACAAAAAATTTTGGCAATAGATAATTCTAGTTAAAAAATTTTTAAAAAATTGCCAGCAAAATTAGCAAGTAAAATCTTACAGAAAACTGCACAACAAAAAGAAATTCTTGCCTTGTCAAAAATTATCTTGTAAGAAAAAACAAGCATAAAGCCTTGATATAGGATATTTTATCTTACTGGGATTTCCCTTTTTACAGTGTGACATATTGCCTTCGGCATAAAATTACATCAGTGAAGTATTCCTGATTCAGTGCACAACAGCAGCAAACCGAAAAATCTGCACAGGTTAACGGCCCACCTATCTGCTCCACAGTAATTAGCAGCCTCCTCCACTTGATGCTCCAGCTTAGAAAAATCCTTTACACTTCCAGATTTTTTTGAGCAATTCATTTTCTCTAAGCCTTTTTCCCTTCAATAATTTTATGAGCACCACTTTCAAACGTTTTTCCGGACATTTTGACCAAGCTAATTAGTTCTTACCTCTCATTGGTGTTTGCATAGTCACAATCAGCAGCCACACATGAATATCAAGTGATGGACATAGAATTTGGACAATTAACAACAATGTGATCTTTTTCATTGCATCATGATAGGCCCTGATCTTCGTAGGCCCCTGGGCTTCAGCCCAGCCTAGCCCGTTCATTAAGGCAGCCTAATTAATGGGACAACGCACATCCCACTCGGTTCAAACATATTTAGCCCAATAAACGGGACATCCGAGCTAAAATGGGACAGTTGGCAACTCTACCCCCGAGATAGTGAACTCAGGTCTATAGCCATGTCCAGTGCTTATAGCAGGAATGCTTATAGTATAGCTCGAAATGCTCTGTCCAACCTCATTTTTTTGGAGGGGGGCAGAGCTTAACCAGACATTCACAACAGAAAAACAGACTTGGGACTGATTTTGCTCTTGATATGCCTTGTAAGTCACAAAAAACATGTTACAGACATGTTAACAACAGAAAAAAAAAATTGATTTTTGGCAGAGTGTCACTTTAAGGCCTTAAAAGTAAACAATAAAATCTTAAAATCAATCCTGAAATGAACAGGAAGCCAGTGAAGGGAAGATAAAACAGGAGTGATATGGTCATGCTGTGGTGACCAAGCACACTGCAGATTGACACGATTTCACACTCAGCAGGGCTGGAGGAAATGGAGGACAGTTTACATACGGACAGAGAGCCCCTGGGGGCAATCAGAACAATGGACTGTTGTGTATACATCCCCTGGATGAGGGAGAGGACATCCGGGCGCCAGTTGGTCACGCTAATGATATGTATTGACTGATATGCTAATGTGCCATGCATTCTCTCTGTCTGTATCACTGTATAAAAGAGCTTGTGTGACATGCCTCAGCAGCACAGTAGCTCACTTAGCTACAATGTGTGTCTCATTATGTTGGAGGAGATAAAACCCTGCAACCTTCCAGCTCGTCACATCTCGCCTGATCTTTTACCTCCACAATGCCTGTAACGGCAGCAGCTGTGTTTGTTTGATCCATGTGAGAAACATGGCAATTCTTGTGACTGTTGCAATTTCCCCGCTATATATGTCAACAGTGACATCCTTTCTAGTATTTGACCTCTGGTTGTACAGCAATGCCTCCCAAAGATTTGTTTTGGCAGGTATATATATTCACAGCCTGGCTCTGTGTGCCAGGCAAAAGTTGTTTACTTTGTGTCTGGGGGAACCCCCAACCCGGAAATGACCTTTGACCTCTGGGGAATCCCTTGTGAATTCCCTACCTTTTTTTTTTATTTTATTCCCTCCATATTTTCTTTTAAAAACCTAGGTTTGGAAATTTGTCCTTTGAGATTTAAAAATTATTGAAATAATTTGCCATCAAAAATGTAGTGATACAGAATGGTCAGTGAATGTATCATGCGCGCATGCGCATGGAGAGTTTCTACAAATAAATGAAGTGAACCTCCGCTCCGCTCTCGAGGTCCCTTTTATTATATATTTCATTAAGTACACAGTACAACACATGGTGTCAGAAGTCGGCGACCCGTCTCTAATATGAAGACAGAAGCTTTAAAAAGCATGTAAGTGAAGTTTCCTTCCAGTTGGGCTGTACAGAGGAAAAAAAAAAAAAAAAAAGTTTTCAAGTTCACGAGCTGAACTAGCAAACATTCCAAGCTAGCCACAACGTGACGAAGACGTCGGAAGGTAATGGATACGTTATTTTCCATAAGCCCGCCCGAGGCATTTGACTTCAGGGATGTCGCTAGTTGGCCAAATTGGGTCAGACGTTTTGAAAGATTCCGCATGGCTGCCGGACTCGACCAGAAGAGTCAAGAGTATCAAGTGAACTCGCTAATATACACTATGGGAGACTCGGCAGATGATGCGCTTAACACTTTAGCACTGGCTGAAGCGGACAAGAAAGACTATGAGAAAGTAAGAGACGCATTTGAAAAACATTTCATCTGTGAACATAACGTGATATATGAGAGGGCCAAGTTTAACAAACGCTGCCAGGAGCCTGGTGAATCAGCCGAGGCGTTCATCACAGCCGTCCACAAGCTAGCTGAGTATTGTCAGTATGGAATCCTCAAAGAGGAGATGATAAGAGATCACTTAGTCGTGGGTATTAAAGACCACACGCTTTCAGAGAAGTTACAGCTCGACTCAAAGCTGACTTTAACGAAAGCAATGACGAAGATTCGCCAAAACGAGGAAATTAAAAAGCAACAAACCACACTGAGACAGACTAGCACGGATGGTGTTGAAGGAGCTAATATGGATGCAGTTAGGTTCAAGCACAAACAAAAATCGGGTCAACAAGGAAACAAAACAAATCACAGACCAGGTCAGACAAATGCAAAAGACAGATGTGGCAGGTGTGGAAAAGCACATGCAAATTCATTTAAAGAATGTCCTGCTCGCAATGCAGACTGCAAGAAATGTCAGAAAAAGGGGCATTTTGCTGCTTTGTGCAAAACAAAAATGAGAGTGGAGGAACTTCAGCAGAAGGACGTGTGAAAGTTTGGAGACTTTGTTTTTGGGCACAATGACTACGGCACCTCCACCTAATGCTGCATGGAAGAGGTCGATTGGAGTAAATGGCCAGCAGGTAGTGTTCAAGCTTGACACCGGCGCTGCAGTGACAGCCATCCCAAAACACATGTACTCTGAAAAGCTACACGGGAAACTTTCACCACCAAGCAAAAAACTGTGTGGACCAAGCAATGTTCCTATCGCAGTACAGGGATGGTTTACCGCCGACATGAGCTACAAGGGCTCTGTTGTGAAGCAGCAGGTGTATGTTGTCCCAGGGTTAGCTACTCCACTACTTGGCTTGCCAGCCATACAATACCTCAGCTTGCTTAGTCAAGTAGATGCCATTGCAACAGAGAATGCTTATGTGAAGCAATATCCCAGAGTGTTTACTGGTTTAGGGAAGCTAGAGGGTGAATATAGGATTAAACTGAAAGAGAATGCCACTCCATTTGCCCTAGCGGTGCCACGCCGCTTGCGTCTGCCATTAAGAGGGAAAGTTCAAGAGGAGCTGAATAGGATGGAGGCAATGGGAGTTATTTCACCCATAGAAGATGCAACTGAGTGGTGCTCCGGAATGGTCGTAGTACCAAAGCCAAACGGAAAAATCCGTATATGTGTTGACCTCACCCACCTAAATGACAACGTGTGCAGAGAAAGACACATCCTCCCTGCAGTCGATGAGACGCTTGCTAAACTAGCTGGAGCTAGAATTTTTTCAAAGCTAGATGCCACTGCAGGTTTTTGGCAAATTCCTTTGCATAAGGAATCGTCCCCACTCACCACCTTCATCACGCCATTTGGACGTTTTTGTTTCAACCGACTTCCTTTTGGAATATCCTCAGCACCAGAGCATTTCCAGAAGCGCTTGACACAAATGCTGGATGGCCTGGAAGGAACGGTCTGTCATGCAGATGACATCTTGGTGTTTGGAGTCACACCACAGGAACATGATGAAAGGCTGCATCGAGTGCTGCAATGCCTACAGCAGCGAGGCCTCACCCTGAACGACAAGTGCCAGTTTGCAGTGACTGAGGTGAAATTCCTTGGGCATATTGTCAGCGGAGAGGGAATACGGCCAGATCCCGACAAGATCAGGGCCATTGCGGCCATGCCACCACCCAAGGACGTGGCAGACGTCAAAAGATTCATGGGGATGGTGAATTACTTGGGAAAGTTTTCCCCAAACATTGCAGAGATCACAGGACCGATCAGTGACCTCCTGAAAGCTGATAACATGTGGACATGGGGGCCAGCTCAACAGACAGCCTTCGCAAAGGTGAAAGAAGAGCTCAGCTCATCGGCTGTACTTGCCCCATACTGCACTGACAGGCCGACTAGGGTGTCAGCAGATGCATCCTCCTACGGACTGGGGGGTGTTTTGTCACAACTTCAACCTTCAGGAGAGTGGAGGCCAGTGGCCTTTATTTCCCGCAGTATGACAGAAACGGAGCGTAGATACGCCCAAATTGAAAAAGAGGCCTTGGCCATCACGTGGGCGTGTGAACGGTTCCAAACTTACCTCCTGGGCCTGCACTTTGAGGTTAGAACAGACCACAAACCCTTGATAAGTCTCCTCAGCACAAGAGCACTTGATGAAATTCCCCCTCGTGTGTTGCGATTCAGATTGAGACTCCTGCGGTTCACATACACCATTGTGCATGTTCCGGGAAAAAATCTCATAGCAGCAGATGCTCTTTCAAGAGCTCCCCTTCAAGGTGCAACTACAGAGGAGGATCTCGTGCTCCAGAGTGACGTGAGAGCTCACATCAATGAAGTCATTCAGCAACTGCCTGCATCGCAAGAGAAACTGATGCAGATTAGGCAAGCTCAGGAAGAGGATCCAGTGTGTGCACGGCTGTCTTCTCTGATCCGCACAGGTTGGGACAGACAGAGTTCAGCTCCGCAGCTGAAGTCCTATTGGCAGTACCGAAATGACTTGTTGATGGCTGATGGTCTCCTGATGAAAGGGAAAAGAATAGTGATTCCAGCAAGCATGCAACCAAACATTTTGGAAACGCTTCATCAGGGCCATTTTGGAAACGCTTCATCAGGGCCACCAGGGAATGGTGAAGTGTATGGCGAGGGCTCATGAAGCAGTATGGTGGCCAGGTCTGACACGTCAGATAAAAGAAAAGGTACGCCAGTGTGAAGTTTGTGCTAAGGAATGTCACAATGCACCAGAACCTCTCCTGACCACACCCTTGCCATCACGCCCATGGCAAAAGCTAGCCGCCGACCTGTTTGAATGGAAGAAAGGTCATTACTTGGTGGTCATTGACTACTACTCCCGATTCATTGAGGTTGCCAACGTCACAAGCACTCTAGCGTCAGCTGTGATTATTAAAATGAAAGCCATCTTCAGCCGTCATGGAGTGCCTGACACACTCATCACCGACAACGGCCCACAGTTTGCAGCAGCAGAGTTTGCAGAGTTTGCTGCAGATTATAAATTCCAGCATCTCACCAGTAGCCCCCGTTACCCTCAAAGCAACGGAGAAGCAGAACGTGCTGTTAGAACCGTGAAGGCCCTGTTGCAGAAGAATGAGGACCCTCACAAAGCACTGATGGCATACAGAGCGACCCCTCTCGCTCATGGGGCATCCCCCGCGCAGCTCCTAATGGGGCGTAACATCCAGACACCTCTCCCAGTATGTCCAAGCACCCTCACACCAGCTTGGCCGGACTTGAGAGCTTTTGAGAGGAAAGATGAAGAGCTTAAAAGAAAACAGGCTGAGGGATATAACACACGGCACAGAGCACAGGAGAAGAAACCGCTCCAGCCAGGCCAGAGAGTCTGGATCAAGAACGAACCACGCACTGGAGTAGTTTCCGGATCAGCTGGGACACCGAGGTCCTACGTCGTTGACACGTCGAAGGGCAATCTCAGAAGAAACCGCTCTCATTTGAGAGTTGTGCCTTCACCATCGACCACCCCAGATCCGGGTATACGCACCAGAGTGGGCAGAGCGGTCAAGCCAGTCAAAAGACTGAATTTGTAGTATAGTGTTGTGTGTATACATGGAGCAGAATAAACCTCCATACCACAACAGAGAGGATCAGGTAGTCCACCCTGCCTCTCAGTTAAATTCTTATGTGTTACGAGTTTGAATGTTGCAGTATTGTGTTAGAAAAAAAAAGGAGGGGACAAGAATGAGATGAATAATGAGATGCAGAAGGTGTAAATTCAAAGTTTATTTTGAGGATTTGATTTTTGTAAACAGCTGGGAAACATTGGTTTAAAAGGGGGAGATGTAGTGATACAGAATGGTCAGTGAATGTATCATGCGCGCATGCGCATGGAGAGTTTCTACAAATAAATGAAGTGAACCTCCACTCCGCTCTCGAGGTCCCTTTTATTATATATTTCATTAAGTACACAGTACAACACAAAAAATGCATGAGGTATAAGATTATTCACAACAGGAAGTAGACGATTTGAGACTTCCTGCCCAGCAGAATAGGACAACGGACGGATTTCAGCATGGCTGGCTAAGACAGAAATCCAAAGCCATCCAGTTGCTTACCTCAGCCCAGACAAATGTGAGAGCCTGCAAGGAATTTCTGCCCTCGGAAGGCTGCAACCCGGCAAAGTGTCTTTAAGGTGTTTGATGCAATAAAGTCAAAAGCAAGGACATTAAAGATGTGTCAAACATCAGTTATTGCACACCAAAATGCAGCTCATAATCCGGGGCCGGAACAGTAAAGACACTAGTAAAGACACTACCTCCTACTCGTCTGTACCAAGTCATCGTGGACGAGCGTGGGTGTGCAAGCAAAGAACGCTGCAGATTCAAGAGGTTGGGTCGTGCCGTGTCATCGAGATCGTGATGGTGACATCCTGTCGGTACCACTCACCAGTGTGCTAAGTGCTAGTATATGACAATTAAGTAAGAGACATTCACTTTTCTGCTACAGCCTGTAAGTGAAGGACATGTATCCAGTGATTGAACCTTGAGGACACATTTTAAGTCAAGTCAAGTCAAGTTTGTGTTTCTCAAGTGCAAAGTCAAGTTTATTAGTCACTGAATACTGTGTTTATTTTGTGCTGATGTTGAGAGAAGTGTTTGCATTATTCTGTTTTCATTGTACATGTACTGCTTGTGCACATCCTGTTGCTAGCGTATTTCAATCAGTATTTTTGAACATCAATTTAAATCAGGCTAGTAAGATTAAGTAAGATCAAGGGCTGAGGTAAGGGCTGGTTGAGCTTCAATTCAATGATATAAGTATATTTCAAGATTCCTCAAATTTAATTCAATTTTGAATTAATCAAATCAAGTACAAGTTCAAAGTATTTAGGGAATCATATACCCCAAAGATAAGAATTCCCTAATTCAAGTATAGTTTCCATTCAGTTATTTTGAGTGGAAATTTCGAGGTAAACATAAAAAACACATTGTGTTTCAGGTTTGCATAATATTTTTTATCTCCAGGTTTTCACTCAAGAAATCTGGTTGGTGAATTATTCAAAGAGGTAATATAAATTACCATTTCATTTTTTGTCCCATTTCCTCACTATTTTCCATAAACACTGTACTGCAACAAAATGGCGGCAGCTACCAAAAATGCAACTGAGCAAGAATTGCGAGAGCAGATCACAGCTGCCAAAGAGCAATTACAAGCCATAAATGCTGACTTGGCAGTTGAAACCTTGTCTGAGGAAGAGCGAGCTCAACTCAACACTGATGCAGAAACAGTACATGATGCAATAGAAACTCTTGAAATGGAGTTGGCTACAATCAGTGAACAAGAAAAGAATAATGGTGACAAGAAGCAACCAGAAGAAGAGAATGCGGTGACTGGGGTCCAAGAAAAAGAAGATGCAAGTGATCCAGAAGATGGCGCCACTGGCAAGACTAACCAGAACACTGCACAAACAAAACTCAGGCATGTCCCACTTCACGAACTGAAGCAAAGAAGAGAGACATGCATGAAGAGACTGAAACAAGTCAGGCGGTTAGTGAAAGCAAAGGGAGAGGCTAAGTCTGTCTCACCAGAGATTTCTGCTGAATATGACAGCCTCAATGACAAAGTTGCGACTTTAGATGCTGTCATCAGTGAAAAAGAAGGACAAGAAGTACAGGTAGACAGAGCAAACAAAAGGTTTATGCGAACATACAGTAAAGTAAAGAAGGCTGTGTTCGCTCTTTTTTATGCATACAAAGATGAGGTCTTGGACACAACTGAAGATGACTTGGAAGACCTGATTCGCCTGGACAAAGAAGTGACAGCTACATATGAAGCCTGTCGAGATTTGTGCCCGCCAGACAACGAGATGCGGCGCAAAGTCGACAACGCTAAGCAAATGTGCTCAGACATGGCGAAAGCCTTGAAACAAATTGGAGAGAATCCAATGATGGCAGCCAAGGAGAGAAAAAGCCTTCTCAAGACTACTTGGGGAATGAATTATTCCAGGTCTCTCTTTGGAAGCAAGTTAGACTATGAGTCTGATATTTCTGCCAAGTCTAAAGTCTCCATTCAGTCAAAGGTATCTGTAAGTGCACAGATTTCAGAATCTTCAACAGGCTCTTCAACAGGATCAAGTAATGCCTCAGAAAAGGCCAGGAAGCTGGCTGAATTGAGCGCTAAGCGAAAGTGTGCAGAACTTCACGCGAAGATAAGGAAATACAAGGTGGCCTTGGAAAGTTGTCATGAACAATTAGAAATAGCAGAAGAAGAGGAAAGAGTCCAAAAGTCAGATGACATCTCTTGTTGCAGTGACAAGCCTAGTAAAGGTTATCTGAATCCAGAGGCACCTGCTTTTTCTCCTGAGGCCAGATCACCAAAAGCTGAAGATTGCGCGAGCCAAGTAGAGTCACAGTTGGCCTTCATCGCCCAAATCTTCTCAGATAGCGTCAGCAGATCAAGGCTGCCTGTCCCCACACCTCCTGTGTTTGAGGGTGACCCACTCAAGTTCATCAACTTTCGCAAAAGTTTTGTGACACTTGTTGAGAACAAGGGAATTCCACCATCAGACAAGCTGTATTATCTGCAGCAGTACCTTGCAGGAGAAGCCAGAGCGGCAGTAGAAGGTTGTTTTTTCGGAAGTGATGAAGCTGCCTACAACCGTGCATGGGCCACGTTGGAAGAGCGGTTCGGACACCCCTTCACCATTCAACTCTCCTTGAGAAACAAGTTGAGAGACTGGCCCAAAGTAACAGGCAAAGATAAGAAAGGTCTTCAAGATTTCAGCGATTTCCTGAGCACCCTCAAAGAAGCTATCCCCTACGTGAAGGGTCTTGAAGTTTTGAACGATTGCGTCCAAATCCAGGAAACAGCAACCAAGTTACCCGGGTATTGCAACACTAGGTGGACACGGCGTGTTACAGAAGACATAGATGTTGGAAAGGGCTACCCTTCGTTTCAAGAATTTGTCAACTTCGTAGCCAGAGAAGCCAGAGTGGCTAACAACCCTATATGCGTGGTCGCTCAAAACCAAGACAAGTTGCCAACCACGAATAGAGGAAACGAGTCTAGGGCAAAGACAAAACGAGCACCTGGCATTACTCATGCCACCAACACCAACACCAGTGCTGAAAAAGAAACCCCTAAAAGTGGAGCCAAAAATTCTCCAGTTTGCACTTACTGCGACAAAGATCACCTCATCTACAAGTGCAATGCTTTCAAAGAGTTGCCTTATGATGACAAAATACAAAGCATTCAAAGCAAGGCCCTTTGCTTCAAATGTCTCAGACGTGGCCACACATCAAAGAAGTGTCTAGTTAAAGTGTCCTGCAACACGTGCAAAGGCAAACACCAAACTCTGCTGCACCTAGACAAGAAGAAAGCAGACACAAAGCTTACAGAGTCAGAAGCCGACAAAGATGAAAACACATTTGAATCTATTTCAAACAAAACCAACCAAGATTACATGAAGAGTTATACTTCAATGATCGTACCTGTTTGGGTCAAGACAGGCCAAGCTGGCTTGCAAGAAGTATTGGTTTATGCACTGATTGATTCCCAAAGCGACAGCTCCTATATCACAGAGGATCTGGCAGCCAAGCTGTGCATGCCACATGAAATAGCAAGAATGAAGATAACAACTATGACATCTTCATCGGTGGTCTATTGTAAGAAGTTCTCAGACATCAAACTGAGAGGATACGACTCGACTGTCGAAGTCCGAGTCAAGTCGTGCTACACAAGAGACCACATCCCTCACAACAGGGAGCACATTCCTTCAAAGGTAGCGGCAAGTATGATGCCTCATTTGGCTCGAATAGCCCCCTTCATTCCTCCTATTCAAGACTGTGAAGTGGGACTGCTCATTGGATACTCCTGCCCACAAGCACTCAGACCGGTGGAGATAGTCTCCGGAAATCCCGAAGAAGCCTTTGCTGTGAAAACAGACTTGGGATGGAGCATCATTGGAGGCCCTTGTTATGAACAAGGCAACAATGGTGTATGCCATAGGATTGTCGCCAAAGAATTGATAGTGCCACCACCCTGTGAGATCCTGAAGGTTCTCGACCAAGATTTCAGCGACACCAAAGATGACGCAAAGGAGCTAATCTGCCAGGCCACTGAAATATGCAAAAAGGGCAAAGTTAGACTCCTTAAGTTCCTGTCGAACAGCATAGACGTCCTGGAATCTATACCACCTTCAGAAAGAGCCACTACCGTCTCCGAAACAAACTTGGAACTGGAACCTCTCCCGGTTGAGCGCACACTTGGAACAAGATGGGATGTTCAAAATGACTGCTTCAGGTTCAAGATAACACTACAGGATAAACCCAACACAAGAAGAGGCATCCTCTCTACAGTCATGCCAGTCTATGACCCAGATGGATTTGTTAGCCCTGTGGTGTTGCAAAGGAAAAAGATCCTGCAAGAACTGTGCAAGCAAAAGAAATCCTGGGACGAATCCGTCGAGCCTGTCATAATTGAACGGTGGGAGAACTGGAAAGACCAGTGCAAAAGGTTGTGCTCTTGCTGCCGGTTAAAGATTAGGTGACATTGTGAAAATCTTTATGTTGGCATGACTTTATAGTCTTCCATCATAAAGATTTTGGTGGGAGTGTAACGGCAGCAGCTGTGTTTGTTTGATCCATGTGAGAAACATGGCAATTCTTGTGACTGTTGCAATTTCCCCGCTATATATGTCAACAGTGACATCCTTTCTAGTATTTGACCTCTGGTTGTACAGCAATGCCTCCCAAAGATTTGTTTTGGCAGGTATATATATTCACAGCCTGGCTCTGTGTGCCAGGCAAAAGTTGTTTACTTTGTGTCTGGGGGAACCCCCAACCCGGAAATGACCTTTGACCTCTGGGGAATCCCTTGTGAATTCCCTACCTTTTTTTTTTATTTTATTCCCTCCATATTTTCTTTTAAAAACCTAGGTTTGGAAATTTGTCCTTTGAGATTTAAAAATTATTGAAATAATTTGCCATCAAAAATGCATGAGGTATAAGATTATTCACAACAGGAAGTAGACGATTTGAGACTTCCTGCCCAGCAGAATAGGACAACGGACGGATTTCAGCATGGCTGGCTAAGACAGAAATCCAAAGCCATCCAGTTGCTTACCTCAGCCCAGACAAATGTGAGAGCCTGCAAGGAATTTCTGCCCTTGGAAGGCTGCAACCCGGCAAAGTGTCTTTAAGGTGTTTGATGCAATAAAGTCAAAAGCAAGGACATTAAAGATGTGTCAAACATCAGTTATTGCACACCAAAATGCAGCTCATAATCCGGGGCCGGAACAATGCCAATTAAAAGCCGAGCCGCTGCATTCTGAACTAGCTGCAAACGGTGCACAGAGGACTGTTCTTCTCCAAAATACAGTGAATTACAGTAGTCCAATAGTGAGATAATAAAAGCATGAAGCACTTTTTGTAGATCTCTAGGGGGGAGATAAGCCTTCACTTCGGCAATCATTCGCAGTTGATAAAAACAAGTTTTGACAACTACACTAATCTGTTTGTCCATCTTGAGTTGACAGTGACACCCAAATTTCTGACAGCACTGTTACAATAGGGAGCCAAAGGTCCAAGAATACCAGTAGGATTGCCAATTTTTCCAAAACAGATAACCTCAGATAACAGTTATTTGTGGCAGCGCCTTGCATGGCAGCGGGCCCCCTGATTCTAGATGTGATTAACATTGCAGATAGGAGAAACATAATTTTGTTCTACTGTACATGATTGGCTGCATGGATTGAATGACAATAAAGTTGACTTCTAACCTCAGTTTTATTAGCCTCAGTTTCATTTACATTGAGGTTGAGGAAGTTCATCTTTAGCCAGGTCTTAGTGTCGCTTAGACAGTTTAGCAGAGGCTGTAATGCATTACTGCTGTTTTGTATGAGGGACATATAGACTTGAATATCATCAGTAAAGCAATGGAATGGAATATTATATTTCCTGAAGATGGACCTTAAAGGCAGCATATACAAACAGAACAGGAATGGACCCAAAACAGACCCCTGAGGGATGCCACAAGTAAGAGGAGCTGCTGCAGAAGAGAATTTCCCTATATTAATTGAAAAGCTTCTGTCAAATAAGATTTAAACCAAGCTAACACAGTGCCTTTGATACCATCATGTTCAAGTCGAGACAGAAGAGTCTGGTGATCCACAGTATCAAAGGTAGCAGACAGGCCTAAAAGCACTAAAATAGCACAACTGCCAGAATCAGCAATTAAAAGAAGATCATCAAAAATTCTTAAAAGGGCCATCTCAGTGCTGTGGCAGGATTTAAAACCTGACTGAAACTTTTCACATTTAACACGTGAATTTAAAAATATCTGGAGTTGAATAAAAGCAACTTTCTCCAGAACTCTGGACAAAAATGATAATTTAGATATGGGCCTATAATTAGAAAGGACAGTGGGGTCAAGATTTTTCTTTTTGATAAGTGGCTGCACTACAGTATGTTTAAAAGCAGTTGGAACGTAGCCAGAAGTCAGAGAAATACTAATCAATTTAAGAATGATTGGCCTGGGACTTCCGGTTATGGCGGCCACGTGAGGGGGACACGTCTCGCTCTGCTCTGCTCCTGGAGACGAAAAAACGGCAAATAACTCTCTCATTTGGGACAGAACCTATCCCAGCGTTTGGACGAGGATATGTCGGTGAAGCCTAAGGCTGGAAAACCAGGTAGAGGAAAAAGCGAGCCGCCGAAACAGTCTAAATTAACGGACTTTCACGTCTGTGACGCAGCAGATAAAGAAGTTCCATATATGGCGGAGGAAGCGAGCAGCGGTGCGGTGAATGTGGGAAACGGCACAGGTGCGGTGCTTAACGCCATTAGTTCAATGAGAGCGGACTTTTCCGCTAAGTTTGATGGGATTATGGCAGCGTTGGAAGGAATGAGAAAAGAATTGGGTGACTGTGTAGAACGAATGGCGCAGGTAGAGCTTCGTGTCTCTAGTGCTGAAGATGACGTCACCTGTCTTCAATTAAAGGTGCGCACTTTGGAAAAAAAAAATAAAAGTCTGGAAAATAATGTCTTGGACTTGGAATCCCGGTCGAGACGGAACAACTTGAGGCTGGTGGGTCTACCGGAGGAATCCGAAAGTCGGGACATATGTTCCTTTTTGGAAAAGTGGATTCCGGAGGCGCTGGGCAGCGCGGAGCTGCAATCAGCAGTCGTTCTGGAAAGCGCATATCGTATCGGCCCACGGAGAGATAAGGGACCACCGAGGACGATTATTATGAAGTTTATCAGCAACAGAGACAGGATGAAGATCTTCAACGCTGCGCGAGCTAAAGGCCAAATTAAACACCAGGATCAGCAGGTGCGGTTCTACCCAGATTTGGCCACAGGAATCCAACAATTGAGGAAGCAGTTTGATCCCGTACGTAAAGAGCTGCGCAACCTTGGGATTCGTCATGGTGTAATTTATCCTGCGAGACTGTTGACCACGTATGAGGGCAGAACACACATCTTCAAGACCCCAGAGGAGGCGCAGGAGTTCATCAAGAAGATCCAAGAAGAGACTGGTGGGAGCTAAGCATGAACAAAATATAAGGTAGAATATTTAAGCATTTGCACAGGCATCTGACTGACTTGAAGCAAATAGCAAGTTTACAAAATATAGATTGTATTATATATTTTAAAAAAAACAAACTATGATGTACAAAGTTGCTAAAAATTTTGGAGTTAAGTTGGAAAACTACAGAAGAGAGTTAATGTTATGTCATTAAAAGTAGCAGAGTTAGGGTGATTGGGAGGATGAAGAAGGAGTGGCTTTGGCTGGTCCTCGTGGGTGTGGAACGGTCAATGGCTATATCGGGAGATGGAATTTTTTTTTTGATTTTGGGGGGATTACCACAAATGTGGGAAGGGGGAATTTGTTTGTGTGTAGTTTGTAGGATGAATGTTCAACCACTCATGTTTTTGCTTCTCTGTATGAGCATGTTTACACTGCAATGTAATCCTAAACTCCCTATTGATCATAAACCAAAGCGTCAATCTTAATTTAACTTCATGGAATTGCAGAACAATTAAAAAAATTGTTTTTTTAATTACAAAAATTTAAAAAACTTAAACAAGTTATGAATAAAATAAAAGATATGGGTTCAAAAATTGTGTTTTTACAAGAAACTCATCTAATAGAGGAGGATGTAAAAAGAATTAGGAGTAGATGGCAAGGAAGTGTTTTCACCTCATCATTTTCATCCCGAGCCAGGGGAGTTATGACTCTCATACATAAATCAGTCCCATTTCAAGTGAAAAATGTAATTGGAGACAAATTTGGAAGATATTTAATCATTCAAGGATCTTTGTTATTAGAAAATATAAATTTGGTAAACCTATATGGTCCCAATATAGATGATCAAAAGTTCTTTGCTAATTTATTTCTTATCTTATCATCACTTACAGGGCAACATATAATAGCAGGGGATTTTAATTGTACATTGAATCCCGGTATAGATAGATCAACAAGACTGGACTGTACGCACAATGGATGTAGGATGACCATTATTCATTTTATGAAAGAATTGAGATTGCTAGATATATGGAGAGAAATGAATCCACAAGTTAAAGCCTACTCTTGTTATTCCAATACCTACAAGACTTTCTCACGTATTGATTATTTTTTGATCTCCGTAGAATTAAGGTCCAAGATTCAAAACTGCTTTTATGATAACATCGTGATCTCTGATCATGCACCCTGCTGTCTAATATATGTAGATAAGAAATTGACAAAGGAACCAGGTAGATGGCAATTTCAGCATAAATGGCTTCAGGATGAGGAATTTGTTAAGTACATAGAAAAACAGATGAGTTCTTTGATATCAATACTACACAAACATCAGCATGTGTAAAGTGGGAGGCTTTCAAAGCTTTTATTAGGGGACATATTATTAGTTATACAGGTTCAAAATCTAAGAAGACTCGAGAGGAGAGAGTTCAGTTGGAACATAAAATAAAAATTCTTCAAGAAAAAGTATATGCAGGAAGTGATCCAAGGTTGGAGAACGAATTACTGATTTTGAGAGCTGAATATGACAAAAAATCAGCGAATAGAGCTGCCTCGAGTCTTCTAAGATTGAAACAATCTTTTTATGAACAAGGTGAAAAATCAGGAAAATTATTGGCATGGCAGATTAAACAATTAGAATTTAAAACACCAATTACCAATATTATAAGTAACGGACAGGTAGTTATAGATCCTTTAGAAATTAATAGAGCCTTTAGAGATTACTATGAAAAATTATATGACATCAAAAATGAATCTGACTTAACAAAACTAAATGGGTTTTTGAACGAACTATCTATACCGTGTATTTCAAATGAAAACAGGGAGATACTGGAGTCTAAAATTAGTCAAGAAGAAGTTGGGCTAGCCATTGATAATATGAAATCAGGAAAAAGTGCAGGACCAGATGGTCTTCCAGTTGACCTTTATAAAAAATTTAAGAATAAATTAATAAAACCTTTTTTGGAAATGGTTTTAGAAGCATTTCAAAATAGTAATTTACCATTATACATCAGAATCAGAATCAGAATCAGGTTTATTGCCATTGTTCATGTAGTACACAAACTAGGAATTTGTCTCGGTACAGTGCTGCAACATTAAACATGATAAGATAAGAGAAATAAACTATACATGTAATAAATGAATAATATACATGAATAATGCCTTAATTATACTGTTGCCAAAACCAGGTAAACCCTCTAATAAATGTGAAAATATGAGACCAATAAGCCTATTAAATGCCGACCTTAAGATAATCTGTAAAATTTTAGCAAGACGAATACAAGAAATTTTACCAAATATTATTAATCGAGATCAGAATGGCTTTATAAAGGGAAGACAAGGCTTCCATAATGTAAGAAGACTATTTAATATTATTTATTCTAATAAAGAAGCACCGGATACAGCTGTCCTATCACTGGACGCCGAAAAGGCCTTTGATAGAGTCGAATGGCCCTTTCTTTTTGAAGTCTTACAAAGGTTTGGACTTGGAAATAATTTCATAAAATGGGTTCAGATAATATATAATAATGCTACAGCAGAAATCCTAACAAATAACAATATTTCAAAATCAATAAAAATCAATAGAGGATGTCGACAAGGCTGTCCACTTTCACCTTTACTGTTTACTATGGCAATTGAACTTTTAGCGATGGTGATACGTCTACAGTCACAAATATATGGAATTAAAGTTGGACCAACAGAACATAAAATCTCCCTGTATGCCGATGACATAATTTTGTTTATGTCGAATCTTAAAAAATCAATTCCGACCTTGTTGAATTTAATAAAGAATTTTGGGGAAATATCAGGATATAAAATAAATAAAACTAAATCTTCAATATCAATGCTAAATGAGACCCAGAGAAATTACCCAGCCCCTGAGGTAAATCAATTCAATGTTGTAAATCAGTTTAAATATTTAGGAATCCAAATTGTGCCTAAGCTAGAATCAGTCGCCAGTGTCAATTATGAAGCCTTAATGACAGATATTAATGAGTTACTTCAGAGATGGATGTCACTACCAATGTCGATGATCGGGAGAATCAATATACTTAAAAGTAATATCTTACCTAAAATACTTTATTTATTTCAATACATTCCCTTACCACCACCTTTAGATTTATTCTCAAGAATTAAAAAAAAGTTAGTGGAATTTATATGGAACAACAGGAGGGCTAGATTACGTTTGTCTTTATTATATTTACCATTTGATCGTGGAGGTCTGAAATGTCCAAATTTTATGTTGTATTATTGGTCGGCACAACTGAGGTCTATGACATATTATTTTTCATCAAATGATCTCCCTCACTGGACTGAAATGGAATCATACAATTTGCCTTTACCTCTTCCCATATTCATATATTCAGACTCGGCAAAAAAATTACAGAAACAAGTTAAAAACCCATTTGTAAAACATATGATTAAAATATGGTGTGAAACTAAAAAATATTTAAAAGAACCACACTTACTGTCACAATTTAGTCCAATATGGGGTAATCAATATTTTAAACCAGGGAGAGCGGATGCTGTGTTTAAAGTATGGAGTTTAAAAGGGATCCAAAAAATTCAAGATTTATATTTGTCATGTTCAGATAACATAATGTCTTTTGAAGAGCTGAGGATCAAATTTAATCTTAATAGAACACATTTTTTTTAAATATCTTCAACTTAGGAACTTTATTCGATCAAACCAAAATAATGCTCTCACTCGACCTATTTATTCATCCTTGGAAAAAATGTTGATGAAAGATAGTAAAAGAAAGGGTATTATTTCAGAGTTTTATAACTCATTGACACTATCCTCAAGTGAAAACTCACAGAAAAGATTAAACTACTGGAAAGAAGATCTGCAAACTGAAATTTCAGAGGAACAATGGGAATTGGCTTGTACAGAAGCTCAAACCAAATCAATAAATGTACGTCTTAAATTGATACATTTTAAATGGTTAATGCGGATGTATGTTACACCGGTGGAGTTAAATAGATATAACAAAAACATACCAGATACATGCACAAAATGCATGGAAAGTAAAGGAACCCTATTTCATTGTTTATGGGAATGTAGAATAATTAGAATGTTTTGGGAAGAGGTGAGGGTAACAATTGAAAAAATAATTTCAAAACAAATCATATTGAATCCTAAACTGTTTTTGTTGGGTCTGTACCCAAAAAAGCATAACTTTAATAAAAGTGAAAGAACATTCATAGACCTCAGTTTGCTTAATGCCAAAAAAAATGTATTGCATTACTGTGGAAAAAGACTCATAGACCAGATGTGACTCAGTGGTTAAGACAGATGTTAACAAACCTTCCATTAGAAAGAATAACATATATACTGAAATCAAAGGAAAGTGTGTTTGAGAATATATGGAGACCTTTTATTGATTATGTAAAAAATTTAAACATAACTCTTGAAGAAGAAGGTGAATGATGTGTGTGGACCTTGTAAATTCCAAACTGGTGAATATAATATGTATACTTATGTAATGGATTGTCTAGACTAAACAGAGGAGCATTGTTGAAGACTTGATTTTGTTGGTGGTTGTTGGTGTTTTTAGTGCATTTTTTTTTGTAGTACTTTAGTGTTAGTGTTTGATTGTTTGTGTTATGTTTGTTAAAAAAAAAAGGTTCAATAAAGATATTGTGGAAAAAAAAAAAGAATGATTGGCCTCACTGTGTAAAAAAGTGTTGGACGCGGACTCTTCACCCAATGCCCCCGCAGCAGTCTCTGGAGGCCAAAGCTGGTCATGGGCCCTGAAGACATCCGGCGTCTCTTCTGTGTCGCTTACCGTTATGGACCCTGCACCTGTTGGCTCAGCCGTGGCTCCCGTAGACTGGTGCTGAGCGAGAATACTGAAGCGGTCCAGTTAAACTTCTCCCTTGCCTGATGTATATGGTTGTGCTGTGTCACCATCATTGGAGATAACAGCTGTCCCAAGTCGCTGTGTTTCGGGGTTCTCTGTATGCATGGGCTCCCTCTCCTGCAACTCCACAGTGGCCCCCGTTAACTCCTGCTGGGTGAGGGTCTGAGGTGAGTCCAGCTGCTGCCCCCTCTCGGGGCAGCGCTCCTCCTGTGCACACGGGACAGCTGATTTCTCGTCGTGTCGCCCTTTTCAATCACGTCCCACACTACGTCACCATCACCGGGGTGTGTTGCGCCCCAGTCACTGTGATCCGTCAAACTGAGTCTGTTACTGTCGCAGATGGAGAAGCCCAGTTGGTAAAAAAAAAAAAAGGTCATATCCCAATACGTTGTTTCCATGCGTGGTTACTTGAAAAACAAAGTCAGTAACTACTCTTGATGTGCAGCGGACCATTAGCGTGATGGTCCCTATCCCTAGCGGACCTAGCGTGATGGTCCCAACACCGGCCCAACACCCAACACCCAACACCCAACCGGCCCTGGTGCAGTGTTGGGGAAAGCGGGGCTCGTGGAAAAGGGCCATATGTTGCCAACTCTGTAACCACCATACCCACACAGCGCCGCTGGGTTCTTGCCAGTTTTGTGGTTGGGAAAAATTTCTTCACTGTAGCCCAATTTAGCATCAACCTCACTGCAGTGGTATCAAGCAGGAGCGGCAAAGTAATGTCTATTTCCACCATGCTGAATGCATATGTCACGTTCTCGGGCCTTACCTTATGGATGGTCGTCATGGGTGGGTGGTTTTGTTTGCCTGGTGGGTTCCACGGCGTCGGTGACTGGCAAACCTTCGCTAAATGATTAAATCTTCCACACTTCTTACAACGCTGTCTTCTTGCCGGGCAAAAACGTGCTCTGTCACGGTGCGTCAGAGAACCACAGTTACCACTCACGGGCCTCCTCGAAGCAGTCCTCCGGTCCACAGCGTTCGCCTCAAACTTTGCTGTCCCCATATTCCTTCATGCTCACTGCGTTGGTTAGTGGTGTCTGTCCTGGCTGTCGTTGCTGTTGGTGCACACCTAGCTCCGATGCTAACTTATCTGCTGACTCAAGCTGGAACGCTAGCTCATTGGTGTTAGCTAGCCTCATGTCGTTTGGTGCCATTAGCATCTTCGCCCACAGCCACATGTTGCTAGTGTGCTTGGCCAACTGGTCCCGCACCATTTCATCTTCCAATAAACCAAATCTGCACATGCTAGCTAGGTGACGAAGGTCTGTGATGAATTGCCATGTTGTTTCATCAATTCTCTGTCGCCATTGGTGGAATATTATACTCCGCGCCGACACATTATCAGGCTCAGTAAAGTAACTAGCTAGCAGTTCTACAGCATCAGCGAATGAGTCCGTTGGTCCTAGCGTGCAGAAAATACATTGGCCTTCCATGCCCAGACAGTGAATTAACAGAGCTCACTTCCGTACCTTGTCTAGCTTGTCCAGGCCCAACGCCAATATGTAGGTGGCGAAAGCATAAAACCAACGCTGCCACGGAATTGGCAGCTCTCCGGAATTTTCCAGAAATGGCTGTGGTGGCCTCACACACGCCTCCATGGTTTAACTCTCGTCACCAAATGTTATGTCCACAAACTTGGGCATGACCACGGATGAGTAAGTTGTGCTGGAACTGAACTTTATTACATGATGCTGGTTAACATACAATGCATATCATGAGCGCTCGGCTCCTGTGTGTGCCTATCTGGAGAGAGCCGGCAAAGAGGCCAAAACATGGCCGGCTCCTCCCTTATGTATAGCAGCGTGATGACGGTACCAGCCGGCTACATCATTACGCCACTCTGTTATAAATCCCCTTTATAACAGATTCTATTTCATTAAAGCCAAAAATTATGTAAATACGATGCAGTACTGTGGAATAACTGGTACAAACACTGGTGGGAAGGAGAAAGTGTTTTTTTATCGATAACCTGTAATTATTTTGAACCAAGGCGAGTCAACTCGGGAACTATTAGAGAAAAGGAGGAGAATTTGGCTTTCTCTTATTAATATTAGTAGAGCTGACTTGGCGCATTTCTTGTATTCCAACTTGCGGGTGCTCGGTCCATTTTGTAATAGGTTTGTAGAAATAATTGACTAATAATATTGTCAAAGACTCTATGATGCTCTGTGGACATTTTCACAGATTCACAAGCTCCCTGTTCTGATCAGCTCAGCTGCTGCCAGCCACACACGCACGCACACACACAGAGCTAAACAAACATACAGTACTTCAAACGGGACCTATCAGGGATCTGTCTGAGCCAACTTAAGTGTCACACTTCAAGCTACAGGATATTATGAAGATCCAAATCACTGTCTAGCCCTCCTTGTCATATTTTTACCTTTGACTGCAGTCTGTACCATCAGCTGTGTCCACACAGGTGAGACAGAAAATGTCTCCTTACATTCAGCTACGCAGATGCTTCTAATCATTCCGGCTGATTAGACCTCTGTACGGACCACACCTGGATCCTGCTCACCTCCTGTTTCCTTTCCAATGAAAGAAGGCTCCGAAGAGGAGAGAAAAAAAAACCCCACTGTGGTGACACAATAACAGATGGCACTCCACCCAGGACTTGAGGTTGCGGGGGAGAAGGAGGTCAGAGATGGTAATGGTGAAGGAGTGAGCGGAACCAGCAAAGGGCGCCGTAGTGCTAGGGGATATTTAACTAAACAAAGAGGTGCCTTTGCCCCCGCTGTGACAGGTTTCACACCTGACAACGCCGGGCGTGAAAGTATTGTAATAAGCCATGCTCTGTGTAGTGTATGTTGATGTGTGTACATGCTGTGTGTCTCGTATGTTAATGTTTCTCACCCTGGGTCCCAAAGGTGGGAATAAAGTAGATAAAATAGGGTGCTTCGGTACCCAGGGCATTCTGTTCTATTTGTTGGAGGAGAATAAAGTTCTGTGTCGTCAGCTCTCTGTCTCATCTGATTCCATCCTCCACAGTGGTGACCTTGAGACATGAAATGGAGAACCAGCCGAGCTCCTCCATGGGGACACTCCCGCTGGGATCTCCAATTGGTGCATGCGCCATTGCAGCCAGACTCCCGGATTTTTGGCTTCGCAACCTGGCCTCTTGATTGATAAACGCAGAAGCCCAGTTTGCCCTCCGTGGAGTCTGAACAGATGACACGAAGTACCATCATGTGGTAACTGTGCTGGACGCATGCGTCACACAGCGTGCCATAAGCCTACTCTGAGCCCCACCAGCCCAAGAAAAATACGACACTCTCAAGCGGCTGCTGCTGCGCCATTATACCCTTTCAGATGCAGAGAAGGCGGAAAAGCTCCTCACCTGCTTGGAGCTGGGAGACAGATCAGCTGTGGACCTGGTGGAGAGCATGCTTGCATTGATGGGCATGGACGGCGGATCTTTCCTTTTTGCCCACCTCTTCCTCAGAAATCTACTGGCTTCAGTGCAGGCTAACTCACTGCTGCTGGCGGCCAGGGACTACCGCACGCTGGCAGAGGAGGCAGACCGCATTATCCTGGCAAACAGGGCTCTCAGCGTTCAGGCAGTGTACATGTGGATTTAGTGGGCCCCCTTCCGCCATTGCAGGGTTTCACACACCTTTTAACAATCGTGGACCGCACTACGCATTGGCCAGAAGTGGTCCTGCTGAATTCCACCATGTCTGCCGAGGTAGCTCACGCGTTTTTGTTGGCTTGGGTCGCACGGTTCAGATCCCTGTCGGACATCACTTCTGACAGGGGTCCATAATTTATTTCCAAACTCTGGTCTGCGATGGCCGATAGCCTGGAGGTCAAAATTCATCGCACCACCGCGTACAACCCCCAGGCTAATGGGTTGTGTGAACATTTTTACAGGTCGCTTAAAGTAGTGCTCAGAACCTCACTAATGGATGCAAATTGGGTCAACCGCCTGCCTTGGGACCTATTGGGGTTGCGCTCAGCGCCTAAGGAAAATTTGGCAGCTTCCCTGTCAGAACTCGTTTTTTCTCAGCCATTGCAGATCCCTGGGGAATTTTTGCCAGAGACCCCTGTGCCCGGGACCAATCCGCCCATGCATTTTTTTTCTGATGCCAGGGCTGTCAGCGTGCCGGGACAGGCGGACCATTGTTTTCCCCACACCTTTGTTCTAAAGCGCTTGGAGAACGCCAAATTCATTTTTGTCAGGCACGATGCCCACAGAACTCCACTGCGTCTGCCATACGATGGCCCGTTCAGAGTGCTGGAAACAAGGGCAAAACACTTTGTGTTAGACCGGGGGGGGGGGGGGGCGGGGAGGTGGCATAAGGAAACCATCTACATTGACAGGCTTTAGCCTGCTTATGTGTTGGCAGACGAGCAGGTGGTGTTGGCTCAGGCTCACTGGCACGGACGCCCACTTACGGTGAGTCTGCAGGTTTGTGTTCCCCCTGCAGAGAACTGTGCTCATGAAACTAACTCTGTCCCCTCCCCACCCTCTCCCCTACAGAGCCCAGCTTTTCCTCCTGCCAGCGCTTCAGCTGGACCGGCGGCTCCCCGCTACAGCCGCTTGCTCAGGCCCAAAGGACCAGAGGGTTAGGGCCCTTTCTGGGTGTTCGGGGGGGTGGGGGGGGGGGCTGTGTGTTGACACAATAACAGATGGCACTCCACCCAGGACTTGAGGTTGGGGGGAGAAGGAGGTGAGAGATGGTAATGGTGAAGGAGTGAGCAGAACCAGCGAAGGGCGATGTAGCGCTAGGGGGGTACTGAACTAAACAAAGAGGTGCTTTCACCCCCGCTGTGACAGGTTTCACACCTGAGAACGCCGGGGCATGAAAGCATTGTAATAAGCCATGCTCTGTGTAGTGTATGTTGATGTGTGTACATGCTGTTTGTCTTGTATGTTAATGTTTCTCATCCTGGGTCCCAAAGGCCGGAATAAAGTGGATAAAAGAGGGCGCTTCGGTACCCATGGCATTCTGTTCTATTTGTCGGGGGAGAATAAAGTTCTGTGTTGTCAGCTCGCTGTCTCGTCTGATTCCATCCTCCACAACACAACTTTATCCTTGAGGCTGCAGGCAGGAAACCAGTCAAGCTGGGACACTCAGTGCTGGAACAAGCTAGCTGCTAAAGCTAACCTTAGCCGGAGTTCAGGCTTTTTGAGAAGGATGCTGAGATCCAGACTTCACCAACATTTAAGAGTGTTACTCACTTGGGAAGTCTTATTCTTCTGAACAACTGAAGAAAATGACGGCGTAGTAACCCAAGGTTTGCTGTTCTGATGCCAAAATGTCAGAACATCGGCTAATTAGCCTGTGGCTTTGAGGATTATTACAAGTAGCTGGGAGTCTACAAATCAACTGCTTATTGTTAACAATAAAGAATAACGATGAGACACCAAGTCAACGATGTCTAACTTCATCTGAAAGCACCTGGACAGGTGAGTGTGCTGAATGAAGCCAGCATTTAGCTAATGCTAAAGAAAATTAGATCACATATCAAAAAACTGAGAGCAAAAACAAAGAAAAACAAACAGGAGAAATTAAGTTGGGGGGCTTTGTGAATAATTTATGGGCTGATGTGGATAAACATGCATGATAAGTGTTATGAAGATCAAGTAATATATTGAGCTTTGTACATGTCTGGATAGGTGATGCTAGCCCACATCTCCATGTGTTTTGGCCAGTTTTGCTTTGGAATGAGATGGGGGCCTGCTTCTCAATTAAAACTAATTAATCATCATACCACCGTCTGTCATTATCAAGAGTTTGATAATAAATTTTGGACATTTTCTCATTTTTTGTTCCATTTTAATGTGATTATCCCCCCAAAATGGCCCGTGATCCTGCCGGAAGTCACATGATTGAAAACTATGAATACATCTACGCAAAGCTAATAGAAGCTACAAACCACCCAGAGGATGAAATACCATAGATGCTTTCATTGCAGGGGGTGCAAGCTTTCTCAGCTCCGCCATCTTTACTTTTCTCCCAGCTCCTCGAGTCAGAGTGGCAAAAAATCTTCATAGCGTTCAAGTCGATTTCCAGGACTGATCCGTTGTGTCTTCGATCTCGTCTGCAGTGGGTACTGGTCAAAAACTCTTATATAAAAAATGGCCATTGCTCTTGAAGCTTCTCTCTATTGTCCCCTGTTCTTCTTCCCTGTCAGCTCCTAATGATGTAATTTCTCACATACACACTGAATAATACTTTTAGCTTTAAAAACTACCATGTTGTAACCCATTTAGAAATATTTTAACCAAATAACATTTCAGGGTTATACATTTGGTCATATTTTAAGTTTTTAAGCAAAAGATGTAAGTACAGTTTTAAAGCACAGTTTAATGGTGCGCGGTGCGGTGGCGCAGTGGTTAGCACTGTACCAGCACAGCAATTCACCCTTGGCCATGGGATCCCTGGTTCGATCCCAGCCCCTGACCAACAGCGATCTGTGTGGAGTTTGCATGTTCTCCCCGTATCTGCGTGGGTTTACTCCGGGATTTCTCCGGTTTCCTCCCACAGGCCAAAAACATGCAGGTTAGGTTAATTGGAGACTCTAAAGTGGCCCTAGGTGTGAATGTGTGTGTGAATGGTTAAGGGATAGCGCCGTACTGTGGCTGCTTCATCCAGGTGGATGCCCTCAATTTCCCCTCTGGGAATCAATAAAAGTATACAAATACAAATACAAAAGTACAAATATATCATGCTTTTAAGAAGATTCAACAGTTTCAACAGATTAAACATAGTTTTAGCATTTCTAAGCAAAAACAAGTTTCAAGAAAGTTCAAAGCACATTTTTAGCATTTTATATACTATACTGTAGCACAAGGGACCTTCATGATTCAACCTTACTTGATGTGTCTGTTATGTCCACAAACCTGGAATGAAGACGGACGAGGATGCTGTGTTTGAACTGAACTTTATTACAAGTCGTTGTAGTAATAAGCACGTGTACACTCAGTCATAGTTCTGGACATGCAGACATGCAACTAGCTGTAACTCCCAACCATCTCTCAACTCCCATGAGATGGCAGACCGCCCCAATATATACTGGTGTAGTGGCATCAGCAGCAGGCCGCATTCCACTCCGCATATTCCCAATATTCTTACACTACATTCTTCCCCCCTTGCAAAAATACAGAACATGTACTAATCATTTAGCCCTCCCCAATTTGGTATACTTGCGTGCACATACTGTATATTCAACACATTTTATTCAAAACACTCAACGTTTCTTTATTCAAAACATTTAACACTTGGAACCTTATTAGAATCTGGAACTAGGGTCAGTGGGTAGACCACCGCTATTAGAACCTGGAACTAGGGTCAGCTGGTAGACCACCGCTGGACCCGACGAGCCTGGGTGGGTTATTCTGCCACCTATGTCAGCCGCACTCCTACCTGAACCATCACTTTTTTTTTTTTTTACAGTCTTCCATGGGGAAAGCAGTTCTACCAGAGGGGCCTTGTAGCAGGTCCGTGGCGGACGTGCACCCAGAACTACCCGACCCCTGGGGATAGGACTGATCTTCATCATGTTGGGGCCCGGGTCCCACACTGCGGCAGCTGAGTCCTGCAAAGCCTCATCATCTGGAGCAGCCACCTGGACACGCCAAAGTTGATTTGTGTGCCGAACCGAACCGTCTGTCAGTTAAAAGCACGCCAATCCCAGTTTCGCCACGATCCTCAGCGGCTCCTGTTGTCTCATTGGCTGTGGCCCAGTCAGTCATCGTCTTGGTCTCTCGCTGGTGCTGACTCGAACCCAGTCCATGACTTGGAGTGGCGCCTTGCTCGGTCTCATGTGCCACTGTGATTGCGGTGGCGCTGCATGCTCGTCCGGTTTGTGATCTCCGTCATGCCGTAAAGGTTCAGTCGTTACTGTGTTTGTTGCTGCCCCTTCACCCACCGTCGTCGTGGCTGTTTCTGTAGTCTGAGGCTGGTCATGGGTACGGAAGGTATCTAGTGTCTCTCCTGTGTCGTTCATTGTAGCGGACTCTTCACCCGTCAGCTCGGTCATAACCTCCATAGACTGATGTTGAGCATGGGTACGGAAGCAGTCTGGTTCCTCCTCTCTCCTGTCTGATGTGCTTTGTTGTGCCACGTCATGAACAGTGTCTGTGCCTGGTCGTTGTTGTTGTGCCTCCAGATTTTCTCCACGCACGGGCCCCCTCTCCTGTGGCTCTGGCTGGGTGAGGAGCAGAGTCAAGTCTGGCCG
This sequence comes from Pholidichthys leucotaenia, assembly GCA_020510985.1. Classification (NCBI taxonomy): domain Eukaryota; kingdom Metazoa; phylum Chordata; class Actinopteri; order Cichliformes; family Pholidichthyidae; genus Pholidichthys; species Pholidichthys leucotaenia. Next base: position 311,853,523 of record CM035836.1, read on the forward strand.
CTGCCCCCCTTCCGGACAGCTCTCCTCCTGAGTGCACGAGGTGAAAGGTTTGGTGTCAGTGCCACCCTGAATTTTCTCATCCCACACTACGTCATTGTCATCAATGTCTGTCGTGTCCCAATTGCCCCAACCAGACCATTTGAACCCGGTGCTGTTGCGGATAGTGAAGCCCAGTCTGTAGAAAAAGTCACATCCCATAATGTTGTCACCGTGCGTCATCACTTGGAACATGAAGTCATACACAACTGACTTGACTTGAAGTAGACCGTCAGCTCAACCGTTCCTACATTACTGAGTCTGTGGCCGCCATATCCGTACAGCTCCGCTGGATTCCTCTTAATTTTGTGGTTGAGGAAAGACTTCTTCACTGTGGCCCAGTTTAACATCGACCTAACCACCACCATGTCAAGCAGTAGCGGTACAGCCACACTGTCTAATTCAACCATACTGTATGCATAACCATTGATGTCAGGGCTTACTGCATGAATGGTAGTCACTAGCGGGCGGCTTTGCTTGCTTGACGGGCTCCATGGTGCCGGTGACTGGCACACTCTAGCAAAATGGTTCAAGCATCCATACTTGTTACAACGTTGTCCTCTTGCCAGACAAAAACATGCTCTGTCCTGGTGCGTCGGGGACCCACAGCTACCACAGACGGAGCCTCTTGGAGTGATCCTTTGGTTAACAGCGTTCGCCTCGTACTTGTCTGCTGTGTCTTCATGTTCCTCTGTGCCTACTGCGTTAGCTAACGTCATCTGTCCGGGTAGCTTGAGTCGTTGGCACCCACCTAGCTCCGATGCTAGTTTCTCCGCTGACTCAAGCTGGAATGCTAGCTCTATCGTGCTAGCAAGCGTCATGTCGTTTGGTGCCATTAGCATCTTAGCTTGTAGCCTCGAGTTACACCTGTGCTCAGCTAACTGGTCCCGCACCATCTAGTCTTCTAACAGTCCAAAACGGCACATCCTAGCCAGATGTCTCATGTCGGCGACAAATTGTTGTGTGGACTCACCAATTCTTTGTCGCCTCTGGCGGAAACAAATTTGTCATGCTATCAGGTTGTCCAGTGTAGCAAAATAGCTAGCTAGCAGTTCAACAGCATCCACATACGACTCTGTTGGACCCAGCGTGTGAAAAATCCTCTGACCTTCTATGCCAAGGTTGTGGACAAGTAGTGCTTGTTTCTTTACTTTATCCCATTTTCCCAGGTCCAATGTCACAACGCAAGTCTCGAATGCGTCCAGCCATCGTGGCCACGGGATAGTTGGTTCACCTGGAGACTCGAGGAAAGTCCGCAGTGGTCTCAAGCACACTTCCATGGTTTGAAATTCTTGTCTCCAAATGTTATATCCACAAACCTGGAATGAAGACAGACGAGGATGCTGTGCTCGAACTGAACTTTATTACAAGTCATTGTAGTAATAAGCACGTGTACACTCAATCATAGCTCTGGACATCCACACCTGTAATTAGCTGTAACTCCCAACCAACTCTCAACTCCCATGAGATGGGGGACCGCCCCAGTATATATTGGCGTGGTGACGTCAGCCGCAGGCCGCGTTCCACTCCACATATTCCCAAAATTCTCACACTACAGTGTCATTCCAGTGATGATGTATGGAAGTCAGACTTGGACTTTATACTGCCAACAGATCAAAAATCTAAGAATCATTCAACAATGGCATCTCAGTGTCTTCCTCCATTGTTCCTTGTCATGGGCATCTCCGACACTGAGATTCAACTCACTCAGATCTTGCGCAATAAGTTCTTTCCACGTATTATGTGGTCAGCCTCTCTTTTTTGAGCCTTCCACTTGGAGGTGCCAAACTCTTCAAATCCAGGTGATGCTGCGTTCTACATGCCCAAACCACTGAAGTTGTCTGTGTTTTAAATTAGAGTCAAGATCACTGAGCCCAAGTCTATGACAAAGACTGCTGTAGCTGATCCCCTCTTCAGGCTTCATATGGCACATCCACCTCAGCATTGCCCTTTCATTTCTCTCCAGTTGCTTTACATCTTTTCTCTTCAAAGGCCAGCTCTCACTTGCATAAGAGAGCACTTCTCACACAACAATTGAAGATGTGGCCACTCATAAGATGTCAGACTCCTGCATGACAGGAGTGGTAGAAGCGCTCTAAACCTTCCCCAAGCTGTTCTGGCTCTTGTGATAGTTGCTATCTCACAACTCCCACTTGGACATATCATGTCACTAAGGTAAGAGAAGGACTCAGCAGTGTCAAGTTCAATGTTCTCCAATGGACACCTCAGCGCAAGCCTGCTATCGATGGGATGAGCTGAACCAAAGCAATGACTGCTTCTAAAATGACAGATCAGGAGAGAGTTGGCCATGAATGCCAGAACACTTCTTGTATACCCAGAACAGACATCCATTGCAAAAGATGGAGTTGCTCCCTACACCTTTTCTGCAGATGGAACATGGATGCTTCTCAAAGTCCCCAAGATTATTATTCCTCATCTATAGTATGCCCTATTGGCATCTCTGTCTTTTCTGCTACCATTGTGCATCTCAGGAAGGGTTTGGCTCTCTCACGTGAGTTTTCATCTCACCATCTGCAGGGTTTGGAGCTTTATTTTTTCTCTTTCCTTGTAAATTCTCAGCCTTCTCTGAAACCTTTGAATGTAACATTATCTTCATTTTGTGTTAAATGTATGGCTTGCAGCTTGAAGGATTCACGTATCATGGCAATAATTAATAAAGTCCATGGCCGAATCTCATTCTCCTCCCTTGCAGACTTGTTGACTTTAGGAGCGTTCACGTGAAGTGAGGGGCTGTCCCAATCTGAAATCAGGAAGTGGCTGACTGCTCACTTGCTGACTTCATGAGCCCTTAAATGAGCCCTTACCTTAAGTCAGCATAGCATACTGACTTAAGGTAAGGGAATTACTTACAGTTCAGAGCGCCGTGTTGAGGTTTCTCAAGGAAAAGCTCATGATTCGTCACCTGTTCATCACTGACTACCCCTTCACCCCTGGTCCACCCCACAAAAAAAAAAAAAAAAAAAAACAACCAACAGGTAAACACAGAAGCATGGAAGGAACAACTCCAAATTGTTACGTCCCGAAATAACCACAAGCCAGAGGAGAGCTGGAAGGAACATTCTCTTTTATTACTAACCAGAACTCTTATATTTATATGCCCAGCTGTAGCCTGTCTGACATCACACTGCCTCACCCAAACCAGGCTATGGCAACCCCCAAGGTACAATTCCCTATGTTGTACCCCCCCCCCCCCACCTTGAAAAAATCCAGAACCACAATAAACATGCAAAACAGAAGAAAACTATATACATATCCAAACACCAACCAAAACAAATCAAATTCCACATTCTTATCAGTTTCCAGTCCTACCGGTAACAAAATCATCCAAGTACTTTGGCCCTCGGTGTTCCCTAACCGGGCGACCCTCGCGGGGGCAACCCTCATGGGGACGCTCCGCTACTGGCACCGACGGCTCCACCCGAAGGTCAGCACCCGACTGACCTCCCCAGTCCAAAGAGTCATTCAAAACATCCAATATGGGGTTGCTTGCCACCTCCAGTGGGGACCTCCGCAGCCGACTTGCATGCCACCTGGACCCATCATCCAGCTCGAAAGTGTCCGGACCTCTCCTTCTCACAGTCATGCGTGGCCCAACCCACAGCTGCTGAAGCTTGTGGGTGCGTACAGGGTGTCTGACCCACACCCTATCCGCTACGTTCAGACTGTGTCCTTTCACACAATGTTTCCTGTCGAATAAGTCCTTCATCCGCCATTGCCGTTCCATGACCCTGCGCCTCAGCACCCCCGAATCCTCACTGCATTCCCTCTGAGCCAGCCCCAGTTGTCTCGCCCGCAGGAAACTCTCAAAAGCTTCTGAAATGAACTGCGGGCCGTTGTCTGTTGTCACTGAAGTTGGGGTCCCCCATCTAGCAAACAGCGACGACAGGAACCCCGTAATGACCTCAGTCATCACCAAGCCTGTTGGAAGCACTTCTGGCCATTTAGAAAACAAGTCGTACACCACCACCAGGAACCTGCTGCCCGGGGGAGGGGGGGCATGCAGTTCACCGCAAATGTCCAGTTCGATGTGTTCCCAGGGCCCCTCTGGGTAAGTGATCGGCCAGAGAAGGGGTGGTGGTAGCCTACCAGTTTTACCACTCTCCAGGCACGGGACACAGTTTCTGACCATTGTTTCAATGTCTTTGTCAATCCCTGGCCACCAAACTGAATCCCTGCCCCGCTGTTTGACTTTAACCACCCCAAGGTGACCCTCATGCAACATGTCCAGCACACGTCCTCTCAGCGCCTCCGGGATCACCGTGCAATGGTCCCTGGCCACACACACCTTGTCCCATCTCTGAACCGATGGAACAGAGCCAGGACCCCTGGCGCTTCCGCCAGCACGCCCTCTGTGATCGCCGCGTGCAGTCTCTTCATCACTTGGTCATTCTCCAAAATCTCCTTGAGTTCCTCAGGAGACACACTGTCTTGGAGAATCCCATGTAGGGCGTGGACCAGTTCTGTCTCGACTGGGTCCACAGTCTCCACATCTGGCACCAACACACACATCAGGACCCTAGGCAGAAGGTCCGCTACGACGTTGTCCTTGCCCGGAGTGTACTTAGTCTTAAAGTTGTAAGCCCTGAGTCTTTCGGACCACCTGTGGATATGCAGTGGCCTGTGGCCCGACCCTGAACTCTCCAGCAAGGTCGTTAATGCTCGATGGTCCATCCTCAACATGAAACTCCGGCCATAGAGGAACATACGCCACCTCTCACAGGCCCAAACACAGGCCAGCACCTCCCTCTCACCGACAGCGTACTTCCTCTCTGCCCCCGACAGAGATCTTGATGTGAAAGCGACCAGACGCTCTGTACCATCCTGCACCTGTAACATTACTGCCCCCAGGGCGGAACCAGAAGCGTCACAGGTCACGATCGTAGCACAGTTCGGGTCAAAATGGGCCAAGACCGGGGGCGAGGTGAGCTGCCGTTTCAGCTTCGTCACAGCCACCGAGCAGGCAGGAGTCCAAACCCAAGGCGCGTCGTGTTACAGCAGCACTCTGAGTGGCTCAGTCGTTTCAGAGTATCTTGGAATGAACCGTCCATAAAAGTTCACCATTCCCAGGAACGATGAGATCTCCGCCGGCGAGGAGGGGTCCGCGAGGTGGAGCACTGCCTCCACATTCAAAACCAAAGGCTTCAGTCCATCTCCTGACAGCTGGAAACCCACAAAGTCCACCACCTCCACCGCCAGGACACATTTGTCGCTGTTCAGAGTAACCCCATGTTCCTGCAGCCTCTCCAGGACCCTCTCCAGCCTCCTGGCGTGCTCTTCACTCGACACCCTGTGCATCATGATGTCATCAGTGTACACGACCACCCCCTTCAGGCCGGCTAATATGGTAGCCCTGACCTTCTGGAAGCAGCTCGGCGCCGAGCTCAGGCCGAAAGGCATCCTTGTGTACCGGAGCACCCCCATGTGCGTCACAAAGGCGGTCAGGTTTCTGCTGTCCAGGTGTAACGGCACCTGCAGATAGCCCTGCCGCAGGTCCAACTTCAAAAAAAACTTTGCCCCACTGAACGTTGCCGTCAGTTCCTCCATAGCAGGCAGCGGGTACTTATCCGGGACAACTGCCTTATTCACCGCTCTTAGGTCGATGCAAGGCCTAATGCCCCCCCCCCTTCTTCTTCGCCATCATGAGATTGGAAATCCACGGGGAAGCATCGGTGTTCTCGATGACACCTGACTCCAACAGTCTATTCAGCTCCGCCGACACCTCTGCTCGCAGCGCCAGTGGGAGACGCCTCAACGGTTGAATTTTGGCCGTGACGCTCTCATTCACTAGAGGCCGGTGATAAAATGCGTCAATGTGGCCTAAACCCATGAATAGCTTCGGCCAGCGGAGGTGCCAGTCCGCACCCACAGACAGCACCTGCGAGCCTTCAGGGTCCATTATAGAAAGCCCTAACCGTCCCAACAGGTCAGTCCCCTGACGTGCCACTTGAAACGTAAAGTTAGGGAGGGACCTTCTTCGACCAGCAGGTCACCTCAAAGTCCACTGCACCACCATTTTGATCTCTGCGTGGCTGTAGCCAAAAAGTGTCACTGCTTCACCCTTAATGTGTTTCGTGGGGAACAGACGCCGCAGGGTTGGAAGGCTCAGGATTGACCTCCTGGCCCCCGAGTCCACTGTAAGTGATACGTCAATTCAATTCTGTCCAGTTGGGGAACGTACCACTTCAGCGGGCTTTTCCCCATCCTCGCAGTGTGAATTTCAGCCAGGCCTCCGGGTCTTCCCACCTGCAAGGCCGCTCACTACTTCTTCTTCTTCTTCTTGTTCTTGTTCTTGTTCTTCCTCTTCTTCTTCTTCTTGCCTCCACTACGCAGCCCCATCAGCGCGCCAACTTCCGTGTTCGGCGGGAAACTGTGCTTGGGCGACCCTTGGCTAGCCTTAGCCCTCTGCTCCAACTGAGCCACCGAGTCTTCTCTCCTCGCCAACTCCAGCACATCCCCCCAAGATGTTGGCTCCGTGGCTAACAGCAACTTAGCTGCTAACTGCAAGCATCTGGCACCATGTGCTAACTTGTCCTTAACCAGTCCAAAAGCCTGCGGCTCAATATTACCCTTAAGCGCCAGGCTAAGAAGTTCCAGCACGGGTGGCTCGCCCGGGGGCTTCCAAAAATGGCCGAAAACTGGCAACGGACCTCTCCACAACCGCTTTTACCTCGTCACCAAATGTTGTATCTGTGGGGAGCGTGAAATGAAGAGATTGAATTATTTCTCAATTCAGGTTTATTGCAGAAATCACATCCCTGTGGAGCCCATAGTTATAACCTATGTGGCTGGCTGAATTCAGCCAAGACAGACTTTGAGCTAGCCATGTGTATTGACTTCACACCTCAAGAGGAAGATGTGTCTGCACCCCCTGGGGACTCAGGAGTGAGGAGAAGATTACCCGGCCTGACCTTTGGGGGTCAGAGAGGAGAACAGAAGGACTCTGGGTGTTCTATTACAGATGAAAGGATGTAGCTGAGTATTGAGACTTTTGTGTGATGTATTGTTAGAGATGAGTGTATAAATGTATGTGTGTGACTGCGTCCTGTCTCTTTTCACTCCGATCGAGAGAGGACGTAGGATGAATGAGAATTAAAGCAGATACTGGAAAAATCATCCAGTCTCCTCAATTCTTGACTCCTACAATTGGTGACCTACGCATGAATCTGAGCACGCAGAGGCTGGAGGACAGCCTCGTGATCGATATGGAAGAGCTGGGAGACAGCCGCTCAGACCCGGATTCACCGGGGAATGCCAGCAGGGGCACAAGACTAATTAAGCTCCCCGAGTTCTGGCAAAACGACCCGCACTCGTGGTTCCAGCATGTGGAGTCGCGGTTCCTGCTCGGGGGAGTTTCAGCGGATGACATTAAATTCCATAATGTCATCGCGACGCTCGACAGCCGCACAGCTCGGTGTGTGCGAAGCCTGGTGCAGCAACCACCCGCTGTCGGCAAATACGACGCGCTGAAAGCCACCCTCATCAGGAGCTTCGTGCCGTCGTCTGAGGCAAGAGCCAGGCAGCTGCTGGACCTGCGCGACAGAGGTGGACGCAGGCCGACTGTCCTCATGGAGGACATGCTACAAATGATCGGGACGGACAACGACGCGTTCCTTTTCAAGCATATTTTCCTGAGAACCCTCCCAGCGCACACGAGGGGTTCCCTGTCCAGCAGGAGATGTGTGACCCAGCAGGACTTCCGCGACCTGGCCCTAGAGGCGGAGCGGCTCCTCAACGCCTGCGAGGAACAAGAGGCTTCCGTGGCAGCGGCAGACCTCGGCGCGGCGGCCGGGGGCAGTGTGGAGCCAGAGACAGCAGTGGCCACCTCAGCGGCGACAGCAGCGGTGAGATTCCGTGGCAGGGGAGATGACGGCCTCTGTTTTTACCATCGACGTTTCGCTGGGAAGGCGCACAAATGCATCCCGCCCTGCAAGTTGAAAAAGCAGGGAAACGACCGGGCCGGGAGCCGTTAGCAGCTTCCACTCTCGGCGAACGGAACAAGCTGCTTTATCTGACAGACGCGGGCTCCGGGCGGCAATTCCTAGTGGACACCGGAGCCCAGAGGAGCTTCATCACTGCCACCTATGCTGATCGGGTCGCGGGACCCCGCGGAGACGGAGCGACAGCGGCCAACGGCTCCAGCATCAAGACGTACGGAGAGAGAACCTTGTCTCTGTCCTTCCACGGCTGCGCCTATGAGTGGAATTTCATCGTGGCGGCAGTGAGCTTCAGTATGTTAGGTGCTGATTTTCTGTGTTCACATGGTTTGTTAGTTGATCTGGCCAACAAACGACTAGTAAATGCACTCTCTTTCTGTTCTATCCCTTGTGCAGCTCAGGTGTGCCCGCCGCCAGTACAGACCAACTTCGCCACAGCAGGTGGTAAGTTTCACAGCCTTCTACACCAATTCCCAGCACTCACAGTTCCTACTTTTTCAGCTAAGGTGGCGAAGCACGGGGTGGAGCACTTTATTACCACGAGTGGCCCACCCGTTTTTGCGAAGGCTCGGCGCTTGGATGCAACTAAACTCTCCATTGCGCGCGAGGAGTTCGCCAACCTGGAAAGGTTGGTCATAATTCGCCGCTCGAAGAGCGCCTGGGCTTCCCCCCTCCACATGGTACCTAAAGCTGACGGCTCATGGAGACCTTGTGGCGATTACCGCAGGTTGAACAATGCCACAGCGCAGGACCGGTACCCGATTCCGCATATCCAGGACTTTTCAGTGCACTTGGCGAAGGCGCGCATTTTTTCTAAAATAGACCTGGTCCGTGGTTATCACCAAGTCCCGGTCCGACCAGAGGACATCCCCAAAACAGCCGTAATAACCCCGTTCGGGCTTTTTGAGTTTTTACGAATGCCTTTTGGCCTTAAAGGCGCCGCACAAACCTTCCAACGGATGATGGATGCAGTGTTGTGCGACCTTTCTTTCGTTTTTGTCTATTTAGACGACATTTTGGTAGCCACCACCTCCGAGGAGGAGCACGCAAAACACCTCACGACAGTTTTTCAGACGTTAGGAGAGCATGGGTTGATAATCAACCCGGCCAAGTGCCATTTTGGCGTGGCACAAATCGATTTTTTAGGGCACCGCGTTTCCTCGGAGGGAGCAGTTCCTCTGCCCGCCAAAGTACGCGCAGTGGCAGATTTTCCCCAGCCTCGAACGGTAAAAGCGTTGCAAGAATTTTTGGGGATGGTAAATTTTTATAACCGTTTCATACCCCACGCAGCGCAGCTTATGCAGCTCTTGTATACCGCGCTCAAAAAGCAGAAGCCCTCCCATGTGATTGAATGGTCCCCGGAGCGGGAGCGCGCATTCACAGAGGTTAAACGAGCACTGGCAAACGCGGCACTGTTGGCCCACCCAGACCCGGCAGCCCGCATAGCGCTAACCACAGACGCATCAGATGTGGCCATAGGGGCCGTAGTAGAACAGCAGGTTGCCGGGGTTTGGCAACCACTCGCATTCTTCAGCAGATCCCTACGCGAGGCTGAGCGAAAATACAGCGCGTTTGACAGGGAGCTGCTGGCACTCCACTTGGCTATTCACCATTTCCAGTTCTGGCTGGAAGGGCGGCGTTTTACCGCGTTTGTTGACCACAAACCGCTCACTTTTGCGATGTCCAAAACTTCAGAACCGTGGTCAGGGCGGCAACAGAGACAGCTGGCCGCAATTTCTGAATTTACCACCGATATTCAGCACGTAGCCGGTAAAATCAATGTGGTGGCAGACTGTCATGCGCAGTAACAGCACCCGTCCGCGCGGAAACGGATTGCGCGGCCGCTTACCCAGAGCGCGGTAACAGCGCGGACACGCGCGCGGCTCCGGTCCACGTGGGAATAGATTATGCAGCCATGGCGGCGGAGCAGAGCGAGGACGCGGACGTGCGCGCGCTCCTGTCTGGACCAACAGGGTTAAGGCTGGAACGCAGAAATCTACAAACCGGTTTCCCCCCGCTTATCTGCGATGTATCCACAGGGCGACTGTGCCCGGTGGTGCCAGCCGCGTGGCGCCGTCGCATTTTTGACGCCGTGCACTCCGTAGCGTACCCAGGAGTGCGCGCTTCGGTGAAAATGGTGGCGGAGAAGTTTGTTTGGCCGAGCCTGCGCAAGCACGTGAAGGAGTGGGCTAAAACCTGCATGGCTTGCCAGCGGGCTAAAATTCACAGGCACACTAAGGCGCCCTTAGAACCATTCCACATTCCGGCTAAAAGGTTCGATCATGTGCACGTGGACCTCGTGGGCCCCCTGCCCACTTCACAAGGGTTCACGCATCTCTTGACAATGGTGGACCGAACCACTCGTTGGCCGGAAGTAGTCCCGTTAACATCGACCACAGCGGCAGAGGTGGCACGCGCTTTTTTAACAGCCTGGGTAGCGCGGTTCGGGGTCCCGTCAGATATTACGTCTGATAGAGGACCTCAATTTGCGTCGGAACTGTGGTCAGCAGTGGCCAGCGGCTTAGGAGCGGCGGTACATCGCACGACCGCTTACCATCCCCAGGCCAACGGTTTATGCGAGCGTTTTCACAGGTCTTTGAAGGCAGCCCTCAGAGCGTCACTGACGGACACAGATTGGGTAAACAAACTACCATGGGTTTTATTGGGGTTGCGTTCGGCACCCAAAGAGGATCTAGATGCCTCACCAGCAGAATTGGTCTTTGCACAACCGCTCAGGCTGCCAGGCGAGTTTTTACCCGACCACACGGCACCAGGGCCCCCCCCGATCCGGGGGTCTCTGAGTAACACGGGAGCAGAAATGCTCCCGGGCCCCGCTCATCACTCTTTCCCACGTGTGTTCGTGCCCCAGGCTTTACGAGACGCAGAGTTTGTTTTTGTCAGGCACGATGCGCAGCGGCATAGCCTCCGCCCACCTTACGACGGTCCATTTCGAGTGCTGGAAACTGGGGAGAAATATTTTGTGCTAGATTTGGGGGGCAGGAGGGAGACGATCAGTATCGATAGATTAAAGCCTGCTTTTGTGTTGCATAACGAGTCTGTACGGCCGGCGGGCGCGCCTCGACGCGGCAGGCCTCCGAAGGGGCGGCCCCGGGACCCCCCACGGGGGGCAAATAACCCTTCTCCCCCTCACTCCACAGATGCACAGCAGGACGGCCCAACACAGAGCAGGAGACCTGCATACAGCAGATTCGGGAGAAGATTGAAACCTAAGCTGCATGCAGAATGATGTGTTTTTTGGTCAGGTTGTTTAGGTTGCTGTGAGATTCTGTTGGGGGGGTGACGTGCTGTATGACTGTTGTATGACTGTATGTGGGTGCCCAGTCTTTCGCGTGGAAGGGGGGAGTGATGTGGAGCCCATGGTTATAACCTATGTGACTCACATGTGGCTGGCTGAATTCAGCCAAGAGAGACTTTGAGCTAGCCATGTGTATTGACTTCACACCTCAAGAGGAAGATGTGTCTGCACCCCCTGGGGACTCAGGAGAGAGGAGAAGACTGCCCGGCCTGACTTTTGGGGGTCAGAGAGGAGAACAGAAGGACTCTGGGTGTTCTATTACAGATGAAAGGATGTAGCTAAGTATTGAGACTTTTGTGTGATGTATTGTTAGAGATGAGTGTATAAATGTATGTGTGTGACTGCGTCCTGTCTCTTTTCACTCCGATCGAGAGAGGACGTAGGATGAATGAGAATTAAAGCAGATACTGGAAAAATCATCCAGTCTCCTCAATTCTTGACTCCTACACCCCAGCTTTTCTCTCAAGAACAGAAGGGAGTGAGCTGCATCAAAACCCCCACATTTGTACATGGCACATCAAAGGCAGAATCACACATTGCTGTCAAACCCCCATTTGACAATAATTCTCCCCTCGAGTCCCATAGTCTTCCGTCTGGCTCCAGGAGGTCAGGAAGTCCTTTCAGAGTCTTATCACGGCACCTCCGTCCTCCAGTCATAATCCACAGGCGGTCCAGACATATTGTCCCATCCGAGACGTGAGGTCAATCAACATATGCAGTCCTAAGCTTCTCTTTGTGCTTATACATATGTAGGCAAAGGCAAAGATAAAATGATTCTTAAAATAAAAAGTCCAATTCCAGACAATACGAAGCAGCATGTGTGTCGTACACCGTTGTCAAGGTAGGGTGATATGTCATAAAGTGTCCCACTCCTTTTATACCATTTCAAGCCCTTGCAGACTCACACACTACTAATGGCTGTCACCTAAGTCTACAAGGGCTCAGGACTTGAGGGCTTAGGGAGGAGATTGAAATTCGGCCCATCACTCATTGTTTTACTAGCATCTCTTCAGAATGTGATGATGTTCTGTGCTCGAATCAGATAATTTCACACTTTCACTGTCAATCATGTGTAGCTTGGCCAAAGAGCATAATGCTCCTTCAGTATTTTCAGAGCTGCTCTGCCATCAGCGGCTTCATGCCTTTTCGGTGACAGGCTTTTTATCATCAGTCTTATAAACTCAGCACAAGAAGTCAGCATTCTTCTGTCTGCAGCTTATTGCTTGTCACCATTTGGCTCATGAAATATTGTCTGTTTTAGTTTCAAGGTGTGCAAGTAGGGTAGGAATCGTGTCTCCCAATGCTCATGAGCTTCTTAGCTTATCCTTAAATGCTGTCCTACTATAGCTGCTCGAAGCAATGCATGTCTGTACCTTCACACTCAAAACTTCTTCTGGAGGGCTAAGAAAAGTGTCTAACTTATTGGTCCCATAACTTGTTGAACTGAGTTGGTCACAGCAATTCCTTTCTAGAGGCGTGCAGAGGAATAAGCAAAGGTTCTTCTCATTTAGCTGTCAGGCATATTTATTAATGAACGATAAACATGGAGGTTAACACGGTGTGTCTCATCAGCAGCTTCACTCACCCAGAACAGAGCGGGGTACAATGAACTGGAAGCAGAATACATGGTGATGTTGTACTCTGATGCTTATCACCATGACGACAACAATTAGTAAGGATGCAAATGTATAAATCTCAACAACTAGTGTTCACGTTGTGGCAGTTTCTACTTTGTAGTGACAGCGTGGTATTTTTGTAACGGTGGAGTTCCTGTTGCAGCGGTTCTTCCATAGCGACAGTATAGCATTCTCTTCGTTGCTTTCTGCAGTGCTGCCAACACCATATCGCTTACTTCTCACTCCAAAATGAGGAAAATACTGCCAATATTCCTTCCTTCAGATTTTTATACAGTAAGAACTCAAGAGCACCATCAAGGTATGGTCAAGCCTGATTGCCACGGCAAGCAGACCAAACATGTTCTAAAACTCTTGAGGTTAAAGGCCTTTACATTCTCCACAAGAACAGAAAACTTTGTTCTCTCCCAGGGCTGCAAGAACAAAATTACGTTTTTTTTCAGCAGCAGATTAACTGATTGTTTTGACTGTTTCTCCTCACTAATCTTAAGTTGTTCTGAGCACACACAGTAGAGACAATTGATTTCTGTCGAGTCACTGGAAGACCAAAAATACTGCTGAGTCATTGGATGATAGAAAATACTGCTGAGGCAATGGAGGATGGCCATGACTCTGTGGTACTACTGTATAGTAATAATTCAGTTACATCACAGTATTCACACTGCAGTGAAATATCATCTGGACAGTTTTACTGGTTCATTTAATTACATCAAGTTTTTCCCCCATAAGATTAGTTTTCTTATAATTTTGATTTATTCCTCTTTCAGTTTCATGCAAAACTTTTTCTTTTACAGGCAGTTCATTTCGTAAATATGACTTTTTTTCCCTCTTTAAATGTACTCATTTGATTCTTGTGAATTTTTTTTCATTAATTTCCATGATTTTTGCCTCAAATTTGGAACCTCTTTCAATGTTTTTACTCTCAGATATTTTAGTTATTGTCAAAGCCACATGATGTCAACAGCTGCAGCTTTCAGGACTCACACTCATGAGAGTTTCTGGTTTGTTTGTTTTTTCAAATCAACCACACAGGAAGAAGAGTACGTTTATAAATATTTTATTCACTTTACAGTGTTTTATTTCATTATAAAACAAGGGGGGACGGGGCAATTAACACATTTCCAGGGTGATACACAGTTATCTGAGTGGATAAAATAAAAATTAAATAAACCAGCTGAAATGTGACGGAGACTCAGAGTCGGAGACAAAAACCACATCAAGATGATCAATTTCCAGTAATTAATAATCACCAACACCAAACCAACAGAGACCACAAAACTGCTAGTCCCAAAAATTTCTTTTAGCTTTTTTTTTTTTTTAACCAAATTTTGTAATTTTTTCCCCCAAAATGTGGCACTTTTTTCACCTGAATATGTGGCATAAAATTGCTAGTTTTTCATGTACAGTTGCAAGAAAAAGTATGTGAACCCTTTGGAATTACCTGGTTTTCTGCTTTAATTGCTCAAAATGTGATCTGATCTACATCCAAGTCCCAAGTATAGACAAACACAATATGCTTAACTTAATACCTCACAATTATAATATTGCATATCTTTACTGGACACATCCATTGAATATTCACATTGCTGGTGGGAAAAGTGAATGAACCCTTATGCTAATGACTTCAACAAAAGCCAGGAGTTAGCAAACCTGGAGTACAAATAATAAAACAAGATTGAAGCGAGATGTAAGTAGCTCATCACCAAAAGCACAAACTTTCTGAATTTGCAATTCACAAGAAGCATCTGCCGATATGAACCATGTTTTGCAATAAAGAGACCTCCAAAGACCTACCATCAAGAACTGCTTTGCATAAAACTGGAAAGGGTTACAAAGTAATCTTCAAGACTTTAGTAATTCACCAGTCCACAGTGAGACAAATTGTCTACAAAGATAAAATAGTACTGTGACTACTCTCCCTAGAAGTGGGTACCCAGCCAAAGTTGATTCATAAGGCACAACGCAAAATGTGCAGTGGGGTTAAAAAAAAAAAAAAAAAGAACCCTAGAGTAACAGTTAAAGGCTTGAAGGAATCATTGGAACTGATTAATACCTCTGTTCATGAGTCTACTATACATAAATCATTTAACAGACATGGTGTCCATGGTAGGACACCATGGAGAAAGCCACTGCTTTCTTAAAAAAAACACCACTGCATGACTGAAGTTTGCCAAAAAGCACCTTGACAGTCCACAGCACCACAGGGAAAATGTTTTGTGGACTGCTGAAAAACAAAGGTTAAATTGTTCAGAAAGAACACAACGCTACATATGGCGTAAAAAGGGCACTACATACCAACACAAAAACATCATCCCAATGGTGAAATATGGTGGGGGCAGCATCATGATTTTGAGCTGCTTAGCTGCCTTGGAACCTGGACCGCTTGCCATCATTGAGGGGTAAGTTAATTCTCAAATTTATCAAGGTATCCTACAGAAAAATGTCAGGATGGTGGTCTGGCAGCTGAAGCTCAGTAGAAGCTGGGCAATGAAGCAGGACAATGACTGTCTACCAGAAACATCTGTTGGAGGTTATTGCTGTTAAAAGAGGTTTGACCAGTTATTAGATCCAAGGGCTCACTTACTTTTTCCACCAGCACTGTGAATGTTTAATGGATGTGTCCAATAAAGACATGAAATATTATAACTGTTTGTGTGGTACTAGTTTTTGAACAATAGCCCCCAATTATCAAATGTGTATAAGCCAGAAAAAACAGTTGTTCACTCATCTCAATGCAAAGATCAGTATTTATCAATCTGAATGTGATTGTATGGTATGCTCAAATCCCGTGACAGGTCTAGGCTTACGTACCGCTACGCAAATTTTCAAGTCACGCAGAGTGCACCAGAGAAACCTGGCTGTGCGGGTGAATTATTTGATCATATTATCAAATTGAGCAGTGCAACATTTCAGGTGACATGTTAGCCTTGTATTTTATTTAGGTGAGTGTGTTAATGATTTAAAGAAGCTGCTTTTAATAATAATAATAAAATGTTCCATATGCATTTATGTCACTGCAGCCAATATAGTGGGTTTTTGCAAAAACTCTGCAATCTAATTAATTAGATATACAGTAGAAACCTGGATTAAAACTTAGCTTCTACAATGTACAATATTTTTTCCATATAGTTGTGATCAGGCTCAGAGCTTTTCAAGAAGATTGTCACTTCTCTTTTTTCTCTATATGTGCACCTCAGTGCAGGGAGGCACCTCTTCTGCTCTGAATAATATTGCACTGAATAAATGGCTGTGTAGATTTAAATTATAACAATCAAGCGGAATTCATGCCAAGTTGTTGCGCAGCTGTGATTTGATTCCAGCTGTGCTTCTAAAGCCACTTTTGAGGATGTCACACAACACTAATTTATTATTTTCCCATTTCTTATATAATGGTAAAGTATTCCAAATGACAATCCTCTCCAGCTGCCAGATTTTTTTCAGTGAACTCATACAGTGAGATTAACCTCATACACAGTTTCATAAATGCCATGTGGACCTTTTTGTATGATCTTTTACACACCCAAATGTGTTCAGATTTCCACACTTTTGATAAATGAGGACCATAGTGTGTCTATACTTGGGACTTGGATGTACATCAGATCACATTTTATGACCAATTAATGGAGAAAACCAAGTGATTCCAAAGGGTTCACAAACTGTAAATTTGATTTTTAAAAAATAAAATTCAGTCTTTTTTTTTTATATAGAAGTTTCAGCTTTTTTCCCCACATAAATTTGCCACGTATTCTTGTACATTTGCAACTTCTCATTGATTCATGACTTTTTCCCCCAAGTTTACAAACAGACAAAAAATTTTTTTTAACGATGTAGTTTATGTAAATGACTCTGACCACATTTTCAAACAATTTTTTTGTTTTATAGGATAAAGGTGCGGTCACATGACGTCTCCGTCCTACAAATCGTGGATAAAAATCAAAGACTCAAACACTGATAATTCTGTTTATAAAAACGTGGACTGAGGTTTTAACTAATGAGGTTTTAAACAGGAGATTCACAGATTCGTAGAACAAAGAAATGACGGAACTGCACCTTAGGGGTAAAACCCCCCCCCAAAACACTATGGTAACCTTGTCAGCTTTAAAACACAAACGTAAAAAAATAAAAGAATCTGAGCTTCACGTTGGTGGTTTGGTGAAAAAAAAAAAAAAACGTAAACAGAGCTCAAGCTGATTGGTCGGCTAAAACCAGGAAGTTTTCTGATTGGAGGAAAAGGTGTCACATGGGTTCATTATACAGAGTTTTTCCTTTTTAACACTGGTGGTAACTTTATTGGATTAATTTAGGCGCATTTAGTAAATTTTTATGTTCCAGCTCAAAGTGAAATTGGCATGAAATACCAGCAAAAATTTGGGAGGACAGCTATGTGAAATTATAGGATTTATCAGGAAAAAAAGACAAATTTATAAGAAAAATATTACAAATTTATAAACAGAAAGTGCAAATTCATTAAGAGTTTTTATGAGGGAAAAAACTTTCACCTTTTTAAAAAAAGATGCATATTTTAAGATAAAGGTCATGAATGTATGTGGAAAAAACATCAAATTTAGAAAAAAAATGTTGCACGTTTACCCCTATCCTGTTCTAGCTTTGGTAGCGTCTTTTTGGCTGTCACATTTATTTACCATATTAAAAACAGAGCGGTACCACAGTGGTAGAAAAAGGTAAACTCACTGAACCCTGGACATGTTGAAGCAGTAGAGGGTTTAATCCAGAATCCATTTAAATCATATTGGAAATGACTGAGACCAGCGGCTGTGTTCAAACTGTGGAAACGCAGCTGAAATGGGACGATTTTTTTTTAAATAAAGAAAACGACAGTAAGCACCTGAAACAGTCAGAAATGTGAGAGGACAGCACCTACCTGGCCTCAAACACCTGGACGTCGTTCATTCGTTACCAACAATCCATCAAACCCCCAAAACACCTAAACCGTCAACGTGCCTAAATCTGAACAGGTTTGATGACAGGAAGTGAGGCCAGGTCTGATAGCACCGAACTTTGACTCAGGACAGTTAAGTGTCGCTGTAAAACAGAGATGGTTCAACAGAGGTGCTAGGACAGGAGTGCCATTGGTCAGGAGCACCACGGATAGACGACGACGGCATCAGCACTGATTGACTTAGCACCGAAACCCAGACTTTGCTAGCTGCAGACGCCAAAATCACTGTTTGAAGAATCCGTGTTCGGAAAGTATGCCTGAAAGACATGCTTCAAGGCATGTTCGAAGGCATGCCCCCCCCCAAAAAACCCCCAAAATCACAAGTCCAAAAAACGTTTGAAGACATATCCAGAAAACATGTTTAAAGGCATGTCTGAAAAACATGTCTGAAGGCATGTCCTAAAAAAGTTGTTAGAAAGTATGCTTAAAAAGAAACGTGTTCAAAGACATGCCCCCAAAAAACAAAACAAACAACAACAAAAACACGTTCGTAAACTTTGCCTGAAAGATTTTTGAAGGCGTGTCTGAAAAACATTTCTTTGAGTACTATCCACCAAACAAAAATGTTCAAGGGCATGTCTGAAAAACATGTTAAAATGCACATTGGAAAAACATGTTAGAAGACATGACCAAAACCATGCTTGAAAACACTCTGCAACTAGCATATTCAAAAGCATGTCCGAAAAACATGTTTAAAAGCACGTAGAGAAAAACGGGTTTAAAGGCATGGCCCAACACATGCTTTGAAAGTGCATCCAACTAGCATGTCTAAAGAACATGTTCAGACGCATGTTGGAAAAACATGGTCTAAAGCAGTGGTCCCCAACAATATGCCATGGTGGCCCAAGACCCTGTAAATTTTTTCTTCCACCCAGTCTCTTCAGCAGGTGTTTTCACTGATCAGCAATCAGTGGGAAGAAATTACCTCAACTGGGTAAAACAGGTAAAACCCTGCAGGATCTAGGGCCACCATGGCACATGGTTGGGGACCACTGATCAAAAGCACGTCCGAAACACGTATGAAGTATATCCAACTAGCATATTCAAAGGTATGCCGACCAATGTCTAAAAACATGTCTGACTAGCATATCTGGAGGCATGTCCAACCGTCACGTCTGACCAACATGTCTAACAAGTATATCTGAAAAAACATGTTTAAAGGCATATCCAGCTAGCATGTTCAAAGGCATGTCCTAGTAACATGTTCCAAGCCATGTCCCACTAGCATGTCTGACAAGCATGCTTATAATGTCTGATTTTGAAAAATCCAAAAACTAAATTGCGTCAAACCTGCTGGGATTTTAATAATTTTTAAATCGTCATCCCTGCTGTTAAAGGTTCGATTTGCTTTAATATTTCCATAATTACCATACGAGTGAAATGATTAATTAATGGACAGATTCATGATAACGAAGCTTCAACCTCACTGAAATGTCAAAAACCAAAATATAATCAACATTAGCCACTGATCCAAATATTCTGGAAATTCAAAACTGTCTGAAGGGGCTCTACACAGACCAGATAGACGCGCAGCTTACCATTTTCTGGAATTAAAATCGGACCAATCAATTGGCTGATTTATGAACGGATGGATCCGGTCCGCATTCCCGTCCAAAGTGAACAAAGCATTTGTTATAAAGTTCCAACTCCACACCTGTCAGGCCGTTAACCGGAATGATTTCACGGCGGCTAGTTTACCTTTTAGCTTAACAACTGATGCCAGTACAAACAAACAAAAACAACTCCTGTGACGAGCCGATTGGCTGATTGAAGACATGAACAGAGTCAGTCTGTACGATGATTTGTGATTGGTCTGCTTAACGTGTTCCTTAATGAGGCCAGGAAGAGTTAATGAAGGAGAGGCGGGAGCTTAAGGAGATTTCATCAACACCTAAAACAAAGTCTACGTCTTTCAGTTCTAGATTCAAGTTTTCCTCCATTAGTCCGTCTCATTGCCCCTGTTTATCCAGCTTAGCCCCGCCCACACCTCCACTCACCATATCCTGATTGTCCAGACCAGACAAGGGGGTGGGGATTACTGAAGCTCAGTGGGGGGTGAGGGTTTACTGGGACATAGTGGGGTGGAGCTTACTGGGGCAGAGGCTATCTGGGACTGATGGGCAGGGCTTACTGAGACTAAGAGGGCGGAGTCGAACTGTGACTGGAGCTCCCAAGTCCACCAATCCAATCATGTGGGTTAAATTCCCCCATTAACGAATCACACGCTCGTTATCAGTCCCGGATGCGTGGGTGTGTATAAATACATACTTTATTTAATATATATGAATATTAGGGCTGTCCCAAATACAATTTTGGTTCCCAATAAATCCATGGTGAATATCCAAAAATAAATGTGCATCAGTGCCATATTAGAAATTTGAACTTTTTCATGTAAATTAGCATTTTTTTTTCTTTCTACAAATTTGTATTACTTTTTCCTCTTGTAAATTATCAGCTTTTCTTTTTGACATAAATTCTCAATTACCATTTTCTCAAAAGATTAAATGAAAAATTGTGAGTTGATATGATCTTCTAAATTTAACTTAAGCCATTTTCTCTCTTGCAATTTTACATTTTATTTTTAACTTGCAGATTTTCTCTTAAAGTTGCCAAATATTTTCTTATAAATTTCTAAAATAAATTTTCTCTGAAATTTGATATTTTTGTTAATTTTTTCACCTTTATAAAAACTGATCAATAAGGACAAAAAACAATGACTACATGGATAATCATTAAATATTTGGGAACAGCCCTAATGAGCACATATACGTCCTGTATATGTATAACGTTTATTTATATGTACACACTATTATAACTGAGCGTCAGACGGCGGTAATTTGAGAATGGCGGCTGTCCTCTTCGTCATCGTCATCCTCCAGGTTTTCGGGATCTGAGTCCGTGGTGTCAGAGTAGTGGTAGTGATCCGGCTCATTGTCGCTAACGTCGGGGGTCACTGATGTCGTACTGCTGGAGTCGCAGTTTGCACCTTCCTCCACAGTCTTCGTGAAAAACAGTTTGACCTGAAAGAGATGGAAATTTATCGCACGTAAACAAATAAACATTAAAAAAACCAAAACAAACAAACAAAAACAAGAGCATTCTGAGGTGAGCGCAATATCCCCTGCCTCCATTTTCTTTGAAGGCTCCAAATACTTACTGAAGGAGAGCAGTTTTCAACTTTTTAAAATAATTAGGGCAGAACCAAATTATGATAAGCCTATCATAATTTACCTTGCAATCCCAAAACCATAGTCACTTCAGGGTCACAGGGTAAACCTGTGTACAAACTCTAGTTTTACTCGTTGTATAACAATAGGGCATAGGTAATGCCAACCTTGACCTTTTAACCCCAAACCTATAGTCACAATTCAAGGTCACAGGGTGAATATGTGTACCAAGTTTGGTGGCTCTGGCTTTACCCATTCTTAGGGCTGTCACAATAACCACAATTATGTAGTACCGCACAATGGACAAGCCTATCGCAGAGGATAACAGGTAACCACAACTACTGCAGTGTAAATAACCCCCTGAAAGGTTTATTATTTTAGGTTAATTACCTGATCAATAATTCTGAGATATGTATTTTTTGATCTTTGCATAAATGTTTTCCTATTAGTAGTTAATTTTACAAAGTACAGAGGCCTTATGCCAGGGGTGTCAAACTCATTCCATGGAGGGCCAAGACCCTGCAGGTTTTACCTCCACCCAGTGTCTTCAGCAGGTGTTTTCATTGATCAGCAATCAGTGAGGGGAAATTCAGTGAAATCTCCTGTTGAAGACACTGGGTGGAGGTAAAACCTGCAGGGTCTTGGCCCTCCATGGAATGAGTTTGACACCCCTGCCTTATGCCATCCTATGCATTGAAGCAAAAAATCAGGCTTTTATTTTGATAACAGTGGTTTTGTTTTGGCTTCCTGTACCTTCCTGTGGAATTGAATCGGTGAATTCAAAAAGGGCCCAAGTCCCCTTTGAAAAAGTGTGGACTTGGGCCCTTTTTGAATTCACCGATTCAATTGTCAGTAAGACTACAGCACTTAGCAGAGACAGTCAAGCTACAAACACTAACGTTAATCGGTTTGTGGACCCGTAATGAGGCACAAGCTCTTACGGTGGTTGTAGTTTATGCGTTTTATTTAATGTGTACTGTGCTAAAATAAGAAAATAAAACTAAACTTCACCAGCAGTCAAGACCACTGCCATGCACCTGTAAGCTGGTTGCCAACTGCCAATCAAATCTAAAAGAAGAAGAAGATATCTGAAGACAGAGTTGAGGTTTGACTGGACACAGCAATGATGACAGAAGGACTACAGCTCCTGACCAGATGGAGTGATGCTATAGAGTGAAGTACGTGGCGGTAATGCACCTGTAAGCTGGTTGCCAACTGCCAATCAAATCTAAAAGAAGAAGAAGGAGACCACTGCCATCACATATTACGGGGATCTGTACACGCAATGTTCACTTTTTTGTGTGTGTGGCTAAATCTCGTTCACTTACGTGCCCCTATTGATTATTAAATAAATTGTTAAATGTTAAGTGTATTTTTATTGCCAACAGCCTGTTTGCATCTGGTACTGTGGAAGTTTCCACAGTACCGGGTGCTACTGCCACCAGCACCGTGTGGGGCACTCTTTCTCCAGGCAGACTCCAGCAGGCAGTTTGTGGCAGAAGCATATGGACGAATTGCTAAATACAGCCGTGACAGTGAGAACTGAAAGGGTACAAAGCGTGTTATTTCCTTCTGAGCAGAGTGTTAATGATCCTGACAATTGAGCTCTGAGAGGGAAACAACTACTGCATAGTGCATTGCTTGTTTGAATGTGATTTTTCGGACAGTGGCAAAACCCCCAAAATCACGGAGACAAGAGCCACGCAAGGTCCTGTACGGAGGCTGTCCTGTTTAAATAAGCTGGATGTTGAGTGCGGAGCTGCAGCGAGTTTCTCACAGCTTCCATCATTTGCCACATAAGTTATGAACCCTGTTTTAAATTACGAGGCCACAGGGTCATAAAAACATTTGCAATAATACTGCACATCACGGTGTTCAGCTATCCATCGTCACCGCAGGAGAATTTCCTCCACTGTGACAGCCCTACCCATTCTATAGTAACAGTGCAAATGGAATACTAACTGTGACCTTTGACCTTCTGACCCCAAACCCATAGCTAAGTCAAGAGGTAAACCATTCAAGATTTGTCATAGATACAACTATGGTATGGATCTGAAAAACCTACATCATTTCTTTCAGTAGTTATCACGTTTACAAGATTGATGGAAAAACTGACCTCTGACCTTGACCTCAAGGTCCATAATTCCTGCACATAATTCCTGTACATCATCAGAGTACAGTGGTGTGAAAAAGTGTTTGCCCCCTTCCTGATTTCTCATTTTTTTCCTGTTTGTCACACTTGAAGTGCTCATGACATGATTTTGACTGCATCTAATTTTGCAACATATAATACAATATGACGAAATAGGTGGGTCTGTGCAGTTCTAAGTCAAACAGTCTTGTTTTCACGTGAATATCTGACGTTTCCAAGAGCGCCGCGGCACCAATTGGGTCAGTGGCTGGAACCCCCCCCCGTCCATGTTGTGATGTCAGCGGGAGAACACAGCGGTTGGCTGACCATTCTACATGCATGATGGAAGCGGTTGAAAACATCGATGATGGTTCCAGCACATCTAGTCTGGAATTGGTTTGTGTTGTCCAATCTTCAGACGATTATAGTTCAGAAGAATGTAGTGATAAGGAAGAATCTGGGGGCATCAGACCTTATAGGTTTGAGCCGTACCAAGCGGACATCGTGCCTAGCGAATCAGACTCAGAGAGTGACGGTGGTGAAGCAAACATGCTCGCCGCAGCAGCAGCGGCAAGCACACGGCAGGGGAACACAGAGTGGTATGCATTTGTTACAGATATTGCAACAAATTATCTGTTCATAAATATAATTTATTTAAATCCGATTTTTCAATAAAATCATAGCAGTGTATTTATAATAAAACTGAAACATCGACCTGATACTGTCAACATGCCCCCCCCCCCAAAAAAAACAAATCAAAAGATACTATTTTTTATTTTTGCAGGTGCCAGTGTGGTCTGTGTGTGAGCATGACAACAGAGGAGAGTATTTGCTGTTAAGAGTAGGACAAGGTGAAGCAGAACATTCCGGACAGTGCTATAAAGTGTATCACTGGTCACCACAGCTTCCCCGTGGTGTTTCTGAGCGAAGATGTGTTGGAAGTGGCCTACTTCACCTATAAACATTATGTGAATGTGGATTATGGGAACAATTGGAAGCGATATACAGCTTACAGTTCATCCGATGGTGCTACCACTACCTTGGTGAGAAAGTCCGCGTGCCAATACCTGCCTGTGTCGTTCACAAGATCAGACAGACCTTTCCACTACAAGAGGGACAATATGTTGGTTTTACTTATGCTGACTAACTACCTTTATGTTTTCATGGTATTGTTTTTCATTCAGTACATGTTTATCTGACCACAACTGTTGTCAATTTTTACAAGAAAAAAAAAAAAAATATTTATAGTGTGATACTTGAAAATCTCATAACTGTTGTCATCATTGGGACATTGCATACAATCCTGTATCAATCCTGGGTATTTGAACAAGAGATAGAATTTTTTTACATTTTGCAAATAATAGTATAAATAATTTTTTTTAAGTAAATTAAGAGCATACTCATGGCCAAAACTTATCATTTTAAAGTTCAATTATCTGTAAAACCCCTTTAGAAATTAAAATTATTCTCTGTGTTACTGATGGCAATATCCTTTAAAATAATGTATTCCCTATTATTTATGTCTCATTAAAAATGCAGTTTTGTTTGTTATTGTTTATTAACTGCTCTTGTCTTGTATCAACTGGCATGTGATTTTCAACAATAATAATGAAAGCATTAGAAGCAACTGATAGTCCTCATTTTTTCTAGAGTTTGGTCACAAGAAAAACAATACTCATAAGCACACATGTACTATAACTATCAAAAATATTGAATTAATTATTATAACAGGAAAAAGTCCAAATTAGTGGCAATGAATACAGGATAGTTAGCTGGAGCTGAAGCGTGTGATGTGGTCTTTCACAGCCTGCTGTTTATCTAAGCCTGCAACACAACGCGAAGGCATAGCCGTAAAACTAAAACAAGAAACCATAGAAACTGTCTGCTACAAAGCTGCTGGCATTCCTGTCAACAAAACCGGCGTCCATTCTCGCGCTGACGTCATTTCTGCCTCCTTCCTCATTTGGCGAGCGGTGCCACAGTCCAGTCAAATTTGCCTGAATGGCGGTGGTTTTCTGATGATAATGTTATGCAGGCGCACTTGTAATTATTATATTGATCATCGACAATGACTTTTGGGTTTATACAACATGCACAAAAATGTCAAAATCGTGTCATGAGCACTTTAAATGTTTCAGATCATCAAACAAATTTAAATATTAGACAAAGATAACACAAGTAAACACAAAATGCAGTTTTTTAAATGAAGGTGTTTATTATTAAGGGGAAAAGAAAAATCCAAACCTACATGGCCCTGTGTAAAAAAATGATTCCCCCCCGTTAAAACATAAATTGTGACCCGTGCTGAAAAAATGAGTCGGAATGTGCACCGCGTCATTACGAGCTGCAGGCAGGAGAAGTCATAAATCATGACTCTTTCTTCGTTTGCTAGCGGCAAGTCCCGGGAAAACCCCCATGAGTGCCTGGTATCATTGGAAAGCTTAGAAAATGTACTTTCTAAAAATACATATGTTTTTGTGAAAAACATAATTTCCGACCAATCTAACGCGAGCAAACCTAGCCAAAATATAAACAGTCTTTTTCCGGGTCCGTTTTTGCACACTTCCTACAAATTAAATATCATTTTGAAGGTCTTTCAATACAGAATATGGAAAAAAAATGTTACCTCAGTTTTGATAATTTCCTCAAAATGACTCATTTTGCCAGCACGGGTCACAATTAACTGTGGTTTATCACATCTTTGGAAAGCTGAGTTCAATTTCTCTAGCCAAATCCAGGCCTGATTACTGCCACACCTGTTCTCAAGTAAGAAATCACTTAAATAGGACCTGCCTGACAAACTGAAGTAGACCAAAAGATCCTCAAAAGCTAGACATCATGCTACGATCCAAAGAAATTCAGGAACAAATGAGAAACAAAGTAAGTGAGATCTATCAGTCTGGAAAAGGTTATAAAGCCATTTCTAAAGCTTTGGGACTCCAGCAAACCACAGTGAGAGCCATTATCCACAAATGGCAAAAACATGGAACAGTGGTGAACCTTCCCAGGAAGTGGCCGGTCAACCAAAATTACCCCAAGAGTGCAGTGACGACTCATCCAAGAGGTCACAAAAGACCCCACAACAACATCATACCAACAGTAAAATATGGTGGTGGAAGTGTAATGGTCTGGGGCTGTTTTGCTGCTTCAGGGTCTGGAAGACTTGCTGTGGTAAATGGAACCATGAATTCTGCTGTCTACCAAAAAAATCCTGAAGGAAAATGTCCGGCCATCTGTTTGTGACCTCAAGCTGAAGCACACTTGGGGTCTGCAGCAGGACAACGATACAAAACACACCAGCAAGTCCACCTCTGAATGGCTTAAGAAAAAAAAAAAAATGAAGACTTTGGAGTGGCCTAGTCCTGACCTGAATCCGATTGAGATGCTGTGGCATGACCATAAAAAAGCGGTTCATGCTCGAAAACCCTCCAGTGTGGCTGAATTACAACAATTCTGCAAAGATGAATGGGCCAAAATTCCTCCACAGCACTGTAAAAGACTCATTGCCAGTTATCACAAATGCCTGATTGCAGTTGTTGCTGCCAAGGGTGTCCCAACCAGTTATTAGGTTTAGGGGGCAATCACTTTTTCCACACAGAGCCATGTAGGTTTGGATTTTTTCCCCTTAGAAATAAATACCTTCATTTTAAAAAACTGCATTTTGTGTTTACTTGTGTTATTTTTGTCTAATACTTAAATTTGTTTGATGATCTGAAACATTTAAGTGTGACAAACATAGAAAAAAAATGAGAAATCAGGAAGGGGGCAAACACTTTTTCACACCACTGTATATCAAACCGTGGTACCAAGTTTCAAAACAATCAGAACAAAACTGTTAGGGGAGTTTCTGTCTGTCCGACAGAGACAGACGGAAGGACAGAGGGACGAATGGCCCCATATACCATAATCAAAATCAACTCCTAGTTTTTTGATTAAAAAAAAATCACAACTCTGCTGCTGGCTAGTTGTTAGCCCAAAGCATTGCAGTAATTTGCACAAAAAAAACCCAACAAAAAACCCACTGTAGCAATGGTTTGCCAGGATGGGGGTAATGACAAAATGGTGTCATTATAACCTCATCGTTCAGATATTCAACGCTTCTGAAATGTGGCAACAGTGAGTTTGACAAAAATAGTCAAATTTAGCAACTTTTTTTGATGTAATTTTGATTCCCCCCCTCCCCCTTAAAGGGATCACTGACTAAAAAATTGTGTTTTTAAGGTTTTAATTTTCTGAAAGCCATCTCATGGTCACAACACACTTCTCAAAAAAAACAAAAAAAAACAGCCTTTATATCATTTTTCACTACAAAAAGTAAAATTGACTGTTCCAGTCTTCGGCCCCTTTTGTCTTTGATGGGCAGGGGATTAAAAGTGCAATCAATGACTCCTTTAAATCAAAATAATTTTTCTTTCTCATAAATCTGCAATGTATCCTTTTTTCCCCCAACATAATTGTAATCTATGTAAATTTGTGACTTTTTCTTTTTTTCCCGCAAATTTCCAACTTTTCCCTCAAATTAGGGAAGAAATCTGTGACTTCTTTTAACTTGGGGACTTTGTTCTGCCAAATTAATTTATGACAAAAATAAATTTGTGGGGTTTTTTTGCCAAAAATTTGAGATTCTTTTTTAATTCTTTTTTTAAATTTACATTTTTCATATGAATATTACACCTTGTATTTTTTTTTCCAAAATTGCAGCTTTTCTAATAAATTTAGCATTTTTCCACAAATTTGCAGTTGTTATGTAAACTTTAATCTTACATATCTGCAAGTTATTAACATAAATTTGCTTTACTTTTTTGGGAAATTTTGTGACTAATCACATTGTTTTTTCTTTTGAATCTAAGATTTTTTTCTCATAAATTTGCAAGTTTTTTTGGTAAATCTTTTTGGTAATTTTAAGGCATTTTTTTTTTTGTAAATTCTGGAAAAGTTTTGGTAAGTTTGTGGTGAAAAAGTGATTATGAATATCAGCTTTTCAAGCCAAATACCAGGGTATCAAAGGAATATCTGTATAAAGAAATACTGTCTTTAGCTTTGGCTTCAGTGAATTTCTGATCATTTATTTATTGTGTACAGTAAAATCCTGTTCAAAGCATATTTACAGTGAAGTTTGGGGAAAGTTTCTATGGGCCTCGTTGTTATTTTAATCCTTTATTTTTTTTGATCATTTTTATTGTGTTGCAGTGATGGCAGGATGCAGTGGTTAAACTTCGTTAAGACCGCCATTACCTTGAAGTTTGGGGAGAAGTTCCTGTTGGCCTTGTCCTTGTTGGCCTTGTCCAAGTGGTTCTTGGAAAGAGTCAGAACCAGGTAGTCCCGATCCAGGATCTCAGGGATCTGGTTCTGGAGTGTGGATCCGTTCTCTAGTTTATCAGAGTTCACCTCCTCAGGACCTGGGACGAAGAACGTGTTCACCCAGAAGTGGAACATCTTCTCCTGGGATCACAAAGAAGGAAGAAAATAATAGACAATTTTTAAATTTTCGAAGCAGAATGCTCAAAGGCATATCCAACTAGCATGTTTAAAAGCCTGTTTGACTAAAATGTTTGAAAGCACGTCCCACTCGCATGTCTGACTAGCATGTTAGAAGGAATATCCAACACAAAGTTTGAAGGCATGGCCAAATGTGGTGGAAAAGAATGTGTGACTTGCACGTTCAAAAGCATGTCTGGTTAGTTGGGGTGGGCAATGTGGCCTAAAAAAATCATATCACAATAGTTTTGCAAATTTTTATGAAAATGATATTGTTCATAATTTTTTTTTAAATTTATAAAAAAAAAACAGTTTCACAGGCCGGCAAACTCTCATTTCTCCAGTTTATAAACAGCAGCTCAGACTGAGTTTCAAATACTTTTTTTTATTTTGCATCAAATATTACAAGAAAATAAGATAAACCAAATGTTATGTGCACTTATGCAGTCGGGGTTTTATGCTGAATGAGTTTACCTGCATAAGTAGTCTCTGTTGCACGGACACCTGGGACTTTTTGGCCCCTGTTGTACTGAAGGGATGCTTTTCTTTTTTGGGGGGGTGGGGGGTTTGGGTGGTTGGAATAAAATCCAGTTTAAGCAACAAAAACGTAACTAAAAACTCTGGACACTTGGGCACCAACACCTTGTTGACATGTTGTATGTGTGGAAAAAAATGCAGGCAAATTACAGTGCATGCAGAAAGTCTTCACAGCGCTTCACTTTTTCCACATTTTGTTATGCTACAGCCTTATTCCAAAATAGACTAAATTCATTTTTTTCCTCAAAATTTTACACACAATCCCCCATAATGACAATGTGAAAAAAAAATTTCTGAGATTTTTGCAAATTTATTAAAAATAAAAAACTAAGAAATCACATGTACGTAAGTATTCACAACGTTTGCCATGAAGCTCAAAATTAAGCTCAGGTGCATCCTGTTTCCACTGATCATCCATGAGATGTTTCTACAGTTTCATTGGAGTCCACCTGTGGTAAATTCAGTTGATCGGACATGATTTGGAAAGGCACACACCTGTCTATATAAGGTCCCATAGCAGACAGTACACGTCAGAGCACAAACCAATCATGAAGTCAAAGGAATTGTCTGTAGACCTCCGAGACAGGATTGTCTTGAGGCACAAATCTAGGGAAGAGTACAGAAAAAATTCTGCTGCTTTGAAGGTCCCAATGAGCACAGTGGCCTCCATCATCCGTAAATGGAAGAAGTTTGGAACCACCAGGACTCTTCCTAAAACTGGCTGGTTGTCTAAATGGAGCAAGCGGGGAAGAAGAGCCTTAGTCAGGGAGGTGACCAAGAACCCCATGGTTACTCTGTCTGAACACCAGCATTCCTCTGTGGAGAGGGGAGAACCTTCCAGAAGGACAACCATCTCTGCAGCAATCCACCAATCAGGCCTGTATGGTAGAGTGGCCAGACGGAAGCCACACAAAAGGAACATGGCAGCCTGGAGTTTGCCAAAAGGCACCTGAAGGACTCCCAGACCATGAGAAACAAAATTTTCTGGTCTGATGAGACAAAGATTTAGAATTCTTTGGCGTAAAAGCCAGGCATCATGTTCATAACTCGCCAAGTCCGCTTATTATAAGCGACTTTGGGCTTGTTTTTTTCTAAAGTCGCTTGCAAATCTTGTCAGTTGCGGGTTTTTGGGCTTGTTTTTTAATGTGCAGTTGCTTATTTGGGCTTGCTTTGATGTTGCTTGCTGTCTGTGTGATAGCTCTCCCAGCTCAGTTGCACAAGATCATAAACTGTCTCCACACCAAGAAGTTCAACATCTGTTAATTTTTGGGGACGTTATTGAGGTAAAAGTGGCCGGTCAGGGACTTCACTTCTGGTGGCCAATGATCCATCCAGTTTTTCTATAGAGATCAGCAGCCCGCCTGACTTCACTCAGCCCTGTACTCGCTAATAGGGCGTGAAATATCCAGGTTTTTTTTTTTTTTTTTTAATACAGATCAGTGCATATGGGACCTTAAATTGAAAAAAAATTCTCCATTGAAGTGAATGGCAAGAGCAAAATTATCTTTTGACCCCAATCAAATTTTGCCACGAGTTACACATATGATGTTTGTCAATTTAAAAGATAATTTTCCACGTAATTGAAGTTGTCGGCTGTCATGTAATATTTAGTTTTTGTTTAAATGACTAGCGGAACACAACTATCATCCCACATCACTAAAATGTCATCGTGTTTAGTGCTGTTACTGATGCAGAATGCACGTCTTTTCTTTTGATCAGAGTTTAAAAATTTAATTTAGTCACAATTTTTATATTGACTATATTTACTATAAATTTGCTGTTGCTTATGCAGAATGCCTATGTATTTTCCTTTAATTAGAGTTTATAAAATTCCGCTATTCAATGCTGACTGTGTTTACCGTCAATTCACTGCAAACAAAAATAAATCTATACTGACACGTTATCAAGCAGCCGCTCTTTTACAATGTGGTAGGTTGTCTGTTGGGCTTTTTTGGGGCTTGTTTCCATACAGCTGGTTGCTTGTTTCGTTCATGAAACCTGGCAACACTGGCCATGTTTGGAGGAAACCAGGCACCGCTTATCACCAGGCCAATACCATCCCTACAGTGAAGCATGGTGGTGGCAGCATCATGCTGTGAGGATGTTTTTCAGCGGCAGGAACTGAGAGACTAGTCAGGATAGAGGGAAAGATGAATGCAGCAATGTATAGAGACATCCTGGATGAAAACCTGTTCCAGAGTGCTCTTGACCTCAGACTGGGGCGATGGTTCATCTTTCAGCAGGACAACGACCCTAAACACACAGCCAAGATATCAAAGGAGTGGCTTCAGGACAACTCTGTGAATGTCCTTGAGTGGCCCAGCCAGAGCCCAAACTTGAATCCAATTGAACATCTCTGGAGAGATCTGAAAATGGCTGTGCACTGACACTTCCAATCCAATCTAATGGAGCTTGAGAGGTGCTGCAAACAGGAATGGGCCAAACTGCCTAAAGATAGGTGTGCCAAGCTTGTGGCATCATATTCAAAAAGACTTGAGGCTGTAATTGGTGCCAAAGATGAATCAACAAAGTAATGAGCAAAGACCGTGAATATTTATGTACATGTGATTTCTTAATTTATTTTTAATAAATTTGCAAAAATCTCAAGAAAAAAAAATTCATGTGTGTAGAATTTAGAGGAAAAATGAATTTAATCCATTTTGGAATAAGGCTGCAACATAAAATGTGGAAAAAGTTTAGGGCTGTGAATACTTTATGGATGCACTGTATTTACATTGCTGCACCGTTTTTTTTGTTTGTTTTTTTTAAACATGGCAGCAGTCTGAAACTGCTTTAAAACTACAGTATTTCAACAGAACGTGATGCAGCCGCTATGGAGAAAAAAAAAAAAATTAAACCGATATCGTGAACGATGCGCTATGGCACACCCCTCCCTACTGGTTAGCATGTTCAGTTAACGTGTTTGGAAAGCCTAATCTGACTGCAAGCTGTATATTTTTTTTCCCTTCTTTAAAATACTCAAATCTACATATATGCATAATTTTTTAATGTAAATTTGTTTCTACAAAGAGCTGCAACTTCACATTTTCTCGTATACATTCAACTTCTATGCTCATAAATTTGCATTTATTGCGATGTTGAGAACACTGCCAAAATAAATCCATAAAAGGCTGCAAATGTAACTGAAAGATGTTAATATGTGTATGAAAAAGTGTACCAAATTTAAGGCAGACAGTGATTTTAAGTAACTCCTCCTCCTCACCTTCTTCATCATCTTGTTGTGTTTGTGGAAAAATTCCACTTTAATGTCACCACAGACAGGAAGTGGCTGAGGAAACTCAAAGATCATCAGTTTGTCCTCCCGTTTGGTGTTGGATGGATTAGAGGTGTGGATCTTCACCTTCAGCTGGTACACCACAAACTGGGGGTCTGAAAATTAACAAAAATTATCAATATTATATACAAAATGCCATTAACACACTGGAACGCCACAAATTGTGAAAATTTATGAAAAATAATAACTAATAATATATACACAAAACATGATATCAGTAACAGCCTGGTACACCACAAACAGGGGTCTGAAAATTCATAAAAAATTTTCCATTTATTATTTATAGAAACCAGACCATCAGTGACTGAGTAGCTCATTCCGGCCTGATGAAACCACCCTGGGAGTGCTTAGATTTCCTGATCGTTGACATTGACCTTAAGCAAAGTCGAGATACAGACCCATCGAGGATGTGCTTAAGGTCAAGGTTAATGGCCTAGGAGGAGTAACATTTTTTGTTAAACAAAAAGCCCAGATCTTCTGACCTTTGGCAATGAACTTGACTTCAACCTGGATGCAGATCTGCATGAAGGTCACTGAGTGAATTTGGTGAGAATTGAGATAAGTGCCTAGGAGGAGTAGTGATTTTTCTAACGTCATTTATTTGACCTTGAGCACTTGAATGTAGACTAGGGCTGTGCAATAAGATGATACACATCAGATGACGAGATAAAAAGATCTATCTTTTCATATAACACTATGATGTGTTACAAAATACACTGTTTATGGCAGTATCTTTACATCATTTTGGTGATAGTTTGCAGTCTGCACATATGCATATGAAATTGTGCCAGGCTAGTCCAGCTTACTCAGATTAAAAAGTGTTCCTTTAATCTGAGTAAGCTGGACTAGACTGCCACAATTTCGATATCCAGCTTATTTTTTCCCATTAAAATCTGATGTGTTTTCAAAGTGTTCCCTTTATTTTTTTGAGCAGTATATATAGTGTGGGTTGATTCAGCAAATATTTCACTATGTAGTATTGCAATTAATTTGGATATTTTACCTTTAATACAATTAATATGTTACTTCCAACACAATTTATTATCAATTATTACTCCAAGGAATTTAATTTCAGATACCCTTTCAATCTCTACACCATTTACACTGAGTTTAGATACTGAGTTGTTGTGATGGTTGTTAAAAATGATAAATTTTGTCTTACTTAAATTGAGCATTAATTTGTTTGAATCAAACCACAGTTTAAGCTTTCCTAATTCCTTTGAGTGTATCCAAAAGTTGTTCCAAATTGCTTCCACTGCATAATAAATTAAGTGTCATCTGCAAACAATATTAATCCATTTTTTCTGAAACTTTACATATATCATTTATATACAGGTTGAATAACAATGGCCCCAAAACTGAACCCTGTTGGACTCCACAAGTAACCTTCAGTGACTGCGAGTTTTTGCTACCTACACATACGTACTGATGTCTGTTCGTTAAGTAACTACATAACCAGGACAATGCTACCCCCCAATACCATAATTTTGTAGTTTCTATAACAATAATTTATGATTCACTGTATCAAATGCTTTTTTAAGATCCAGGAATATCCCAACTGAATACTCTATTTTCTACAGCAGCTGATATTTTTTCTATAAATTCCATTAGAGCAAATGCGGTTGTCCTCTTATGTCTGAACCCGTATTGCTGTTCACACAATAAATTATTCTTTATTATACAGTTGTCAATTTTCTCAATATTTTTTTTGAGTATCTGAAAATTGCGGCAATAGTGAAATAGGCCTATAGTTTATAGGGGAATTTTCATCCCCTCTGTCACTTGTCTTGTTTATCAGAATTACTTTGGCTATTTTCACTGCATTGAGAAATATACCTGTTTGGAGAGACAGGTATATATATATATTTCCCATCCCATTAGGGAATAGTAACTAGATATTACATTTTTAAATAAATGC
Source organism: Pholidichthys leucotaenia (assembly GCA_020510985.1). Taxonomy (NCBI): domain Eukaryota; kingdom Metazoa; phylum Chordata; class Actinopteri; order Cichliformes; family Pholidichthyidae; genus Pholidichthys; species Pholidichthys leucotaenia. The sequence goes on from CM035836.1 coordinate 311,887,950, forward strand.
AGACAATTAGTGAAAAATGAATTTGTACACATGATTTTTTCCCCAGTAATTTAAAATGTTAAAGAAATGCTCCTGTCTATGTGGTCATATCTAAACTATAGAATTTAAAGAAAAATGCTGTATATCGGGATCTATATCATTTTCAGGATGTAAGATTACTTATATTGGGATATGAAATATTGGTTGTATGGCACAGCCCAAATGCAGACCCTCCAGAGGATCCCAGTGAGTGAGTTTGGTGACCACTGGGACAACTGCCTAGGTGGAGTAGCCATTTATATGAAATCACCTAAGTGCCCAGGTCTTCTGACCTTTGACCTCGAGAACAACTTGGATGCAAACCCACCTCAGGATCACTGTGAGTGAGTTTGGTGAGCATCAGTGCAAATGCCTAGGAGATGTTGCAATTCCCATGAAGCGTGGACGGACAGACAGATGACACGTTACTGCATTAGCTCCTTTTGGCTTCACTGAATGGGCTCAGGGTTGCCGCTGGTTAACATTTCTTCGTGGTGGGCTGCCATGCTGTAAGTTGAGCCACCATGCCAAGAATGAAGGAATGAATGTAGCTTATATTTCTCTGTAACCCCACACAAACTGGGGAAAAAAAAACAAAAACAAAAAAACAAACAAACAGCCAACCCATTTGTGTCTGCAGGTCCATAAAAAGACTTAAATGTGTTTATCCAAAATCAGCACCTTAATTATCCTTAAAAATGAGAAAATCCTTGAATTCCTGCTCAATAAACTAAAAATTAATACACCACAAATGCTGGCTTGACTAGACTTGATCTGACTGAAATCTGAGTTAGTGTAAAGTTGTTTTCCCCTCCATATAGACTGTACACCACTCACCACTTCCTGAATTATTTCAAAATAAAAGCCCTCAATAGCAATTCAGTTAGAATGGGTGTGTTTCTGTTATGTACTAAGATACTCATTTCTTATCCTGTCCCTCCTAGTCACTCCCAATGACAATTTTAGCATCTTCAGCTTTGCCACCTCCAGCTCAGCCTCCTGTCTTTGTCAGCACTGCCGTCTCCAAACCACACTGTTATGTCCGGAATTACCTGCTGGACAGACGAGACGAGGTAAGCGGGAAAACACAGCTTTATTGAATGGCTCACACCGACAGCTAGTTTGACAGCTACTCTCCAGGCGAGATAAGAGACCGCAAGATGGCCGACTCAGCTTTCTATAGTGCGGGATGGAGGCGCCACCTGGCGGTGCATGTCCATCTTACACTTTAACTATCCAACAACCCCCCCCCCCCCAAAAGGTCCAAAACTACTCACTCAATCAAGACCCTCCCCAATCATGCACTAACAAACGAAAACAAATGTCTCAAAATGGCTTAACACATTCACACCACAAAACCTAAAATAGGGAGGACGGGTGGACTGCCGTCCTGCCCACACGGCAAGGAGGATTATTCTGCCTCCTGCTAAAGTAAATTAAAGTCCCTGAGTTATCAAAACTATATGCCGTGTTCCTAAACTAAAGCAGACAAAACCAAAATAATCCCTTATATAACATTCTTACCAACATTCAACATGTAACATTTTTTCTCTCTCTTTTTTTTTTTTAAACAACAACACCAATGCAGCAACACAGAACGTCAATATATACTATTTACAACCCAAGTGTTCCAATAGAAAGGGCATAACTGCTATGGGGGCCCAGGGCACCCTCTCGGCCGATGTGGCCCTGGAAACAACTGGTTCTCATGGTGATGGTCGACACTCTGGACACTGAAGCCAGTCCTCCCCATCATCGACGCTGTCCAGCCTTGTTTCCCAGATCCTCCTCTCGGACACGCCAAAGCCGGTTTTGCATGCCACACCGAGCCGTCAGAGAGCTTGAAGTGTGCCGCGTCCAATCTGGCCACTATGAGCAGACGTTCCTGATGCCGACGTCTGATCCACCTTCGCTGCGGGCACTCCTCCCCTCGAACCCGGACCCAATCCAGGACCTTCAACGGGGCCCAACCTCTCTTGGTGCTGGTGTAACATGCGCCCTCGAAACCGCAGATCCTCAGTCTCCTCATGGCCAAACTCTGGAGGCACCTGGAGCCAACCCATCGGCGCCACTCGCCGGCACAGGTGCCTCGCCGTGACACTCGGTACTCCCCTCGACTGTTTCCCGAGTGCCGGCACTGAGACCCTCCTGTGCTGGCCCTGAGCAAAATTTGTCCCGCTTGACCCACGTGGCATCCGGTAATCCTTCATCCCACACCTCAACCTCATCAGTCACCGGAATCAGTGGTTTCCACCGACCACAGCCCGACAGCTCTTCTCCAGCGTCATCTTTGATGGTGAAACCCAGTCCGTAAAATAAGTCACAGAACCATGATGTTATTGCCTCGTGCTGTTAAATGGAATGTGTAGTCGAGCATCGTCACAGACTTGTACCGAACAGTCAGCTCCAAAGACCCGACTGTGGCCAGCCCTCCACCTCCATAGCCATAAAACGGCACATGGTTGCCTCCAACTCTGTGGTGGGGAAAAAACCTGTTCACTGTGGCCCAATTCAGCAGTGAACCCTCCGCTCCCGTGTTGAATAACAGTGGAACCTCCACGTCGTCCAGCCTCACCGTGCAAAACATGTACCTGTTCGTGTCTGGAAACGCCATGTGGATAGTTGTCTGGGGTGGGCGGAGCAACTGCTCCCATGGGCTCTCTGGTTTCACTTCACGGCACATCCTGGCAAAATGGTTCAAACGGCTGCGTCTGTTACACCGTGCTCCTCTCGTCGGACAGTCCTTAGCCTTTTTATACGGTGCTTAGCAGACCCACAGCCCATGCAAAAGGGTCCTCCCGGGGCCGACCCCTCGGACTCTCCGTCCGAGCTATCTTCGCTGTCTGGGTCCGTGGCATTTGCCAAGGCAAAAGGCTCTAGAGACTGCTGTGGCTGGCACCCAGTTTGCTCCAGAGCTAGCTTTTCCACGGTTTCCATCTGGATAGCTAGCTTAACGGCTCCAGCTAGCGTGAGCTCGCTTGGCGCCGTAAGTAGCCTAGCCCACAACGTGACGCTACAGCAGTGCTCTGCCAGCTGGTCCTGCACCATTTCCTCCTCCAGTGCTCCAAAAAGGCACCGACTAGCCAGCTGTCTTAAGTCAGTGACAAACTATTGGACGGGCTCACCTACTCGTTGACGCTGCTGCCGAAAACGAATCCTCAGGGCTGTCACGTTGTCCGGGGTGTCAAAGTGGCTCGCTAGCAGCTCTGCTATCTCCTCACAGGTGTCCGCAGCACTGAGCGTTTGCGTGATACGCTGGCCTTCCATGCCCAAGTTGTGCACCAATAGTGCCCAGGCTCTCAGCTTGTCGAGCTCCCCAAGACCCCGTGTGACAATGTAGGTTTGGTAGACCTCGAACCGTCTGGGCCATGGTACCAGCAGTTCTCCCGGCACTTCGAGGAAAGGGCAAATGGGGGCAATGCACGCTTCCATAGTTTAATCTGACGTTGCCAAATGTTATATCTGGAATTACCTGCTGGACAGACGAGACGAGGTAAGTGGGAAAACAGCTTTATTGAATGGCTCACACCGACAGCTAGTTTGACAGCTACTGACAGGTTGACAGCTAGACTCCAGGCGAGATAAGGGACCGTAAGATGGCCGACGTGGCTTTATATAGTGCGGGGCAGAGGCACCACCTGGCCGTACGTGTCCATCTTACACTTTAACTGTCCAACACATACATCATAGCAGGTCTCACTACCCTGTTGTAAATCTTCCCTTTCACTCCAACTGCTATCCTATCACAAATGACCTGAGACTCATCCCCACCCACTCCACCCTGCTTGCACTCTCTTTACTTCTCTTGTGCATTTTCCATTGCTTTGGATGGTTGACCCCAGGTATTTAAACTCATCTACTTTCACTACCACTGCTCTTTCCATCTTCACTGTTGCATTGCACCTGCCTCCCTCTCATTCACACTCATGTATTCTGTCTTGCATCTACTGACTTTCATTCCTCTTCTCTCCAGAGCGTACGGCCACCTCTCCAGATTCTCTTCCACCTGCTCCCTACTCTCACTACAGATCATAATGTTGTCTGCAAACATCATGGTCCACAGAGACTCCTGCCTGACCTCATATGTCAGCCTGTCCATCACCATGACAAACAAGGAGCTGAGAGCTGATCTCTGATGAAATCCCACCCCCAGCTCCATCTCTCTGTCTAGCCAATTGATAGAAGTCCTTTTCTCCTTCCTTAATGTCCAGCCTCTCATACAGCTGACTATATGCATTTTCCTTTGCTACCTCTCTCTTTGCCATATGCCTAGACTCCAAGAGAAGCAAGATGACAAATTTAGAAAGAAATTAATAACATTTGCAGTTTGGCAAAAAAGGTGCAAGTTCAAATGAGAAAAGTTACAAATTTAATTAATTTAATTTACAGTGGTGTGAAAAAGTGTTTGTCCCCTTCCTGATTTCTCATTTTTTTTCTGTTTGTCACACTTAAATGTTTCAGATCATCAAACAAATTTAAATATTAGACAAAGATAACACAAGTAAACACAAAATGCAGTTTTTAAATGAAGGTGTTTATTATTAAGGGGGAAAAAAAATCCAAACCTACATGTCCCTGTGTGGAAAAAGTGATTGCCCCTAAACCTAATAACTGGTTGGGCCACCCTTAGCAGCAACAACTGCAATCAAGCGTTTGTGATAACTGGCAGTGAGTCTTTTACAGCGTTGTGGAGGAATTTTGGCCCACTCATCTTTGCAGAATTGTTGTAATTTAACCACATTGGAGGGTTTTTGAGCATGAACCACCTTTTTAAGGTCATGCCACAGCATCTCAATAGGATTTAGGTGAGGACTTTGGCTAGGCCACTCCAAAGTCTTCATTTTGTTTTTCTTAAGCCATTCAGAGGTGGACTTGCTGGTGTGTTTTGGATCATTGTCCTGCTGCAAAACCCAAGTGCGCTTCAGCTTGAGGTCACGAACAGATGGCCGGACATTCTCCTCCAGGATTTTTTGGTAGACAGCAGAATTCATGGTTCCATTTACCATAGCAAGTCTTCCAGGTCCCGAAGCAGCAAAACAGCCCAGACTATAACACTACCACCACCATATTTTACTGTTGGTATGATGTTCCTTTTCTGAAATACTGTGTTACTTTTAAACCAGATGTAATGGGACACACGCCTTCCAAAAAGTTCAACTTTTGTCTCGTCAGTCCACAGAGTATTTTCCCAAAAGTCTTGGGGATCATCAAAATGCTTTCTGGCAAAACTGAGATAAGCCTTTTCGTCCTTTTTGCTCAGCAGCGGTTTTTGTCTTGGAACTCTGCCATGCACGCCATTTTTGCCCAGTCTCTTTCTTATGGTGGAGTCATGAACACTGACTTAACTGAGGCAAGTGAGGTCTGCAGTTCTTTGGATGTTGTTGTGGGGTCTTTTGTGACCTCTTGGATGAGTTGTCACTGTGCTCTTAGGGTAATTTTGGTTGGCCGGCCACTCCTGGGAAGGTTCACTACTGTTCCATGTTTTCACAATTTGTGGATAATGGCTCTCATTGTGGTTCACTGGAGTCCCAAAGCTTTAAAAATGGCTTTATAGCCTTTTCCAGACTGATAGATCTCAATTACTTTGTTTCTCATTTGTTCCTGAATCTCTTTGGATTGCAGCATGATGTCTAGCTGTTGAGGATCTTTTGGTCTACTTCACTTTGTCAGGCAGGTCCTATTTCATTGATTTCTTGATCGAGAACAGGTGTGGGAGTAATCAGGCCTGGGTGTGGCTAGAGAAATTGAACTCTGCTTTCCAGAGATGTGATAAACCACAGTTAATTTATGTTTTAACAGGGGGGCAATCAGTTTTTCACACGGGGCCATGAAGGTTTGGATTTTTTTAATCCTTAATAATAACCTTCTTTTAAAAACTGCATTTTATGTTTACTTGTGTGATCTTTGTCAAATATTTAAATTTGTTTGATGATCTGTTCGATCCCAGCCCCTGACCAACAGTGATCTGTGTGGAGTTTGCATGTTCTCCCCGTGTCTGTGTGGGTTTACTCCGGGATTTCTCCGGTTTCTTCCCACATGCCAAAAACATGCAAGTTAGGTTAATTGGCATCAAAACTGGGGATTCTAAATTGTCCTTAGGTATGACTGTCAGAGTGAATGGTCCTCTGTCTCTCTGTGTTGGCCCTGCGATTGACTGGAGATCTGTTCAGGGTGGACCCTGCCTCTCGCCCAAAGATGCTGGGATAGGCTCCAGCCCCCCCGGCGACCCGAAAAGGATTAAGCGGAAGAAGATGGATGGATGGATCTGAAACACTTAAGTGTGACAAACATACAAAAAATGAGAAATCAGGAAGGGGGCAAACACTTTTTCACACCACTGTATTTTTAGCTCATTTCCTTGTGTGGTATTTCTATTGTTTTTGTTATTGCGCTGCTCCAATGTGCATTTTAAATTGCCACACGGGGATCAATAGTTTTTTGAATTTGAATTCTCCTAGGAATGAGCTAAAAATCAATCTTTGATGGTGCTTCACAAACTGAGGTCTGCAGTAGATAACATCTGAGTTTATACCCTTATCCCTTGACAAAAGGCATATGTAGTGATTTTTTCCCCACTGGTGTCTTTAAATAATAAATGTGTAGAGTGCCCAGATTTTTTAAACATGCCACAATTGTGTATTCATTTATTAATTTATTCTATGTTAGTTAAATTTCTAAAATAAAAAAAACTCTGTGCTACTGTTTGCTGGTAATATTGTCACCCCAACCCACCTGAATATCCTACACAGAGTAGGCTGGCATGTTTTCCCTTTCAAAGTATTTGGAGTGGCAAGATTTTTGCACACCCCTGTACACATTATTATTGTCATTCATTGTTATAATACTGACTGCAGGTCCCGGCGGTGAACATCGGTATCGTCTCAAAAACCAGCTTATGAAACAGGAGGGCTATGGGTTTGTAGGTCAGCTGATTCTTCAGCAGGAAGCTGTAGTAGATGACGTAGCGCCGCTGACTGGGGATGGTCACACCCTGGAATTATTATAATAAAAGAATATTAATAAAAACTATATCAGGGGACAGAGGAAAAAGAAAATGCTGAATTCTAATGTCCAAAAAAGGTTTTCTGTAAACTTGTCTTTCTTAAAAATTTTTCTCTTGTAAATTTTAGATTTTTTCCCCCATGAATTCTATTTTTTTCTCAGAATTTGTTTTTTTCCCATGTAAATTTTAATTTTCAAGTTTTTGCTTTAGAAAGTCTATCTAATTTTCCCTAAAAGCTTCCTTGTGTGGAGGTTGCAATTTCTGACCTTTTCCCTCCTCTTAAACTCATTTTTTTTTCTTGCTTTTGTCACTTCTTTCAAAATCAACCCTTTTCTAGATTTTTTTTTTCCTGTAACATTCTGTAAATCTTTCTCTACATTACCTTCTTGTCTCTGGTGCGGACCTCCCCGTAGAAGTCCAGAGCCTCCTGTGGTTCCTCAAACTTCCCTCGGTGCAGCAGGTAGGCACAGATCATGACCCCGGTCCGACCCTTTCCTGCCTTACAGTGGATGGCTGCTACATGCAGCTCATCTTCACTCAGCCACGAATCCAGATCCTCACAGAATGGTTTGATCAGCTCCAGCTGGGGGGGATTATGGTCCTCGAACGGGTATTCCGCCACTGAAACAGTTAACGAGGAGGGACTTAATGAGGGTTAATAAAGAGAGGAGTTAAGGAGAGTTACAAACAGAACAGTTTAATCAGCTTGAGCTAGGGTGCATCGTGCTCCTCAAACAGGTACTCCGCCACTGAGGAGTTAATAAGGTGATAATGGTTGAAGAGTTAACCTGAACAGGTGAGGAAGAAGGCATTAAATAAGGTCAGAGAGGGAGGAGTTAATAATCCCCTTTTATGCTCCTTTTCCACATGTTGATATTGGCCCCAGAGGCGTTAATGAAATGCATGTGACATGCTTTGGTCAAAATACTTCAGGGATTAGTTATTAGAACACCATTTTACACATGGGGAAGGAGGTCTCCTCAAAACAAGCCGTTTTATAGCATATTGATTTCAAATGACACAAAATTGTTTTTTTTTGTTACATGCCTGTATCATGTTTTTTAAAGACTTACAAGACATCAAGAGCAAAATCGCTCAAATGTCTCATGTGTCTGTTTTTTTTGCTATAAAGTCTCACTTAAGCCCCGCGCCCTGCAAAAAGGCAAGTAAAGACTGAACATTTCTGGTGACGTAACTATTCGTGGTGCTGGCACATGGGTAATGTATGAGCCAATCAGGACCCTCTGGCCTAACTGACATTATCATCCAGGCCAGTTAGCATTTTTTTTTTTTTTTTTAAACAAAATACTTTGAAAACTTGACCCAAATTAAGATTTATTTATTTATTTTTTTTTTACCATTAAACTGTTTTTAAGGCCCGATACAGTTTCAGTCATTATCCCGGGCCACCATGCATACAACTAGGCACGCCCTTCAACGTTAAGTCTTTTTTAACTCATGATTTAGTCTGATAATGCAGTGCTAGCCACTATTAGCCTAGTGGTATGTAGTTGGGCCTAGTGACCACCAATTCTGGTGTTTGGGGTGCCGGGGGGGGGGGGGGGGTGGATTTGACATGAAACCAAGACAATGAAAGGTTTTTGTAGAAAAAAGGGTATAAGATACCATTTTAGACAATGTAGATTTGTTTTTATAGCCACCGGAGTGCATCTTTAAATGCTGATGAGCCCCAGTTCACCCATTCTCCCTCTTTTCATTATTTCTCTGAGATTTATGTTTAGACAGTGATGCCATCTTTGAGGCCAACATTAGCTTTTAGCTTTGGCTGCCAGACTAAGTAACATGCTAATATAATGTTAAGAGCGTAAATGCTCAAATTAAGAATTATTAGATGCAGGGGTGTGTGGTTTTATTGGTCAATGACCAGTCCCTGGGGTGTAATAAAAACAAACAACCCAGAATGAACTCTGCTAACAACAGCTAACCACTAATGGAGAAAGTGTCCGCTCCAGAGTTTAATAGACTACAACAAGCTAAATAACATCTGTGAATGAAATATTTGGTCGAGGGTTGGTAGATGATCCAGCATGGTAAACAGGTGTCTAGCTGGAATGGACAGAATATACAGAAAATAGACCAGCAGATGTCTAGCGGTCCTCAAACAGCTACTACACCACTGGAGTTGTTAGTGAGGTGGGAGTTTCTGAGGGAAGGGTTCTGTCACATTCCAGGACAATAATAATAATTATATAGCACCTTTCATAACATCAAAATGCAGCTCAAGGTGCTTTATATGAAAAAAAAAAAAAAAATCAAGTTAAAAATTAAGAAAAAATACAGATTAAAAACACACAATAAGAACAATAGGAACATACATTATAAGAGTGATTTTAAAAAAGCTAAAAAAAAAATTAAGAATTTGGAAGCTAAATTAACTAAAAGCAAGACCACGGACTCCACTTCCTTGTTAGCTGAGTTCAAGCAAAACATACTGATGCCTATGATGTCTTAAAATTACAGTGTACTGCAATGTTTGGGGTCAAAGTTGCTAACAACTAGCTGACAAGAGTCACGATTTTGTGAATAATTTTGCTGAAACACAATTAACACACAAGTGACATCAAAACGACAAACTTCCAACATTCATCGTTAGCAAGAGTTAATAAGGGAGACGTGAGCAAAAGAGATGCTAGTGAAAGAGATGTTAGTGATGAAGGTGACACTGATGAATGGAATGTTAGCAAAAGCACATTAGCAAAAGAGACATTAGCAGAAATGATGTAAGAAAAAGACAAAATAGCAAAAGAAGCGTTAGTGAAAAAGATGTTTGCAAAAGAGACTAGTCAAAGAGTGATGAGGGAGAGATTAATGAGGGATGTTAAAGCATTTAACAAGAATAGACACTGAGGGAATCATCCAAACAGCAGAAGTTTCAGACTTACCTTGACAGTTAAATTTCGAAGCATCATAGTGTCGTTCAACACAGCTGAGGACAGAAGAAACACATCATAGAAACAGGTCTGATTCTACAACTTTTTAAAATTTGTTAATATGTTAAATTATTCTTTTTAAACTGGAGATGCACATAAACATGTTAGTGTTCAATTCACTAACTGATCCTGATCATGGCAGAGAGAAATTTCAGTATTGCTGTAAAATGAAGTTCATACTCACAGATTATAGATCTTATAATGATTCTTATGTTTAGAATCTAAAAACCTGGAAAAAAAGACAAAAAAAAAGTTACATGTAATAATGTCTTCACATATGGTAAGTCATATAAAAAAAAATAAAAATCAGAATTTATCCACAAATTCAGACTGCAGAGTGACAAACTCAATCATTTCAGATTGAGTTTGAGGGGGAAAAAACTCATTTTCTTGAAAAATCTATTTGTTAACTTATTTATGGCCCTGGTTATATTCAGATTTTATAATCTTGGTGTCCAGGCTGTATAATTGATTTTTTTCCCTTCATAAATTTGCTATTTTTTAATTTTGAAAATTTGAAATTTTCTCCTTTTACATTTTCAACTGTTTTCCTTGTAGATTTTCAACATTTTTCCTCATAAATCTGCAATTTCTTCAAAGAAATTTGCAACTTTTAATCTTGCAAATTAGGGCTGCAAGATATATACTGGCATGCTATTGGTATCGACCAATAAAGTGGTTAAATCAGAAAAAATTAATATTTACAGCCGACAGAATATTACGGTAGACAGTCTTGAGCGACGTTCTGTTGCTTTTCCCTCGGCGTGAAGGACTGCCGTCATTACATCAGGCGAGCATATCAACTAACACGGTTGCCCCCATACAGCAGGCCTGCTGCAGCTCCGTGCTCCCTCAAACAATGCTGCATGTGGTTGTTATTCCGTATTACTTTTTGTGGTTTAGTGCTGTTGAAGTATATCAAACATCATCTACATCAGAGAGGAATTACTGCACAGCTGGGATAATATGCAAAGTTCCCATAACGACACTGGCGTTTAAGTATGACAGCATAAACAGAAGTGGTTTGGGCAGGTTGGCTACTTGGCTCGACTAAGAGGGATCCAAACAGACCAACACCACCTAGCCTTTTTGTCACAAATGCCTGGTCGCTTGGAAACAAGACTGATGAACAAAAACTGGATATATAACCCAACCGACCAAAGGAGACAGCTCTGTGATGCTCATCATCAAGCTTACTACACCCCAAGATCATAGACGCCACGGTTGAGCTAGCATGCTGCTAACTACATCAAAGTGACACGACAGAGGAATCTGGTAAGAGCTGTGGAAGCAGAATTTGTATATATGTGAATAAGGGCTTGTTTCCAAACTCTGTGGTCATCGATAAGTACTGCTCACCAGACTGCTGGCAGTTTTTGTCTGCCACAGGAGTTTTCTGTTGCTGTGGTAACAGCGGTCCAGATGCTAATCCTAATTTAGCATTCAGCTATGTGCTAGCAGGCACTGACAAGCAGAAGACCTGGTTTTGACTAGGGCTGTACGATATGACGATATATATCAGATGACGATATAAAAGCATCTATTGTTTGTCAGCCTGCGCCCGCCTTACGATGGGCTGTTCAAGGTGCTGGAAACAGGAGAGAAGCATTTTTTGCTAGATTTGGGAGGCAGAAAAGAACTGATTTGTATTAACAGACTCAAACCCGCTTTTGTTTTGGCGGATGAAAAGGTGCAGTTGGCGAGAGCCCCCCGTCGCGGTAGACCCCCTAGAGGGCATTCTACAGGACTCCCACAGAGATTGACTAACAGTTCTAATCCACAGGTGCAGACAGCAGCAAAGCCGGCTTTCAGCAGATACGGCAGGAGACAGAGTTAGGCAACTGGTGGATTGATGTGTAGTGATGTTATGATGTCATGTGTCTCTGGTTATGTTTGTCCCATTTAGACGTTTGGGGGGGGGGGGTCTTGTGGCGCATATGTTGGTTACATATTCCCCACAATTGTGTTGCTGTATGTTTATTGTGTGCTTCACATCTCATGGAACAAAGAGGACTGAGACTCTGGGATTCAGCAGAGGAGTGTGAGATTCGCCCTTTGTTTCCGGGAGACGACCGGGGAAGATTTCCGGGCCACAGAGACTAGAGGACAATGGCGTGAGATCAAAGGGGTTACTTTGGGATTGAGATTAAGTACCATGTGACTGTATGTTTGATTAAACACCATGTGACTGCTGTTTCGTGCCCGGGGTATAAAACCCCTGATGTGAGATGAAAACTTCATCTTGATTTGCTTTGAGATTTGATGGAGATGTGCTCTGTGAATAAAGCTGAATCTGAGGAACAAACTCAGCCTCATCCTTGAACACATTCTCCACAATGGGTTCCTCTCTAGCCCAAGAACCACCTCTGGTGAAAATTTCATCCAAATCCATGCAGTAGTTTTTGTGTAATCCTGCTGCACAAATACAAACAAAGCCCTTGGTGGAGGTATGCACTCTCAGATCATCACCAAAATCTAATCATCTGTTCCCTGTGCCGATGGATAGATGGATGGATGGATGTACTTTATTGATCCCAAACTGGGAAATTACAGTGTAACAGCAGCATGACAGCTGACAACCAAACAACAGAAACACACACATGACAGACAAAGGGATTACCCATGGAAAGTAAAACTAACATGACTATAAAACCTATATACATCATAGCTTAATATATGATGACCCGTATAAACACATGAATCATCCCATTACACACCTTTCCTGAAAATTTCGTCAAAACCTGTTCATAACTTTTTGAGTTATGTTGGTAACAGACAGACAGACAGACAAACTCCGGCAAAAACATTACCTCCTTGGCGGAGGTAATAAAGTTAAAGTCATCAGATGTATTTCATTACCTTTATGTTTTTAATTTTCAGCTCATGACCAATCTGACATATTTTTACTAAGAAGCAAACAGGTTAAATCAGGCCAGAATGGCAGGTTGCAGGCTTGAGCTCCACACTTAAATTTTCATTAATTTAAACTAACAACTAATTTATATCTGTAGATGGCTATGATGGGTAATTCTCATTTTCAGACTTATGTTATTTTTTTTGCTATTCTTCTCTGGCTCAGGAAATATTTAACTTATTGATGTTTACTTTTTATTATTCATACAGTGCATCCGGAAAGTATTCACAGCGCTTCACTTTTTTTTCCACATTTTGTTATGTTACAGCCTTATTCCGAAATGGATCAAATTAATTTTTTTCCTCAAAATTCTACACACAATAATGACACCCCATAATGACAACATGAAAAAAGTTTTTTTTTTTTTTTTAGATTTTGGCTAATTCATTAAAAACAAAAAAACAACAACTATGAAATCGCATGTACATACAGTGGGGCAAAAAAAGTATTTAGTCAGCCACCAATTGTGCAAGTTCTCCCACTTAAAAGATGAGAGAGGTCTCCAATTTTCATCATAGGTATACCTCAACTATGAGAGACAAAATGAGAAAAAAAAAAAAAACAGAAAATCACATTGTCTGATTTTTAAAGAATTTATTTGCAAATTATGGTGGAAAATAAGTATTTGGTCACCTACAAACAAGCAAGATTTCTGGCTCTCACAGACCTGTAACTTCTTCTTGAAGAGGCTCCTCTGTCCTCCACTCGTTACCTGTATTAATGGCACCTGTTTGAACTCGTTATCAGTATAAAAGACACCTGTCCACAACCTCAAACAGTCAAAAGACTCCAAACTCCACTATGGCCAAGACCAAAGAGCTGTCAAAGGACACCAGAAACAAAATTGTAGACCTGCACCAGGCTGGGAAGACTGAATCTGCAATAGGTAAGCAGCTTGGTGTGAAGAAATCATCTATGGGAGCAATTATTAGAAAATGGAAGACATACAAGACCACTGATAATCTCCCTCGATCTGAAGCTCCACGCAAGATCTCACCCCGTGGGGTCAAATTTATCACGAGAACGGTGAGCAAAAATCCCAGAAACACATGGGGGGACCTAGTGAATGACCTGCAGAGAGCTGGGACCAAAGTAACAAAGGCTACATCAGAAACGCACTACGCCGCCAGGGACTCAAATCCTGCAGTGCCAGACGTGTCCCCCTGCTTAAGCCAGTACATGTCCAGGCCCGTCTGAAGTTTGCTAGAGAGCATTTGGATGATCCAGAAGAGGATTGGGAGAATGTCATATGGTCAGATGAAACCAAAATAGAACTTTTTGGTAAAAACTCAACTTGTTGTGTTTGGAGGAGAAAGAACACCATACCTACTGTGAAGCATGGGGGTGGAAACATCATACTTTGGGGCTGTTTTTCTGCAAAGGGACCAGGACGACTGATCCATGTAAAGGAAAGAATGAATGGGGCCATGTATCGTGAGATTTTGAGTGAAAACCTCCTTCCACCAGCAAGGGCATTGAAGATGAAACGTGGCTGGGTCTCTCAGCATGACAATGATCCCAAACATACCGCCCGGGCAACAAAGGAGTGGCTTCGTAAGAAGCATTTCAAGGTCCTGGAGTGGCCTAGCCAGTCTCCAGATCTCAACCCCATAGAAAATCTCTGGAGGGAGTTGAAAGTCTGTATTGCCCAGCGACAGCCCCAAAACATCACTGCTCTAGAGGAGATCTTCTGCATGGAGGAATGGGCCAAAATACCAGCAACAGTGTGTGAAAACTTTGTGAAAACTTATAGAAAACGTTTGACCTCCGTCATTGCCAACAAAGGGTATATAACAAAGTACTGAGATGAACTTTTTTTATTGACCAAATACTTATTTTACCGAACAATTTACCAATTAATTCATTAAAAATCCTTCAATGTGATTTTTTGGATTTTTTTTTTTTTTCTTATTTTGTCTCTCATAGTTGAGGTATACCTATGATGAAAATTGGAGACCTCTCTCATCTTTTAAGTGGGAGAACTTGCACAATTGGTGGCTGACTAAATACTTTTTTACCCCACTGTAAGTATTCACAGCGTTTGCCATGAAGCTCATAACTGAGTTCAGGTGCATCCTGTTTCCACTGATCATCCTTGAGATGTTTCTACAGCTTAACTGGAGTCCACCTGTGGTAAATTCAGTTGATTGGACATGATTTGGAAAGGCACACACCTGTCTATACAAGTTCCCACAGCTGCCAGTGCATGTCAGAGCACAAACCAAGAATGAAGTCAAAGGAACTGTCTGTAGACCTCCAAGACAGGATTGTCTCAAGACACAAATCTGGGGAAGGGTACAGAAAATTTTCTGCTGCTTTGAAGATCCTAATGAGCACAGTGGCCTCCATCATCTGTAAATGGAAGAAGTTCGGAACCACCAGGACTCTTCCAAGAGCTGGCCAACTGTTTAAACTGAGCAATCAGGGGAGAAGGGCCTTATTCAGGGAGGTGACCAAGAACCCAATGGTCACTCTGACAGAGCTCCAGCGTTCCTCTCAGGCCTGTATGGTAGAGTGGCCAGACAGAAGCCACTCCTTAGTAAAAGACACATGTCAGCCTGCCTGGAGTTTGCCAAAAGGCACCTGAAGGACTCTCAGACCATGAGAAACAAAATTCTCTGGACTGATGAGACAAAGATTGAACTCTTTTGCATGAATGCCAGGTGTCATGTTTGGAGGGAATCAGGCACCGCTCATCACCAGGCCAATAGCATCCCTACAGTGAAGCATGGTGGTGGCAGCATCATGCTGTGGGGATGTTTTTCAATGGCAGGAAGGAAACTAGTCAGGATAGAGGGAAAGATGAATGCAGCAATGTACAGAGACATCCTTAATGAAAACCTGCTCCAGAGCACTCAACCTCAGACTGGGGCGATGGTTCATCTTTCAGCAGGACAACGACCCTAAGCACACAGCCAAGATATCAAAGGAGTGGCTTCAGGACAATTCTGTCAATGTCTGAGTGGCCCAGCCAGAGCCCAGACTTGAATCCAATTGAACATCTCTGGAGAGATCTGAAAATGGCTGTGCACTGATGCTTCCCACCCAACCTGATGGAGCTTGAGAGGTGCTGCAAAGAGGAATGGGTGAAACTGCCCAAAGATAGGTGTGCCAAGCTTGTGGCATCATATTCAAAAAGACTTGAGGCTGTAATTGCTGCCAAAGGTGCATCAACAAAGTACTGAGCAAAGGCTGTGAATACTTGCGTACATGTGATTTATTAGGGTTTTTTCTTTTTTATTCTTAATAAATTTGCAAAAAGCTAAAAAAAAATAAAAAAATAAAATAATGTCATTATGGGGTATTGTGTGTTGAATTTTGAGGACAAAAATGAATTTAATCCATTTTGTAATAAGGCTGTAACATAAAATGTGGAAAAAGTGAAGTGCTGTGAATACTTTCGGGATGCACTGTATACTATAATTTAGAAGAAAAACCTGAAATTTATGAGAATCAAGTCTCATATGCAAACAAAAAACTGTTTTATAACAACACTGCAAAATTATGAGAAAAATGTGCATGTAAAACAGATGGTCCTTTTTATGTGATTAAACTGTAGAATTTAGAGAAAATGTATATCGTGATCTAAGATGACATATCGTGATATGATTTTTTTTGTCATATTGCACAGCCCTAGTTTTGACCATCATATTAAGTATGCAACATGAGGAGATAACATATTGGACTGTGTATATTCTAATATTAGTGCATTTCATTAAATCACAATACCATGATTTGTAATTTAGTTTATGAAAACTGTAACCAATTTTTTTTTTTGTCTTCCGGCTGTTCCTTTTTTTGGGGTTGCCACAGCGTATCATCACCTCGTATCATGATGATCCACATGTTGATTTAGCAAGGATTTTTATGCCGGACGCCCTTCCTGACGCAACCCCACCCATTTTATCCAGGCTTGGGACCAATACAGGAAGTACACTGGCTTGTGCTCCCCCTGTGGCTGGGTAACCAACTTTCCTTCCTCTGTTCCGTTTTGCTGAGCATCAAGCTAGAAGACAGGAAGAACCATTTTTATATGGTCTTTGGTATAACCCGGCCTGGACTTGAACCCATGACCTCTTGGGTATGGGGTGGATGCTCTACCTCTAGGCCACCACTCCAGTTTTATAAAAATTGTAACCATAATCTTCAAAAATAAATTAAAATGGCTTTTACTGTATGTGTAGTGAAGGCTGATATTCCTGCACTGTAACTTAAAGCATTTGTGGACTGTTATTTTGGACTGGAAGAAGTTCTTTTAATTTTCATCTGAAGCCTAATTGAACTTTTAAACTTCCAGACCCAGAAAGGTTTTAATAAGATTTGATTGTTTTCTTTTTACTTTTATGGATTTGAAAGTTACTCTAGTTTGTTTTGACCATGCAAAGTTACAACAGCCCTCCATGCTGCAGAAGAAGCTGCTTTTTGCACTTTATTTTTGGGTTAAAAGACTGCATTTTAATTTCTGTTATTTAACTGTGTTGCTCCAAACACTTTATTAAGCTGTCAAGTTCAAATTTCCAACTTGTTTCATGGATCGTTATTCTATTTAGCGATGGGAACTTTTTATATAGGCTACGTTATATTAAGACAGAGAGATTGACAACAAAGTGATTTTCACAGGTGTGCAGGCTTCAACGGGTTAAGGTTGAATGTGCACCGGAGCCCCGAACATGAGCTGTGCCAACAGGAAGCAAAGATGGTGGACATGACAGAAATAATCGTGATTAGTCGACTAATCAAAAAAAATAGTTGTTAGTCGACTCCCAACATAATCGTTAGTTGCAGCCCTAATGTAGAACGGATGAATTTGCAATAGGGATGCACAATAGTAGAATTT
Organism: Pholidichthys leucotaenia; assembly: GCA_020510985.1. Lineage (NCBI taxonomy): Eukaryota > Metazoa > Chordata > Actinopteri > Cichliformes > Pholidichthyidae > Pholidichthys > Pholidichthys leucotaenia. The sequence goes on from CM035836.1 coordinate 311,905,673, forward strand.
TTGCCAATTGCTGATAGTTTAAAACTAGTTTTTGCAGATACCAATACATGCACATACTGTATTTTTTTCCCACCTATTTACATCTCCTTTGTCCTACAGTGATGATTAACTGGCATATTAAGACTAATTCTCCAAAGAAAATAAGTCAACTATCTCCACTTAATACGAAAATAAATGTGTTGTGTATTTTCAGACAAATGTGCGAGGGGAGGCAGGCTCTTTATCTCTTTGTGATATTCTGAATGAGAACTGATTTTGCCACGACAAAAAGAAGATAGATAAGAGTAAGTCACTCCTGTAATTCACGAATTTAGTGCACTTAACATGTTAGCCAGCAGAACTGAAACGGCTCAGCCATCAGCGGCCATCATCCAAGAGAGATTGTTGTCCGACAGGTAAAATGACACAAACAGCACATGCTAACATTTTCATCAGTTTTCTAAAGCTGAGACAGTCCCTCATTGAAAACAAGAAGTGCTAACTTTACTCGCTAACCTTACCAGTCTGGTGTTTATAAGTGGCTCAACTTCAATCATCATCGGGACGGAGTGCAGCAGAAGCCTACTGACAGGCGGCCGAGCCATGGGACAGAGCGGAAGGAGAGGGATGGATGTGTCGTTGTAGTGCTGCTGTGATAATAACAACTCTGTTTTATAGAGTTTGCATTTAACTTGCTTCATTTATTTTCGGTAAAATGCTCCCATACTTTAGGAAAGTTTGGGCCTCTTCTTCTCCATGATTTTCTCTCTTCTGCGTCGCCATGATGTGCTCCTCTCCTTGAGTTGAACAGTTAAACTGAACATTTCCGCGACATGCATAGAAACTTTAAAATTAAATGATTTGTCAACAATAAAAATCTGTTTCAATCAAATCTTATGATTGACGTTGTCGATGACATCGACTAGTTAATGCATCCCTATTTTACATAAATATGCAACTTTTTTCCCCCTCATAAATTTACCTTTACCAAATTTACAAAAAATACCCCACACACACATATACAGTTTAAACCAGAAGTTTACATACACTGTATAAAAAGACAAAACATTTTTCCCCTCACTGACATTAAATCAGACTAAACATTTCCTATTTTGGGTCAGTTAGAATTACCAAAATTATTTCTATTTGCTAAATAATTTTTGTAATTGCCAAGTAATTTTTTAGATAAATTTTTTATTACCTTCTTCAAAGTCAGGAGTTTACAAACATTTCCTTAGTAATTGGTAGCATTCCCTTTAAAGGGCTGATGAAACGATTTTGACATTTTTTAGCATGTTGTGTAAACCCAAAAGTCATTGTCGATGATCAATATAACATTTACAACCGCGCCTGCATAAACTAGTCATCAAAAAACCGCAGCCGCTGACTGGATTGTGGTGCCACCCACCGAATTAAGGGCGGCACCCATATGATGTAAGGGACAGAACGGACTCCGGTGTTGTTGACTGGAATGACAGCAGCTTTGTAGCTCACAGTTTCTCTGGTTTCAGGTTTTAATTTTATGGCTGTGCCTTTGCGTTGTGTCGCAGGCTAAGATAACCAGCAAGCCGTGAAAGACCACATCACACGCTTCAGCTCCAACTGTCATAAGCCTCCTCGTGTGCTTTTACTGTATGCAGGAGGAGCACACGAGGAGGGGAAGGATTAATGGATTTACGCGCAGCTTTGACCTACTTTCTCTGATCCCATGCTGACATCTCGCCGGTCCGGCCACGTCCCCTCTATCATTATCACCAGCTGATTCAAACTCCCGCTGATCATGTTTCCTGGTCCTCTCCCAGGTGCTTCTCATCATACCATCACCAGCAGTGCGTGTACTTCGTGGCTGTTTGCCAATCATGCACTGCTGGTCCATAGTATTGTCATCTGTGCTGTTAGTCTGCCAGTATTTTCAGTACTCTCACGACGTGCTAGTCACTCCATGTTCGCCATGGCTCTTGTGCGTCCTTGAAGCGATGTTGGCTCTGGGGCACACCTGTGGCAAACATGTCTCCTCTCATTCGTTCACTGGGCGATGCCGGCCCCCGAACGCCATCAGCAAGTGTATCTGTGTTTCTTGTACGCCTTCACATTTCAGGGAATTGTGTGTCTTTCTGTATTAAATGTAACACTGCACGCAAATCCTCGTTATTTCATCCTCTCTCTCAACGCCAACTGTGGGTGTTTGTTTATTTTTGTGGGTCTTCACCTTTTTGGGAACTGTTGTCATCATGTTCAATACACGTGCTGTGGTGAATTCTGCACGTAAATCCTCGTTATTTCATCCTCTCTCTCCCTGCCCTGCGTAAGAGCGCACGGAGGGTCACGATGAATGGATTTACGTGCAGAATTCACCACAGCACATGTATTGAACATAAGAATGATGACAACAGTTCCCAAAAAGATGAAGACCCACAAAAATAAACAAACACATACAGTTGGCGTTCGGGGCCGGCATCGCCCAGCGAACATGGAGAGGAGACATGTTAACCACGGCTGCGCCCCAGGGCCAACATCGCTTCAAAGGATGCAAAAGAACCATGGCTGTGTGGAGCGGCCAACACGTTGTGACAGTGTTAGCAACATTGGCTGGCTGACAACATGGCAGATGGTGCACACAAACCATGAACAGCTGACTGTCAAAGAGAGAGGGTGTGTGGTCGGACCGGCGAATCTTGGACAGTGCCCACCTGAAAGTGGCACAAAACGCACATAAAACACATGTACAAAACAAGAACAAGAACTCAAAATATAATCCATAATAAACCCAATGCCTGAGCCACAGAGAATACACTGCTATGATTTTATTGAAAAATTGTGTTAAAATAAATTATATTTATGAACAAATAATTTGTTGCAATATCTGTAACAAAAGAATAACACTGGTGTTTCCCTGCCGTGTGTTTGTCGCTGCTGCTGCAGCGGGCATGTGCGTCTCTCCACTCGTCACTCTCTTGAGTGTGACTCGCTTGGCACAATGCCCGCTTGGCACGGCTCAAACCTATACAGTCTGATGCCCCCAGATTCTTCATTATCATCCCATCCTTCGGAACGATAATCGTCTGAAGAGTGGACAACACAAACCAATTCCAGACTACATGTGCTGGAACCATCGTCGATGTTTTCAACTGCTTCCATCCTGGGTGTACAATAAGCAGCCAAGCGCTGTGTTCTCCCGATGACGTGACTACATGGCAGCGGGGTTTTCCAGCCACTGACGTAATTGGTGACGTGGCGCTCATGAAAATGTCGGATATTTGCGTGAAAAAAAGCCCGTTTAACTTAGAACTGCACAGACCAACCTATTTTGTCATATTGTATTATGTGTTAAAAAAATTAGAGGAAGTCAAAAACGTGTCATCAGCACTTTAAACTATATGACTTGGGTCAAACGTTTTGGGTATCCGTCCACAAGCTTCTCACAATAATTTGCTGGAATTTTGGCCCAATCCTCCTGACAGAACTGGAGGAAACTGAGTCAGGTTTGTAGGCAGCCTTTCTCGCACACGTCTTTTCAGCTCTGCCCTCAAATTTTCTATGGGATTGAGATAAGAACTTTGTGATGGCCACTCCAAAACACCGACTTTGTTGTCCTTAAGCCACTTTGTAACTAATTTGGCGGTATGCTTAGGGTCATCAGCTACGTTCCGATCCGCAGTGTACTTAAACTATATGCCCTACTCTCTGCTCCATTCTCTGGGAATGTCACCCTGCAACTGCCGTCCCCCTCCTCCACGCATTACCACAGTAACTATGGACACGTATTGATACTATGGTGGATAATTTATACTTATGAAATAAATACAAATATATTTTTATTACTACCAGTTGATATAAACAATAATCAACAAGTTTGTTAATAATGTCACCAACAATAGTCTGTTTTATGCATTTGAAGTGCAATGGCTTATAGGTACTCTTCTTTTCAGCTTCCAGTGAAGTGATGTACAGTTGTTCACTTCTTCCCTACTAAGTTCCCTTTGAACTGAACACCCTTCGCTCTGGAATCTCACTTAATATGGTGGATTACCTTATGCAGTCCACTTTGGCGTACACTACTGGGTGATCAGAATGTACCTATTGTCCATTTGAAAGACCCATTTGCACCCAAGCTTCAACTTCCTGGCTGATGTCTTGAGATGCTGCCTCAGTATTTCCACATAATGTTTTTTCCTCATGAAGCCATCTATTTTGTGAAGTGCACCAGTCCCTCCTGCAGCAAAACAGCCCCACAACATGATGTTGCCATCCCCATACTTCACAGCTGGGATAGTGTTCTCAGGCTTACAAGTTTTCCACTTTTTCCTACAAATGGTCCTTATGGCCAAACAGTTCAATTTTTGTTTCATCAGACCACAGGACAAGTTTCCAAAAATTAAGGTCTTTGTCCATGTGTGCATTTGCAAACTATAATCTGGCTTTTTTATGTTGCTTTTGGAGTAAGAACTTCTTCCTCAGTGAGCGGCCTTTCAGCCCATGTTGGTACAGGACTCATTTCACTGTGGATAATGACACTCATTCACCAGTTTCAGCCAGCATCTGCACAAGGTCTTTTGCTTTTGTTCTGGGATTGATATGCACATTGTGGATCAAGACACATTCATCTTTGGGACACAGAACCCATCTCCTTCCTGAGCAGTATGATGGCTGAACGTTCCCATGGTGTTTATACTTGTGTATAATGGAACAGATGAACGCTGCACCTTTGGGCATCTGGAAATTGTATCCAAGGATGAACCAGACTTGTGGAGGTCCGCAATTCTCTTCCACATATCTTGGCTGATTTATTTTGATTTTCCCATGATGTCACACAAGGAAGCAGTGTGTTTGAAGTGTGCCTTAACAAGTGATGGGCAAGTTACTAAAAATTTGTTAACAAATTACAGTTACTAGTTATTTTTCAAACGTAATTGATTTACTTTACCAATTACTGCATGATTAAAGTAATTTGTCACTTGGAAAAGTAACTTTTGCATTTCTTTTATATGCATATTTAAATTATCTTGCACACATAGCAAGATAATTCACAGTGGTGTGAGAAAGTGTTTGCCCCCTTCTTGATATCTCATTTTTTTGTATATCACACTTAAATGTTTCAGATCAAACAAATTTAAATATTAGACAAAGAAAATGCAGTTTTTAAATGAAGGTGTTAATTATTAAGGGTAAAAAAAAATAATCCAAACCTACTGTGTGAAAAAGTGACCCCCCTCCGTTAAAACACAAATTAACTGTGGTTTATCACATCTTTGGAAAGCTGAGTTCAATTTCTCCAGCCACATCTAGGCCTGATTACTGCCACACCTGTTCTCAATCAAGAAATCACTTAAATAGAACCTGCCTGACGAAGTGAAGTAGACCAAAAGATCCTCAAAAGCTTGACATCATGCTGTGATTCAGGAACAAATGAGAAACAAATTAATTTAGATCTATCAGTCTAGAAAAGGTTATAAATCCATTTCTAAAGCTTTGGGACTCCAGAGAACCACAGTGAGAGCAATTATCCACAAATGGCGAAAACATGGAACAGTAGTGAAACTTCCCAGGAGTGGCCGGCTGACCAAAATTACCCCAAGAGCAGAGCGACGACTCATCCAAGAGGTCACAAAAGACCCCACAACAACATCCAAAGAACTGCAGCCCTCACTTGCCTCAGTTAAGGTCAGTGTTCATGACTCTGGGCAAAAATGGCCTGCATGGCACAGTTCCAAGACAAAAACCACTGCTCAGCAAAAGGAACATAGATGCTCATCTCAGTTTTGCCAGAAAACATCTTGATGATCCCCAAGACTTTTGGGGAAAATACTCTGTGGACTGACAAGAAAAAAGTTGAACTTTTTGGAAGGTGTGTGTCCCATTACATCCGGTGTAAAAGTAACAGCATTTCAGAAGAGAAACATCATACCAACAGTAAAATATGGTGGTGGTAGTGTGATGGTCTGGGGCTGTTTTGCTGCTTCAGGACCTTGAAGACTTGCTGTGGTAAATAGAACCATGAATTCTGCTGTCTACCAAAAAACCCTGAAGGACAATGTCCAGCCATCTGTTCGTGACCTCAAACTGAAGCGCACTTGGGTTCTCCAGCAGGACAATGATCCAAAATACACCAAGTCCACCTCTGAATGGCTTAAGAAAAACAAAATGAAAACTTTGGAGTGGCCTAGTGAAAGTCCTCACCTGAATCCGATTGAGATGCTATGGCATGACCTTAAAAAGGCGGTTCATGCTTGAAAACCCTCCAATGTGGCTGAATTACAACAATTTCACAAACATGCGTGGGCCAGAATTCCTCCACAGCTCTGTAAAAGACTCATTGCCAGTTATCGCAAATGCTTGACTGCAGTTGTTGCTGCTAAGGGTGGCCCAACCAGTTATTAGGTTTAGGGGGCAATCACTTTTTCCACACAGGGCCATGTAGGTTTGGATTATTTTTTTTTTACCCTTAATAATAAACACCTTCATTTAAAAACTGCATTTTGTGTTTACTTGTGTTACCTTTGTCTAATATTTAAGTTTGTTTGATTATCTGAAACATTTAAGTGTGACAAACACACAAAAAAATGAGAAATCAGTAAGGGGGCAAACACTTTTTCACACCACTGTAATTAATGGATTACATTATGGGCTTATTAATGGCAAGCTGAATACAGATTGTTTCAGACAGAGCGTCAGTTTTTCATGTTGATGTTACTGCACATGTGTCAGTGTGTGGGACATAAAGCTGTCCATGTTTATCTTACCTTTATGATTATGGATTAATCCGATGTGCAGTGAGTGACCAAAGAAAATGTTCATTATCCACAGTCCAAATGTCTGCTGTGACAGAGACTTGATCCAGTCCCTCAAAGGCCTTTGGGAGATCAAAACCCATTTTTGAATAATCTTTATCCAGGTAGCAAGTAAATGCATTTCAACTTCAGTGGATCACATTCCAGATGTCTGATGGAAAGTGACTGTTGATTTCGGGTCTTCAATCTGTAACGACGTATCTGGCAATCAGGTGGTTTAATTCTTGCTGGGTTGCAAATTGTCCAGATGTACACCTGTGCTTGAAATCCAGCCATGGGTGGTCAGATATTGTAGATCTACTTCACGGTGTTAGTTGTTAGCATAGCTAGCCGTTACTTAACACTAGTTTTGTTGGAACTTGTTGCTGTTTTCAAGCACTTTTGAAGAATGCAGTTGGACTCCATTGACACTTAGCTTGCAACCCACCAATATGCTTTTGAACTTAACCGCGATAAAGGAAAAATAACCTGTGTATTTCCACAAAAACAAAGTAGTTTCTTCTCTTCCTCTGCTCAAAGTGATGAAGATTCAGGCTCTTTGTAACAGGTCACGTTAACTGACGGCTTGTCTCAGCTATGGTAGGGTCAGTTTGTATATCAATTTATTTGCGCTAAAAATATCTATCCATATTAATAAAACAAGAAATGCAGCTGATCATTTTCAGTAACTGTAACGCATTACTGAATTTTTAAACAGTAATTTCATTACACAACACGTTGCTGCAAAAGTAATGGCGTTACAACACTGGCCTTAACATATATCCAGAGGTATGCCTTAAAACTCAAATGTTGTCAATTAATTAGAAGTTTCCAAAGCCATGACATAATCATCTGTGCTTTCCCAAATTGTTTTAAAGCATAGTAATTTGAGGGTACTTTCACGTCTACAGGCTTTAGTTCATTTCAAGTGAACTCGAGTTCCTTTTCTCTGCTAGTGCAGTTCGTTTTGTCTGGTGAGAACATGGTAATCGCACTCAGGTGCGCAACACAACAACTTAACCGAGACAATCTAAAAGAGGTGGTCTGGATCCGAATCATCTGGCAAACCCTGGTGCAGTCCTCCAGGTGAGAAAGTACACCGAACTAAAACGGGACCAAAAGCTAGAAAACACATGTACAGTACTGACAGTGTTATACTATGGCAGATTTTAATTTACTTCTTTCAAACACACTGCAGGCTGAGTCACACACATACTTGAAGTTGCGAGGAGAAGCAGACTGGTCGGATGATCACAAACATTTCTCAATCCAAAATACAAAAATACAGAAAAGCATTCTGCAATCTGTGACCCCTCACAATTTGCCACCTCATTACTTCTTCTGCTTAATAAATAATACAAACATTAAAATAACAATTTTGGGGAGCGCTGGTCATTTCTCAAAATTAATCTAGACATTTCTATTCTGAATTTTCAACCACACGCATGCAGACAATGCATGATATCACTGTATGCAGTCACACATTCTGATGGATAACAGATTTCCATGCAACTATGATAAGGAAATTGACTTCCTATGTTTACTTTTCTTGTTTTCATGGTAAAACCATCTGGCCAATCAGAGCAGAGAACCTTCTCGCATGATTCTTGCGTGATTTGATGTGACACATTTTGGTCCAGTGGAATTTTTCCTTGTGTGAAAGGGAACCGAACCAAGAAGAAAATGATACAACGTAAACTTAACTGATTCGGATGAAAGTAAATTAATTTAGCTGTGAAAGCACCCTTAATGTATGTAAACTTATGACTTTGAAGAAAATAATTTAACTCATTATTCTGGCATTTAGCAAATATAAGTGATTTTGGTAATCCTAACTGACCTAAAATAGGAGAAGTTTAGTCTGATTTAATGTCAGACAGGGAGAAAAAAAAAAGTTTTAGTGTCTTTTTATACAGTCAATGTAAACACCTGGTTTCAACTGTATACATCCCCTGTAAACTTAGGAGAAAAATCTCACAAATTCACAAGAACAAAAATGGAGAGAATATTCTGGGCACCAAACTGACCAAATGAAAAGGTTCTGCAAATGGAATTTTAGGGACTAAATTGGTTCTTAGTTCTTTTGGTGTGAATGGGTGAAAACAATTGATAGTTCCTGAGGACAAACATCACATCTATGATTTTAGCTAAAAATAATAAATACAAATTAACCAGTTACAGCATTTAGTTTTTTGTGCACCGAGGCATCCTGGTAGGTTATTTCAGATTGGATGCTGGATGTTAAATCAGCCAATAATGCTCCAGAACTCACCTAACAACGTCGTCAATGTTGTTGCGGTAAACTCCCTCCAGACGCTCGGCGGGGAATCCCATTGCGATGATGTTTGGGTAAATGTCTGATGGTTAGAGTTCAGGGATAGAACTGATATGGGACATGAAGAAAACTACAAGGAAACATGAAAGATATTTACCTTTTATACGGTTATCAGAAATGTTTTATGGAGCTGATACAGACGTTACTGAGGAGACCAGTAACAACGTCTGTGACCACATTATAAAAAACTTTGTCCAGTGATTCAGTGGAGCTGAGCTGAGGTCAAATTCTGGGTGGTCAGTCCAGCTCATGTATTTGGGCTTCCCCAGCATCCATGCTGGCACTAGATTACTAAATTATTCAGGAGAATTTGAAATAAAAAAAATAAATCACAAATTAACAAGGGGGAAAAAGACTTCCGGTTATGGCTGCCACGTAGGACGGACGTGTCTCGCTCTGCTCTGCTCCTGGAAAAAAAAAAATCGGCAAATAACTCTCTCATTTGGGACAGAACGTATCCCAGCATTTGGGCGAGGATATGTCGGCGAAGCCTAAGGCTGGAAAACCAGGAAAAGGAAAAAGCGAGCCGCCGAAACAGTCCAAATTAACGGACTTTCAGGTCTGTGACGCAGTAAACAAAACTCCATATATGGCGGAGGAGGCTGGCAACGCTGCGATATCTGCGGGGAATGGCGCAGATGCGCTGATGGCTGCCATGAGTTCAATGAGAGCGGACTTTTCCTCTAGATTTGATGGGATTATGACAGCGTTGGAAGGAATAAGAAAGGAATTGGGTGACTGTGTAGAACGAACGGCGCAGATGGAGCTCCGTCTCGCTAGTGCTGAAGATGACGTCACCCGTCTTCAATTAAAGGTGCGCACTTTGGAAAAAAAAAATAAATCTCTGGAAGATAATATTTTGGATTTGGAATCTCGGTCGAGACAGAATAATTTGAGGCTGGTGGGTCTTCCAGAGGAATCAGAAGGTCGGGACGTATGTTCCTTTCTGGAAAAGTGGATTCCGGAGGTGCTGGGCAGCGAGGAGTTGCAATCAGCAGTGGTTCTGGAAAAAGCACATCGTATTGGCCCACGGAGAGATAAGGGACCGCCGAGGACCTTAATTATGAAGTTTCTTAGCAACAGAGACAGGATGAAGATCTTCAACGCTGCACGAGCTAAAAAAGGAGAGATTAAACACCAGGACCAGCAGGTGCGGTTCTACCCAGATTTGGCCACAGGAATCCAGCAATTGAGGAAGCAGTTTGATCCCGTACGTAAGGAGCTGCGCAACCTTGGGATTCGTCATGGTGTAATCTATCCTGCGAGACTGCTGACCACGTATGAGGGCAGAACCCACATCTTCAAGACCCCAGAGGAGGCGCAGGAGTTCATCAAGAAGATCAAAGAAGAAGAAGAGACTGGTGGGAGCTAAGCATGAACAAAATATAAGGTAGAATAATTAAGCATTTGCACAGGCATCTGACTGACTTGAAGTAAATAGTAAGTTTACAAAATATAGATTGTATTATATATTAAAAAAACAAAACAAAAACAAAACAAACAAAAAAAAAACTATGATGTACAAAGTTGTTAAAAATTTTGGAGTTAAGTTGGAAAACTACAGAGGAGAGTTAATGTTACGTCATTAAAAGCAGTAGAGTTAGGGTGATTGGGAGGATGAAGAAGGAGTGGCTTAGGCTGTTCCCCGTGGGTGTGGAACGGTCGATGGCTATATCGGGAGACAGAATTTTTTTTTTGATTTTGGGGGGTTTGCCACAAGTGTGGGAAGGGGAAATTTGTTTGTGTGTAGTTTGTAGGATGAATGTTCAACCACTCATGTTTTTGCTTCTCTGTATGAGCATGTTTACACTGCAAGGTAATCCCAAACTCTCTATTGATCATGGACCAAAGTGTTAATCTTAATTTAACTTCATGGAATTGCAGAGGTCTACAAAATTTAAAAAAACTTAAACAAGTTATGAATAAAATAAAGGACATGGGTTCAAGAATTGTGTTTTTACAAGAAACTCATTTGATAGAGGAGGATGTTAAAAGAATTAGGAGTAGATGGCAGGGAAGTGTATTCACCTCTTCATTTTCATCCCGAGCCAGGGGAGTTATGACTCTCATACATAAATCAGTTCCTTTTCAAGTGAAAAATGTAATTGGAGACAAATTTGGAAGATATGTAATCATTCAAGGTTCTTTGCTATTAGAAAATATAAATCTTGTGAACTTATATGGTCCCAATATAGATGATCAGAAGTTCTTTGCTAATTTATTTCTCATCTTATCATCACTTACAGGGCAACATATAATAGCAGGGGATTTTAATTGTACATTGAATCCAGGTGTGGATAGATCAACAGGACTGGATTGTACGCACATTGGATGTAGGATGACTATTAATCATTTTATGAAAGAATTGAGATTGTTAGATATATGGAGAGAAATGAAACCACAAGTTAAAGCCTATTCTTGTTATTCCAGTACCTACAAGACATTCTCACGTATTGATTATTTTTTGATTTCCACAGAATTAAGGTCCAAGATTCAAAACTGCTTTTATGATAACATCGTGATCTCTGATCATGCACCCTGTTGTCTAATATATGTAGATAAAAAATTGACAAAGGAATCAGGTAGATGGCAATTTCAGCATAAATGGCTTCAGGATGAGGAATTTGTCAAGTATATAGAAAAACAGATAGACGAGTTCTTTGACATCAATACTACACAAACATCAGCATGTGTAAAGTGGGAGGCTTTCAAAGCTTTTATTAGGGGACATATTATTAGTTATACAGGATCAAAATCTAAGAAGACTCGAGAGGAGAGAGCTAAATTGGAACATAAAATAAAAAGTCTTCAGGAAAAAGTGTATGCAGGAAGTGACCCAAGGTTGGAGAATGAATTACTGATTTTGAGAGCTGAATACGACAAAAAATCAGCGAATAGAGCTGCCTCGAGTCTTCTAAGATTGAAACAATCTTTTTATGAACAAGGTGAAAAATCAGGAAAATTATTAGCATGGCAGATTAAACAATTGGAAATTAAAACACCAATTACCAGTATTATAAGTAAGGGACAGGTAGTTATAGATCCTTTAGAAATTAATAGAGCCTTTAGAGATTACTATGAAAAATTATATGATACCAAAAATGAACCTGATTTAACAAAACTAAATGGGTTTTTGAACGAACTATCTATACCGTGTATACCAAATGAAAACAGGGAGATATTGGAGTCTAAAATTAGTCAAGAAGAAGTTGGGCTAGCCATTGATAATATGAAATCAGGAAAAAGTGCAGGACCAGATGGTCTTCCAGTTGACCTTTATAAAAAATTTAAGAATAAATTAATAAAACCTTTTTTGGAAATGGTTTTAGAAGCATTTCAAAATAATAATTTACCATCATACATAAATAATGCCTTAATTATACTGCTGCCAAAACCAGGTAAGCCCTCTAATAAATGTGAAAATATGAGACCAATAAGCCTATTAAACGCCGACCTTAAGATAATCTGTAAAATTTTAGCAAGACGAATACAAGAAATTTTACCAAATATTATTAATCGAGATCAGAATGGCTTTATAAAGGGTAGACAAGGCTTCCATAATGTAAGAAGACTATTTAATATTATTTATTTTAATAAAGAAGCACCGGATACAGCTCTCCTATCATTGGACGCCGAAAAGGCCTTTGATAGAGTTGAATGGCCCTTTCTTTTTGAAGTCCTACAAAGGTTTGGACTTGGAAATAATTTCATAAAATGGGTTCAAATAATATACAATAATGCTACAGCAGAAATCCTAACAAATAACAATATTTCAAAACCAATAAAAATCAATAGAGGATGTCGACAAGGCTGTCCACTTTCACCTTTACTGTTTACTATGGCAATTGAACCTTTAGCGATAGCGATACGTTTACATTCACAAATATATAGAATTAAAGTTGGACCAACAGAACATAAAATCTCCCTGTACGCCGATGATATAATTTTGTTTATGTCGAATCTAAAAAAATCAATTCCAACCTTGTTGAATTTAATAAAGAATTTTGGGGAAATATCAGGATATAAAATAAATAAAACTAAATCTTCAATATTAATGCTAAATGAGACCCAGAGAAATTACCCAGCCCCTGAGGCAAATCAATTCAATGTTGTAAATCAGTTTAAATATTTAGGAATCCAAATTATGCCTAAGCTAGAATCAGTCGCCAGCGTCAACTATGAAGCCTTAATGTCAGATATCAATGAGTTAACTCAGAGATGGATGTCACTACCAATGTCGATGATCGGGAGAATCAATATACTTAAAAGTAATATTTTACCTAAAATACTTTATTTATTTCAATACATTCCCTTATCACCACCTTTAGATCTATTCTCAAGAATAAAAAAAAAGTTAGTGGAATTTATATGGAACAACAGGAGGGCTAGATTACGTCTGTCTTTATTATATTTACCATTTGATCGTGGAGGTCTGAAATGTCCAAATTTTATGTTGTATTATTGGTCGGCACAACTGAGGTCTATGACATATTATTTTTCATCAAATGATCTCCCTCACTGGACTGAAATGGAATCATACAATTTACCTTTACCTCTTCCCATATTCATATACTCAGATTCGGCAAAAAAATTACAAAAACAAGTTAAAAATCCATTTGTAAAGCATATGATCAAAATATGGTGTGAAGCTAAAAACTATTTAAAAGAACCACAGTTATTGTCACAATTTAGTCCAATATGGGGTAATCAATATTTTAAACCAGGGAGAGCGGACGCTGTATTTAAAGTATGGAATTTAAAAGGGATACAAAAGATTCAGGATTTATATTTGCCATGTGCAGACAACATAATGTCTTTTGAAGAGCTGAGGATCAAATTTAATCTCAATAGAACACATTTTTTTAAATATCTTCAACTTAGAAACTTTATTCGATCAAATCAAAATAAAGCTCTCACTCGACCTATTTATTCATCCTTGGAAAAAATGATGATGAAAGATAGTAAAAGAAAGGGTATTATTTCAGAGTTTTATAACTCATTGACACTATCTTCAAGTGAAAATTCACTGAAAAGATTAAACTACTGGAAAGAAGATCTGCAAATTGAAATTTCGGAGGAACAATGGGAATTGGCTTGTACAGAAGCTCAAACCAAATCAATAAATGCACGCCTTAAATTGATACATTTCAAATGGTTAATGCGGATGTATGTTACACCGGAGGAGTTAAATAGATATAACAAAAATATACCAGATACATGCACAAAATGCATGGAAAGTAAAGGAACCCTATTTCATTGTTTATGGGAATGTAGATTAATAAGAATGTTTTGGGAAGAGGTGAGGGTAACAATTGAAAAAATAATCTCAAAACAAATCATACTGAATCCTAAACTGTTTTTGTTGGGTCTGTACCCAGAAAAGCATAATTTTAATAAAAGTGAAAGAACATTCATAGACCTCAGTTTGCTTAATGCCAAAAAATGTATTGCACTATTATGGAAAAAGACTCATAGACCAGATGTGACTCAGTGGTTAAGACAGATGTTAACAAACCTTCCATTAGAAAGAATAACATATATACTGAAATCAAAGGAAATTGTGTTTGAGAATATATGGAGACCTTTTATTGATTATGTAAAAAATTTAAACATAACTCTTGAAGAAGAAGGTGAATGATGTGTGTGGACCTTGTAAATTCCAAACTGGTGAACATAATATGTATACTTATGTATTGGATTGTCTAGACTAAACAGAGGAGCATTGTTGAAGACTTGATTTTGTTGGTGGTTGTTGGTGTTTTTAGTGCATTTTTTTTTTTTTGTAGTACTTTAGCGTTAGTGTTTGATTGTTTGTATCATGTTTGTTAAAAAAAAAAAAGGTTCAATAAAGATATTGTGGAAAAAAAAAAACAAGGGGGAAAAAAGATCAAATGTGGACAATTCAAAAACTTATGAGCAAAAAGTCACAAAATTATGTGAAAAAAGTTGCAAATTTGAGGAAAAAGACAGTTTTTGAAGGAAAAAGGTAGAACATTTATCAGGAAAAATGCCAATTTAAAAAAATCTCACATTTTTCAGTTTTCTGGTGAATTTGTGACTGGTAAATTTGAGATTTTCTGCTTAATAAATTTGTGAGTTTTTTTAATGTAAATTTGTGGCATTTTTCCTCATAAATCTGCATCTTTTTCATGATACATTTGTACTTTTTTCCCTGGGAAATTAGCAATAAACACTGAGTAAATTTGCTGATTTTTTTCTTGCAAGTTTGTGGTAAGATTGCGCTTTTTAAAGTAATGACTTTTTGCGGTGTAGGTTCATGTTAATGTTCAGTATTTTATTTAATTTAGTATGTAATGTCGCTCTTGAAGAAATGTACATTTTTTTAACTGTAAATCTGCTGTAATTTCAGGTTCATCAGTACAATGTAGTCACAGACTAAATTACAAGAAAAAAATGAGGATATTATTTTAAATTGTAAATTTATAAGAAAAAAGTCACAAATAAATGAGAAAAAGTCACAGATTTCTGACAATGATCACTATTCCCCCCACACTCATTTTACTTGCCTGTTAAATGCAAAAATCTTAATTTGCTAAATTTATTTGGATTTCTGCCCATAAATGTGAGAAAATGCAGCTTTTCTGTTTTGAGGCCCTCTGAAACACTGGTTTAAGGATTTACTGTCATTTTAAGGGCAACTGGGAAATTTTAGAACGTTTAAGGCTCCTGGACAGCCGGTATAATCTCATTATCAGCAATAAAATATTAACAAAAATATCGATTATCATTCTTACCATCAGGACAACCGATACTAATCCCAGTCGTCTGTCTCCATGGTAACCAGCAAAAAATACCGGTTACTTATTAAATCACCGATTTCTCCATGGTTACTGATTAAATCACCATTTATCGCCCGTCACCGGGACATGTACCGACATGTCCTGGTTAAACGCCGGCTCTCCGATGAACTCCTGCTCGGCTAGAGGTGCTCAGCGGCGTTAAAGGATACAGGTGAGGTCCAGGTCGAACCCGTCCTCCTGGTATCGCCTCTTGTTCCGGCTCACGGTCTTCTTTATTAAGGCGGCCGCCATCATGATGATTTCTCCGGGCTCCGCTCAGCTCTGTTAGCGGGGAGGGCGCTCCAAGCCTCGTCCTGTGTTCCTCCGGAGACCCCGCCGTCTGTTACCGGAGGAGAAGAGCTAACTGGGGCAGCTAGCCCGAAGCTAGCTCGGCGTTTCTCTAGAACTTCCAGAAGGTTTTGATTTAATAAAAAAAACAACAGAAAACAGTGAAAAACTTCCGGACAGACACCCCAGTTCTAACGAAAAAAAAAAATAGATATAAAATCCGGTCCCCCCGGAGCCACCGCGAAGCTAACGGCTAACCGGCCTACTAGCAGCGCCGCAGCCCTGCCGTCTGAGCCTTTTTCTGGTTCAGACCGAGGAGGTGTCGCCGAGGCTCTTCATCCGCGCTCCTCCCGCCTCGGGCCCGGGTGTCAAGCCCCTCTCCTTAAAGAAAAGAAGAACCATCCGCGGGATGAGTCCCGGTACGGAGCCGGTGTTCTTGTGCTCCAATTCCCGGCCTCGGTGATGGACGACGGGAAGAAAATCTGTGCCGGAACGGCGGAGTAGCCAGACGACGGATAGAAGCTCGTCAAGGCGGCGGGGCGGCAGGAGCGGCCAACTTCCGGTCACATTCAAAATAAAGGTGTATACTAGGCCTCCTCATTCATGCCTGAAGAGCAACTCTTCTGCCCATAACCTGTGAATCAATGGGACTTTAACGAGAAAAAAAAAAAAAACCTCTAAATTTTAGGAGGGAAAGTCCCAAATTTATATGAAAAGGTATTGAGTTTATTGTACAAATCTAAGATAAATAAATAATAAGTGAAGAACCACAAATTTATCTTAAAACCCAAATTGAAATGGGAAAAAGCTGCATATATATATATATATATATACGTATATATATATATATATATATATATATATATATATATATATATATATATATATCACATATTAACCAGCAAAAAAGGTAACAAATTTACGAAGAAAAAAGAGCTAAGTTTACTTTTGTCTTTGTTAATTTTTATTCTATATGATTTTTAAAAAAAATATATATATATAAATTTGTGATTTTTTTCTCATACATTTGCAACTTTTTTCATAAATTTGCTGATTTTTTTAAAATATATTTGAGACATTTCTCATAAATCTGGAGCTTTTTCTGATAATTTTGAACTTTTTCAGAAAATTTGCCTATTTTTGTTCCTTTTATGTAAATTTGTGACTTATTAAAGGTCACCTACACCATTTCCCCCCATAAAGCTACATATTTTTCTGGTAAATTTGGAACTTAATTTTGGTAAATTTGCAACTTTTCCTAATTATTTTATTATTATTTTAACATAAATTTGTACCTTCTTCAATATTGGGCTGCACGGTGGCGCAGTGGTTTAGCACTGTGGCAGCACAGTTTACCCTCGGCCGGGGGATCGCGGGGATCATGAGACCGTGGGCTCGATCCCAGCCCCCGACCAACAGTGAGCTGTGTGGAGTTTGCATGTTCTCCCCGTGTTGCGCGGGTTTACTCTGGGATTTCTCCGGTTTCCTCCTGCATACCAAAAACATGTAGGTTTAGGGCGCTTGCGCACGCAGCGACTGGCAGCCGGTGGCTTGTCACCAGACTGCAAACCAAATCTACCTACGGGTACAAATAAGTAACAAAAAAAAAAAAATTCTAAATGTTAAATCATTTATTTCTGCAGGTAGTTTTTATTATATTTGATGGTTTTATCATATATTTGCTCTCATTTATGTTGTTATATTTTATCAGTTAAAATAATTATTTTAATAAGTTCAAAGGAAAGTTCAAAGCCCCCTCATGGATCGTCACCTTATCGTGGTGGGGGGGTTTGCGTGCCCCAGTGATCCCAGGAGCTATGTTGTCCGGGGCAATTTGCCTCTGATAGGGTCTCCCAAGACAAACTGGTCCTGGGTGAAGGGCCAGACGAAGAACGATCCAACAGACTCTCATGATAAATTGTATATCAAGGATTCAGTGTACCCCGCCCGGTATGGGGTTACCGGGGCCCCACCCTGGAGCCAGGCCTGGGGGAGGGGCTCGAAGGCTAGCGTCTGGTGGCCGGGTTTCCACCCATGGGACCCGGCCGGGCTCAGCCCGAAGGAGTTACATGGGTCCGCCCTCCAGTAGGTTCACCACCTGCAGGAGGGATCATGGAAGTCCGGTGCTATGTGGATTAGGTGGCAGTCAAAGGCGGAGACCTTGGCGGACTGATCCCAAGCTTTCTAAACTGGCTTTTGGTACGTGGAATGTCACCTCTCTGGTGGGGAAGGAGCCTGAGCTGGTGTACGAGATTGAGCGATACCGGCTAGATATAGTCGGCCTCACCTCAACACACAGCTCCGGTTCCGGAACCAGTCTCCTGGAGAGGGGCTGGAGCTTGGCCTTTTCTGGAGTTGCCCCGGGCGAGAGGCGACGAGCAGGGGTAGGTATTCTTGTATCGCCCCACCTTGCTGCCTCTATATTGGAGTTTTCCCCGGTGGACGAAAGGGTTGCTTCCCTGCGCCTTCGGGTTGGGAAACGGGTCCTGACCATCATTTGTGCCTATGCACCAAATGATGTTTCAGAGTACCCACCCTTTTTGGAGTCTGTGACTGGGGTGCTGGAGGGTGCTCCTCCTGGAGACTCCATTGTCCTACTGGGGGACTTCAATGCGCACGTGGGCAACGACAGTGAAACCTGGAGGGGGGTGATTGGGAGGAACGGCCTGCCCGATCTGAACCCGAGTGGTGTTCAGTTATTGGACTTCTGTGCTAACCACAGTCTGTCTATAACGAACACCATGTTCAAGCATAAGGGTGTCCATATGTGCACCTGGCACCAGGACACCCTAGGCCGCAGGTCGATGATCGATTTTGTTATCGTATCATCAGACCTGCGACCGTATGTCTTGGACACCCGAGTAAAGAGAGGTGCAGAGCTGTCAACTGATCACCACCTGGTGGTGAGTTGGATCCGATGGCAGGGGAGGAAGCCATTCAGACCTGGTAGACCCAAACGTATAGTGAGGGTGTGCTGGGAGCGTCTGGCTGAGGCCCCTGTCCGGGAGGTCTTCAACTCCCACCTCCGGAAGAACTTCAACCACATTCCGAGGGAGTCTGGAGACATGGAGTCTGAATGGGCCATGTTCTCCACCTCTGTTGTTGAAGCGGCAGCCCAGAGCTGCGGCCGCAAGGTGGTCGGTGCATCTCGTGGTGGCAACCCCCGAACCAAGTGGTGGACACCAGTGGTGAGGGGGGCCATTAAGCTGAAGAAGGAGTCCTATCAAGCTTGGTTGGCTTGTGGGACTCCCGAAGCAGCTGAGGTGTACCGGCAGGCCAAGCGGAGTGCAGCTCGGGTGGTTGCTGAAGCAAAAACCCGGGTATGGGAGGAGTTCGGTGAGGCCATGGAACAAGACTTTCGGTCGGCTTCAAAGAGATTCTGGCAAACTGTTCGGCGGCTCAGGAGGGGAAAGCAGCTCCCCGTCCACACTGTGTATGGTGCGGATGGGACACTGTTGACTTCAACTGGGGATATCGTCGGGCGGTGGAAGGAATACTTCGAGGATCTCCTCAATCCCACTGATACGCCTTCCACAGAGGAAGCAGGGTTTGGGGACGAGGGGGATGACTCGCTTATCACAGGGGCTGAGGTCGCCAAGGTGGTTAAAAATCTCCTTGGTGGCCGGGCCCCGGGGGTGGACGAGATTCGCCCCGAGTACCTCAAGGCCCTGGATGTTGTTGGGTTGTCATGGTTGACACGCCTCTGCAACATTGCGTGGAGGTCGGGGGCAGTGCCTTTGGCATGGCAAACCGGGGTGGTGGTTCCTCTCTTCAAAAAAGGGGACCGGAGGGTGTGCTCCAACTTTAGAGGGATCACACTCCTCAGCCTCCCTGGGAAGGTCTATGCCAAGGTACTGGAGAGGAGAGTCCGGCCGTTGGTCGAACCTCGGATTCAGGAGGAGCAATGTGGTTTTCGTCCTGGCCGTGGCACATCGGACCAGCTCTTTACCCTCTCGAGAATTCTTGAGGGTTCGTGGGAGTTTGCCCAACCAGTTTACATGTGCTTTGTGGACTTGGAGAAGGCATTTGACCGCGTCCCTCGTGGATTTTTGTGGGGGGTGCTTCGGGAGTATGGGGTATCGGGCTTGTTGTTACGAGCTATTCGGTCTCTGTACGACCGTTGTGAGAGTTTAGTTCGCATTGCTAACACTCGGTCGGAGTCATTCCCAGTGAGAGTTGGACTCCGCCAGGGCTGCCCTTTGTCACCGGTCCTGTTCATAATTTTTATGGACAGGATTTCTAGGCGCAGCCAGGGAATGGAGGGTGTCATGCTTGGTGACCACAGGATCTCATCTCTGTTGTTTGCAGATGATGTTGTCCTGTTGGCTTCATCCAGCAATGACCTACAGCTCTTGCTGGGACGGTTTGCCGCTGAGTGTGAAGCGGCTGGGATGAGAATCAGCACCTCCAAGTCCGAGTCCATGGTCCTCAGCCGGAAAAAGGTGGATTGTCCTCTCCGGGTTGGGGACAGGCTCCTGCCCCAAGTGGAGGAGTTTAAGTATCTTGGGGTCTTGTTCACGAGTGAGGGGAAAATGGAGCGAGAGATCGACAGACGGATTGGAGCAGCATCTGCAGTGATGCGGACGTTGTACCGGTCTGTTGTGGTGAAGAGGGAGCTTAGTTCTAAGGCAAAGCTGTCGATTTACCAGTCAATCTACGTTCCTACTCTCACCTATGGTCACGAGCTTTGGGTAATGACCGAAAGAACGAGATCGCGGATACAAGCGGC